>CM077306.1:33175000-33800000 GCA_039655065.1 Glossophaga mutica | reverse complement strand
TTTTCTTGGCCTATTGTTTCTCCAGATGCCAAGAGAACAGGTTGGAAAATCAGGATCTTCCTGGATGGTAGAAAATCACAATAAGAATTCACCCTATTTACATGAATAAAGAAAGCACTCAATCATTCCTTGTACAGTCTTGATTCTGTCTCTGAAATGAGGTATAAATAGACAAAGTTTAGCCTCATAAGGATAATAAATGCATTGCGTTATGGGGTGACTTATGTAGCACTCTTTGGCCTGATTATTAGCAGATATTTACTAAGAATATGAAATGACTTCCTTCAGATAATTAGACCACACACATGCTCGCAAGCACACACACACACACCACTATCATGTGTCAGTAGTGCCCAAATCTTCCAGTGAGCCACACTTTTTATAATCTGCTTTCACTATTCTGTAACTGAACTGTTAACAGCTGGCGTGGATACCTTATAGACTTTCTAATGAACCCTTTCTACTGCAGGCTACCACTCTTTTCTTACTTTTTCACTCTGAACACTGTTCTCTGAAACAGCAGAGGCTGTATCGTTTTCCTGAGCACCCACCTGCTGCTAGCCCACACCAGCCTGTTTTCTGCCCCTTGTTCCACTGATGATCCCATCACTCACTCCACCAGACATATTTAATTCTCCTTTTTTTCATTTTTTAGCAGCACATAACATGGTTGTTGACTCCTTCCTCTTACTTAAACACTGTTTTCTCTGAATCCATGTCACTTCACTCTGTCTTCTCTCCTCTCTGGCTATTTCAACTCAGTCACTATTACCACATTTTCACTTACTATCTACACTCTAAATCCAAGATTGGATCTGAGACTCTGTTATTTTCTCAGTCAACTCTATTCCCTTAAGCAACATCATCTACCCCTCTCCTTAAACTTCTATTATCTTCCAAAATACTATACCCATCTAATAAATATCTCCTCCTCTGAATCTCCTCTGAACTCCTGACATATATACACAAATGCTTACTTGACATATTTGCTTGAATGTCCCAAAGGCTCATAAGGTCTTTAGCAGATGACTGGTGTTTGTATTCCCCCCAACCTGCCTCAGAGGCAGACTGTCTGCAGTGGTATTTGCCAAATCCTCTGCAGCTCTGGGCCTGTGGAGGTGTCAGAGAGTTAACTGCCTTCGAGAGCCCTTATGTTCCTCACCAAAAGCTTAATGGACCAACCTTTAAATATTTTCTCCAAACTGCCAAAGCAAATAGCCTTGGGTCATTCTCTTGATCTTTTCTTTCTGTCTTATGTATGCAGACAGTGTAGATTCCAAGGTTACAAACTGCATTCTAGTTTGATTAATACCTCTGTCTTTTACACATCCTGCTATTTATGCTCCTCCTTCCTTAGAATCACTCTGGCTTTCACTTCCATCCAGCCTTAAAAATTCTTAACCTCGTGTTAATGTACACTAAAAACTCTTACTAAAAATGTTGAGAGCTCAGTGTAATCGTAGTGTTAAAAATTCTATCAAATAGCGGCCAAGATGGAGGCATAGGCGGACACACTGTGCCTCCTCTCACAACCAAAATTAAGGACAACAAATATTTAGAAACAAGAAAACAACCAGAACTTATAGAAAATTGAACTGTACAGAAGTCCAACAACCATTTATCCAGACCGGTAAGAGGGGCGGAGTCGCGGCAGGAGAAGGTAGAGGTGCAGACCCAGGAACGCAAGCACCAGTGGCTTGCAGTTCCCAGGTGCACAGGCGGGGGCTGGCGGTCCCCGGGCCCACAGGCAGCAGCTGGCGGACCCCGGACACAGGGGGGCAACTGTGCAGAACCAGTGAGGCCACACAAGGTGGCTGGCTGACCAGGTGGTCCCACATTCCCGCGCTCAGACGGTCCAGGCAAAGGGGAAGTGGCGGAAGGGACTGAATCCAGGAGAGAGCGGAGCAGGCGCTATTGTTCCCTCTCAGACCCCGCCCCCACATACAGCGTCACAACCAGGCGACTGGGCTGCCCCGCCCTGAGGAACACCTAAGGCTCCACCCCCTCACTACATAATAACCTCGACCAGACTAAACCAAAACAAAACAAAACAAAAAACCCCCACCAAAAATGGCTCAAACCAGAAAACAAATAAAAGCCCCAGAGCCAATTCCTCTAAGCAGTGAAGAGATAGCCAATCTATCAGATGCACACTTCAAAGCACTGGTCATCAAAATGCTCACAGAATTGGTTGATTTTGCTCACAAACTAGATGAAAAAATGCAGGCTACAATACGTGAAATGAAGGAAGATGCATGGGGAACTGATACAGATGGAAGGAAAACTGGGACTCAAATCAATGGAGTGGACCAGAAGGAAGAAACTAACAACCAAACAGAAGACGAGGAAGAAACAAGAATTCAAAAAAATGAGGAGAGGCTTAGGAACCTCCAGGACATCGTTAAACGTCCCAACATCCAAATTATAGGGGTCCCAGAAGGGGAAGAAGAAAAGCAACAAGTGGAAAACTTATTTGAACAAATAATAAAGGAGAACTTCCCCAATCTGGCAAAGGAAATAGACTACCAGGATGTCCAGGAAGCTCAGAGAGTCCCAAAGAAGTTGGACCCAAGGAGGAACACACCAAGGCACATCGTAATTACATTAGCCAAGATTAAAATGAAGCAGAGAATTCTAGAAGCAGCAAGGGATAAGGGGACAGTCACCTACAAAGGAGTTCCCATCAGACTGTCAGCTGATTTCTCAAAAGAGACCTTACAGGCAAGAAGGGGCTGGAAAGAAATATTTGAAATCTTGAAAGGCAGGGACCTACATCCAAAATTGCTCTATCCAGCAAAGCTGTCATTTAGAATGGATGGACAGATAAAGTGCTTCTCAGATAAGGTCAAGTTGAAGGAGTTCATCATCACCAAGCCCTTATTATATGAAATGTTAAAGGGACTTATCTAAGAAAAAGAAGATAAAAATATGACAGTGAAAAGACAGCAAACTCACAGCTATTAAGAACCACACCTAAAACAAAAGCAAACTAAACAAACAGCTAGAACAGGAACAGAACCACAGAAATGGAGATCATATGGAGGGTTATCAACAGGGGTGTGGGAGGAGGAGAGAGGGGAAAAAGGTACAGAGAATGAGTAGCATAGATAGTGGGTAGAAAATAGATGGGGGAGGGCAAGAATAGTATGGGAAATGTAGAAGCTAAAGAACTTATGACACATGGACATGAACTAAAGGGGGGGATGTGGGTGGGAGAGGGTGTGTAGGGTGGAGGGGAATGATGGGGGAGAAATGGGACAACTGTAATAGCATAATCAATAAAATATATTTAAAAAAAATTCTATCAAATATATTACAATTGCCAAGAATGCTGTGGTATAGTGATCTCCAAAATTTTATCCAGGACTATCAATAAAAGTTTTAGGTTGTGGTTTTAAAATTTCCTAATAATTCAAAAATAATTTTATTCCCATTTGTATATTCTTATTGATAATTTTCACTAAAGCAATGTTATTAACCAGCTACTTAATTATTTTTGAAAATTTTGTAAAGCAGTTAATAATAGATCAATATGAATGTTTCTATGCTCACATTATTTGAATACCTGATTTTAACAGCTTCTATAAATAAAAATATTTCTTACAAATATACATAAAATTAAATAGAATCTCTTAATATGCTGAGCTTATGGAATTATGACACTTATCTTTCACTCCCATCCACAAGTTATAAAATAGGTTTTTATTTTTTAAAGATTTTATTTATTTTTAGACAGAGGGGAAGCGAAGGAGAAAGAGAGGGAGAGAAACATCAATGTTTGGTTGTATCTTGCTCACCAACTACTGGGGACCTGGCCAGCAATCCAGACATATGCCGTGACTGGGAATCAAACCGGAGACCCCTTGGTTTTGTTTCATAGGCAGGCGCTCAATACACTGAGCCACACCAGCCAGGGCATACAACAGCTTTTTAAATTGTCTAGTATATTTCCTATGTTAACAAAAGAAAAACCTAAAGCAAAACATAATTTCTCTTTAAGATGCGGGAAAAAAACAAAACCTAGCACCAATCTTCTACAATGACATTATATTAGCTGTCTTAATCAGTATAATAATAAAAGAAGAGCAAAAACAGCAAAGAAACATAATGATTGGAAAGAGACACAACTGTCACTAATCACAAGTGACATGATTATGTACACATTAAATTTGACACATTCTATCAGTGTCTGTCCTCTTAACGATCATGCTGTTTTACCTCTCTAAAACTGGAGTGGGAAGGAAAAAAGAAAACTACTCTCTCATTCAAGGTTCCCCACAGAAATAGTATCAACTGGAACCAAAGACTCAAAAACCGGGGAAGCTGGGCAGCAGGCTACAAAGATGTGTTACTGTCTCAAAGCAAAACTCCTCCTTTTCCAGAAAACCTCAAATTTTGCTCCTGGGGCCTTCGACTGATTAGATAAGGTCCCCTCATAACATTGATAGTAATTTCCTTTACTTAAAGTCAACTGATTATAAATGTTAACTACGTCTACAAAATACTTTTACAGAAATACCTACATTAATGTTTGACCAAACGACTAGGTACCATAGCCTACCCAAGTTGATATATACAATTAACCATCACCTTATCAATTGCTTTATACAAAAGCAGCATGCTGTTGATACCAAAATCTGACCAAGATATCACAGCAAAAACAACACTGCTATTTTAAATATGGTTCAAAAGTCTTACAATAAAAAGCAATCCATTGGAAGAACAATACACAACCACAGTGGAGGTAACTCCAAAATGTATAAATGTTTTAACATGAGAACATGTACTAATATAATCAATAATATTAAGAACTGTTTATACCATTACTACTAACACATCTCTAAACTATCCAATGTAATTAGACTATAGCAAGAACTAAAAGATATAAAAATTGAAAGAAGCAGACATTAGTGCCAAATTATATAATTATGTACATAGAATACCAATAAAGTAAAATCTTGTACAGTATTAGAAAGAAAAAGAGTTCTATTGTTGCCAATTACAAACAATGCCATGGAAGACATGATACCATTTACACAGCAACAAAAAGAAAGACTTGGAAGTAAATTAACAAAAATAAACAAAATCTACATAAAAATTAAATTCTACTGAAGGACAATAAAGAATTGAATAAATAAAATAAAATTTGTTATATTTGCTATATTTAAGATATATTCCTTCTGCTTCCACTCCAAATTGTCCAAAATGAATTCCTGGGCAAACATTAGAAATGGGAAGGGCGTGTTTGGATGGAGGCAGATGTGTCAATGACCACACACGTGGATGTAAAATGTCAGGAGAGAAAGGTGAGCTTCCCAGTACGTAACTAGTTTTCTTAACGAAAACACTAAATATTGGTATAATTAAAATTCAAGTTATTCTATTAACCTTTTAAACTGAAATATTTTATCAAAACTCCTGACCCAAAACCATCAAGGTTTCATTTTTAAACATTTTAACTGTAATATTACAGACTTCAAAATATCTTGAGAAATAGTGTTGCTTGATATTATGAACAAAATCAAAGAACGTACAGGAAGATCAATAGCCTCAGAAAAGTTCTAGATATAGGGCATATAATCAATACAAGAAAGGTAAAGTGGTTTTGCAAAGCAATGTAATACATTAATATTAAGAGAAAAAAAAAAAAAAACAACTTTGGACAGCCCTGGTCTGTGTGGCTCAGTTGGTTGGAGTGCCTTCTTGTAGGTCATAGGTTTGATTCCTGGTCAGGGCACATGCCCAGGCTGTGGAATCAATCCCCAGTGGTGTGCATTTGAGAAGGCAACCAATCCATGTCTGTCTCTGTCTCTCTCTCTCTCTCTCTCTCTCTCTCTCTCTCTCTCTCTCTCTTTCTCCTCTCTCCCCACGTTCCTCTCTCTCCAAAAAAGGCAATGAAAAAAGTGTCCTCCATGATTATATGTATATTTTTTTTAAAAACCTTGGAAAAATTAAATAAAGAAGAGTAAATTTCTCATTAATTATGGGAAGTAGAAAGAGAAATTTAATTTAGGAAAATGAGATATATGCTTCTTTCTGACCCTAAGTATAATGGAAAACTATTCTTATTATATGATAAATACATATAAAAGATTCTGGAAGTAAAATTTTTTAAATAACTAGTTAGCTTTAGGTGGAAGATGACAGGTAATATTATTATTCTCTCTGAGCTTTTTGTTTCTTTTAAATTTTCTACCTTAAATAAGTTATTATTTTCAGATTTAACTACTATATATATCATCCAATGCACAAGCAGCAATCTCAGATTCATATTCAAGTTCAATGTAAATTTTCTAGCATCCACAATTGAAATTTTCATTATACCTATCCCCCAATTTAGGATGTTAACAATGCTAAAATTTATTCGGTTGCAGCTAATTAGACAAAGTCCAATGGCAAAGTTCACTCATGTTTACTTCTTTTTGAGAAGAGATTTTTAAGTCATTGCATTCAGTTTTAGCCTGAACATATGGGGCTAAGTTACACGGAAAATTTTCTTTGAATACCCTATCTACATTATAAAGTACACCTAGAGCGGTTTTCTTCAAAATATTTTTTAACTCTCAAGAGAAACAGTATTGAAGGATAATTCTATCAGTGTAATGATTACCACAAATAGATAACATAATCCTGGAAAAGAGTGACTTTTTGGTTTTCCTTCAATAAAGAACCTTGTTTTGAGACAAATATTTTTCCCCTCTGTTTGATATGACTCCATATCATCCCTCATATTAGCGTTCATATTATAACTAACCTCCCAAAAGTAAAATATATAAAGTACAATGAAAATCATTTAACAGTTACAAGATCTATTAAAGTGAACTTAGTTAGGATCTCAATTATTCTCTTGCTAAATATTAAAATAAAAAATTAAGAAAGTATTTAAAAGGCCTATTAAAATTCTGTACATTCTGAAAATGTGTTTTATAGTAAGATACATAATTAAATTTATCACTTTTCAGTAGTGTTTTGTAAATTATTCTTAATAAATAGTCACAGTACATAAATGAGAAAGTTCCAGAAACTCTCAGGAAATGTTAAAAGCATTCATGTCTGAAGCATTTAGTATGATAAACTATGGGTCAAGATGAACTGAGAAAATTTTTGTCTATTTTCCAGTGAAATGACAGTTCTGGATTTTCTGAGGCTTTACTACCCTCGTTATCCACGGCAAACGGCCTGATAAAAAACAGTCAACTCACATGTGATCCGGCTCCTTTTGGGAGTCCAGGAAGCAAGTTCTCAGAATGCCAGGCAATTAACAAAGACCGCTTAAAAGAAAACTCTGAGTGTGGAGAGAGGTTTGTGTCAATAAGGAAATTTACATGCTGAAACCGAAGACTGACAGCAGTGGTACACAGCTAAAAGATCACAATTAGAGAAGAAACCTGCGATATTACAGATGAGAGATGGCAAGAGCAGAAATTCAAAGGAGATGAGAACTAATCTTTGAAGATTAAAAAAAATAATGACAGGATTTTAGAAGCATTGGGACTTAATAAAACATACTTTCTTTATTGGCTGCTGAAATGGTAAGAGTGCCCACTAGATGGTCAAGTTTGGAACAGAAGAATGATCAAGAATGAATATATTTTATTTCATTGACAAAGAAAAATAGCTTAAGATAACTACAATGGCAAATGAGAATTCATCAAAGGTGTATTATATGTCACCAGGTTGATCGGGTTAAAAAAATTAACAATGATCTTAAAACTTACATTTCATCTAAAGAAAGTAAAGAATTTCATTTGGTTTAGTCAGATATGACTAAGGATTATAATTAATTCATTCTAAACGATGCAGTAAACATCCTTCTGTCACTTTGCAGGGAACTGGGGCACAGTGAGGAATAAGATTGTTCCTCCCCACATAGTAGAAGAGACTGCCAGCAGAGTGAGATGAGAGCCAGTCATAAGTAAGGATGGCATGCCTTCAGACACAGAACAAGGCACCAAACCCATGATGGAGGTGCTAGGAAAGTCAGCCTGAAAAACCAGTGAGACATTAAAGCAAAGAAGGAGGCAGGAGTGTTCCAAACAGAGGGAAAGGATGCATAAAGACTAGAAAAAAAGAATAGTTTGGTTAGCATGGTTAAAGTAAATACTTTGCATGAGGGAGTTAAAGACAATAGAAATGAAGAGAGAGGCAAGTAGGAACAAATGGCAAAGAGCTTGTAAATGCCATGCTTAGAGGAGTGTGGGTTTTATTTGAACTAGAAAACAATATCAGAGAGGAAAACAAGGCCAGTATTAAGAAAGAGAAAGTAGCAAAGAACACTAAAAGATATTGGAAGAAATCAAGAGAATCAAGGATTATGAATTTCAAGTCAAGAAAAAAATGTATAAGAAAGAGTGATAAATATTAACAAATACTAACCTAAGGTAAAGATGACACTGACTCAAATATATCTATTGTATTTGGCACCAAAAGGCATTAGTAAAAGCAGATTCATTGGAGCTGGTGGGAGTGGAACAGAAGTAAAATTTCAAAATTTGCGTACGAATGAACAGTGAAGAGGGAAAGGAAAAGGAATTAATACACATTCAAGGAGGTGATATAGTGGACACAGAGTTAGGGATGAGGTAAGGAGAGGGGTTTGTGGCAAAAGGGACGCAAGTGTATTTCAAATATAATGGAAGGAGACTAGTAGAGAAGAAAACTTGGAAGCTCTGGAGGGAAAAAAAAATTACGCATGAAGCAGAGTTCATTTAATAAGTGGAATTCACTACTGTCTTAAATAGTAGGAAAAACAATTATTTAAATGGAGATAGAATGTAAGGAGAAAAATATGGGTATAAATTTGTGTCATTTGAAGACAAGGTGGCAGGAAGTCAAGGAGAGATCTCTGAACTAAGCCATGTTCTGAAAGGAGGATGTAAGGTTGTAACAATAACAGGGATGATTTCTTTAAAAATTGCTGCAGAAAATGGAGAAGCAGAATGCTTAACCAAAAAAATAAAAAATAAAATAAATAAAAGAGAAACTTCATGGACATAGATGGCAGCATGGTGATTACCAGAGTGAAGAGGGGTGGGGGCAGGTGGAAGAGGGTACGCAAGGATAAACAGTGATGGAAGGAGACTAGACTTTGGATGGTGAGTGTGCAAAACAATGTGCAAATAATGCATTGTACAACTGAACTGTATAACTGAAACCTATACCAAAAAATTCAGTAAAAAATAAATACATTTTTAAAAGAAAATAACTTCCAGCTAGTTTGAATAGCACAATTAATGCCAGAAATCTATATTCGCAATGTAAATCTGTATTCATTGTGATGGAATTTGCATTATTGCATCACTTTTCCAGCAGTCAATAGAAACCTTCAGTAACAGAAAATATAGATAATTCGTTGAGACATGATTTTGCTTTGTCAGGAGGATGGGAGAAAATGACAAGAGGACAAGGATTTTGTTGGTATTGGCAAGAGAATCACTGAGGTGATGAACCATTGGATCAATGCCGAAGAAAGGAGGAAGATAAATGTGGGCTGATAGCCAGGAGAGAGTAGGAAACCCCATCTCAAAAGGGTTGAGCAGCATTTGTAGGGGGAATAATAAAAAGTAATACCTTTATTGTCCATCTAGTATATTCCAGGGACCTTACCCTTAATGATTGTCTAGTTCTTACAATAATTTTGCTAGTGCTGGTCCTCCACTGAACAAAAGAGGAAAATTCAGCAACCTGGGCTCCTGCAACCTTTTAATATCAACACACACAATACTTCTAATTCCTTAGCGTGTGTCGAGTACCACACACAGGTACAGTTGTATGGCATGTACTCCTGCTAAGGGCCTGCTATCTTTCTCTTCTGGGTCCAAGGAGTGAAGGAAGGAACAAGAAAGTGATCTTTAATGTTTAATCTTTAAAAAGTAGGAAAATGTGCTTCTTTATATTAGGTACAATCAAAACGTTAAGGAATCTGAAGTGCGTAGCTAGGTTTAAAACTGGACTGGCATATCTTATTATTACTTAGAAAACTAAAGCCCAATTTCATTCAGTAAGCTGCCAAGGAACACACTGTTAAAAAATCCAACATTGAAATCCAAACTCAATTCTGACTGATTTAAAAGATTAAATTTGTCAAATGTGGTGCATTTTCCTTCAATATGAGAAAGATGAAAGCTTAGCTGCTTATAGCTATAAAGCAGACTATTTTAAAATAATAACTTAGAAATGACATAATTATGGAGAAGAAAAATATCCAAGGTGGATCTTGGGAGTATAAAGTGGAATACTGTAATGAAAAGGTAGATTTCTCTTCTGAAGAAATCCAAATATGAGATTGACTGGACATTGGAAGATGTGAAGTTAAGGACACTGCTCAGAGAGAAAGACTGTAGGTGGACAACAAAGTCCTTTTAGCAGTAGGGTATGTTCTGGAGGCCAGAGGATGTTGGAATGAGGAAAGGAAGCCAGATGGATAGCTAGCCGGCCTCATCTTCTAACAAATGTAGTTGTTGTTGCCGTGTATCTAAGAGTCTCAGAAAAAATAAAATCACAGCTCCTGGGTTATGAGAGTGCTGAAGATCTTACCCCACTCCCAATACTGAGCTATTGGGCATGAAGGACACGAATAACTTTAACTAAAATACCTACAAGGAATGAAGTCTTTTTGGAACTAAGATTCAGTTAAGGCAGGAACATTTAGAGAACAATGTAAAAAGTTTGCCCTGCAGAATAAGGATTTCAAAAGGCAAAAGAGAAGGGTTTTAGAGAAAGGAGAGCGGTGGAAGTGGCTGAAGAAAAAAGAAAGTGGCTGCACGTACAGTGTATTGATTACTTAAAAAGCTGGTATTTGGTGTAGTGACTAAAGATAACAGGTGTCTGAGGTATGAAAGGCTGACTCTTTCAAACTTTCCCAAAAGTCCCCACAGGCTCCTGGAGTGCAAGTAGGTCATTTTTTTCATATTTCCAGGAGAAATCATATTCATCATATTATTGAACTTCCAAGAAAATCCAGTGAATGTCAGCAAATTCGCAGCAGGATTTGTCTGCAGGGCTCCCACGTGCAGGCACAGGAACCCCTGCTGCGGCAGAACTGGCTCAGGATTACAGAAAAGCTACTCTCAAACTTGAAAACTTGCTTCTTCAAAAAAAATTTTGAGTTCTAAACAAGAATTTTTGGATTTATATTTGTTTTATAAAAACCGTTATTTCTAGGAACAAGTTGGATATATTTGAATATTAGTGTTTTACTCGTGTTCTACAAGCGGCACATTGCTCACTTAAAAACTACTGATTTATTTCTTCCAGTTTTGAATTGTTTGAATAATACCAAGTTCAGCAAATTACACATATATGAAGTGAAAGAGCAAAAACACGATTTTTACTGACATCACTTTTGTTGACATATTAAATTATATATATATATAATTTATATATATAAATTATATATATGACACGTTTAGCGTTTTTTCAATGCAGGCCACCAAACAGTATCAGTATCCAGCATCGATGATATTTTAGCTGATTCTCTAGCTCCCTGGACAGGCAGAAACATCATGTGCTTATCATTCTGGAAGTTACACAGTAGATGTCAATTTAAATTAGGAATAATACACATTTATGTGCTACTTTAAAAGTGTAAAAATATGATGAAAAATTACATTTGAAATGCATTTGAAGGTGATTTTACTTATATGTGGAATCTAAAAGAACAAAATAAACGAACAAGAAGAACAAAAGCAGACTTAGAAATACAGAGAACATCTTGACAGTTGCCAGATGAGAATGGGGTTGGGGGCCTCGGTGAAAAAGGTGGAGGGATTTAAAAGTGCAGATTGGTAGTTACAGAATAGTCAAGGGGATGTAAAGCACAGCATAGGGAATATAGTAAATAATATTCTAATAACTGTATATTGTATCAGATGGGTACTAGATTTATTGAGGTGATCACTTCATAAGTTATGTAAACATGAGCTTGTGCACCTGAAACTAATATAATATTGTACTTCAACTGCAATTTAAAACTTAAATAAATAAATTAAAAGAAATGCATTTGAATTAACCTTCTATTTTTAAGTTGGAACAAAAATAGAGTTTATTTTATGCTCTAATGAGTAGTTTCACAGAAAGTGATCTTATCTCAAACAAGTAGATTCCCTGAAGCCCTAGCCCAAGGAGAGAGGAATGGAAGAAAACAGAGACCCCTGCCATAAGCAAGTCCCCATCCCAGTATCAACTGACAGGTTCCACAACACTGTGGCAGATGAAATAGTTAGCCCACACTGTCCTTTCGTCTCTTCTTGGGTTCATGACAGCCTAAGAGTAAAGACTTCAGTGCTCAGCTAGGAGTGGCTAAATGATTAAATTCTGTCCAAAGGGATCAGTAAATGAAACTTCCAATGTGTCCAGACAGAAAGAAAGGACAGCCTTTTTCTCTCCCTTCTTTAACTTGCCACTGTAAACGTGGATGGAGCAGGAGTCATGTCGGAACTGCAGACAAGGGTAACATTCTAAGGACTGCAGAGAAACTGCCGGAGGAGCTGGGCCCCTGGACGTCACGGAGCACAACTGCCAACCTGGACCTTCTACTTACCGACTGTTATGTGAATAAAACAAACTTCCATGTTGCAGATAAAACTATAACCTAACAAAAATTGCTACTATATTCTTCTAATTCATTGTAGTATGAAATTGGCAACTTATATGGTTTCAGAATGAGAGCTATTTCTTTTTTTCTCTGTGGCTACAGATGGCATGAAGCGATTTTATGAATCACAAAGAGAGAAGTGATGCATAAAATATCTATTACCTCTATATAGAGCAACCTTAAAACAGAACAAATTCAAATAAATGACCCAGTTTCTAAACTTGGAAGAATGTTACATAAATTTCAACTGCACAATAAATACATTTATCGGTAAAAACAAGTTTCAGTCACCAAAAAAAAAAAAAAATCACTTAGTAAATCGGGCCTTGTTGTACTATTAACAATCAATAAATACATGTGTGCTCCTCTCCTTCTCAGGCACTCTCGCAGGAAAGCTAGAGCCATTTGACTTGGTGTGAGACAATGAGAGGTGGGTGGAGGCCTCTAGCTCCTTTGTCCTCTGTGGTGGAAGGTTTGGAGAGCACAAGTTCTCAATGGTCCACCTGTAAAATGGAACTGGTCAATCATAGATGCTGTGGTGCGCCACCAAGATTCCCTCACCAGTGGTGGTGAGAGCCTTAGCTGAGTTTGCCTCCGGAAACTTCCCTCAGTAGAAGAAAGCTTCTTTGCCAAGTCTATTACTCTTCTCTAGGAGTAGCACAGGTCAATATATAGCCTGGCTCCCTTCTCCATGTAAGACAACTCTGAAGAATTATCCCAGCTCCAGACCTTCCTGTAAGATTAACTGAGGCCCCTGGTTAAGATTGCATCACAGTTCAGCTCCTCCCTCTGCCCAATCTGGCTTTCTCATCTCACCCACAGGTGGCAATTCCAAGCGTTCTCCCCCACTCAACTCCATGGACATAACTCTTCATCTCAGAATCTGCTTTCTGAAGAAGCCAGCCTAAGACAGGATTTCATTATCTCTGAGAAAAAGACAAAACTAGGATTTGCTTGTGACTCCAGCAAAGCCAAACTAGACAGTAATTTAGATTAGTTGTATTTCCAAAGTCAAAAGAAAAAAATCTTCCTAATTTCCACCCACAGCTGAAGGTTTATGAGAAAGCTATACAAAGGTAATAATGAGCAACACTAAATGTTTATTAGTGCATAAATTTCTTCTGATGTCTGACACTGGATTAGACTATAAGTTATTTTAACTTAGTGACAAGAGCACATGATTCTCAAGCTTTTTTCCCCCTATTGGCCTAAAATTGATACCTTGCTAAGCAGAAAGAAGCTTTAAGCCCTTTGTTTATTTTTTGTTTCAGAATGTAAAGGACACACTGTCAATTGTATTATAACAACAAATACTCTTTACTGCTCTCCCTAAGGAATCATTATATTTTCCCACAACAGTTAAGCCAGACCTGGCCTTATGACTTGCTTAGGACAATGAAACGTGACCACAAGTGACAGATAAGACTTCTGAGCAGAAGCTGTAAGAGTCCATCAAGGAACTATATTCTTTTTCTCTCTTCCATAAGAACTACAATGTTCAAGATGGTGGCTGTACCCACATCCTTGGGTCCCTAGTGCAGGCAATGTGCTCCCAAGTCACATTAGTCCCAAGCCAACCACCAGCAATCATGGAGTGCAAAGAAGAAATAAATATTTGTGTCATAAGCCTCCAAGATTTTTGAGTATCTTGTTACTACAGCAAAATTACCTGAGCACTGGAGATCTAAAAGAGAAAGGCTCAAACTTAGATGCCAAATAAATAAATAAAATCCAAACACCAAATTATACAGAAAGAAGAGATTTAATCTTTTACCTGTGTCACAATGGAAATCCCTACTAGTCCCAACAGTGTCTTTGACTTTGTACCAAATTAGCACTGCAAACTTCGAATGTATCAGAGCCACTAAGATCTCTATTGTCTATCTATCATCTATCTATCTTTCTTTATCTCTTAGGATTTTTTTGATAATGTTTCTTTATTGGGGCTTCCAATAGTATTTAATTCAAACAAATGTACAACTAAAGGTGTTGGTAATACAAAACTACAAAAGCATATTGTGAATTGCCACAGATGATAAACACTTCAAGGTTCCACCAGTGTTTCCAAGCAATAAAAACATGTTATTTATGGCCATAATCATTGAGTAATCATTTTTCAGGTAGAAAAATGACAATACCTCATCAAATTTTAAAAAAGAAAAAATGTAGTTCTCCCCATATCCCTTACAACTAATCTGCCTCTCTTGTACCTATGAGTGCATGAACTCCATGTATATACATAGACACCTATATACATATATGCATACATATGTAAATAAGTACACATATAAAAAGCACACATAAATGTACATAAGAATCGGCTGTGACCAGACAAAAAAACAAAAACAAAAACAAAAAATGGCTCAAACGGGAAAACAAATCAAAGCCCCAGAGCCAATTCATCTAAGCGACCAAGAGATAGCCAGCCTATCAGATGCACAGTTGAAAGCCCTGGTGATCAGGATGCTCACAGAATTGGTTGATTTTGCTCACAAATTAGATGAAAAAATGCAGGCTACAACAAGTGAAATGAAGGAAAACACACAGGGAACCAATAGAGATGGGAGGAAAACTGGGACTCAAATCAATGGAGTGGACCAGAAGGAAGAAAGAAACAACCAAACAAAACAAGGAAGAAACAAGAATTCAAAAAAATGAAGACAGGCTTAGGAACCTCCAGAACATCTTTAAACGTCCCAACATCCGAATTACAGGGGTACCAGAAGGGGAAGAAGAACAACAAGTGGAAAACTTATTTGAACAAATAATAAAGGACTTCCCAAATCTGGCAAAGAAGATAGACTTCCAGGAAGTCCAGGAAACTCAGACAGTCCCAAAGAAGTTGGATCCAAGGAGGAACACACCAAGGCACGGCATAATTCCATTAGCCAAGATTAAAATGAAGGGGAGAAATCTAGAAGCAGCAAAGGATAAGGGGACAGTCACCCAAAAAGGAGTTCCCATCAGACCATCAGCTGATTTCTTAAAAGAGACCTTACAGGCAAGAAGGGGCTGGAAAGAAGTATTTGAAGTGTTGAAAGGCAAGGACCTACATCCAAAATTGCTCTATCCAGCGAAGCTTTCATTTAGAATGGAAGGGAAGATAAAGTGCTTCTCAAATAAGGTCAAGTTCAAGGAGTTCATCATCACCAAGCCCTTATTATATAAAATGGTAAAGGGACTTATCTAAGAAAAAGAAGATAAAAAATATGACAGTGAAAAGACAGCAAACTCACAGATATTAACAACCACACTTAAAACAAAAGCAAACTAAGCAAATAACTAGAACAGGAATAGAAACACAGAAATGGAGATCACATGGAGGATTAGCAACAGGGGAGTGGGAGGAGGAGAGAGAGGGAAAAGGTACTGAGAATAAGTAGCATAGATGGTGGGTAGAAAATAGGGGAGGGCAAGAATAGAGTGGGAAATGTAGAAGCTAAAGAACTTATGACACATGGACATGAACTAAAGGTGGGGAATGTGGGTGGGAGGGGTATGCAGGGTTGAGGAGAATGATGAGGGAGAAATGGGACAACTGTAATAGCATAATCAATAAAATATTTTTTAAAAAGTACATAAGAATCCAAAATTTAAAATTCTAATTTTACAGGTCATCTATTTGTTGATAGGCAAATAGATATCTTTTGAAGTCTGGAAAGTCACATTTTCCACGTGTATAGCTTACATAAAGTTGAGAAGGGAATTTAAAAAACTGTGAGTGGGGAACAGAGAGCAGGATACAATGAAAATACCAAAAGACACAAAAAGACATGTCAAAAGTACATTCTCAATTAGGTAAACTTCAAAAGCGGCTGTCAACCAGGTAAACACAGTTCCGTGAGAACTTTTCCTTTGTTAAACAAAAATAATTGGAAATGATTGGCATTATACATCAGTCAGGATTATAGTGGACATCAATTACAATTGAGAGCTGCCAGAAATCAACATAATCATAGGTGCTATAAAAAGCTCTCTCTTTGTTATTTGCTTTCAGAATATTTCTCAGGTCTTTCCTCAGTAGAAATTTATGCATTTATACCAAAATAGCAAAGGTGACTTTATTTTTATAATTCTTATCTTCCTTTATAGTTCTTACTTAAAACCTTTATTTTATATTTCTTCAAAGACAGAAAAAAGATTATGAAAAGCAACTGGTGAACTTTAATGTATGTGCCTGCCGCACATGACAGCGGCATTTTTCACACAGTGTGATAATGTGTGAATTCTGTGTTGTTCCTCTTTTCATCACCAGTGTGTAATTGTTTCTTCTGAAAATAACTGCATGATGCATATTCTGATACTAATGCTGTGACTATATAAAATGACTGAAACAAATGTCTTGGTAAAAAAAATAAATTTGCGGCATCCATATACTCATTCAACATTAGAACAGTGTGAAGGATAAATAAAGGTTTTGTGGAGGGGCACTTTTATGTGCTGTACATGTTTGATTCAACAATTCTGACATACAGGGCTCTGAATGAGTTCTGAGTCCCAGGTAAAAAGCACGAGTTGTTTAAGCTAGATACTTAAAATTAAGTGACATATTCATAACCATATAAATTGTTTTTATAAGGAGTGGTTCTAATAAGTCTTATTTGAAGTAATTATATTTTATATAAGGCAATATATTGTGTTGGGAAAAAATCTGAATCAAACACTGGGCTAGAGAAAATTTTTCTAAATTATCAGTTAGAGAAGCAGAAGAATCAAAAACATGTAGCAGTGAATGGGGATAAAAATTCAAAGAGAAGGAAATACCTTACACCCAATAGGAGTGCACCAGGTGTAGGGTTAAGTAACATGTTGCTAAATCAGGGGAAAACAACCGAGAGATCTATGTCACAATTTAGGTGAAGTCATTGGTAAAAATGACCTTCCTCAACTCATAGAATTTCTGTTTTCCACTGTGTGCACAAATCTTTAATCCCATTTTGAGCCAGGAGCCAAATATTTAGCATTTTTTCTGGATCTCCCATCCATAGCCCATCACATCCATACCTGATTCTGGAACACTAAAAATAAGGCTGGATCATGTTTTCGTTAATCAAAGTCCCACTTTTCCTTAAGTCCTATTTTCCTCACCTGGCAGTAACCACCATTCTGACCATAGATTAATTTTGTCTATTCTAAATTTCACAGAAATGAAATCATGCAATATGTGCTATACGGTATTTATTTTCTCCTCTCCCAACATCAAGTTACTGAGGTTTATCCAGGTAGCCACAGCTCTATCTTTAGCAGGCTCCTGTGCCTACTCACCCCAGGGTCCACTGCTGAGAGCTACTCCTGCCTCCAGAGGACTGCGCTGTGTCGTGGAGTCTCACATCTGGGGCCACCCACTGTCAATGCCAACTGATGTAGGGGATGAAAGAACAGCCTTCTTACTGTAAATCGGGGATACCTCTATGGCCTGATCCCCCCACCATAAACTAGGCCAAGTCCAGACTTTATTCTTGCTCGTATTTTTCCCCTTTGATATTTTGCTTCTCTCACTCCCTGGCTGATTTTTTTAAAAGCACTCTTTCAGAACATTATGTACAGCTGACCCTGTCGCACATTCTGTTTCTAGGGTTGAGACAGAAATTTCATGATGGAAATTATCTTAGAAAGCTGATTCTATGGAATTCAAAGCTGGATTATCCACTGACAGGTGGTAATGGCCCACATCACTGGTGATGGGTAGAAGATTGATAATCTCTGACACGCTGTAGGAGTGTAATTCATACTTTTCCCACGGTGCATGGAACCAGACAGGCTAAAAAGGACACATTTGAGAGACACTGGAGAAACAGCACTTGTAAAGACTCTGTCATGGAATGGCTGTTGCTGAGTGCCAGTGATTCTTTGAAGAGAAAATAATGACAAATTCAGGGCAACTGGTCACAGTTTAAATAAAGAATTGAAAGCCAGAGAATTTCTTTGTCAGATTTTAAATAATCACTCACTTTCTGTAATTTCAGAGCTAATTGTATTGAGAATGAGGCTTAGGGCCTGCTCTTTAGAACAGCAGAACTTCATGAAAGGTTGAATTTCTACTCCTGGCAAAACCGCTACACGACACTTCTAATAAGGGAAAAGTGGGTTCTGGAAGCTTCGTCTGAGGATATTTAGATAGATACACTTGAAAATCTTGAACTAGGAGGGGCTACCGAAGTGCCCGCCCCCCATGTGAGACTATAGCTGATTACATGTTAATGGGAAGGACTCTGCAGAAAGAAAAATGTTGGCATTGCAGAAGAGAAACAAGGTAATTACTAGATATGACCCAGAACCAGTGAAACAACAAGACTTTCCATGGCCATGGTGAAGTAAGGGACACTGCTAACTAGTCTCACCTGGCACTGAAGAGACTGTAGGTGAAGATGAAGACCCTGAATTTACATCAATAATTTTTTTCGCCTCTGACAAGAACATGAGATTAAGCACAGAGAAAGTAGTTTGTCGAATTTACCCAGTTTGGGGGTTCTACTAGGTTAATAAAACAAAAAGATGATGGGAAAAGTTTAGGCAAATATTTATGAATGTGATGAGCCAAGGCTTCTAAGGAATATAGGAAAGGAAGAAGACAGAAAGAGACAGGTTGGTAGGAAGAAAGCTGTGAAGTTGTGATCAGAAAGAAACATCTGGATTTGTCAGCTTAGCAATAAAAGGGCTCTGTAAAGATGGAGATCTAAAGCATAGCCCATCAGTGTAGGAGACCATTCTGCGTGGCGTAGGCCCAGTTCCCACTCAGAGATGCACAGAACCCACACCCACAGATAGGTTCTCTCGTGGAGAATCAGGCCTGCAATTGCCTAGGCCGCTAATTGCCTAGGCCGCTTGGAGTCTTGCTTCTGCTAAAACTCCCCAGTATGGAGTGTAACCGGTTCAACCACTTTTCCCTTTTTCATTTGCAAATATCCTTCTTCTGTGATGTGATTAGCAGCACGGGCTCCTTAGTTGTCTGTAATAGGTAACCACCTAAAGCGAACTTGTGCATAGTAAATGAGGACCATCATGTAATGTGGGAAGAAACCCAATAAAGGCCTGTCATGGTGAAGGCCGCTGCTTTTGCTCCCCTTGAGAGAAAACTCATGCTGTCCTTCTTCCTCCACCGGCCTCGGTAGTCCGTGTGATTATCTCATTGCATCCATAATGACGTGGACACTGCAAGCCGGTGTCTGCCTCACATCAGAGCAGTGGCTGAAGTTCTACCCTGTGAATGAAGGACAAGGTCAATAAAGACAGAATAGCAGGGCATGTCCAAGGATATAGAAATCATTGTTTCTAGAAATTCTGATAATTATACCAGTAGGTTGTACATTCCTAGTTCTCTCAATCACTAATATGTACCCCTTACTTGCTAAAAATTTTCAATACCTGGCTCAGGGATTTCTCTTCAGCTCAGTCTCTCTATCAATACCCTTGGGTATTTAAGAGTTAAATGCAAGACTTCTAGATATTACTCTCAAATACTTCAGATTAAAACAAAGGTAACAAGATTTTAAGAACTGGTGAATCTGGTTAAATAGTATATGAGGGTTTTTTGTACTATTCTTGCATTATTTCTGAAAGTTTGAAATTATATCAAAGTAATTAAAAATGAATCTATTACATTGAAATAAAAAAAGGATTACTGATGATTCTATGCTACATATCAAACAAAATTTAAAGACCAATTGATTCTAATATAATACACAGCAATAGCAATAGTCTTATTTGAAGCAGCACCTGTTCATTATGAATGTGCCTCATAATACAATTAAATAATTTTTGCAAATATTTTAAGATACAGAAATTTGTTTTATTGGATGTTGCTCTGGGTTTGTAAAATATATGCACCTTTCTCTTTAAATTGCATATTTGATATCTATTCCATGGTGGAGAGTAGAGCTATTTTACACAAAGCATTTTTCGCATATGTTCCTCAACAAATAACAAACATTTTACTATACTAAGTGGAAAATTGTTAAAAGATACAATTCTGTCATTTGAAAGGATTGAGAAATGGGCATTTGAGTAAATCACATATTTTGACACGTGTAGCATCATCAAATGGACATTACATGCTTACCAGTTTTCAAAGAATGGCAATGGTATACATTCAATACTCAAAACTCACTGAAGTCAATTTTATACCACTTCAGTAATCCAGCTCCTGAGTACAGATAACATACACCAGTGATCATATCAAAGCAGTAGTCATGAACTTTCCTGTTCATGAATCAAGTTGGTAGATGTCATTTGCTAAAAATTAGTAACACAATACAAGTAAACCAGTTTTTATCATCACTATGGAAACACTGACTATGCTTATTGAAAAAGATAAATATGATTTAGTGCATAAATAAAGTTTAAGCAAAAATAATTTAGGAGGGGAAACAAGTTTCAGCAAATGTGTGCTAATCTTATCAGGTAAATTGGTCCCTAACAGGTGCTTTGACCCTCCAGCTCACTGCTTAAAGCAGTACTTGGTACGTAATAGGTGCTTAGTACGTATTGAACAAATGATTAATGGAACAAGAATAATATCTTAGCGTACTTCCATACCTTTATCTCAACTTATACAAGAATAACCACGGCTAAAAATATATTGGCCCTGGTCTTGGCTGAGGGTATTTGCCAATGAATTAAAAGCACTGCGCATTACTCAGCTTGTTTTGTATTTATGTATGTTTACATAAGCTATAATACTTATTATCTCAAATTAGTTATTGTCTCACACTCTGTAGCAGTATGAAATGGAAGATGATCTCTTTTATAAATTTCTGGATGTGTTCCAAGAAAACACTCAGAAAATTACAGCAGACAAATTAACAAGCTCATAATGAGAGACAATTGCGATCATCTTCATCACATTCCTCTTTATGACAACAGAATGAAAATGAAATACCTACAATCTTACAAACAGACAGCTTTGGGAGATTGCCATTTTGACTTAATTAGAAAATCTACTTCTGCGATATTCGAAAGTGACAAGAAGCAGTCAGGCCTTGCTTTTGAGTCTTAGAGCCATGCAGGAGGAATGAGCACCCCAATCAGAAAACTACTTGTCAGATTCTTCACCTGAGAGGCTTAGGTGTGGAATATATAGCTAATAAGATGCATTCTTTTAATAATAGATAACAACTACAAAATGTAGGCATTTTTGTCTCCAGTTTTTAAGATAAAGAAACTGAGTCTCAGGGAGAAAATAAATTCTCTAAGACCAAACATCTAATAAGCTCAGGAATTCAGACCAGCTGTGCTGCCTCTGACGCCCATGCACCTAACCTTGCACTATTCTGCCTCCTGTTTCAGAATTTAGTAAAATATGATTTTGCTTTTCTATATTCTTATTGCAAGTTCCAGCCCATCATGTCTAAGGTATTTATATGAGCATTTCCAGAAAGCTGTGGGAAATCCCACTCCATATGAAAGAACGGCCTCTATTCCATTATAATTTTTCAAGACATATTTATCTAACTTGTGAGCTTGTGAGAAAAAATCTGAACATAGCTCAACAGCCTTGGTGTCTCGTTTGGAGAAGTCTGTCCTCCATGAGCTTGCATTCGCTATTTATCAACGTGGAGTGTTTGGAGGGGTGGGTGCAGATGCTGGGAACAAGGCTGTGGTTGTCTAACTTGGTCAGCATCAGGGTGGGTCAGTTCAATTTAGGAAATATCTGTTAGGAAGCTAATTTTGATGAATAATCAAGTGAGGTTTTTCTAACTCTGTTTTTTATTATTATTAAAATCAACTTTATTTCTGGCATTGCATAGTGATAAAGAATACAGACTCTGAAGCCATACTGCCTAGAGAAAAATAAGACTCTACCATTTATACACACAAAAATTACTGAACCTTTCTCTGCCTCAGTTTTCTCATATGAAAAATGGGGACAAAAATACCCACAGCACAGTTACCAATTGGCCAGGTCAAACATGCTTAATCTACTTCTAGGAGCTATTAAACTCCAGATGCTGTTTTGTTATGTAAAGAGGTCTCCTCACAACTCTCAGCCTTTTGACTTATTCCTTTTAATCTGCAGAGCATGCAGAGCAAAAAAAAAAACAGGTTCAAATTCTGTACCAGAGCCACGTGATTGATTGTTATACAGATTTTATGTCCTAATATGTCTCCTCTGTCCTATTTTTGTTCTCTAACATGGTACTTTATTTCTTTTCTTTTTTTTTAATAGTTTATTTTTGGACAACAGTGCGGTGATTGCAGGGAGTTGGGGAAGGTGGAAGAGAGTATAAAGGGGATAAATGGTAATGGAAAAAATACAATAAAAAACATAGTACTTTAGTTTTAATTTTCTTTGTCCTCCACAAGATCCTGATAGTTATGCTTTTCATTTTAGATTGTATTTTCTAATTCTCTCTAGGATTCTCTGTTTTAAGTCTGACTATTGAGGGGTATAATCTGCTGAAATAAGAGACTTTGGATTTCACATTTGCATAATCTATAGCCTTTGTCAAAGAGGATGGCCATCCCTGACAGAGGCAGACACTTCTTCAGCCCAGGGTATGAGTAGCTGTGCTCCCCAGGTGGAACCGTCAGACAAGTTCACTTTGCAGTTAGTGGATCATTCCTATAAATTGCTGGAGAGTTTCCACTGCCTTCCTCCATGCATGTGAGGTTCTGAATTATGGTTTAGGAGTAAAGTCTTCTACCTTTGCAGAACAATTTGCCTTGATTAGCCTTTTCAACAAACACCTGCAATAATCCACTGCGCCTATTAACTAGGCTTTGCTGCTGGCCATAAGCTGTCTCACATTTTTACAGAGTCTCCAATTCTCTCCCTACATATCCATTTATGAGCAATAAGAGCTACTTCTTGCCTGATAACTCTAATGCCAATTAGCTCTGGTCCAAGAATTGCAAATGTCCAGAGTACCACCTGGAATTATTACATCTATTCACCATCTTTCCTGGAGAAATACAAACAAGTATTTGTTCGACAACTATTACGTGTTTGGCATTTTTCTGGGTACTAAAATGCAGAAATAAATAAAATACCTGTCATATGACTTCAAGATAGAGACGACAAAATAAACTCATAACTAAAACTTCCCAGCTAGGTCAGAGGGAGTATTTTGTGCCCAGTGCAGTGGGAATACAGAAGAGAAATTAGAGTCAGGGCAGAAAATGAGACAAAGTGATTGAGTTGAACCTTGAAGGATTAATAAGAGTTTGCCTGGTAGGCAAAGACACAAAAGGCATTTCAGTGTCACAGCTTCACTAGCCAACAAAGCAGAAATATTACTACCAGTGAATGTGACTGTCTCCATTATAAAGCCAGATTGTGAGGGTATACAATAGCTGTTCAGCTAGAACAGGCTGACTTTGTAGCAATTTGTCTGACAGGAATAATAAAATGTACAGAATAATTAACTTGAGTCTCTAATTAATCTGTGAATGATTTTGGTTTTTAAATTATTTAGCATGAAACATTTTTTATTAGAGTTCAGAACCTGAAGCCCCAGGCATACATGTATAATTTTAAAAGTATCATTTGTCTCAAGTCATAAAAAGAGCTTAATACTAAATAAATTAAATGGTAATATTTCCAGTCACTTTTAAAGAATATATTATATCTAAATGTAGAAAGTACCTTAGAACATAGAAGATCATCTTTCTAAGCATTCTGTTGTATTTTGGAATTTCACAGTTAAATATGAGAGATCTGAATCATTCTTACACAAAACCCACACTTAGAGGATGTGTATATCAGTTTATTGTGTATGTTTTTTTGCTACATAAAGCTGAGCAACAGTGTTTTCATCCCTCTGTGTTTCCCTAGGAAACCCTGACAGTGTTATCAATAAGTGTCTATCACAGAGATGGTTTCATCACCAGTCATTAAATGGAATCAATTATATTTCAAGACTCCAACATGTATCCCACAGTTGTATATTGCCATTTTTTTCTAATACTACAGTAGGTGGCTCTTTAATAAATAGGGCAAGAAAAATAATCTAAAATTGAAAAAAATTTCTATTCAAAAGTTATTTACAAAATATATTATTGAATTTGAGGACTAGATTTTGTGTTCTACTACCATGGATTAGAATTAGAAGTTAGGGGTGCATATTCAGAGTTATCAAAATCAAGTTTAAATTTATTGACAAAAATACATGTTCTGGCATCACACAAATCACCATACAGCAGTTTCTCGAAAGTGAAATCAAAGTTCGATTAACTACAACACTGACAAACGTTCTTGTCATCAATGGTTTGATGTGCCTTTTAAAATATTTCCTTGTTTTTAACTGTGACCAAAGTGCAGTATTGTATCAGTAAATTAACATTCCATGACATAATAGACTGATTGAAAGTATGTCAAGATAAATACAGTATGACAGATAGACAGAGACAGTAGACAGTCATAAATGACTCATTAATGGTAACTGAGGCAAATATGTAATAAAAGCGCACTGAAATCATGATGAGTGAATTAGAGTGAATGTGGACAAATATAGATAATTAAGACAATTGCATCTTTATTGTCGAAAAAGTTTAGCTATATTATTTATCTTTGAAAATGTGGAGTATTACTGCATACTCTTTTTAGCCCAGGTCTACCAAAAGTGCCTTTTAAATCTTAATATTTTTTCCATTTCTTATTAAAGGAAACACAGTTCCTAATAAACTACTGATAAAGGAGAGAAGACTTTAATTGCACGGCTACTGATGGTTCCTATGGTTCCAAACACTCCCTGTGTAGTGGGATCTTAAAATGTTTGGGCTTGGCTAAGTCCTTAATAAAAATATCTGCTGGCGGGGGATGGAAATGGGAGGGAGGTGGGGAGGGCTGGGGTGGTGGGCTGGGATGGGAGTAAAAGACAGAAAACTGTACAAGAACAATTAAAATAAAAATAAAAAAATAAAAATATCTGAATCCCCAGTGGCTATTTTTGTGGTTAGGGTAGGGTGAAGTATAGAGAGAGGATAATGACACTTTAAAAAGTAGGAACATGGAGCAGATGAATATGCCTCCTCCACAATTCCTTCTAAGACCAGCCCTAGCAAGAAGACTATGAATGTGTGTGTGTATATGTATACGTACATATACATGTACATATATATATATATACACACACGTATATATGAATGAATGTAAACCTACAAGCTCTACCTAACCCACCATATCTCATTCCTTATGTGATAAATCTCAACTAGAAAAATCTTTAGCCCTGGCTGGAGTGGCTCAGTGGATTGAGCACCAGACTGTGAACCAAAGGGTAGCCAATTCGATTCCCAGTCAGGGCACATGCCTGGGTTGCAGGCCAGGTTCCCATTTAGGGGAGTGAGAGAGGCATCCAATCAATGTTCTCTCGCACATTAATGCTTCTCTCCTTCTTTCTCCCTCCCTTATTCTCTCTCTAAAATATAAAAAATAAATAAATAAAATCTAAAAAAGAAATTCTTTAACTTACAAGGAACACTTTAAAACAAAAATAACATTTTTCTCTATCTTGAACAAACCTTCCAACTTAAACAAGCTCAAAATTCTAGGAAATTTTTATGGCTGGTTTGGAACAGAAAAGGATAACATCTATGCAGCCAGCCAGATCAGTTGAATGAACCCTGAAAAAACACAAGATGGCAAATATTTCATTTGGTTTAAGATGTCAAATTAAGAAAAAAAAGAAGTACTGCACCTGTACATTTTACACTCATTCCCCAAACCAGGGCAAAGAGGCCAGGCCCGGGCTACAGAATCCATTCCTCTCCTAGATGCACTTTGCAAGCAGGAGAGAATGACGTTCTCAGGAGTGAAGTGGCCCTCACATCACAAAATCTGAGGCATCCAAGGAATTAAAGATTATGAAATAAGGGCAATAAGCAGAATAACAATACCAATAAAAAGCAGTGAAATTAAAGACAACTGTCATATGACTTCACTCATATGTGGACTCTAAAGAACAAAATAAGCAAACAATACAGAAACAGACTCATAGATACAGAGAACAGACTGATGATGGTGGAGGTGAGGGGGTGCTGGGTGAAAGAAATGAAGGAATTAGGATGTACAAATTGGTAGTTACAGAATAGTCAGAGGGATGTAAAGTACTGTACAGGGAATAAAGGAACTTGAAATATTGGGAGGAACACTTGGTAAAGTATGGGATTGTCTAACCATTATGCTATATAACTGAAACTAACACAAAATAATATTGAATGTAAACTATAATCAAAAAATAAAATTTTAAAAAGATAGCAAAAGAAACAGAACTAATGAAACAGAAAGAACCACAATTTAAAGTAGAATTATTATCCTGAGAGAAAATGGAGGATCTCATAAACATGAAGCAAGGACATGCAGTTTTAAGGAAAAATCATTTGAAGATACTAGACATGAATAATGTGCTAAAAGAAATACAAAATCATGGGGTGGGTTAAATGACATAATTAAAGCAGATGTAACAGCCACATCACACCAAAATCCCTCTTAGACACTCCACCATTATTTGAAATGCAATTTCTCAGAAACTGATAGTATATTTCATCTTACAAACTGTTATTATTCAGCCCAGTATCCTTCTCAAACATACAAGGTTTGCTGCCATGAAGTTATTTAAGCCATTTCATGACATGAATTACATTGAAAACTCTTTGGGGAACTCTTTCATTTTACTTCTTTTGTAGCTTCTCTACCCTCCAGCCTCATGCAGTACATATCACATAAATACTTTCCAATTAACTATAATTATATCTCATTTTGAGGCATATGTAACAAAATCTCAGATTTAAAGCATCTTTTAGAATCAGAATAAAAAAAATAAAATAGTACCTAAATCAAATTTTACTACAAAGCTGTTTGCTAATAAAGAGATTAATTTGTAAATTTTGGCACATATTTATACTAGTATTCAGTGCTAATGTGGATACAGCAATTCAGGATGATCTTAAAGAACAAACTAGACTTCAGCAATTAATTATTCTTACATATGCAAATATTTCTCAAATTTTCCTTGCCCATGATGATGCAATTCTGTTGGTTATTATTTAATTACCTTTGTGTCCTAAGTGTTAGTGTCAGTTCAGAATATATAAAAGAAAGCCCACAGAGAATAAATCTATTGTTATTATTGAAAAATAACTGCAGCTGTTTTGCACCTGTTGCTAAAATCTTTTTAGACATTCCCAGCTGAGCCCTTAACAGTTCTGTGGATATGCAGTTCTGGACCCTGTGTGAACTGAACACAACTATGTAACTATTACACACAGTTCTAAAAAAACAAGTTTTTTTAAATAAGTGTTCACAGTGAAGGTCTTTTGGAGTAAAAGACAGAAAACTGTACAAGAACAACAATTAAAATTAAAAAATTTAAAAAAAAAATCAAACATTTTACTATTCTTCAACAGTTTATTTGACCAATAACAGAAACATTTGGAATCAAGAGTTAGAAAATTAGCTGTTTATATATCTGTGATGGATGAGAAAATACTACCCATGATTTACATAATAGTCACAAACACTGACTGAATAGCTGGGTGTATAGTTATCAGGAATCTCATTTCACAAGTTCATAAACTAAGGTTTTAGAAAAGTCAAGTCACTTGATCAAGGTCATCGAACCAGAAAGTGGTGGACCCTAAATCTCAAGTTCTTAGTTATTATGCGGCTTTCCTCACTCTGATAATAATGATTGACTCCCACCCTATTTTATGCAAAAGGCACATATATGTGCAAGGCAAAGCATAAACGTATGTAAACCTATTTTTCAGAAGCAACAGCCCCTAATTCAAAACAATCCATTTTAAAATCACA
This sequence comes from Glossophaga mutica, assembly GCA_039655065.1. Lineage (NCBI taxonomy): Eukaryota > Metazoa > Chordata > Mammalia > Chiroptera > Phyllostomidae > Glossophaga > Glossophaga mutica. The sequence continues at coordinate 33,771,657 of CM077306.1, read as the reverse complement.
ATGGATACTGTTCTGTTTTTAGGATAATTAAAAAAAATAATGTAGTCTTTTGAATTACCTCTATGTATTGTCTAGCATTTTTTGATCAAGTAATTTGTTGTTAAAAAATCTTCAAAAGATATTTTTTTAAATGTATACAACAAAAATGTTTAATGGAACTCTATCTGGGACTAAATACAGAAAGAGACATACTTCAAGAAGTTGTATTTTCTTGTCCATATCATGACAGAAATGTCAATTTGATCATCTTAGAAAAAAAGTTGCTTAAGGGAAATATTTAAAAGCATCCTTAGAACATCATTCTACGATTGATTACAGACATACGCCTATAAATTCACCACTTAATCTCCTGAAAATTCTAAAATTTGGTATAGAAATACCCTTTAAGTCATGGCACCGATTTTAGAAATAATTTAGGGAACATCTCTTATTTGTTTTAACTCACAGATTGGCAAACACTAATATTAATAAACTGTTCCTTAGAAACAAATATTTTATGTAGAATGGCCTATTTCTTCATCAGAGATTGTCAAAGCACTGTTGCAGCATTCCTAAATGATCCACTGCATCCAATTACAGTCATCTGGATTTAGAATACAGATAGCTGGTGAACACTGACTCAGAAATCTCATAAACAAAGCAAGATTTTTAATGAATAGGAATGACTGTCAGTTCTTATTTATTGAGCTTGTTATTTTTGTAGATTGATATTTGAGTCATTTAACCTAAATTCAAACTCTAACATTCTTGGCATTTTGGTCATGCCTTACAAAGTCATCCTTGACTATAACATGTATCCCTGGCCTAAATTCACTATCTATGTGGATAATGAGGTATTAAAATTAAAAAATACATGTTTCAAAATAGAGAAACCTGGACCCACATCCCAGTACTGTCATATGTTAGTTCACCTGCTCTTGTTCGATGCTCTTATTTCCTCTATGATAATGAAAGAGAATATGAAAACCTCATAAGCCTATTGGGAGGATTTAATTATATACATACAGCAAGTCTTTATTTAATGTTGTCAATAGGATCTCCAACTTTAAGTGAAACATCATATAAGAATCCTGATTTTACTATAAGCTAATTGATATGAACAAGAATTAAGTTCTTACTGCATTGGATCAACATTTATAATGAAACGACATTGAATTAAATTACATTATTTAAGGATTTACTAATATTATATTTTACTATAAAATATGCATTAGATACATTTAACTATAGATCATATTGTATATTATATATTAGGTATGAGTATATGTATTTATACTACAGATATATGTATCATTGAAGACCCTCTATAAAAATTAATTAATCAATAAAATATTACTGAATATGTTAAGTTCCTGATAGAAAGTGTTTTCTTTCCCTTCATACTCCCAGTAATTAATGGACATTTTACAGACAAACAAACAACAACAAAATAACCTTACTGATTCAAAGTAATTTGGGGTAAAAACAATTATCCAAATTAGTAAAAGACCTCAGACTATAATGTTATACAATTTTATCAAAATTTCTATTTCTCACAATGTTTCAAAACAGAGGGCACTACTTAAATAATTTTACCTCAAGTAAACGTTACCTAATTACACACAAACCATAAAAATGACAAATACTATAGAGTGCTCACTACATGTCAGGTGCTAATCTAAGTGGTTTTACTTATTGATTTTTTTATTGATTGTTTTCTTTTGAGAGAGAAAAAGAGATTGATTTTGTTGTTCCACTTATCTATTCATTCTCTGGTTGCTTCTTGTATGTGCCTTGACCGGGGATCAAACCTGCAACCTAGGCATATAGGGACGATCCTCTAACCAACTGAGCTACCCAGCCAAGGCATCTAAGCACTTTTAAACACAATAAAATAATTTCAATCCTCTCAGATAATTACTTTCTACCGTTGAGGAAACTAAGACTTTCTCAAGTGACCTGCCCAAGCCCACGACACACACGAAGTGGCAGAACAGCCTAAGAGTAAGGTCCGTACTCCCATCCACTACCTTATAATAAATGTGGAAAGCAGCTTTCTAGTGAATAGGTAAAACATGCCACCGTACAATGTTGATTACATTATTATGTTGCTTAGTCAAAATAGTTCTTTATAAAATTCACTCCGTGCTATTTGAATTAGCCAATCGTAAATTCCTATAGTCCAAATAGATTCACCAGTGTTGGTCGATTTCAATAAGACAACATTTTTTCTTTTATATTGAATGTATTGAGGTGATATTGGTTAATAAATTATATAAAATTCAGGTGTATGTTTCTATAATACCTCGTCCATATATTGTGTGTTTACCAAGTCAAGCCTCCTTCCTTCACTATTTATCCTCCCATAGCCTCTCCTACCTCCCCCACCCCAACAAATTTACCAGCTGACTCTGGATTTTGCAATGCATATTTCCACACAGAGTAATCATTATCTATGCTTTGAAATAAACATGAGTTCTAAAATTTGCTTAATACAGTATAATTGTGGTAAGTAAATTTTGTCTATTTTTTTCATTTAGACTTGAAAAGAGGATTCAAAATAAACAATATAATCTTCTTCTAAGTTGCCTAAATATAAAAATTCATTTTAATTCAACAAAATTTAGAATAAAATAAATCTTTGATTATACCCTTGATGTTTAATTTTTTAAATAACCCCCAGAAAGGGGTTTATACTTAATTAGCTCATCTTTAATACTCTTTTTCTGATATGGAATACATTTAAAAGTTAGGACGTAGCAAATGACACTTGATCTAAACTATAGCAGAAATACATTATATTCCTGAGTGTAAGACTTATAAAAAATAAAAGTTATTTTTAAAGACTACATAATCTGATCTAACTTTAAGATTTTTGCCAAAACATGCCTATGATATTTCTGTGCCATTTCATTTTGCTTTGAATCAAGGGACAGAAAGCCCAAGATTCCTTTGTAAAGTATAAATAAGTCCAAGAATCTACAACTCAGTATACAGGATCTGGCAAAAATAATGCCCCTTTTTTTATTAAAAAAGCCTTTTATTATGAAATCATAAACATGTAATTCTGTAACATAACAATATCACACTCAAGCACACCATATGACATTTTAGGTGAAATGTTAAAATTAAAAATATAAATTATTACAACCATATTATTACCCTACCAACCACACTCAAGCAGGCATCACTTCTTCCAGACCCTGTATGTTAGGGCAGTCTAGTCTTGATGAAAGAATTACAGTTCTGCCTTTGTGATTCATCTCATACTCTCCGTTCCCTAGGCAATACCCCATTGAAGAATATCTTTAATGTGAATAACATTTTTTAAAAATGCTTGTATTAGCATAATATAACAAAAGACACTGAAATTGAGAACAGGCTGATGGTCACCAGAGGGGAGAGGGGAGGGAATTTCAGGGGAAAAGGGGAAGGGTTTAGAGCAACAAGTATAAAGGACACATGGACAAAAATTATGGGGGGTGAAAATGGGAGGGAGATGGGGAGGGCTGGGGTGGTGGGCTGGGGTGGGCGTAAAAGACAGAAAACTGTACAAGAACAACAATTGAAATAAAAAAAATTTTTTAAGTGCTTGTATTGTAGCAAGAGTAGACACAATTTGGAGAAAGGAGATACTTGACCACAATGAGTAAAAATAAGTCTCAAAGTTTCTAGCAACAAAGAACTTTCATGAATGTATTTATTCTCTAGAGAGTTAAAATTATTTTAATTTTCATGAAACAAATTATAGTTTTTATAAATGTTTGTTGAGTTCATAAAATACAAAAGTTATTCATGGCCCATTGACATCTTTTTAAAGTTATGAAAGAAAATTAGCCCTTTAAAACTTCAACACTTCAACAGAGCTTTTAAATTTTCCAAGAAAGCATAAATTCAATGTCACATTAAAAATGTAATTTAATTGATTGGCAAAACACTGAAATTAGTAACATTAATTGTTCAGAATATAATGTGATCTAAAAGTTTTCATATGTTTGTGAAAATAAAATCATTGTATTGTTTCTTTTTAATTCAGAGACTTCTATCATAATAAAACTCTTAACCCTTTCACTTAATTCAGAAAATATAATGTATTTGATGCTGTGTTGCACAGGGTTAATCCATTCTCCACAGTGAAGTCCACAATTTTTAGCAATAACATATTCTGTTCCACTGTCATCCATATAAAATATTGTTTACATTCCAGGACTATGGCTTCAGGAAATTATTGATGTGAGCAGCTGCTCCTTCACAAGAAAAGTAGGAAAGTCCTTTCTGTCCAACTGGGGGCACTTTCAGGCCCTTGCTTTATCTCTATAGCACAGAAGCATGCAAGATTGGATTTCAGACTTTGAATTAAAAAATAATAATAATAACAAAATAAAAATCCTTAGAAAGAAACTCTTAAAACTCCACTTGGTAACTTTTGTCAAGCTCTGAGCCATCTCCCTTTACTCAAAATCCTTTGTGAAAAAATGAGATGAAAAGCAGAGCGGAAGCTATACAACATAATCGGCATCCAACTTCAAATGTAACTCATTACTGCTGAACTGCACATTGTAATTGCAATTAAAACTCTACATTGGTTCATGCATAAATTATTCAAATTTGGGCAATAGATTATTCAAACATTATCTGCAAGAAACACTTCTGAAAGCTCCCTAACAATTAAGCTACAACCCTTCACTAACAAATGCCATGCAATTAAAAGCTTAATGTATTTTTGGACCCTAAAATGGTCACTAAAATTGTTTTAACACAAATCTATTTTTAGATAATTCACTATTAAAAGTTTCCCTCTTGTCAAATCTCAAAAAAGTCAACATTCTTTCTCTGAAAAGAGGTCTAGAGTTCATCTACATTGTTCAATTTGAGTATCTGTACTTAAAAGGACTAATGTCTTTCATAAAAATATGGAAATCTGAATATTACCAAGAAAAAAGATTCTGTTACTGTTAAAATGTTGGTGCAATGCCATTTTCATATGACTTAACTGACTTTCTCCATCAAGCTGCGAAAAACAGTATTTGCACGTAAAACGTTGAATAAAGAATTAGAATCATTTTCGTTGGAGTCCCAAAGTTAATTATTTGAACCTGGCCTTTGTACAGGTCATAAAATTTACAAATTCTGGGGCATGTTGTTACTTATGCTATAGACTATGTAAATTGTCTCATTGAGGATTATATAGCCCATAATTTACATACACATAACTAACGTCCCCAATTGCTTTCTTGGAGCCTTGCACCAAGTCAGTACCACAGAATATTTTACTCAGTTATTGTTGCCTAAGTCATCACAAGGATCACTTAGAGTGAATGACCTTGACATGATGCATTTTTAAAAATTAAAGACTCAGTAAATGTTTACTGCTTAACCTCTGGACCAGGTATTTATCACTTACTCGACTAAAATGTCCACAGGCAGGTCTTGCTTCTGCCATGACTGGGTCTCTTACACTGAGTGCTTCTCATTGGTGCTGAATAAGTCACATGCCTATTCCTGAGCCAACCACTAGGGCAGCTGAAGCAATTTTCAGATTGGCTAGGTTAGGTCACATGATCAGAAGTCACTAATGTAAACTTACAATCGCACTCTCATCTCCTCTTATTATTTGTATGTTTTAAATACAAATATGATGTGGATCCTGGCCTGCACGATCTGTGTATGTTGTGGCTGCTCGTGAACAAATACACACGAACAATGGAGGTCCTGTGGAGAAAAAGGGAGGGCATGGCCACTCTCTGAGAGAGAGAGGGCGAGACGGCCAGAGGCCCCTGCCTGGACAGGCTTTTATTGCTTTTCTGGGTACATTACATGGAGGGTAGTCCTCATTTACTATGCAAAGGTTCAAGGCAGGGGACTACCTGTTACAGATCGCAAAGGAAAGAATGTTGCTAATTACTTCAAAGAGAAGGATGTTGCAGACCGAGGGGGGAAGTGGTTGAACCAGTTGCACTCCATACTTGGAAGGTTTAGCACAGACTTTAGGAAATTACAGTAAGCACTTGCTGCCTCAATTCAGGGTGAGGGAGTTTTAGCAAAAGAAAGTCTCATAGCAGCCTAAGTACAATGTAGGCCTGATTCCCCACCAGAAAACCTCTCTGTGGGCGTGGTCCTGTGTGCCACTCGCTCCCCACTAGTCTTCCATGCAGAGGCTGAGCTGCATTTCCACGCCATGCAAAATTGTTCCCTACACACATACATCCTTGTCTTGGCTATATACAAATGACAAAATATCAGAAAATGGCCTTGTTATCATTATCTATGTTGTTTAATCTTTAGATGAAATTATTTCTTTCATGCCTGAATAATACATAGTCCCTGAGTGTCAAAAGTAAACTTTTGTTCTTCGTTTTACTCTCAAGTTGCAATTTTCTCCTATTAAAGGGAAGAATTTACAGGCTAGCTCTAACAGCTGTCATTCTGCCAACATAGCAGAGGTGCACAGTGTGTATTACATATGAATTTCCTTCTAGATATATGCCTGTATTTGTATGCCACACCATTCCATAAAAGATTTCAACATGGTTTAAAGGAAAATGTGCTATATAACAAGATAAAACTAAATGGATTTTGGAATCGTAAATAAAAAACAAAAGCAGTAAGACAGCAGCAATAAGATTTGAAAAAAATTATTGTAAGTTCCATTAATTTGTATACCATTAGTAGAAAATCATTGTAAATTTGCATTGAATCTTCAGACCAGGAAGACCCAAGTGAATATGATTAGCTTCCTAGACTGAATTTCTATATAACTTTAAATATACATAGACACTGTTTTACATAGTTAAAGCCATTATCAATACCTGATTTTTCCTCCTCACTGAAGGGAGCCAGAAACACAAAAATGCAGCACTGGCCTGAAGGTAACCTTGAAGAAAGTGCTGTGATATGGTAGTCATGATCCCACAATAATAAGTAGAGACCTGTAGCCTTATTTTTATTCTGTTTATGAAGCCCTGGGTCAGAGAAGGAGAGGAGATGCGGGTTAAGGATATGCCATAAAGTACTCAAAGGACAAGTGTGGAATGGATATGAAACTATTAGCAGAATTTTTGCTGCCAGCAAAGAGAAATTCGTGTATATAGAAGATGCAGTTTATCGGTTAGAACTGCCTAAGAAATAAAAGTAACCAGCAAAATCCTCATCTTTCTTTTGTTATTCAAAAACATAAATTACTAGAGAAACATTGTGTATCGAAATTATATTTAGAATTATTCAAACACATGAAGACCAAAAGAACTAGAGTGTACTTTAAAACATAAATAATATTAATTTTTTTCTTTCGACTTAGCTGGAGAATAAAGTGATTAGATTTTTTGGATTTGCATTAATGAATAATTTAGGAGTTATGAAGAAGAAACTAATTGTTGATGGAGCAACCTTTGCTGAAGAACACTCTATTAAAATAAGCAAAGAGCCTCAGGGTATTTTTGTCAGTCAAAGGAAAGCCACTTTATTTCACTCTAGGAACTTCTATAGTTCAATGTTGCATTAACTGAAAAAAACTAGTTTTAAACAGCACAGTCACTTATGCGTACCAATGGAAAAATCCCAATAGAGACATTATTTCTGATTTTTGGATAAAAAATAAAAGAGTAACAGACCACATGGGGAAAAATTATAAACAAAATAGGGGGAAAACTATAAAGAATTACACAAAAGAGTGATTGCAGCAACAGTACTACATATTCAGCTGACTCATAGTACAGTCTGTAGTTAAATCAACGGGTGATGAACTCATAGTCTGTAAGGGACACCAATAACCACATAACCCAACAAGGGAACACAGTCAGTTCACATTTACTGAGGGCCTGCAATACATGAGGTGCTTTCCTGCATGCAGAAGTCAGAGAAGCCTCTGTACTTATGAAGTCTAAACACTCACCAACATTAAACGTACTACAAGAAGTAAGCATCAAACCAAGGAGAAACATGCAGCATATTTTCATTCTAGGATTCTTTTATTTCTTGGATTTAGATTTTATAATGCTATATTTATTTTTTATTTTTCACTTTTTATTAAATTTATTGGAGTGACATGGGTTAATATAATTATATAGGTTTCATTTTTTAATGCAGAAAAATAGATGTGATTTTAGAGGAAAACAGAGAGTAAGTATAATTTCTGAGGCAGAATTATTAGAATGGAGGGTTTGAACCTGGAGTGAGGAATAAAGGAAAAATTTGGATCACGAGGTTTGGTTATTTGCATCTGATACATGTCTTCACTTTGCAATTTTTCTGCAATAAATACTAATTGCTTCTAAAACCAGAAAAATACCAATGAGTTATATTTTTAAATTAAGTATAATGTTAAAACTTATAAAAGTAAATATGCATTTGCTTTCTTTTTTTAAGTATATTTTATTGATTATGCTTTTACACTTGTCCCATTTTTTTCTCCCTTTTATTCCCCTCCATCCTGCATCCTCCCTCCCACCAGCATTGCCCCCCTTAGTTCCTGTCCATGGGTCATACATATTCGTTTTTTTTTTTTTGCCTTCTCCATTTCCTACACTATGCTTTCACATGTTTCAAAGTACATTAAAATGATATTCAATATTTAGGTAAATATGTGTGTACCTGAATGCACATTTACATACATATGTTGCCCATATATTATATCCTGAGCACAGAGTTATTGGTTTCTACTTCACTGTGCAAGTCAAGGTTCCTTTAGTATGAGATCACACCGTGAAAATCACCAACTGTCGAGAATGATGAAGACATCAATTTTCACATCTCTGGTCAAAGTGTAGAATGCTTAAAATAATCGTATATTTCCAGAGGTAATACTGAAGTATACATTCAAATTTTTTATTAACTCTGCAGGCTTGTGTATTTTCAATATATAGCAATAGAGACAGGTTAATACTCCTTCTGTGGTCTTTAAATGTTAAGTAAAAATCTGTTAATTTGGTATATTGAAGAAATAGCTAATTATATTTGTATATTGAAAAAAACTCTAAATTACTGTAGGTTTTCAACTCAGCAGGATTTTCAAGGGGAAATATGCTAACAAACATTGCACTGGAGTGAGAATGGATGTCGAGGAAAGAAGAAAAGCAGTTTTCCCCATTTAGAGCAAAATGGATTGACACACCCAATTAAGTATAGGAATTCTATAACTTTTTTTTTTTATTTTGTAAGAAGCCTGGAGCTTAAAGTAGATGACAAAAAATATAAGACCTCATCCAACTCAATCAGTAATTCCATAATATTTAATTAACAAACATTTACTGAGAACTTATTACCAGTCACCAAAAGGGTGCCAGACTCATAATCCAATGCATTCTATGTATGGGAAATAAATATAGTCAACCTTTGTTATTCATTATAATGATATTTATGCTTTGAACAGATTCCCATTGTATAGTGATCAATGTATAATTTGGCTTCACATCTCTCTATCTCTTGCATCACATGAATACATACACAGTTTGTTGTATTTATAGGCAAGCTGAAAAAATTATAAATGTAAGCCAAGGTGTCAGAGAAAGAGAACTTTCACCTGGTCCTCAATCATCACCTATCACAGGAGACTTCAAACCTCATCTGACATGATACTCGGTCATTAGCACATTCCTGTTGCTACTGCCTCAATTCTTTTTGCAATTTAGAATTCCCTTCCAAGCCCTACATTCTGGTGGTTAATTCCTTGCCATTCTGATATATATAGTACTTTATTCTCTTACTTCAAACTATAATGAGCAGTAGATAACTAAATGAATCTAAGACCCTTACCTACCTATATGTTCCACACAGTTACTTGTTCTATGGAGTCCTCCCTGAGGGAAGGTCTCTTCCAAGGAAGTAAACCACAGACAGGGGCTACCTTCTACTCTGTATTCCAGAAACCTGCTTAGGGTATCTTACCACTAAACATAAGTCAAAAATGGGCACAGCCTCTTCTATGTAAAATTTGATGACACTTTTTTCACTTTGCTCAAAATGTCTCCTCTATAACCCAAGCAACCTTTTTATGTCTTAAAAAAAAAACTTGCTCTTTCACAGTGCACATTTTTCTTATTCTTTGTATATATGTTAGTGTGTGATATATGATCCCATCTTAAATACTTTATATTTCCAATAGCTCCTGCAATATCCTGCCAGATTTTTTTTTTTTTTTTTTTTTTTTGCTTTGACCTAACAATACACAGGAGTATTCAATACCATCTTCTTGCCTCTTAAAAGAAATTCACCTTTTCTATTTTGTTAGGCAAGTCTCCTGAAAAATCTGAATTCATAGTGACTTTGCTCCCATAAAGGTGGGAACATCTTCTTCCCTGCCAGGTTCCTGTAGGAAAATAGTTTTAAAATCTTAATCTTACAAAAGATCTGCCACCCTAACGAGGCTGGTCTCATGCTCACTCTTAATATGCATCACCCCAGCTTCCATCATGATGCTCACTGTGCTTTACACATACTTTATTATTTCTATCCTAATCTGGAAACTTTCTTGATTCAAATCTAGATATCTCTCCTTCATGAATTTGCCCCAATACTTTGCCATCTTGATTACTCTTTAGTCAAGCAACTGTTAACAATGTATACATCACCTTCTATTATTTGCAGTAAGTTCTGTTTGTATTATTTTACTTTACATGCTCGTGTACTACTGGATTGGAAGCTCCTCACAGATAGAGTTCATGGCATGAAGTATACACATTAATAAAATGCAGTAAGTAAACATTAGCAAAATGAATTAAATATGCATATGGAGACCTACAAAGAGAGAGAATATGGCTTCTTCAGACATTTGTCTCCCTGCTTTATTATAATCCAAGTAAATACAAAATACAGATTGGGGCAAAAGTAGGTTTACAGTTGTTTATATGGAAAATAATATAATAATTAATAAATAATAACACAAGAACAAACTGTTTCACATACCCACAAATGGTAAACCTACTTTTGTCCAACCTTGTATATTAGTAAATAAATATTGAATTTCTTTCTTCCATGTGGACATTCTTGAGTATTTTGATATTACAAACACTCAATATGTTAATACAGAACTAACGGTCTGCCAATATCACTTGATTTTAATATCTAGATAATTCTTGACCCAGCTGCTTTCACTGGTGCAATGCTCTAATCCAAGATCTTTAGCAGACTTTTTAGTCTTCAGTCTTTTAGAAATAAAAATCTCAGTTTGCTCTGGCTGTTTCTTTGTAAATGCTTACTACTCTTACGCATTATTTAAAGTAAACACATATGTATGAGCCTATTCCTATCGGATATTTTATGTTCATTTGTTTGTAGAGATAGAAAGACAAGAACACAGTCACCTTTGTATATTTAAATAATTCACATTGCCAGAGATCCTCTATGCTTACTAAAACAGTAGTATCTTCCAATAATCTGTGAACTTATATTAAATGATTAATTTTCTTCCTCAATACTTCTACGCTTTTCTTTCTGATATTCGATATTTACAGCTTTAGTGAAAATAATATTTAAGTGTTGCATTATTTTCTTCGGAAGTTTTTATTTCCCATGGGGTAATATCCTTTCTGCGAGCATGTTCAAGACTATTTCTAAGGGTTGTGTTCATTCTTTATCTGGGGAGATCTCAACCAGGAAGCAAGTTCCATGGACATTTCCTCTTTGACTGTGGCTGAATCCACGGCATCTGGAAGAGTCTCTAGCATTCAATAAACATTTGCTAAAAAAATAAATTACTAAATCAGGAAAAAATATTATTTTTCTATACATTTTCTCTTTTCTTTCTTACACCTTTTTTAAAAGTACCTAACCCTGCCACTTTTTTTCCCTGAGCTGCAAATTCAACTGATATCTTAAGGAACTAATTGACAGAAATAGTAATAAAGTATGCCTAGTGGTAGTAGAATAGTAGTTGATCTGCATTGGGAAAATATTTATGAATATCACTAAATATTCACATATATTGTGAAAACTTATCTCCCCTTCCATATGAATGTTGCTTGACTTTCTCAAGCTTTAGCAAGTTTTCATATGCATAATAGAAGTTAAGTTTTGAAAGCTACTGAGGAGGGAAGTAAATGCTACCTGTCCTCAGTGTATGCCTCACAGCTTTCAATGAGAGGAAAAAACAAGGAAGACACAGACAGAGACCGAGAAAGAGAGGAACAGAGAGAGAGACAGAGACTAATATTCACTGCATCAAAATATGGAAGTTATTGAAAAGTTAGTTGGCTACTTTAGATCATATAGATTTGACAACTAATTAGCTCAAAAGATATAATTATTTCACTTTAAAGAGAACTTCACTGTCAGTACAAATATTTGTTCAGGACTGTCATTACATAGAGACATGGCATCTGAGTAAATCTCCAAAAAACGTCTTGAGTTCTTAGAAGCTCTGATTTTGTGAATTGCATTACACATTACTAAATTCCTTTTACACATGATTGAATTGTTAACACTTAAGAAGCAAAGCCAATTCATATTTAAATTTTGTTGCAGAAACTCACCAGGTAGCAGTAATTCCTTTATAAGAACAAGGAATCCATGTACCTCCAGCTGTGATAGAAATAGGATTGAAGAAAAGTTCTTCCATCAGCTCTCACCTTCTCAGTGTTAGCATATCATTTACTATAACAAATCATTTTAGGAGGCATTTTTACAGTAGCACTTCTGCTTACTTTACTTGATTTTCAATTTTGGATGTGTGTTGATATGTTGAGATATATTTTGCATTTTGATAGAAAGCTTTATTCAAAGTTAAACTTGCTTTTAATGTTGAATTACAGAATTTAAATTTTATCTTGAAGTACTAAAATTGTTCATTTTTTCACTCTTGTGAAATGGAGGCATCAAATAGTAATATAAATAGTTCTGTAATTTAGCTATTTAAGTATTATTCTAAGGGCCAGAGCCCTTTAGGTTTCACTTTTGTTTTCTTTGCTTTTTAATTTTTTAAGATCATATATCTATAAGTGTACAGATATATTAAAAGCTACTGTATATTTTCAAAAAAATCTAAATTTTGTATCTACATAGAAAGAAAGCATAATATTTGGATACATAAGAAATAAAACAATGCTTACAGAAAAATATTTCAAGTTACTTTTCATTAGAATAGTAAGAAGATGTATGAAATATAGGAGATAACATGTGTACATAGCCATGCACAAGGTTTGCTATTCCTTTATAATAATTGAGAGTATATGTATCACTTTTCTGCTCCTTGTTTTTCATTCCAAAATGCATCATGGAAATCTCTCCAGGTGAACCAGTGCAAAACTAATTTATCATTTTTAATGGCAGCATTATATTCCATGGTATGGGAATGCCATAGTTTATAAAACTATATGACTATTGAAAGGCATCTCTTTGTTTCCACTATTTTCTACACTTTTCTTTTACTCAAGATATTTTTTATATATTTTATTGTCATGATTTTCTTATTTATCTATTTGATAGAATCCTGACAATGAATTTGTTAAACAAAGGTGTTAGTGTATGTCTGTATTTTTATTTTAGTAGATATTACCAGATTATCTTCTCAAAAGACAGTGTAACACTAAACTATTCCTAATGTATGAAAGAGTTATTCTTCTCCATATCACTACCAGTGACAAGAAATACAGTTCCTTTTATTTTTTGACTGGTCTATTAATATCCCAGAATGTTGTTTCCTGTGTTTGGTTTTGTGTCTGTGTGTGTATTGCATATTCTTCTTAGTATCAAATTTGAACTTTTTTCTTTTATTGATTTTTCTTTTATTTGTTTTATTTAGGTCAAGATCTTTACTATTTTTCTAGAGACCTGTTACTATCTTTTCTGTAAATCTAAAAGCTCTTTGATGAGTTATATAATATGCTGCACAAGGTATTAGCAAGTATAACCCAGATACAAATCAAAACACAAAACTTATGACTAATGGTTTATTCTAAGAATGCAAGAGGATGCATTTTCAAGAGCTCTACCAGGAAGTCCATTATTTCTACATAGTAATAACAGAAAAATAGAAAATGGTGGTGGAGTGGGTGGAAGCTGCACTAATCTCCTCCTAGGACCAAATTGGAATTACAACTAACTTAAAGAAAGATCATCCTGAACAACCAACTGAAGACTAGCTGGAGAAAGCCTTATGCTGGGGACCCTGTCCTGGGTGCCAGATGTGGGGGGGCTCCGCCCGCAGAGCCCCATCCCTCCATCACGGATGAAAGTAAAAACTACCAAGACATCTTCTGCTTGGGGAGGAAAGGGGTCAAACTCTCAGAGGAGAATGACCTAGAGCCCCTTCCTCACTAGGCTTTTATTGGGCTCAAATACACAGGAATACAGGTTTGTCAGGCGACAAGGATCAAACAATGGTTAACATTTCAAAGCAATCTGAGGGCTTAATCTGAGCCAGTGTTCGTCAGGAAAGGGGGTTGCCAGACTTTGGGAGACATGCTCATTTCCTCCTGGGACACTTATCACCTCAGGAAGAGCACTCTTAGCAAAGCAGGTTTCACAGGGCTTTAGGAATTCTTTCTTATACCAATCACCCAAGGAGCCGTCCTGGCCAGGACAGGGCTGCACCGCTCACCCCCACAGTTTCAGGCTTTAAGGCAATTAGGAAGCAGGAGACATCTCCCAGATGGAAATGAGGACTCGGGCTATGTCAGAATAGCCGGGGGGGGGGGGGGAGCGGGGCGAGGGTCCATCACATCCTCCTTGCTGCAACCCCCCCGAGTCCTTCCATGAGGCTTCCCAAGTGGTCGCGTCTAGCTTAGGTTGCCCCTCCCATGAGGAGTCTTACCCGTCATTGACTGCCAACCAAGCTATGGGGCCAGAGATGGGCAAGGCAGAAGCAGTGCTCCTGCCAGGGAGATAAGCTTTGTCTCCTTAATAGGTCACATCCTTGTGACAGAACAGACCCAGATGAAGTGGGTCCCTTGGGCTCTTACACAGCCCACCATGGGGTGAGGGTTACAACTCCTGAAACCAGGCTGAACGGTCCACAACAGCCTTATAAACAAGGATTTACAGAAGAAACCACACCACCGCAATGAGACTAGAAGGAAGTGTGGAGTCATGAGAGGGCTGGATGGGCTCCCACAGGCAGCAGTTGGAGTTCTAGAATGATGTTTCAAGAACCTGGAGTTCCCTCTGAGAAGTGTAGGATCTAAATCCCAAACCAGGCTCCCCAGCCTAAAGCACCAGAACCAGAAAAGGCACCCACATAACATCCAGCTGTGAAAAGCAGAGGGGTTTCAGTCCTCCTGGGAGAGATGGCTAAAGACTCAAACACCCTCTTCCAGAGCCAACACATAAAATCTTGTTTGCAGCCACTTACCCTGGACTCCAGCAGAGGGAGAGCAGAGCAGACTAGAGCCACATAAGGAGAGCCTGAGGCTGGTGGCTCTGAGGACAAACCTGAAGGGTCAGCTGCCAGGATCCCTGTGCCGAGTCATTCCCCAAATTGCAGAAGCCACCTTACTCTGGGAGACCACTCTGCTCTTGCAGCTGAAGTACTAGGGGAAGCAGTAGCCCCACATGCAGGAATCGCTCTGGCCCCATCCTATGGAGCTTAGGCTCTGCTGAGGAGTACAGCCAGAGGCTCTTTCAGTGACTTTTACAAGGCCAGCATTTTTCTAATTCCAAAACCATATAAAGACACTACAAAGAAAGAAAATTATCGGCCAATATCGCTGATGAACATAGATGCTAAAATTCTCAACAAAATATTAGCACATTGAATACACCAATACTTCAGAAAGATCATACACCATGACCAAGTGGAATTTATGCCAGGGATGCAAAGTTAGTACAACATTCACAAATCAATAAATGTGATATACCACATAAATAAAATGAAGGATAAAAAACACATTATTATATCAATAGATGCAGAAAGCATTGATAAAATTGAACATCCATTTATGATAAAAACTCTCAGCAAAGTAGGAATAAAGGGAACATATCTCAAGGTGATATAGGCCATATAACAAACCCACTGCCAACATCATACTCAATGGGCAAAAACTTCAAGTGTTTCCCTTAAGATCGAGAACAAGAGAGGGATGTCTACTTTCACCGCTCTTATTCAACATAGTACTGGAAGTCCTGGCCACAGCAATCAGACAAGAAGAAAAATAAAAAGCATCCAAATTGGAAAAGAACAAATAAAAATGTATTTATTTGCAGATGACATGATACTGTAAAGATTCCACAAAGAAATTGCTTGAAATATTAAATCAATTCAGTAAAGTAGCAGAATACAAGTTAAAATTCACAAATCAGTTGCATTTTTGTATGCCAATAATGAACTATGAGAAAGAGAAATTTTTAAAAAATCTCATTCATAATTGCTTCAAAAAGAATAAAATACCTCAGAGTAAATTTAACCAAGAATGTAAAAGAGCTGTATTTGGGAAATTATAAGACACTGAAGAAAGTAGCTGAAGAAGATAAAAATAAGTAGAAGCATATACCAGAAAAATTAACTTCATTAAAATGTTCACACTACCCAAAGCAATCATAGACTCAATTCAATTCTTATCAAGATACCAATGACATATTTCACAGAACTAGACCAAATATTCCAAAGTTTATATGAAACCACCAAAGAGACCACATAGCAACAGTGATCAAAAGAAGAACAAAGTTGGAGGAATCACACTACCTAATATCACACTATACTATAAGGTCATAGTAATCAAAATAAAATGGTACTGACATAAAAACAGTTACATAGATCAATGGAACAGAACAGAGAGCCAAGAAATAAACCTATGCCTTTATAGTCAATATTTGACAGAGGAGACAAAAACATACAATGGGCTAAAGATAGTTTATTCAATAAATGGTGTGGGAAAAATTGGACAGATATGTGTAGAAAAATAAAACTAGACCTCCTTCTTACACCTCACACAAGAATAAATTCAAAGTGGATTAAATACTTAAATGGTAGACTCAAAACCATAAAAATCCTAGAAGAAAACATAAGCAGTAAAATCTCAGACCTTTTCTAGTAGCAATATGGTTTGTGATATATCACCTTGGACAAGGGAAACAAAAGAAAAAATAAACAAATGGGACTACACCAAACTAAAAAGTTTTGCACAGCAAAAGAAACCATCAACAAAATCAAAAGACAACCCACTGAATGGGAGAACATATTCACCAATACATCTGGATTCAGATCCAAAATGTATAAAGAACTAATAAACTCAGCACCAAAAAAAAAAAAAAAGCACAATTTAATGAAAAAATAAGCTAAGGACCCAAACAGATGGTTCTCCAAAGAGGAAATATGGACAGCCAATAGGCATATGAAAAATGTTCAACCTCACTTATATCAGAGAAATGCAAATTAAAACCACAACGAGATATCACCTCACACCTGTCGGAATGGCTATCACCAATAAATCAACAAACAAGTGCTGGTAAGGATGTGGAGAAAGGGAAATCCTTCTGCACTGTTAGTGGGAATTCAGATTGGTGTGGCCACTGTGGAAAGCAGTATGGAGTTACTCCAAAAAATTAAAAAGGAAATTGTCTTTTGACCCACTGATTCCACTTCTGGGAATTTATCCAAAGAAACCCAAAACACTAATTTGAAAGAATATATGCACCCCTATGTTCAATGCAAGTGTTATTTACAATAACCCAGATTTGGAAGCAGTCCAAGTGTCCATTACTAGATGAGTGAATAAAAGAGTAATTGCACATATACACAATGGAATACTACTTGGCTATAAAAAAGAGGAAAATTCTACTCTTTGCAACATGCTGAGTGGGCCTGAAGACCATTGTGCTAAGTGAAACGAGCTAGTCAGAGAATAAATACCATATGATTTCACTCATATGTGGAATCTAATGAACAAACTGAACTAACAAGCAAAATAGAGATAGGCTCATAAATAGAGAGAAAGATGACTACTCTTAGGGGGATATTGGGGAGTAAAGGAATCAAGCAAAGAAGAAAAAGGACTCTTGGGCAGACAACAGTATGGCGATTGCAGGGGCTGAGGAGGAGGGTTGGTAGAGGTAGAAGAGGATATGAGGGGTAAATGTTAATAGAGTAAAAATACAATAAAATTAGTTATTAAAATGAATAAGTAAATGAAAAGTGAATGACCATGTCAATAGATGATTGAGAGATCTTTCACAAAATTCAGCAGTTATTTCCAATAAAAGAACTAAATAAAAGATTAACCAGAGAAAAACATGTAGATATATCTTACTGCAACTCAATAGTGCATATTATAATAAATAAAGAAACTCTAGAATTTTTCCAGTTAAAGACAGGAAATAATGTTATCACAATTAATATTAAATACTGTCCTTAAAGTTTTTAAAATAGTAAATAGCCAAAAACTTTAAATAAATAGCATAAGCACTGGAAGAGAAGAGACAAAATTATCCTATTTGGATGATTAAATAACTCAAGATGTGAAATGCTCAAAAACAAAATTAATAAAAGACATCGCTAGGGTAGAGAGACACAACATAAATATGCAAGACCCAAGAGCTTTTTCTATTCCAGCAATAAGTACCAATAAATGAAATTGGGGAAATATCTTTTTTTGATAGTGAGAAAACCAAAAAGATTCTTAATAAATACATCAAGGAAGAACAATATGAAGAGAAGTCTAAAAGATTATTAAAAGAAATAAAAAAAATCTAAACAAACAAAGTCTCACCATGTTCCTGGTGAGAACAACAAAATCAACCCTGGATACCTGGGAGCTGACCTGACTATCATGTGTTCTCCTGTTGAAGATAAAAACTTTCATAGAACAACACCTTCACACAAGGTGACTCCATCATCGTGATGAATAAATTAAAAAATAAGACCACCCGTAATCGTATCTGACCCCAGACCACACCTGAATATTACCTAAATAATAAAACTGATCCAACATCTTCCGTTCTGGCTAATATGAATGCCAGCTTATTCTTTATCAATGACAGCTCCAGACTCACTTCATTCCTTTTGCTTTATAATGAGATTATTATTACCCTTAAGAGAAGAATTGCTCTAGCTTCCTCACAGCATCCAATCCAGGGCAAAGCTCTGCTTTCTTGAATCCTCTCCAAAATCACTTGACATAAGGGTGAATTCTTTAATTGATCCTTTCTAACATTCTGAGACACCCTATGGCTCCCCACGATGCATGTTCGCTTTTGTTGTAAAGAACAGTAAACCCAACTTGCTCAACTATACACAGGCTGCTCCTGGTGGTTTGTGCTGGCATCCCTGAGAGCACAATGTTACATAAATTGCAATCAGAGTCTCCAACCTGTGTAGTGCTGTGGGTTGGGATTTGCTCAAAAATGGCCTTCAGCTTCACATAGAAATATAAATGCCTGAGAATAATTTAAATCAGGGTAAATAAAACTAGGGGGAAATGAATAAGATTGGTGGATGATATCAATGTCAAAATCCTAGGATGTTATACTGCAATTTGGGGAAAATGTTACCATTGGGAAAAAGTTCCTTGCGCACTGTGCAAGGAACTTCCCTACATTATGTCTTACAAGCTTCATTATCTCGAAATTTTCAAGGAACAAAAAAGAATAGCAAGGTTTGTGGAGGAAGGAATCTCGAATTACCAGATCACATTTTACTCTAAAATCAGTGAATACAAACAATAGGTTTGGTATGAAAATAGATTATTTAATGGACTATAGTATAAAATCTAGAAAGATATCCTTATAATCATTATTATTCATATATATTGATTCCCAATTCAGAAATTGTTGTTCAGATGAGATACAAGTACTTCAAAATTGAAGGAAACTATCTACAACACTATGTAAGTCATTATCATCCCACATATTTTAATTAAGTTGTTTGATATATTGAATGCAACCAATTATTCCATGAAAGGTAAGCAATATTTACTCTTGCTCTATCAGAATAATGTAAATTTTATTTTTTAAAGTTGCATATTGTATTTAAATTGTACTCTTGCATGAAAAATTACAATTCAGGTGTATTTAGTAGACATGCTATTAATGTTCTAGTGAAATATGAAAATAATGTCTAACATGAAAATATATACTTACTGTTATTGTACAAAGAAAAGTGTACCTCTCTATCTAAGAAACACATAAACCTCCCATGAAAGATTTCATCTATCAAAGTCTCTCAATAAGACCAAAACATCATTCTCATAGTCTCCATTACAGTTTTTTAAAATAAATCTAATACCTAACACCTCTTTCCTAAAACTACCTTCTCTCCAGAAAGTAAGTTTCTTGTTCCTGCTCTGTGATTTCTTTCATTCTTTTTCAGCTGGTCTCCTTAATCCTCTTAATTACAGCTCCTTTAAAACTCACCCTTATGTACTCTACTTGCACTCCTATCAGATCATTTCATTATCAATTATCTGTAAAATTAGTTCTTAAATTATTCTTGGTTTTTAATAACTTACTGTTCTCACCCATCAACCTTTCCAATTCAAATATAGTATTTTTAGATGTGTTTCTTATTCTCTTTCTTAGGTCCATTAATCAAAGACTACACTGATTTTCTTTTCTCACAAACTCCATGAAGTTCCTCACCTCTCCTCAGGGTCCAGGACTGAAAACAGTGTTTTTCAAAGTTCATGGATCGCTGTCAGAGATGCAGACTTCCACCTCTATTTCCAGAAAGTCTGACTAGAACATCTGTGGTGGGACCCAATAATTTATACATTTTTCCTGAAACATTTTTTTATTTTTTTCCCAGTTTCAATGAGATATAATTGAACATAATAAAGAATCTGTATTTTAAATAAGTACCCTTCATGATTTTGTTGGGGGAAATGCAAAGCCAATTCTTAAGAAACTCAGAAGGAAGTGTAAATGGTGCCTATATAGGAGTCCTCCTTAAGCCCATCTTCTGAGGGATTTCAGAACGTCACTATTGGGAACCCTTGTAAAGCATGGGTACGAATTCAGCCTACAGGATGAAATACCAGTAAGTCATTGAGACAACACACCTAAAGATAAGGCGTATAAGCCAAATGAACTCAAACAACTGTTTTCATATCTCTGAGCCTCAGTTTCTTCATCTCTAACATGAAGATAGCCTCTATCCCATAGAGTAATCATGAGGATTAAATGAGATCCCATATAAAGCGTTTATCTGAGTCAAACATAGTATAAATGCTAAATACATATTAGCTCCTATTTTTCTTCTGGGAACTTTTCATATTGTTCTTAGATGTTTTGTTCTTAATAACTGTTTACATTTCTAAAATGTCATGGCCTGAGTGAAACATCTTGCATTGCACTGGGATCCTGCAAGTACTTAAATTAGGTGAAAAACTCAACCACTGAAAATACCTTATTTTCCTCATGTGTTCAATTTTTCTTTCTTTCAGGTAACAAACATTCTTAGAAAGCTGAGAGAAAAATATCATAAACGTAGTGTTTTTGAGGAAGAAGATGCTCCATCATGTCACCAGCATATCTTGACCTTTCCCCATGTCCTTATATAGAGCCTCAGAGTCCCGGAGAACAACCATTTCTTCTGTTAGAAACACAATAGCATCACAAATTATAGCCATGCATCTGCTTGTTCTGTGAGCAATATAAATATTTCACACTTTCTATCAATTTTGAAAAAGGGGAACAAAGAAGACCTATGAATGTTATCTCATGGAGAGTTTTATCAGAGAAGAATAAAAAAAAGTTCTGGAGAAAATACTGGTCATTTGTGCCCCTAAAAGAGAACGAGCAGACCATCCTTCTTTATTTCAACTGGTATCTCAATCAATGGATTTTATAATTCACTTTCTAACTAAGAAGTATGAGTGTTTAGAGAACGCACACCTGGAAAATCCTGAAATGTTTTCTCTTCAGCCTCCTGAATAATGTGCTGGCTGTTTCTTCAACATGCAGTGCCAGACACCATGCCTACTGCCTACCGGGGGTTGCTGCCTGAGAGCAGACGGTCTTCGACTAACACCTCCTCCTTCGCCTCCTCCTGGGTTGGACGTTTCCCATCAGGCATCTGTATCTGCTTTCCAGGGTGGGTCTCCTAGAACCATGTTGCTTTGTCTATATATATTTTTTCCTTTTAGTCTATTAAAACTGCCCTATTATAGCTCAAGTGCTCAAGAATATATTAAGGTTAACTCCTGCTGGGTTAAGATGATAAGATATTACAGATACCAAATTTGGTTACACCAGTCCTAGTAAATCTTTTTTATTTTAGCAAGGAAAAATGTTTTGGGACAGGCAAAGTCTGTCAGTGTCCTTAAATCATGTTGCATATGCAGCCATAAACTCTGTATTCCATTGTCCGATTTCCAATAACATATTCACTCACTGAAATGAAAATCAAATATCTAATATGTGCTAGGCACTCTTTCATATTCTAGGCAATTAAAAGCTAATTTTAGCTAACATAATTGAGTGTTTATGGCATGCCAAAATAATTTCATGCTCTTTACTTAGACTAACCTACAATACTTTTATGAGTAAAAAAATTATCTCTATTTTATATGTAAGAAATAGATATATATTTATATTTATAATACATATATATATATATATATATATATATGAAAAACAGAAAGCTTGATATACTTGGCAAGGTCACATGGCAAGTAGATTAGAGTCGTGACTGAAACCCAGGCAGCTTGGCTCCAGAGCTGATGTGCCTAAGCATTATAAGCTTTACAACTTTAAGGAATCTTGCAGGAGACTGAGAGCCCTCAGTCTTATGAGACAACAGATGTGGAAAGAAATAACAATATTAAAACCTATGAACTATATAGTGGATGCTGTACCCTGAAGAGTATATGCTTCCAACTACTGGGATGTCTATGTCGCCAATCCTCTTTATAATTGCTCTAGGAGCCTAGATGAAAAGAATCACCTTGCCCAAGGTCAGCCTTCTTTCCATGGCAGCTCACATTCCATGGCTGACTGATGATGGAGGACTATTCTGGGGACTGTTCAAGTATCACATCTTTTCGTGGAGCTCACTGGCCTCTTCTTTGACACTGCATCACAGCCCCTCTCCCTCTGCTCAATCCTGCTTTCTTTTCTTTCCCTCCATAGTTATTAATCCTCAGAGCACCACCTAACATCATACATGCTAAGCTCCATCTCAGAGTCCAATTCCGTATAATTCTGACCTAAACCATACTCTAATATAAGCCAGATTTGAGTGAGGTAAGAAAGAAATTCATTAACTCCCAGAGAAAGTTCTCTTGGCAGTGGGTAGGGTTGAGGGCGGAATATATATTCTAGTCTTATTTTTAAACAAGAACTCTAATATGACTAATTTCCATTCCAAAAAAAATATTTATTAAGGAACATTAGGTAGTTCATAGAATCTTTAATAGAGCTGGACATAGCTCTGAAATTATCCCTACCCACATGCTTGCACATAACATCTCTGTCTGAAACATTCCTGCCCCAGTCAGTAGTCCTCAGTCTGGGATCAGACTCCAAAACATCTGTCACTGCCACCCAGGTTCACCATTGTGATTGTCGGAACACCACCTCCCTGTGCCAGGCATCCTCTTAATGTTCCTAATCTCTGAGTCTACAATGGATTTGTAAAGCACGTGTCAGCTGACCACATCCTAGCAGCAAGAGCATCTAAGGATGTGCATTTTCAGAAGGTGGGACTCACAATACATAAAAAGAAAGTTAAAAAGTGGTGGCTGGCTACAAACAACCATCCACTGTAAAAGGATGACTTGGATTTTCATCTTTGTAGAGCAGGGAGTCTGTGTAGGCTTTCTGAGCTATGTAGAGCCCATAGCAAGTGGAATAGGAAATTAATAGCCAATCTCCCTTTCTTAATCAAATGCTTATTGCTCTTTCTCCTTTATGTGCCCACAGAAAGTAGTATCAGTTTTGTATGTTATGATGGTTTTTTAAATATTTACTTATTTATTTATTTTTTGAGAGAGGGGAAAGGAGAGAGAAAGGGAAGGAGAGAAACACGAATGTGTGGTAGCCTCTCATGTGCCCCCTACTGGTGACATAGCCCACAACCCAGGCATATGCCCTGACTGGGAATCAAACTGGTGACCCTTGGGTTCACTGACCAGCACTCAATCCACTGAGCCACACCAGCCAGAGCTGTTATGTTTTAAAAGTATTTTGCTATTCTTAACTTGTTCTTTGTCCATTTTTAATGATTTCAATTAAACCTTATATTTCAAGTTCATTATATATTTTGTATTTTATAATAACCTAGACCAAAAGCAATTATTGAATAAAATATGGTATTCTTAGAAGTAGCTATCCAAATGGTTTCTGCCCCCTGAAAATAATTCTAGAATGGTGGACCATGTTTCTGTATTCTACTCATAATCACAGCATAGTTCTAGTCCACATTCATAAGATTAGGTCCACTCGGTTTTATGTCTGATTTAAATCACACTACCTTAGTTGAAAGGAACATTTATCACTATTATTATTATTATTAATGTAACTTTATAATAAACAAATATTAGCTGCCATTTTATAATACAAACTATAATCTAATCTTGTACATGCAAATTACTCTGAACCCACTAGATAAAATCTTAGAATTCTAAATTTTTTAATTACTCAGGTTTAGACAAATGTAGGAGTGATTTGTAAACCTATGACTTCAGGTAGGAGGTTAGTATCTCATTTTATTAAGTCAGCTGGATATTTGTCACCTTTTGCCTATGAACTGGTGACAGGGAAACACAAGGCTCAAAGAAAGCAGGAGAATCTGGATTAATCACTCTATATTTTGACAATAATTTTTCTCCACCAAAGTGAAGCACTCACGCACAGCACACACACAGACATAAAACGGTCTCTGAATAGAATATGTTTCAAACTGTTAGTTGCTAAGAGCTATCCTACATTAGGCTTGCACCAATGGTTAGCACCTTTTTGTCACTTGACCTTTTTTAGTCCCCACTCAAAAGTAAAATTACATATGCTATAGCGATCGTATTAACAGTATTTATCCTGATGAGACTCAAAAGAAAACCAAGGCAATTCCATGACTTTCCAAAATTCTATTTATAAAATAATTTTAATGTATAGGCTTCTTGCCTAAATGCATCAGACAAAATTTTTGTAGCTGTCTTCTGAGTCTGAACTTTCCTTAGATGTAAAATACTGAGGTACCTGTTAGGACTGAAATTGATTAAATATAATTTTCATCTGATACCTTTGTTTATTCTGGTTATCGTATGTCGACAAAACTGAAAGTTTCTAATGAACTAGATATTGGCTTCCAAAGGAAAGAATCATTTTTTAATAAATAGGTGATATGAAAAGGAAAACAATATTTGACTATTGAACTACTTTTACAAAAACTTCCCCCAAAAAAACAAATAGATTAATTGAAAAAGTTACTCCAACACTGTTTGGAGATCTAGTGTGGGGGAATAAAGAAAGGTACGGTTGACATTTAGCTCTTAGTTAACTGCTTTAGCACTGTATTCACACAAACACGGCTTCACAGTTTTTCTGGCATCCTTGAGAAATTTCTCCACCGCCATGTTACCCAGGTGGCAAACACTGTAAAGTTAACTAAGAAATAATGAAAAATCTCTTCATGTTATTACAATAAATGTATAAGTATGCTCACTGTCTGGATTGTTTATATGCTGATTTCCTCTAACATTGCTGAGGAATTGGAAATTGCAACCAAACAAATAAAATGAAAAACTCAAAGTTTAGTGGAAATAAAGCTAGACAGATGCAAGAACAGATGACAACAAGGATTAAGTGCAAAGCAAAGATGTGCTGTTTACTGTGTAAGAGAGAAATTAATACCTAATACTTTATTTAGAATGATGCAAGAATACTTAAGCAAAAAAACCCAAAACCTAACTGTTACTAGACAACATGGTGTAGAGTTAGTCAGACAAATCTTAAATCCTATCTTTATAACTTCCTAGACTTTAAAGATATTGCACTCATTTATGTTCTGTTTCTTCATCAATAAATGAGGCAAATGCTAACATCTACCTAATAGATAGGTGTTATGGTTAAATTTCTTTCAATAAAAAATAGCCAACGTTTTTTTCTGAAAAAAAATTCACCCTAATACTGAAATCATAGCAACAATAAAAATAAAGAGAGAGAGTAAAAATGTAGACCAAGTGATAGAACTTGAATGTGTGTAACAATGTGGAACACACCCTGACAGAAACAGTCTATTTAAAAAAGATTTCTAAGGGCCTCAACTTCTCTGATTTCATCTACCCAGGCATGCCAGTCAGTATCTAATATAGTTGCCAAATTACACCCGCCAAATCCAAGTACCCACGTGCTGTGAGAACTACAGTGGTTGCCAACTCTGTTTTTTGAAGAGAACAAAGGTTTCGGTTTTTACTTTTTAAATAATAAAAAATATATAAGTATGTCATTTTATTGTACATTGATGATAGAAAGTCTTTAAAACTCTTAGAGATACAGAAAGTTCTGATAGCAACTTGAATGCTGTCCAACAGTCTTAAATAGGGACATAGTTCAATATATGCCCTGAATCTCTGGCTGTAAATACTGTCCATTGGGTCTATTTGCCAGTCATTCCACACACAGCCAGCCATTTTCCTTGTAATGATTTGGAAACAGCCTAGCAGCTATTCCTGTCATTTTATTTTTGCTTAAGGACTCCAATTTTAAGAGGTTCAGCAATCAGCTGAAGCCTGGCCAGGTTTAGTAAAACAATAGGGCATTGTGTGTAGTATGTATAAAACATGGATACATACTGGCTTTATTTCCATGCCAGTTTCTTTTTTTTTTTTTTAAGATTTTTATTTATTTCCAGAGAGAGGGAAAGCAAGGGAGAAAGAGAGGGAGAGAAACATCAATGTGCAAGAGATACATTGATTGGTTGCCTCTCACACACCCCCAACCAGGGACCTGGCCCACAACCAAGGTATGTGCCCTGACTGAGAATTGAACTGGCACCTCTTTGGTTCAGAAGCCAGCACTTAATCCACTGAGCTACAGGAGCCAGGTCCCTATTAGAGCCAGTTTCATCTCAAGTTTCTCCCTAGCAACTTTGCTGTCTGGTCCCATGTCCTTGTGGTAAGATGATTTCAGTGCCCGTGTTGCAATGTATACATAACTACTTGTCTAGAGTGAACTTCCACTTTGGACAAGTAGGGAGCTCAGAAGTCCGACCGTGAATAGGCATTGGTGGCCCCAGGTGATGAGCATCTGGCAAATGGGAACACAATAACATGCAGAGAAAACGGCAGGATGAGAACGGTCGGTCTGAAGAAAGTCTCCAAGAAAATTCCCATCCCACGAAGTAAATCTCTGTTCCAGATAAAGTCTCTAGGACCAGGAATAGCAAAACGAAAGATGGGTGATTACCTGAGACATCAGCTCACGTAAGGAAAAATCTTAAAACAGTTTCATGTGAGCTCTGCTTTTAGTAAGTACTAAAATAGTTTGGTTCAACACATCTTGGGATTTGTAGCTGCATAAAGTGTTTCTCTTCCCAATACTCTTAAAAATGATTGCTGTTATCTTCACTTGTGACCTTCAGTTGTTAGTATTCTTCTGAGTTCTGTCTAATGTAATAATTATCTGCATGCTTTCTGACACAATGGAATGATTAGAATGGCAATATTCTACTCCCTTTATTTGAAAGACTCCCTATCAGTTTGGAACATGATCGAAAAAAAATAGTTTCACGGATAGAAATATTTTTGTCATGTTTCTTGGTAACACCATTAAATATCAGCTCCTGTGTGAGCACTCACAGATATTCCTGAGTCAACATTTCAAACCCAGTAGAGAGAAGACTTGACAAACACTTAGCGGTGTGGGTCAGAGTGTGTTCCTAGGAAAATACAAATTATGCAAATGACTACATCCATTTTAATTATTATCATGGCTGTTATATTGCTCAGACAAACTTGTGGCTAAGTTATATCAATGACAGTTTTCCCTGTGGTCTGGTAATATCTTCTTACATGGTAATTTTTAAGTTTCTATTTATACTCCCTATGGCATTTTTATTATCTTTAATCAATCATTTATTTGTTTTTTAAGCCCTAAATAAAATTCCATTCAAACTAAACTTATTTTGTTGGCCCCACAGAATGCACATTATGTTTTTGGTTATACGATTTACGCCGATCCTGTCTCAGCATCTTTAAACAGACCTGACCTCTTTATGTTAACATGTCTCCAGAATATCTCCAAGTTCTTACTTCTTATTCAGGCTTCCCGACTTACTCTTCCCAGTTACAATCTTTCACCTGGCTTCCTACCCAACGTGGCTCCTGAGGCTTTCCCTCAGGGGCTTTGCTCTGAGGCTTCTCCAGCTTAACCTCACAACACTTCCACTTAGGCTTGGAGCTGATGCAGCGCTTCCCTGACCCAGGTGGCCCTGCCCTAGCTAATAACATCAGGAATCTGAGACACGCAGTGGAGAAAAATCAGCATTTCCCAGCAGGAAAGAAATTCAGCTGGATTTATCATCCCTGAAAGGCCTTTGTGCCAATTTACATATTTCATAAATTCCTCAAATTCACCTCCTCCATGGAGTCTTTCTTAACCCTACTCCTCCTGTAACCGAACAGCCTTCTACTAAATATGTAGCACTTAACTGCCTTTCACATAAAGTCAGATTTATTTTTATTATAATAACAAAAATACAAATAAAAATTGAATACTTAATTCTTCTTGTTCAAAATAAGGGAAATTTCCTCCATCACTTTTTCTTTGAACATTTTCTTTAGAAAACTTCTAATCTTAAGTATCTTCTCTCTTCTTGTATAAACCCTTTTGAAGACTAAACAGAGCTTTTGTCAGCTTAAGACCGGACAATGTCTTTCTACCGGTAGCTCTCTCTCCGTACACAGCAAGCAGGATAGCACGCCGACGTCCCAGCTCCTGTGGAAGGGTAGGAGCAAACCTTCTGTGGGTACCTTGCTCCAAGTAGCAAAATTCCCTTCTGTCATGAGAAATGTTTACTTTTTCTCTCAATAAAGCCAATTAGCTAAAGCAGATGATTACCCCAATTACCAGGTAACATTAGGATTGAATTATGCATGACAAATGGTGTCACAAAGTCCTCTCACTTGAAGACTGGTTATTGTTGTTTATCTTGAGAAGATGTATGTAATGGGTCATGCCTAATGGGCTGTAAGAAAAGCCGATGTTTTTTTCTGTCTTAGCTGATTGACTTAAGTGGACATTGCATTCTGGTTTAATACTTATTCAATAATAAAAGTATTTTATTTCCCTACTATCTTTGTGAAAGGGACTTCTGGTTTGGGAAAAAAATTTTTTTTCATTTTGCCAACTCTATACACATAGATATTTTGGGTTTTTCATTCACCTTATACACTAGTACAATAGATTTGAATCATTCTATTACACTAGATGTTCAAGAAATGTCATATGACAAACTAACCTACAACAATAACAATTACATATAATTATTATCATTACTAAGTTCTTTTGGTAGATACCAGTATAGTCTCTGATAGTTAAAGATAATTGTGGGCACTGGTATGCACACACACAAACACACCTTGCTACCAGGTTATATAATGAAAACCAGTATTTGACTAAAGCCAATATCTGACAACGTTCTGCCACATATACAAATATTTCTTATCAAGCAAAACAAAACATTATAAAATGTGTTCAATAACTTCATAAAGCCACAATTCTCTGTCTTTTTAAGTACTCTAAAAAGTACCTACAGGAACATTCAGTCAAGGCAGTTGCAACAAAAGTTCTAGCAGCAAGATTCAGCTGAACTACTAGCCAAGTGTCAGATGTCAGATGCCTGCGTCCAAGTTTTTGAGCACAGATTACATAGAAGTCTTAACCCTAGGATCCTTTTCTGAAGGGCATTGGCCATCAGAGTCATCAAGTTGTTTTTTTCAGTTCATAAAGAGTGGGTTTTAGTACATTTCTGGTGAACTCGCATGCCTTGAAAGGCACTCTTTTCACTAACAAAGCTGCGGTAATGGAAACCCTCAGTTCTCTGTTAGCTGTGTGGCACACCCTGTGGGGCTGATGGAAAAGTCGGACAGCTGAGCCTCTTCTGTAGTGCAAGATTTCATGAGTCTTTCAGATGCTCGTTGTCCCTAACGTGCAGACCCGAGATCACAGCACTGCGACAGTAACTGACTGTTTTACCTGGTTTCAGCTAACATATTTTAAAGAAAACTATGGACAACATAATAGTTGTACCTTATTGTTAATTAGATCTGTCTTGAGGTCTCATGAAGACATTGGCAAGAAGTCTCCATCCTTGGACCAGGAAATAATTTTATATCCTAATACTGCAGCACTCCAAAGCTCAAGCTGAGATTTTTTTTTTTTCAGTCTAGACTCTCTCCCGTGGTGAGCTCATCAGGTCTCAAGGCTTTAAATGTCATCTGTAAGCCAACACTTCCAAATTGATGTCTGCAGCCTGGAACTTTCACATAACCTCTGGGCTTGTTCATCTAACCCCCTGTTTGATAGCTTTCATCTTCACTTGGATGTTTAATGGACATCTTAAAACTTATTATGCCAATAACAGCATCCATGTGCTGTCCTTTTTATTCTGCAGCATGTAGCTTAGTGTCTAACATTGAGTAAATGGCCTTTTAACATTTTTTTTACTGATGGAACTTGTAAAATTTTAACTTCGCATAAAAATAATCATTCCAGAAAAATAATTTTATTTCCATTGCATTTAGTGTCTACTGTTATGTTGTACACATTTTGAGTGTATAAATATCATGGTTAATAATTCCAATAAAACTTTTGGTTTAAATTCATTTTATCTCTGAAAAAAAGAAAAGTGAAGTAGGTTACGCAGAGGGACCTGGCACTAATTTCACTAACAATACCTAACCACAGGTCACGGGCAACTACCTGTCAGCAGCATCAAAGTTATCTGTATATGATCACAAACCATGTAATTACCTCTAGTCGAAGGAACATAGTGTGGAATTTCTTCGATTTATTTCGAAAACAGATTTAGCAAAGTTTAAAAATGCAGCGTAATTCAACACACATATGTGGAGTACCTACAGTGCACCAGTGTTGCTGCTGGCACTCCAGCAAGCATAGTGATGCTGTTTCTTTTGTGTGTGTGTCCCTTAGGAAGAGAAGAGAAAGATGATACACCCCCCAGCCGCAGAGACAGACAGCAGGTCACTGTAATGAAACTGGGTGTTTTCTTACAGGCTTCCCTATGGTTATGCTATTTGTGAAGTCAAGCAACAAGGAAATAAATAAGCAGCACATGCCAATAATAACAAATCTAGTATGGGAGAAAATGGGGTATTTTAGTGGAGTGTTATCATAACTAGAAGATCTGAGGATCTGAACAAAAAGCATCATTTACAGACAAGACCTCCTCAGTAGATTTGGGGAAAGAACACAGAGTATAGGACTGTGAATGAGGCAGTGAAGAACTGGATAAGAATAATTGCTACTATTATTTTTACAAGCATTGTACATGACAGACACTGTTCAAAGTTCTTCAAACAAAGTAACTCTATTCATTATTATAAAATCTCCAAGATAGCTGATATATTAGTAGATATTTTAATGGATTTAAGATCAATACAATAGTCCAATGCTACAGACAAATAAACTAAACTAAGGCACAAGGTCAGAATTTTTTGCATTTATATGCTATACATGCATATCATATATGCATAACCCCCATTTTCAGAAATATCGATGGCAGGCAGAAAAAGAAGATACAAAGTGTACTTTATCTGAAAGATATAGAAACATGTCACTGTAGCAGAAATATGAAAATGGGAAATCAGCAATATTTTTCACAAAAGGCAGAAATGCAAGCATTTGGGCCCCCAAATGCTCACTAGGGAACACACCACCAAGAATGAGCCATGAGTGATGAGTGAGGGTTCTAGCAGAGTCTAGAATAACTAGGTATTGCAGGTCACACAGGACAGTTCTGGCTGATATGTGTATCCCTGCAGAATTGTTACTATTATCCCCCTCGTTCCTCAAGAGTGTCCTGTTTGGGCAATGTGTTACACGCTCACTCTAAAAACCAGCCTTCCGAAAACATAACTGTTCTCCTGAGCTGTCTGTACACAGAGACAGACCCAGTGCACATATGCTATCTGAGCATGAGTGCATGTCGAGGAGGGGCACCTCATCTGGGCTGATTCTCAAATCTTGAAGTTGTATATATGTGCACAACACCTAGAACAGAAAATACACAACACTCTGAAATGAGCGCATTTCTCCATTGGAAAGTCTTTGCTAACAAAGCGTTGTCCAAGGATCTTCCTGCATTCAATGATGAGACCAGAAAACAAAAGATCAGTTACTGAGACATCTCTGAGAGACAGGCTGAGAGTTGTTGGTCAGTTATAAGGAATATCCTGAAATATCACATTTCTGTTTTTTTCATTACATTCTTAATATAGCTTTCTGTCAAGTACTTTTCAAAAATGGCACTTGGATGATAAGTGAAAGTAAAAGGCAAAATACACATGCACACACACCCACACATCAACACAAATATTGCTGAGAGGAACACGTATCCATCAAAGAAATAATCTTTAAAGCTCATAATCAAACCAATGTGGGGCAATGCTAACGAAGAAGCTGTATTTCTGCTAGAGCTGGTATTGCCTGCTAGAAGCTCAAACACTAAGACAAGTAGCTCATTGGTTTATAAAGCTCTTATTTAAGGGAAGTTGTATAGAAATAAGTGTTAAAATATGCAAATAAAAGATTATATTTAAATAAACAGATGCATGCTTCAGGACAGGAGTGATGGCAGCATGGTAGCAGTTACGTGTCTTGATAAAGTGCAGCTCAACCGTCTCTCCCTCTTAAATTTACAAATTTCAAGGCAAATTCATTTCACTGAGTCAATAACTGAACTGTGGACAATACTCAGACACCAAAAGAAATAGCCAATTTAAAATGTTTTCCTGTAGCCTATCTATGCAATGTATTATTTTGATGGTGTCAGATTCAATTGTAAACATCTTAATTGGAATCTTTTCATATTTCAGTTTTCTTTTGTAAAATGTCATATGGTTTATTGTCATAAGTAAATGCACTGCTACAAGAGAGGCAAAAACAAAGAGCTTTTGGAAAGGAGAAAAAAATAAAGACAGCACAAATCCATGTTTTTGACTTTCAAAACTCTCACTGTGTTTACAAGACTCTTCCACATCCCAACTCTGCTCCCCTTTCTGGATCCCCAATGCCTCCTAGCCACCTTTGCCCGCATAGGGAGTTATTTTAAAACTTCCCTGCCATTTGACCCTGCTCCCCCAAATCTCTAAGTAGTTATACAAAATGTAACTTGTAAGCAACTTGAAGACAGACAATTTGCTTCCTCATCTCTATCCTCAGCACAGAGTATCTTACCAAGCACACAGCAGTTGTTTAATGAATATTTGTAGCATGAATAAATGAAAAGTTATGCTCAATGTTTTCATTTAAAATGTAGTATTTAGCCCTGGCTGGTGTAGCTCAATGGATTGAGCGCGGGCCTGCGAACCAAAGGATCGCAGTTCGATTCCCAGTCAGGGCACATGCCTGGGTTGCAGGCCAGTTCCCAGCGAGAGTTCCCAGCAGGGGACACACGAGAGGCAACCATACATTGATATTTCTCTCCATCTCTCCTTCCCTTCCCCTCTCAAGATAAATAAATAAAAATCTTTTAAAAAAAAATAAATTAAAAAAATAAATAAAATAAAATGTAGTATTTAGTCATCTTAATAGAGTTGGATAACTTTGAGGAATTTTTTTTAACTTCAGGTCTGAATTCCTAACAGCACTATGCTTTGCACATAACAACTGCGGCTTGGTGCTTCAGGCAAAAAACAGGTCTTTTGTTGAAACTATTAAATAATTCAAAATGATCAGAGAAAGTCCACACATAGGTAATCTCATAATCCCTTACTTACAGAGCCCATTCCTTATTCTCAAAAACTATCTTTTGAATCTTTTAACAAGGATTGCTGCAAACGCACAAGCAGACACAAGCACACACAAGCACACACACACACACAGGCATGCTTATATTTTCCTTTTTTCCTTATTATCCCCCCTATAGAGTAAGACGTGGCTATTAGTGAGTCAATCAGTCAATGCCTGAAATGCAAATAGCAGCTCACAGTGATTTTTTTCCAGGCTTTCTAGTCCAGACCATAAAAATAAACCATATTTCTCAGAGAAAATCAAATGAACCTCATGCGAATGAATTGTTCTCCTTACCATTTCCATTTTTTAGAAAAAGCAAAAATGCTTTTACCTGCAAAGTACTTTCTTTGACTAAGTTAGTATCATGCCGACTGACCTTTACTTTATTGTTCCACCAGCTCTCTGGCATTTTAATGTTTTGGTCTGTAATAACAGTCTTAAAGAATGGCATAGGCTTTTGGAAGCAATTTTCTCCCTAAGGATTTAAAATCAGTCTTTATTTTTCACATACTCCAAACAAAGCACTTAAAAAATAAAATGGAAATGCAGTTAGTGCAAAGAAGTGGGCTCATTCATACTTTAATATCTGTAAATGCTGGATGAAAAAGAATACTGCATATAGATTTTTTGAAATGTTTTTTTTAGCTTGAATGATTTCTGGGTTCAGGATCAAACGCAGTATGTTATAAGGCTATGATCTTTCCTTTGCAGAGATTTTGGGGATGGAGAACCCTAGGACAGCCCAAGGAGAGGTCATAATTTTCCGTGTGTACAGTTTGTTCTGCTGGAAATGTCCCTGTGCCTGGCTCCAACCCCGTGGTGTTTCTAGTCAGTCTGTAAAAACTTGACTTTCTCTGGTTCCACAGTTTCTGCTAATATGGCCTTTCAGCTGTTTTCCAAATTCAAAAAAAATGAATAAAAAAAAAAATCAAAGGCTTTTTCAAGTTGCAAAACAACCTTCCCCTGCTGAGCTCACAGATTTCTCTCCCTTTTGTCTCAGAGAGGAAACAGAATATACTCTTAAACTCTCCCCGCCGCATCTCCTAACATTCGCAGCTGGTTTCTTCTCACAGATTCATGACTTTCATCACCAAAAGAATCCTTAACGGAAATTTTAAAAAGCAATTCAAATAAAACTTAAAAATGTGAAATGTAAAACTCTTTTTGTCAATTATTTTAATTCACCATTATGTATAATTAATAAAAACAACCCAAGGGAGATTTTGTTTAATTAGCATCACTGATAAAGATAATTTAAATTTGTGAAGCAAAGGAGATGTCAGTGTTTCTAAACAAATATGTTGTCATCGATATATTTTATGAATAATGAAGAAAGTATTACTCTAAGGCAAGACCATCTTAGGCTTTTGAGATGGATTACATATTCAAGAAGATGGTCTTTAATAAACTAGTCAAAAAACATTTAAAGAAAAATACAGTGATCAAGACACTGTCCTAGGCACAAACTTAGAATTTTTAAATATCAGAATATACAAATCTACCCACGTAAAAGATCGCATTCTATTTGTAAGATCAAATGATGAAAATATACGAAAGAAATAACAAATAAAAAAGCTAGCTAGGCTGTGTGAAAGTTACTGAAATAAGAATGGAGAGATTATTGTGAGTTGGTGGTGATAGAAAAGGTTCATCGTGAATTCCTCAACCCTTGGCAATTCTTCTCTCCACTAATGTCTTTTGGTAGGCTTCTGAAAAGTAGTTGCTTAAGTTTTCTCATCCTTGTTTCTTTCATCACCACAGACTAATAATTTCCTGGAATAGTCAGTCTTCATGTTTTACCCATTAAAAATCCAAACACATAATCTCACAATTGTTTACATATTTCAAACTAAAACTCTTCACCTTAATCTCTATCAAATCTTCCAATAGCCACAGTCTAGCACTTATCATCACCCAGAACTGCTCTGGTAAATATGTAAACTACAATATCTTTCTCTGTTCCCAGTCTTCTAGCCCTTTTTGACCACATCCAGACCAACCTCTTGCCCCATTCCTCTCATACAACCTGTTTTCTTCCATTTTTAATGCCACTTTATACTGCCTTCCTTCCCTAGCCAGACTGAACCCCATGGCTACTGAGGTAAATTCCTTTCACATCAGCACCTCAACTCCCTACAGCTGTGTCCTTTCTTCATCCTTTCCCTACAAGTAATCATCTCTTTGTTCACAAGCCAATTGTTTAAATAGATAAATGATGTTATAGAAAAACCTCAAATATGCATTTTTGTTACTAAAAAATGTCAAAATGAAAGAAGGTAGGCTATGAAGAAGAGGAGAGAGTAAGACACTTACCCCACCCAAGGCCTTGGGTGTAGTGGCATGAAATCGATGCACTGGTGAAGCCCACAATTCAACCATGACTTTTGACAGAACGTACTCAGTGAAGTGGATGTTGCCAAATCAGTGTAGATGAAGAAATTAATTTCAGGTGGCAAGCACAGTACATCTCTTCAAGAAGATTGGCAGTAGTAGAAGTAAAAGATAAAATGACAGCTAAAAATGACAGGTGGGGTCTGTGAAATCCTCTTAATCTGGGTGATATTTAAATGTTTTTATAGACAGATGAGAAGAAGCTAACACAATGGAAAATGCTGACAATAAAGGAGAGAGAAACCATTAATCAGTGGATCAAAGTATCAGAAACGGAAGTAATAAATGAGATCAGAAGACTAGTCAAGGGAGAATACCTTTTATTCAAGAGAACAGAGGGAAAGAGAATGTAAGATGTAGATGAGCTTTTAGGTCAAAGAGACAGATTGAATACATTCTCATTAAAAGTCTGCTGTGTGTGTGTGTGTGTGTGTGTGTGTGTGTGTGTGTGTGTGAGAAGTCTGGAGAAATTCTTCCCCTGATATAAAGATTTAAGAACGCAGGTGGGGTAGGGGATTTGAAGAGACTGGAAAAGTTTTAGAAGAGCTGTGCATGTACAGCTGACCAAGAAAGGCAAAGGATTGTCAAGCATAATTCATGTTGCAGTTAAGCTAAAAGACCACATATTTATTTTATCAAAAGTAAAACATTTTGTTTTTCTGTAATATCTTTCTATGGTGTATTATGTGATATACTGGTTCCTATGTTCAGATCACTTCATTTCAACATACTTACACTCTGTTTCCTGTTTTCTCTGTTTCTGCTTTGTTTCCTGTGAAAAGATTCACAATATCCCCTATTACCTAATGCTCTTTGCTGCTTCTATAATTATAACTGCTGGCTTGATTCATGGGCACCTTTTGATTGCCTTGCTTCTACTCAGTCATTAACCACCACCTGTAACAGCTCAATAACTTGAATCCTATGTGATATAAACTCACCACTCTCTCTATTCCTATGAACAGGAGAGAGATGAGTAATATACCCTCTAAGATTTTTATTTAACTATAGCATTTCATGATCTAATATATTCTATCTCTAGTATTTATTCATCTATCTATAGCTACCCCCTACTGCTGATAATTTCCAAGATTTCATCCTCATTAAAGGAAACGTAGAGAAAATGAAAAATGGACAGATATCCTTGGAAGTTGTCATCCAAGATTTATCCCTGAAAAGCCTGATTTGTCTCTCTTTAATAGCAAAACAGCATAACCCTAGGAAAATTAAGGAATTTTGGAAAGGAAGTTGATTTTCGAAAGAAAATTAGTCGGGTTTTAGATTTCAGGATGATTATTCTCTACGTGTGCCTCCATACCTATCTCTAGCCTCGTCTGCGCTCCAGGAGAAGACAAATCCACATCACTTAGGTTCCCTGGCCTCTGTATTCCTGTTCACTTTGGCCAATGAAAGCCCTAGGAAATGGGAGGGTGGGAGGAAATAGCAAAAAATAGGTATTCCCCCGACCTGTCCCCTCTAAGTTGGACTGCGGTTTTTGCAGGGCTGCACACCTCTACCACAGCCACACCAATTCTGGGGAAGTTCCTTCATAGCTTCAGTTCCTCCAGGTTCTAGTAAGAGCTCTTCCCTAGACACTCAGGCCAAGAGGTAGTAAGGTGTCTCAATATTGCTAGTCCCTGGATGTATCACCACGCTCTGCCGATTCCCTAATCCTGTCCACACCACTGTAAATGGTTTATTCATTAAATATCTTCCATTAGCCCTTTGAATATGCCATCTGTTTCCCGCCTGGACCCTTCCTGACACTGAAGTGTTTTGTTTGAAATGACAGCAGAACACACGAACAATGAGAAGGCAGCATTTAACTGGAGACACTGAGCAGAAACAAAGGAGTGAATTCAGAACTAAAAATGTATATTTGGAAAACTATCTGCACAAATGTGATAATGGGACCCACATCAGAGGATGCACTCTGAAGAATGGTATAAACGGTAAGTACAAAGTAAAAAAAAAAAAAAACAAACAAATATAAATCAGAGGAGGTACCCATACTTAGAACACTGAGGAAAAAATGATATAAAGGGAGAAAAAATTTAAAAAAATAAGAATGAAAAAGATCAGAAAGCTTGCTGAACTTCATGTGCATTTAACATTTTTGTTATACAAAAACAATCAATTTTAGGAAATTTGGAGACTCTGTTCCCCCCAAATTATTAAATATTTTGTTCTGTCCTCTAAGTGTAGTGTTCATATATGAGTATGCATGAGTTTGGGTATAATTACATTTTCTAAAAATATTTCAAAAAGTCATTTGCTCCTGTCCTCATAGACTTAACTATCTATATGTGTGTATTAATACAATTTTACACTATATAGTTTAGCAGGTTCTTAAATACAAAAATAAAATTGTCTTATGTAATGCAAAATAAGTTTCCTAAGCACAAAAATTTATAAAATTACCCATAATCAACTCTGGATTTTTTGTTCGTGTGTGTTATTTTTTGACAATTCTCTTTCTGCTTTGAACAGAAGCAGCCCTTGATATGACAAATAACCTTTGCAGGTTGAAGAAACTGTTGTGGCATGGGAGGGGGCTGGCATGTTGCTTTGTCTTGTTCTGTTTTAAGTCCCCAGCTTAAAGATGGGAACAAGATGGGGCAGATGTTGCAGAAAAAAATAGAGACCAAATTTGCAAGCCAATATTTTAAGCCACTTGTTACCTATTTTCAAAATTTGCCTTTCCAGTGAAGTGGAAGTTGGTCAGTGCATTTTATAATGCAGTTCAAATACAGAAGAAAGCTAATTTTAGTATGTGAGAAAAACTATACCCCAAATTTCCTAAAATGTATTATGTTATAGTTACAACAAAAACATTAAGTGCTTCAGGGGTCTAGCAAACCTTGTGATCTTTGTGATACTTTAATATTTTCCTATTTTTCATCATCACCAAGCCCTTATTATATGAAATGTTAAAGGGACTTATCTAAGAAAAAGAAGATAAAACTATGACAGTGAAAAGACAACAAACTCATAGCTATCAAGAACCACACCTAAAACAAAAGCAAACTAAGCAAACATCTAGAACAGGAACAGAACCACAGAAA
This sequence comes from Glossophaga mutica, assembly GCA_039655065.1. Classification (NCBI taxonomy): domain Eukaryota; kingdom Metazoa; phylum Chordata; class Mammalia; order Chiroptera; family Phyllostomidae; genus Glossophaga; species Glossophaga mutica. The sequence goes on along the minus strand of CM077306.1, from coordinate 33,732,388 downwards.
TGGAGATCATATGGAGGGTTAGCAACAGGGGCGTGGGAGGAGGAGAGAGGGGGAAAAGGTACAGAGAATGAGTAGCATAGATAATGGGAAAAAAATAGACGGGGAGGGCAAGAATAGTATGGGAAATGTAGAAGCTAGAAAACTTACGACCCATGGACATGAACTAAAGGGGGGAATGTGGGTGGGAGAGGGTGTGTAGGGTGGAGGGGAATGATGGGGGAGAAATGGGACAACTGTAATAGCATAATCAATAAAATATATTTTAAAAAAATAAAAAAAAATTTTCCTATTTTTATCTTCCTTTCATTTATTTATTTATTTTAATCTCAACTGTCCCTATATTGAAACTTCAGCAGCACTCAATATCAGTCTTGGGTCTAGTTGTTTTCAGATCCATTTTTTGACCTTTTCTGGTTCTTTCAGTGTCCTGATAAGAATTGATCCCTGCAGTTCTCATTTACGAGGCTCCCTTTCAGAAGACCCTCAGCTGGGGCTGGCCATTTAAAAGCAATGGTGAAAGAGTGGAGCTCAGGAAGAGGAGAGAAGCCAGGTGTTTGCCCTCTCCCTCTGCAGGTATCTCTGACTGTCACTGTGCCCTTCCCATGGTTTTAGCACCTGCCGTGCAGGCTACCCATGATTCCATCTTCCACTAAATGACTCAGTGACCTGAGTCTCGAGGCTCCAGTAACGCTGCCTCTTACCTCTTTCAGCCCAAATCTGGTAACACCTTTGATTCTTATTGATCTCTAGGTTGCTTCCCTGTCCCCTGGTTGGCTTCTTATTCTCTTCTATCAACTGAAAACCAATTTGCTACATTAAATTCCCTCGGTCTTAAATACATTGAGTGTTTCCCATTTTCCTCACTAGTCCTTGGATAATTAACACTCTATATTTTGCTCTGTGTTATACTGATTTGCAATTTATTTTATTTTCTCCATTATGCTTTGAGATTATTGCCTGTAATACCTAGCACCAAGTAAATGTTTCACAAATATGCAGATTTGTATTTCTAAAGGGAATTTTGTGAGGTTTAATATTTAATGGAAAATTAGAACAGATTAAAGAACCTTAATAAAGGATAGAGTCATTCGCAGTAAACTTAAAAGCAGCTATTAAAACTAGCCAATAATAACTTATCTCATCATGACACTGATTGAGGGAAAGACCACAGCACTCCTGACCTACTCCCACACCCAACTACCACAAATCCTCTTAAATTAATAGCAGTCATAACCCTTTTCATAGGTGAAAATGCAGCACTCTTACCAGAAAAGTAACATAGAAATTGTAATGGCCCGTAATTTATATCACGACTTGTAAAACACAGGCATTGTGTGATGGTTTCCATGGCTACATGCATAGAGAAAAGAGTGAGATTACAGATGAAAATAAGCTATGACTGAACTGTAAAAAAGTATAAAAAGAGTAACTTTGAGAATGAGGAAAATGTTTTTTTTAATGAAGTGTTACAATTTAAAGCACATAAAATATATGGTTGTTATAATAACCTGACAGTGATGTGATTAACTGAGAAATATTATCAAAGTAAAAAGAAATTAGTTACTGTAACACAAGTGAAAGATAACTATATTACAAAGAAAAGCAACAGAGCCAGAATCTCAGCAGTACTCCCAGGTAGAAAAGGTAAGCCTCCCTACTCTCAAGATGGGACAGAAGCACTCCATACTGATAATACTGCTCCTCACAGCTATTCTGGAGAAATGACTCAGCAAGTAACAACCCCAATACATTCCGTGGTGATTATTGTAAACCTTGAAGACTTGCAGGTTCATTTCATCGAGTCAGTGTTCCAGGATTCCACTCTCGCACCACCTTTCTTCGAACAAGCCTAGCTTTCAGGGTGGCCTGACATATGCTTGTATGGGTGGCAAAGGCTGAGAGCCAGTTTCTTACCATTGGAGTGGGAATTTACAGATCAAAAAGTAAAGGAGGTTAGAATGATCCATGTGGCAATGCATTGGGGTTGAAAGCATCAATATAAACTCAAGTTTAACTTACTATAGATATAGATGATTGTATATAAAAATATTACATATATACATATATACATGGGGCTAGTATACACAGATTTATTTCCTTGCTCTGTCAACTAGAGGACCTAAAAAAGTAACACCCCAGTAGAAACAAGCACATCTACTGTCCAGATATTGGTCTCTATTATCATTTTCCAACAATAGGAACCAGGACTTCCTAATTCTAGGTCTGAGAGAGGAAATATACCAGATGAGTGGGGAGCAACTTTTAGTGTCAGAAAGTATAAAGGAGAAAAAACAGATGAGAGTATGTTGAAGAAACACAGGAGCCCCTGAAAGAGCTCCCAATGGACAAAGCTGGAACAATTTAAGCAACCAATAAATAAAGTTGTGTTGGATTGTACAACCAAAATAATAAAATAAATGTCCATGCATCCATACTAGCAGAAAAAAAATATCGAATAAATAATAAATGGAAAGAAAGATAACTCTCCTGTGCAGAAGCATTTCAAATACCGTATAAATATTTTATTTTCAAGGAGGGACATAACTCCTCACTCTTTAAGTGTAGACTGTACATAGTGGTTTCCTTTCAAAGAGCATGGTATGACAGGGTGAAGGGAGTGGAGGAAGGAAGAGTAACTTTATAGTGGTGAAACCTACTGCTAAAGCCAAATTACCAAAATCAACAGCAACAGTGATAATCATTTTGATAATCTGTATATGTACCCTTGATATGTTGTGATGAAAATGCCACTTTACATTTGTGATCTTCCTCCCAGAAACACATAACCTATCTAATCATGAAAGAAAATATCAGATGAATTCCAATACCTGGACAACCTGCAGTGTACCCTAACACACCTCAAAACTGTCATTGCCATCAAAAACAAGGTAAGTCTGAGAAACTGTCACAGCTAAGAAGGACCAATGCAGATAAAGTGACTAAATGTAATGTGGTAAACAGAATGGAATCTTGGGAAAGAAAAAAAAATAGGTAAAAACTAATAAAATCCAAATCAACTATGGACTTCAGTTAATAAACATGTATTGACATTTATTTATTAATTATAACAACTATGCCATACTATTGATACTTTGAGATATTAATAACAAGGAAAATAGTACGCAAGGATGTACAGGAGCTCTCCATGGTATCTTCTCAATTTCTCTATAAACCTGAAACTGTTCTAAAAAGTCTACTTAAAAAGTGACAATTACAAACACAGGGTCCAGCAGAAGTAAGGCCTGCTTGAGTTTTGGTTGGTAGGATAATAATATGGGTGTAATAATTTATAGTTTTAACTTGAACATTTCACCTAAAATGTCATATGGTGTGCTTGAGTGTGATATTGCTGTTACAGAATGACATGCTTATGGTTTTGTAATAAAAGATTTTGTAATAAAAAGGAGGCATTATTTGTTCCAGGCCCCGTATATCAAAATATGCTCATATTTCAAAAATATTCCACAGAATGATTTTTAATTCTAAAAAAATGACCATAAAAGCATTCAAATATCTTTAACTCATTACTCTGAGAATATTATTGTTCTATAATACTACAAATTTTAGATCTTCAATAATATTATCAATTCCTTAATTCAATAAAGGAGAAAATTCTGAGTCATGTGATGACCATAGAATGGTTTTATAGTTAGAGGTAACTTGCAAGCATTTTTTTCAAATATATTATTTATCTATCTATTTATATATATATCATCATTTTCACACTATAAAGTTTAAGAGTGAGGCTCTGAAAGCACCCTAAGTGTGAAATGATTCCATACTTACTAAACAAATGACTTTGGTCCAATTACTTAACTAGTGCACTTCAGCTTTCCTCAGGGAAGGCTGTATTCACTGAATGGGAGTAATGTGAGAATTAAATGAGTTAATAGCGGTAGATCACCTGAAAGAATGCCTCTCATGTAGCAAAGTCCAATAAGTGTTAGTCATTTTTTTAAGTTTTACCAAACCTCCACATGTACTAGGATGTAAGTTTCATGAAATCAGAAATCTTTGTCTTTTGGAGTCACTGCTAGAATTCACACACCAGGAATGATGCCTAGCTCCTTACAGGTGCTCCATAAGCATTTAATTTTTTAATCATCATCATCATCATCAATCCAAATCAACTGATGCAATTACTCAACTGCATAAATAAACTAGGCTGACTAGGTAAGTGATAAAATTCCAGAAAAAAAAATATTCTGCTCTAGTGGTCATAGAGACAAATGAAGAAGTTAAAATAAAGATAGTCCCAATCATGCCAAGCTTTCCCTTGGAATTTTCAGTTAAGGAATGTGAGGTAAGTCATTTTAACCCTTCTCTCCTCCCTTGAAACTTACCAAAAAAAAAACAAAAAAAAAAACAAAAAAAAACCCCGCTGCTTTTAAAACAATAAAAAATATCTCTATCTTCAACACGACAAGCAACTGGCTCTAAACCATGAGGGAGTGAGTTGAGGCTGAGAGGATTTAGCCACTGCCTCCCACGCTCATCAACAACCCAGGGTTTGTGCAACATAGAAAATTACTCTTAGATCTAAATATTATTGTTGCAATAAAATGAAGCTTCGGGAAAATGTCCTAGCTCAATTCCCTCCCCATTTTCTAATTAATTTGACACAAAACTTTTGTTGTCTTATAAAGCAAAGCATATCCGTCAACTCTATTGCAAGTGATATTAAATTTGACATTTCATCTAAGGAACAAAGATACTATTGATAATGACATTCCAAGATGAGGTGCCTGACCAATGCCTGGAAAACTGTTACAGGACTCAAATTTCTCATCCACGTACAGGGTCTGGCAGGTTGAATAAAAGTAGTGTAAGAAGCTAACCTACAAGAGGAGAATGAGGCCTTTATATCCATCTGTCCTCACTGCCCCACCCTATAGATTAATCGGTGGACACGTGATCTTAGGGGAGGTATCTCTCTTAACTGAAGCATTTCCTGGGGACTGAGGGCTGTCTGCCAGTTGGCATGTCCCCTGCCTAAGTAATAAGTCCTTTACTTATGAAGGCAGTTGTGCACAGCATAGTACAGCATCCACCACCACAGTGTTGAGTGTATTATTTAGATGTATTAAGGCAAGTGCATTAAGAAGCAGTTAAAAGAACTGAAAGAAACTGTCTCTAAAAAGACGGTCTTATGCTATGAGCGATAGTTAGAGAGGAACACTGTCTCATCTTAAGCCTACTGGTATTATCAGATTGCTTTTACTCTGTGTTTATTAGTTGATTTAAGCCATTTAAGTGTAAATGTATACATATAAAGATAAATAAGAGGAAATACTTAAAATTTCATTGTTAGGTTAAGGTGATAGGAATATATTTAGATACACAGGCACATAAATAGAATATAGATAGATGTCTATTGTTCAAACTTTCTATAAAATTATTTATCGTACTTTTTTAATTTAAAAAGATAATGAATAAAAGTTCTGTAAATAAATAAATAAACATATTTGTGAAATTTGATACTGAAAAGAACTATTTAATTATTTAGTTCTATATTAAAGTAGATTTATCTACAATTGTTATTTCATGATGGAGTTTCAGACTTTGAAAAATGTACATCTATGTTCATCTATACACACGGACTAATTGTAAGAGATTATGTTGGATGTAAAGTGTACATATATGTTTATTTATCTGTCTACCTATCTATTTATCTACCTATGGCATATCATAGTTAATTAGACATCAATTAACCCAGATGATAAGAAATCTGTTTTTCCTTTACCAACAGCATGCTGTAAAATACCTCTCTGAATAAAGTCATTACTGAAAGTTCTCCCGTCACACCTCGTAGCAAATTCCTATTCAACTGTCAAAGTCACATATAAAATCATTTCCTTTCCAAAGCATTCATTCGCATTCCTTTCTCTTACACCCAGGTGATCTCTTTGTCTTTACTAATAAGCACAGAATGGAGCAGGCTGATAATCAAAGCTTGTAAAACTTGCTTGATTTAAAAACAGAAAACTTGAGAAGTGTTTGTTAAAAACAGATTCTCCGGCCTCGCCCTATCCAAACGCAATACCATTGTTGTCGGGACTATGATTCGTACTTTAAGAAATCCCCAAGGTGATTTGTTATGACCAGACAATTTTTGTGAACGGTCCTATAGTGTAAAAGCAAATGCTTTGGAAGAAGAGAAATCCAAGTTCTAATCACAGCTAGAATCAGAGTCTAACTTCATGAATTAAATAACATATACTAGAACCTTGCACAATAACTGGCATTAAAAAGTACATGGCAAATATTCTTGTCCTTCTTTTAAATCCCCTCCCCCTATTAAAGCTCTTACCCCTTTATAGTTATTTATAACTATGTTCATTACTGAATACTAAATACACAAAAACAGGTACCATAGTTTTACTCTTGGGTCTCTAGTATCTGCCATTGTACCTGGGATGTTTTGATGCCCAAAAATTATTCATAGAATAAATTGACTCAGGACAGCCTCCTAATCACCACTTAATAATTCTTTGCCCAGATTTACTATCTTGTCCAATCTCCACACCCCACCTCCTACAGATTACATACAACAAAGTGTACTCTTTATAATGAAAAGAAAAATATTAGATAAAGCAATACTCTTAATACATAATAAAAATTAAGTTGTTAAAATTAGAGAAAAATTACCTGGCCAGTGTGACTCAATGGATTGAGCACCAGCCTGCAAACCAAAGGGTCATTGGTTGGATGCCCAGGCAGGGCACATGCCTGGGTTGTGGGCCAGGTCCCCAACTGGGAGTGTGTGAGGGGCATTCATGTTTCTCTGCCTCTCTTTATTCCTTCCCTGCCCTCTCTCTAAAAAGAAATAAAGTATTTTTAAAAATTAGAATAAAATATAAAAGGCAGAAAGGAGTTTGAAATGATTTTCCTTAATTGCTTCTTTGTCTCATGCAACTGTATGGATTACATTGTTGTAGTCTGCTATATTTCTAAGTAACAAGAATAGGTAAGGTGGCATTTAGACATTTTCTGAAATAGAAATGATCATTAGTATGAGTCTAATTGAATTGTCTTCTGAAGGTGGTAAAGGCAGATCATTAATTCATCCCAGTATAGAACCCTTTCCACTGTTTCAGTCTTCTCATGATCTGGAAGGCACAGCCAAATGATGGAATTCAAATGATAACATCAAGATGGGTAAAATTTAATAAAAACTATTTTTCAAGTAAGTAACAGGCAATTCATTATTTGGGAGAAAATATTTTTTCAGTAAAGTAAAAATGAAATTGCTCATTACTTAGTAGCAGCCAACAGATGTAGGAGGATCACTTGACAGTTTGATTTTTCATATCTGAAGATGAAAATTAAGTGTTTTGCTAGTAATGATGTGCTCATAAATGTATTTTCATAACCCTTTCCTATTCAAGGTATTATTATCTCTGGAAGCTCTTGAAGAAAGAGATTTGAGAGGCCAAGACTGCAGCCTCACACTTAGAGAAACAATACACAAATGTCCCTGTAATTTGCCAACTCATTTTATCCATCCTGTTTCTGCTGAAACTCACTGATATCTCATTTTCACTGTTTTTTTTCTTTCTTTTTTTTTATAATTTTTGCTCTGAATTTTTTAAAATATTTTATTTCTTTATTTTTAGAGAGAGGGGAAGGGATGGAGAAAGAAAGGGAGAGAAACATCAATGTGTGGTTGCCTTTCACATGGCCCCCAATGGGGACCTGGCCCACAACCCAGGCATGTGCCCTGACTGGGAATCGAACTGTGACCTTTTGGTTCACAGCCCGCACTCACTCCACTGAGCCACACCAGCAGGGCTTGTTTTTTTTTTCTCTTAGATTTGGAACTTGCATAGCAAAATGCTTAATTTGTAGATATCTGAGTGTACATGCATTCAAAGCCCCATCTCACCATTTAACTTACTGATTTTGGGGCAAGTATCTCATGTCTCTCCAATTTTCAGCTATTTATTTGTGAAATAAAGAAACAATGTCAATGTCACAGAACTGACTTGAGAATTGAATTAGATAAAGCATTTAGGGCACTCCCACTGCCTGGTTATTTTCATTAATTATGTTAAGGTAAAACTTCCAGCAAATTAGCAAATGAATGCTTAGTTTTTTTGGTGTGCATTTCTGGTTGTCTAAATTTCCACAGGGAAACTCTTAACGTACTACTCACTATTTTCCAAATACTGTACTAAATCTGTATATTTAGTTTTCACAACAAAGCCATGAAGCTGATAATTTTCATCACCTAAGTGAGGAGACAGAAGCACAGAGGGGTGAAATACTTTGTCCGGAGGCAGCAGCTAGCAGGTGACCAGCTGTGATTTGAACCCAAGGATCTGTTCCAGAGGCCTTTCCCTAAACCATAACTCTCACTTTACTCTGCTAAGTACAACTGAACTGAGAGCAAGTAGAGGACCCACATAAACTAAATTTAAGCCAATAGAATTAGAGAAAAAGTTATACTGAGATGAAATAACTTCCACAAAACTTCAAAGAAATGTTACATTAAAAACCTGGTTAAAGTCTGATGTATCAGCTGCTCAAAATTTTTTGCACTTGCTTGGGAAGCTTGCCCTTGATATGTAACTAAGAAATATGTAATGACATTAAAAACCCATACCACAAGCCCCTGGCTGAATTTCAGGACACTTTTCTTTCATTTATTTTTGCTTTTCCTAAAAAAACAAATGCCAATAGCAGTATCTTGCTAAATATAGTTTTAAAAACACATTTTCAGTTTCACGGCACAATGCTGCTATGACTAAAGATTTTCCCTCAAAAATTTTAAGTCTAGTTGTGATTATAATGAATGCTATCTCATGACTCAAAATTTCTTGTTCCTTTTTTAAATATATTTTATTAATTATGCTATTACAGTTGTCCCCTTTCGCACCCCTCTGCCCAGTACCCACCATCTCACCAGCAATCTCCCTCCCTTGGTTCATGTCCACGGGTCGTGCATATAAGTTCTTTGGCTTCTCTGTTTCCTATACTATTCATAACATCCCCTTGTCTATTTTTTACCTGCCATTTATGCTTTTTAATCCTGCACCTTTTTCCCCATCGCCCTTTTCCCACTCCCAGCTAATAACCCTCCATATGGTCTCCACGTCTATGATTCCTTTCCTGCTCTGGCTGTTTGCTTAGTTTGTTTTTTTAGATTCAGCTGTTGATAGTTGTGAATTTGTTGTCATTTTAATGTTCATAGCTTTGAATCTTCTTTTTCTTAAATAAGTCCCTTTAACATTTCATGTAATAATGCCTTAGTGATGATGAACTCCTTAAGCTTTACCTTGTCTGGGAAGCACTTTATCTGCCCTTTGAATCTAAATGATAGTTTTGCTGGATAGAGTAATCTGGGTTGTAGTTTCTTGCTTGTCATCACTTCAAATACTTTTTGCCAGTCCCTTCTAGCCTGCAAAGTTTCTTTTGAGGAATCAGCTGGTAGCCTTATGGCAACTCCTTTGTATAGGTAACTCTCTGCTTTTCTCTTGCTTCTTTTAAAATTCTCTCTTTATCTTTAACCTTTGGCATTTTAATTATGATGTGTCTCCTTGAGTTCCTCTTTGGGTCTAAATTGTTTGGGACTCTGTGCTTCCTTGACTTGCATGTCTATTTCCTTTGCCAATTAGGAAAGTTTTCTTTCATTATTTTTTCAAAGAATTTTTCAATTTCTTGCTCTTCCTCTTCTCCTTCTGGCATCCCTATGATTCAGATTTTGGTATGTTTTGAGATGTCCCAGAGGCTTCTTATACTATTTTCATTTTTTTGAATTCTTGTTTCTTCTTGCTGTTCTGGTTGAACACTTATTTCTTCCTTATGTTCCAAATCGTTAATTTGAATACCAGTTTCCTTTCCTCCACTCTTGGTTCCCTGCACATTTTTCTTTATTTCACTTAGTGTAACCTTCATTTCTTCCTTTATGTTGTTGCCGCACTCAGTGAGTTCTTTGAGAACCCTGACCACTGGTGTTTTGAACTCTGCATCTGATAGGTTGGTTATCTTTTTTCCTTTTAATTATTTCTCTGGGGTTTTGTTCTGTTCTTTCATTTGGGCCGTATTTCTTTCTCTCTTCAACTTGGCAACCATCCTGAGTTTGTTTCTGTGTATTAAGTAGATCGGCTTTGATTCCCTGTCTTTGTAGTGTGTCCTATTGTAAAAAATGAACCTCTGAATTGTTTGGGGTAGAGCCTTTGGTAATCACCAAGGCAGGGCAACCCACATCACTGCTTTTTGGTTCTGTGTGTGGGAGGACTCAGAAAGGGGACAGTGCCACTGCCTGGCTTCTGGAGGTTTGCCCGGCACTTGTTCCACTTCCAGTCACTTCACCAACTCCCTGTATGCAATTGGCGCCCTTCCAGCTGTTGTCCTGGTGCTGAATCCCAGAGTGGGTGGGTTTGTGTACTTCCTAGACAAACATGCACGTGTGGCCCCTTTAAGTGGAGTCTCCTGAAAATCTGGCAGTTTCTTCTGCCACCCCAACCCCCACTGGTTTTTACAGCAGTAAGTTATGGGGATTTATCTTCCCGACACTGGAAGCCTGGGCTGCGCAGTCTGGCTTGGGGCAGGGATCCCTCACTCTCAAGGTATCCCTCCCAATTTTTATCTACCACACATGAATGTGGGACCTCCCGTTCCACCACTGCCACCACCCCTCTGTGCCACATGGTGTCTCCTCTCCTCTCCACCTGTCTTCATGGCTCCACCCCTCCTACTTAGCTAGATGAATGTGGCTTCTTTAAATCCTTGGTTACTGGATTTCCATACAGTTTAATTTTCTGACAGTTCTCAGTGTTATTTATTTTGAGATTTAATTGTAATTCTCTCTGTGGTTGCACGAGGAAGCAAAGCTGTCTACCTACACCTCCAGCTTGACTGAAAGTCAGTTTTTGTTTCTTTGCTCTGACTTTATAAATTATAGGCACAGATAACAAAAGAGGTCCAGCAAGTTTAAGTGACTTAATGAAACAGTTAATATTATCAGCCCTGACATTTCTGTAACTGAAGAAGGGACAACAAACATTAGACCCTATTCCTCCATTTTAAACTCTCGTATGATCCTAAGAAATATTTGGGAATATCTACTTAATCTGCCTTCATTCTGACATTTAAACTTGTCCTCTGGAATTAATAATTAGCAAAAATGTTATATATAGTCTGGGTCCAAATATATCTTCAAGAGCAAATGTCATTTTTTTCATTGGATTAAACAGGAGATATTAATTTAGTGTTTTCAGTCATAACTTATGCAAGGGGTATATTAGAAAATATTTATGTATATTGGAAAAATACTTTTTAAAAATTTAAAAGCATGTCATAATATTCACTTAGGACAAATTTTAAGTATGCAGTTAAAATTGGTATGCAATGTCCATGATTGTAGGCAAAGCACTGTCTTTGCTTGTGATATTTTAGACAACAATAAAATATGGTTTTTGTTAATTAATCAGAGAAGTTTAACCAAACAAGTAAACCAGAGAAATCCTTCATATGGTACTAGCACATTTAAAACCATATTAAATCCTAGAGCAACAAACATTTCAGGACTATTTCCCATTAAGAATTCCTGAGCTAACCTAAGATGGCCACTGATAGATATGGAAAAAATAAGCTTCAAAATGACAGGGTTAAAAGGTACTTTAGAAGGCATTAAAGCACCTACTCAATATTCTATCTTACATGCTACTCTCTAAAATAGGCTTCAAGTTTAATTCCTCCTCTTCTTTCAACCCAACAGTCAATCTATCCAACAGATTCCATCATAAAAGTATATATACTTTATCTCTCTTAGTTGTTAACGCTCTAAAGTTAAAATCCTTCACCTGATTTAGAATATTGAAATATACTCCAAGTTGGTTTCCATTTCCTAAGTATAATAATCACACTGTTGCTTTCTGGACATATCACTGACTTGGTAAAAAAAAAAAACTCACTAATTTTTGGTTTGCAACCTTGAGAGTTCCTTCTGTTGAAATCTGAAACTGCTCCCAGTTCACAGAGGGCAAGAGGAGACTGAAGAAAAAGGCATACCACTCCAGATTGGTAGGTGGCAGGTTTAATAAGCAAGGCAACTTTCCATGCTTGCCTTGGAGGCCACTAGAAGGGTAGATCACAGCACCTGCCTGCCTGAATCTCAAAAGTTTATAGAGAGGCCTGTGTGAAAGTCAGCCATGTATTCAGTCCAGATGGTCTCCATAACACCTTACTCTCTCAAGGCTATGTCCTTGAAACAGCTCCAGTATGAAAATGGTGGAAAGAACGTATTATATATTTCAAGGACAGCAAAGGGAGTGAGGAGTCTGACAGCCTGTATCCAGCTCTCTTGTCAACTGTGGTCATACCCTCTGAATGACCTCCAACATGAATCAAGAGCAGTGTTTTCTTCCCTGAATTCCACATCCTTATCAGGTATCTCCAACCTACAGTTTCTTACCTTTATCATCCACTACTCGTATGTGTATGTTATACTTCAAAATAATGAAAATACTACGTATTTCCCAAACAGTCTGTTCTTACTCTCCTTCATACATACACTCCCCTATGTCTGGAAACAACACACCCTCCATTGTTTTGCCTAATAAAATCTGACCTTTTTGAAGACATCCACTATTTTTGTTCATCTGGCATACATTTGCCCCTTTTCTAGTCATGGCATCACTACTGCACTTTGGAGAACTACTTTTAGCCCCCAGGACTGAGTCTTGGTAGGCTGTTGCCTTCCCCTGGCTAATGGAACCATATGTGTTCCAAGCTAGGCTGGAAAGATGCCCTACCAAGGGTGTCCAAACTTTTGGCATCTCTAGGCCACACTGGAAGAAGAAGAGTTGTCTTTGGCTACACATTAAATACACAAACACTAACGAAAACTGATAAGCAAAAAAAGGTTTTGAGTAAATTTACAATTTTGTGTTGGGCCGTACTTTTAGCCATCCTAAGGCAGCCCATGGGCTGAAGCTGTACACCCCTGCCTACTTCTTGAATTACACAAGGACTAAACACTGTTGGATACCAGACATCATTAGAGGACTTCATGAAACATAGTTCATTAATCCCTGATTTTCAGATATGTAAAACGGCTCTCAATTCTGTCGTTTGAAGGTTGGCTTTTCAATATTTCCTTCATTTCTTTAAGTCATACTATCTTTTACAAATAAGTTTTAGAAAATAACAGAATTATGTCCAACGTGAGACAAGGAATTCTAACCACTAAATCCTATTGAAGAATTCTCAAAGAATAACTCCTTAGTAAAGACATTTATGACCCTAAGAACTAAACATGACTTCTAACCTGTGCTGTGCAGAGCAAAATTAAATTAATGCCAACACATATCTTTAACTGACTGCTCATACTTAAGAACAACTTCAAATAACAGCAAAGGTAAGATAACAGCAAAGGTAAATGTGGCTCACCTCCTTCCACAACCACATCAAAATCACAACAAAAATATAAAACAACCATCACTAAAAACTGTCAGAAATCAAGATGAGTGGAAGTCTGACAACTACAGAATTAAAGAAACCACATCCATCCAGAAAGGTAGAGCGGCAGAGACACGGAATGAGCTGGTCCCACATCTACATCTACATCTACATCTACATCTACATCTACATCTACATCATCTACATGTACAGTGGATAAAAATCCAGGAGAGATATCTCAGGACCAAGGAGTCCCAGCCCCACACCAAGCCCCCCAGCACAGGGTTCCAGTGCCAGGAAGATAAGTCCCTATAACTTCTGGCCACAAAAATCAGTGGAGATTGATGGTAGAAGAAACTTCTGGAACCCATGCAGTTCCACTTAAAGAACCCACACACGGATTTACTCAGACTCACTCTCTCTGAACTCCAGCACTGGGGTAGCAGCTTGAGAGGCACCTATGGCAGACAGGAAGAAACTGAAATGTCTGACATCAATGCGAGAGCTGGAGGACAGCTTTCTCCCAGAGAGAAAGGCAGGCAGAAGCCACTGTCCCTTCTGGACCCTCCAGCCACAGAGTCAAAAAGCCAGCAGACTGGTGCCATATCTGAGACTCCATCAACCTGGTTAACACTGTTTGCCCTGCCCTGGGGATCCCCAGAGACTCTGTCCCACCCAATTTATGAGCCCACCCAAACTGTTAACAGTGACTTTTTCATTTCAATGTCTGGTCTTGGCTCATGCTTCACAACTTCCTAAATCTTCTCAAACAAGCAACAGCAAGCCTCAATGAGTCCCCAGCCCCTGAACCTCTTGATATGTGTCCCCAGGCCCAGCACTAGCAACAACCAGCCTAGATTTACTGCCTGGCTTTGTCTGGGAATCTCCAAGCTCAGTCCAAGTAGCAACAATCTCAGATTGCTTTATAGCTCAGGTGTAGGGGCCCAGGTAGAACACAGGTGGGGGCCAACCTTGGTATGCAACACCCAGGAACCCACAGAGCCTGCACACCCAGTAGACAGCTATGGACCATGTTGGACCCCTGGACCACCCTGCCCCTTCACAGCTGGTTTTCCATGGAGGGCAGAGTTTGGTGATCAGTGGTCACAGCTTGACCTTGCAGGTGACTGGCCTGGGTAAATTCCTCCAATGACCTGCCAACACAACCAAAGTCCAAGTATAAGAAGAGGGTGTATTCAGTCCACACAAAGAGCTCACCTCAAGTACCCTGCTTGGGTGTAAGGGAGGCTATGCCACTATATCCTAAAGGACACCTAATACATTATTAGGTCATGCTACCAAAATGGGGAGTCATAACAGCTCTACCTAATACATAGAAACAAACACAGAGGGGTTTCCAAAATGAGGAGACAAAGAAACATGGCCCAAATGAAAGAACAGATCAAAATATAAGAAAAAGAACTAAACGGAATGGAAATAAGCATTCTATCAGATACAGAGTTTAAAATACTGGTTATAAAGATACTCAAGGACCTTAATGAGGACCTCAACAGCATAAAATGATCCAGTTAGAAATGAAGGATACACTAATTGATATAAAGAACAGTTGATAGAGAAACAACAAGAATAGTTGAAGCCAAAAATAAAATAAATGATTTGGAACATAAGGAAGCAAAAAACAACCAATCAAAAGAACAAGAAGAAAAAAGAATCCACAAATAGGAAGATAGCGTAAGCAGCCTCTGGGACAACTCCAGGAGGTCCAACATTCACCTCATAAGGGTGCCAGAAGCAGAAGAGAAAGAGTAAAAAATTGGAAATCTATTTGAATAAATAATGAAAGAAAATTTTCCTAATTTGTTGAAGGAAATAGACATGCAAGCCCAGAAAGCACACAGTGTCCCAAACAAGATGGATATAAAGAGGCCCACTCCAAGACACATCATAATTAAAATACCAAAGGTTAAAGGTAAAGAGAGAATCTTAAAAGCAACAAGAGAAAAGCACTTAGTTACCTACAAAGGAGTTCCCATAAGACTTTTAGCTGGTTTCTCAAAAGAAACTTTACAGGCTAGAAGGGATTGGCAAGAAAAATTCAAAGTCATGAAAATCAGGGACCTACAGACAAGAGTGGTCTACTCCACAAATACAGAGTTCCCCAGACAAGAAAAAATTAAGAGTTTATCATCACCAAATTATTGTTATATGAAATGTTAAAGGGACTTATTTAAGAAAAAGAAGATCAAAACTATAAACAATAAAGTGGCAAAAATGCATATCTATCAACAATTGAATCTAAAAAACAAACTAAGCAAACAAAAAGAATGTAAACAGAGTCATGGATATGGAGAGTAATTTGAAGGTTGCCAGGTGGGAATGGGGTATGGAGGAATTCATGAAGAGGTGAGGGAATTAAGAAGTATAAATAGATAGTTACAGAATAGCCATGGGGATGTAAAGTACAGTATAGGACATGGAGTAGCCAAAGAACCTATGGATGACCCATGGACATGAACAATAGTTGGGGTATTGTCTGAGGGTGTGGAAGGGTGCTGGATGGAGAGGGCAAATGGGGAAAAATTTATGCATTTTTGTAATAGTATAATCAATAAAACATAATTTAAAATAAACAGAATAAAAATTAAAAAGAACAACTTCATAACTATTCAAGATTTCAAATTTCATTAGATCCACTCCCAAACTGTCTACACTTCACAACAATTCACATTTCACAAAAGTAAGCACCAAGTACATAAGACATTTTCTTGTCCAGTCTAACTATATACGTATATAGTAAATTCTATTAATTGGTTAAATAATATTATTTGTTGTATTACAATGTTTCCAGTCAATCAATTCATTTCCTTCTAAACATTTTGTATTAATTGAGCTACTTCTCTCTACTTATTTTTATATGTACCTAGCAATAATTTAGCCCCATACTTTCCACAGAATGATGTGTTATCTCGGCACTTCAAATGTGTCAGGTTATCCATCTTTATTTCACCCTTATACTTACTTGAGAGCTTAGGTGGGCATAGAATTCTAGGTTGAAAATAATTTTTGCCCAAATATCTTAAAACATTTCCTTCTTTATTTTCTAATTTCCAGGTGTGTTTTTTATAAAGTCCAGTAATATTCTAACTTTCAATCTATTATAATTCCCAATTGTTTGGAAAGTTTTAGGATATTTTATCAGTCCAACTCTAATATGTCAGAAAGTTGTACTTTGATGTGGGTCTTTTTATTCACTATGTTAGGCATTTGGCAGATCTTTTAAATCTCTAATATCATGTTCTTATGTTCTGAGAAATCAATTTGCATCATTTTTAAATAAATTTCTCTCCCACCCCTCATGATTCTCCTGTTTTTGACCTCTCATTTGGGAGATGTGGACTTCTTGATTGATTCCCTCACTTTTTTATCTTTATTATTTTCCATCTCTGTGTCCTTTTATTTTACTCCAGCTGATATGCTCAACATTATCTTAAAATCTATTAAAATTTTTAATTGTTTTCTATTTTTAATTTCTAAGAGTTCTTCTTATCAGAATGTTCCTTTTTTATACCAAAATACTCTTGTTTTATAGTTATAATAATTATTCTTTATAACTATTCAGTACAGCATTTTCGAATTTTTCTTCTGCTTTCTGCAATCTTTGTTTTCTCTGAGTTCTCTTTCTATCCTTACTTCCCTTACCCACTCCTCTGTCTCCCATTAAGAGTGAAATAATAAAACTGGTTAGATAAAATTTCAAGGAACCCTAAATAACCAAAACCATATGGGAAAATAGGAACGAAGTTGGAATACTCATGCTTCTCAATTTCAAAATTTGTAACAAAACTACAGTGATCAAAAGTGTGTTACTGGCCTAAGGATTGTTGTATCTTATATATGTGTGTGTGTGTGTGTGTGTGTGTGTGTGAGTGTGCATACACACACACATATATATGTAAATATATATATATATATATATATATATATATATATATATATATATATATATATATAAATTGAAAGTACACAAATACAACCATACATCTATGGCCAACTGATTTCAACAAGGATGCAAGAGCATTCAATGAGGAAAGGACAGTCTCTCCAATACATGGTTCTGGGGGAACCAGATAGCCATATTTAATGAACAAAATTGTCCCCTACTTCATACCACATACAAAAATTAACTCAAAATATGTGTGTATGTACATATATATGTATATATAAATAATCTGAAATATAAGATTTAAATAGTATAAAAATATAATTAATAGTGTATAAAATATAATTCATAGTGTACTATTTTATTATTAAATAATAATAATATACATTAATAATAAAATAGTACAAAATCTAGAATTAAAACTATACAAATCTTAAGAGACAACATAGGGGCAAATCTTCATGGCTTTGGATTTGGCATTAGGTTCTTAGACTTGACACCAAGAGCATAAGCAACAAACAAAACAAACAAACAAAAAAACTGGACTTCAACAAAGTTTAAAGCTTTTGTGCATCAAAAGATGTAATCACGAATATGAAAAGATAACCTACAGGATGGGAAAAAATATTTGCAAGTCAACTTAAGGCCAGGTGATGCCAAGGCACACTCTTGAAAGGCAAATTTTAACAGTTATTCAAAGAGAAGAAAGGTCAAATTCAATCATCACTAAAACCTCATGGGTAAAATGTGAGTCTAAGCTCTCAGCTTCTTATTTACATTGCTAACAGCATTGAGTTTCTGCAAAATAATATCATCCCATCAAATTAAGGCAATTTATTTGGATTTCATTACTTGTAAAGTTTTGTTAGCTCATCTTTGAAAATTTTAATTTTGTAATTTATGAGAGAATAAGCATAAAATTGATATCAATTTTACAACTATATATTTTGGGTTAACATTATAATAATTGTTCAAATGAGGCTGACTTTGAAAATGTTTCCATATGCCACCTAATTCAATGAGAAAAAATGCTTAAAGAGCAATTTTGATTACGGAAGAACTTTCATTTTATGGGTTATGTAAGAATAATAAGTGAATAGATATGAACACAGTATTTACAAATGTATGTCACAGAAAAAAAGAGCTGCGTGATTTTTAAAGGGATTCTGCATCGCTGTTTTATCATGTTAAAAACTTTTATTATCTGAATACCAGGATAAGAGCACAGGGAGTAAATTTTATGAAAGGCAAAGAATTTATAAACTAGGCAGTTTGGAATAACTAACAGAGATTTCACATTTGGCATTTGACCTGATTTTTTGAAATTTATTTATTTGTGCAGTATAAATTTTGATAAGAAAATAGATTAGCTTCCAACTATTGTAAGTGGATTTGAATTATCTTATTCTTTTAAGTACTACTTATAAAACAAATTAAGATAAATGTAATATGAAATCAGGTGACAAAGGTGCCACATTTTTTAAGCCACAAATGATGAATGAGATGCTTACATTTAGCATATTCTGTGAAAAACATAGATGGAACTATTGTCATGATAGCTTATCTTCTTGCAAAACATTTGCTGACACAGTTTTTCATGTTTAGATAACAAACTGTTGTGCCATTATGTTTTATATACATGGCATTATACCTTTTTTCTCTTTCATTTTGTGTAATACCCAGCTAATGGCTATTATTGGAATATTTCTAATTTTATTACTTTATTATTAAGGTTATTTTACAATATCAAGGCATATAATAGTGTTCCACATTAAATATATTTCATATCACATTTGTAATATGAGATAATAGTGTTCTTTAGGTGGATCTGGTACATGCCACAAACAGACATATACTAAATGCAGCAGTGTCTTCTTGCAAATATAATGCCACTTACCCATATTGATATGTTTTAAAGTATTTTTTTTTCAGAAATGGGAGCAATAACAGTTTTCTGCATTTAAAATATTTCACTAGCTTCTAATTGTGATAAAGGGGTATATTTGCTGATCACCTTATGGGTATAGTTTAAGGATGTGAAGTAGTCCACAGGGGACCTCATTAACATGGTGATTGCAATTTAATCAGTAATACCTAGAACAGAGAAATAATGAAAGAGAAAAACACATTTTGATGCATTCATTATTAGATTTTCTTGGCTTTTTAAGGTTTAAAAACTACCACGCTAATGTTTGGTGCTTTCACTCTTCTAAGTTGTGTCATCCTTGCTATCCTGAGGGGATATTCTGTGCTCGCAGCTAAAACAACCGAGGGATGGGCATCATTGGGTCATTTATTTTATTGTAATTTTTTCAACTTATTAAACATGGAGCAAGGCACACCACGAGGCACTGCGATTGAATACAAATGCAAGCAAGGGTGACACTTACATCTAGGTCGACACATGCAGCAAAGTATAAGTTCCATGTGGAGAGGGAAAGTTTGAATGAGGGTATCAGAGAAAGATATGGAAATATTAGGATTCAATCTAAAACCATAAAGAATGGGATATTAAAAGGCAGAAACAGTAAAATGGCATTCCAGGAAGACAAAATAGTATAAGCAAAGATGGAAGGGTAAAAACTGTTTAGTTGTATTTGAAAACTTAGAGTAGAACAAAAATTTTTAGAGAGCAGCATACATGTAAAAGAGTAAGAAGAGGTAGAATTGATCGAGAAAAATTGGGTTCAGATGGTAAAAGTCCTGAATGAACACAATATTGAGGAGTTTGAGCTTTTCTCTCTAGGCAGCAGGGGTCCATCAGAGGATGCTGTTTCTAAATTAACAGGGTTTTTAGTACTTTCATTTTTTAAAATAGAGGTATATATTCATTTTTGAAAATTTGGAAAAAGAAGCAAATAACATAGAAGTCATTTTTGTACCACTTCAATTCGTTTAAGTTGTTTGGTTTATGGAGGCAGTGGATGAGCAAAGATATAAATGAATCACACTAAAATTGTGAAAATAAGATATGAGCAAGCAAATGTGAGGAATCTAAGTAGACTGCAGCTTTTTTTTTCTTTGAATGGGAAAAGCAGGTCTACGAATATTTTAGTGTTTGCATAGTACATTTTACATATTCTCCAAGATGCTTTCACATCCATTATTTTGTCTCATTCCTGGAGGAAAAAGTGTAGCAGAGCTTTTAGGAAAAAAAAAATTAAGTGGCTCAGCTAAGGTCAAATAACTGGCTAAGACAGTCAAATTATTCTATAACTCAGGTTTCCATGAAGGTGTTTCAGTGTTCTTACCACTATATTTGTTCAAACCACCAGAATAAAAGCATGGAATAGCAGTGTTCTGTATAGTATTCCTTTATATATTCACCAACTGTTCCAGCACATCTATTAGTGCCAGGTGCCAAGGCACCATGAGGATAAAACATACATTAGAAATGCTCTATGGTATATCTCAAGGTACTTAGTCTTTCATGGCACATTTATAGTGAAAAGCATAGTGAACATTCATTGAACACCTCCTCTGTTATTCACAGTATCGGATCCTGTTCCATGAACAACTTCCTTTCCTCTGGAGGAACTTCAGTCAAGGTAGAGAATTACTCATTCTTCTTTGCAGCACTCACTCATGACAAGGAAATGACTTCTCCAATTGGTGAGTTTTGAAAAAGCAAGGTTAATTTCTACATGGCCTGATCTTGGAGCCAGTGTGCCAAGCAGTTGGGTGCAGTCTGTTCTGCATCCATGCTATGGAGTGCCCCCTGCAGAGGAAGCCTATGGTTACTTAGTTGTGCCAATGATGAGGTTGGTAAATCTGACTCAGAAGCAAAGTATTGGTGAACACATCTGACTGTGGACCTGAAGTCAGATCCTCCACTTAACTTTCTTAGTCATATGGCTGACATCTTCATTTCTTTATGTCTCATTATGTCTATCAGTTGGACTTACACTCTCAGGTATTGTGTCTATTATTTCATTATCAGCAGCTATAGGAAACAATGTTCTTGTCATTTTCCCAAGGAGGAAATTGAGGTTTAAAAAGTTAATTTATCTAACCTCACACACCTAGTTGGTGACAGAGTAGATCCATGAGCTAAATGTCTGTGCCTCACCACATTGCAGACCATAATTATAGTAAACAAATGCCCTAAGAAAGACACACTATGTTATGTGTTTGATTCCATAAACAAAGAAAATAACTTATTTTCAAGGAGTGGGAAATCCTAAAATAAAAGTAAAACACCTTTTGAGAACAATGGCATTTACTATGACCATACTAACCAACTTTTAAAATCATGTAAAACAATCAATCCTCTGATCTTATTTACGAATCAGATGGGATAATTTATCCAATTCTGCTCTCTATAATATGACTTTCAGATCCTATTCTGCTTCCTACCATATAGCACAAGATAGAAATTTCAGTTGGAGAAGTAAAAGAACATGGACTCCCACAGAGTGTCAACAACACCTAAACTGAACCGCAGCGCGAAGAGCCTGGTTTCTCTCCCAGCCCAGGACTCAGCCCGGTCAGACTCTGTGGAGTCCGTATTTTACTTGGAAGTTCTCTGTGAGAAAGAGTTAAGAACAAGAGCACCACACAGGGAGGTGTGCTATGGATTCATTACATATATCATGTTATAGAGGAAACACCCTATGTATTAGTCATAACATAGCTAATACAAATATTTAAAACAACAGCTAAAGATTCTACTTTACAAGTTAGCTTCTGCCCCAGGGGCTCCCTATGAGCACCTTCAGGTTGAATAATTTACTAGGAGGATTCATGGGATTGGCGTATAGGTGTACTCAGCATTATGATTTATTACAACAAAGTCATATAAAACAAAATTAACAACAGAAGTCACTTGGGATGAAGTCTAGAGGAAACCAGGCACATGTGCCCAAGGGTCCTCGCCCAGTGGAGTCACACAGGAAGTCATTAATTTCCCAGAGACGGGTTGTGACATGTATGAAATGTTTCTACCAGGGTAGCTCATTGGAGACTCAATGCCCAGGGTTGCTCTTGGTTGTCAAGCAGGTAATCTCTGCCTGGCACAACACAAAGTGATGGACACCCAAAAAGAAAGCAGGTGCTCAGCATAAACCATCTTGTTTGTGCAAACAGTTTCCAGGGGTTTCAAACTCATTTTCACCGGGAGCCACATGAACCTCACGGTTGCCTTCAAAGGGCCAAATGTAATTTTAGGACTGTGTAAATGTAACTACTCCCTAACGAGAGGCAAGGAGCTCAGCGCTGCTGCCAGCTAGAAACAAGGTTCAAGACCAGATAAAACAAGGTGGAGGGTGGGATTCAGCCCACGGGCCTTGTGTTTGCCACTTGTTGTTTAGACAGACTGATCTCTCTTATGGTGGGCAGTCTGAGTTCCCAGATGTCAGCCAAGAACCAACCTCCTAAGAGACCTTGATAAGGATAAGAAAGCATTCTCAGATCTATTATGTTAACACTTTTCTTCAGAGCTTCCAATAAAAAAAATTACATCAGATATAAAGCTCAGTGACACTTGATAAAGAAATCATGAATAGAATATGATTAGGTCTTTTTAAATTAAAAAAATAAAATTAAAAGTTTTACTTACTTTTGAACTCTTTATACTACAAGATATTATGTCATCAAGGACCTACACATATTAGTTCCCACATCATTAGGAGTTTAAAATAGTTCTCCTGAGCAATGAGCTGGCTTGTACTAAAAATAGAATTAATATCAAAAGCCTATTTTCTACTCCTTACACCAAAGTACTTTTTCTTCAGCAAAGCTGATTTGATTACTCTACTTGGTTTTTAGTCATACGAAGGATTCAGTATGACTAGACTAAAAAAGAGGAAAAGAGTTACCAGCATTTCCATCATACAAACAGTACCATTTTAACTCCTCAGTGTGTATATTTCAGAGTTTTTTGTATCCATGGGTCACTCACATTTTTCCTTCATAAATAGGAATCATGCTTTCTTGATTTAATAATGCATCATCTCTTATTAAATGTTTTTTACATTACTGTACATTCCTTGGTAAAGAAGTTCTGTAGTGTATTTAGTCAGGAATCAATTTCTACACGCCAGACACCAATCTAGGTAAAATTGGAAAAGTAATTCCACCCTCAAGTAGCTGACGTTCCAGTGGAGAGAGTAATTAAAAAGAAAGAAAGAAAGAAAAAATGAGATAATTACAGGAATAGAAAGTACTATGAAAAAACACACAATGTGACAGAGTAGGAAAGAGAGACTTCCGTAGCTCAGTTAGTCACTAATGAGCTCTCTCTTAAGTTGGAAATGCGGTTCGAGATCTGAATGATGAGACGTAATCAGGGGACGATCTGGAGCGAGATTATTATAAGCAGAAGCAAGGGTCATTGCAAAAGCCTTGAGCCAAGAACAAGCACAGTCATGGGAAGAGGAGTAATTTTTTTTTTCTACACGCAAGGAAAAACCTTTGGTGATTTTAAAACCAGAAAATGATGAGGTGAACTTGTCAAAGGTCACTCTGTGTGCCACGTGGGCTAAGATAGAAAGTTTGGCCCTTACATGTTCAGCTTGACCATTCCTTTGAAAGAACATTTGAAATCATAACTCTTTGTCATATGTAATGAAAATTATTCTTCCTTCCTTGTAACTTGTCCTATAATTGTATTTGTGCTTTTTCTTGACGTATGGAACTATTTAATTTTATGAAATTAAATAAATCAATCTTTTCCTTTATCTTTATTTGTTTTGGTCATAAGCTTATAAAGTAATTCTGTACTTTTAGAATTAGGTAAATCTCCACCTACTGTCTTCTATTGAATTTATGATTTCATTTCCACATGTCTGTAACCCATGAGCAAGATGTGAATAATGGATATTTACTGTCTTTTCTTCAGGGGCTGCCTGATTACCACAATGCTATTTATTAGATAATCCATTTTTTATCTGCTGACTGAGATGCTTTTATAATATACTTAGTCTTATTTAATTTGGGCTTATTTCTGGAATTTCAATTTTGCTCCAATTATTTCCCTGAACTTGGTCCAGTATCAAATTATTTTCTCCATTATTGGACTTTTATCATATACATTAATATCTAATAAGGAAAATTCATCCTCATTACTTATATTTTTCAAAATTATCTAGATTACCCTCTCATATTCATTCTTTCCGATGAACTAAAAATCATGTTATCATTAAAAATTATTTAATATTTGAGTAAATTACCAAAATTTCAGCTTCATATAATTAGAGTTAATGTAAGTTTTTAAAATACAGTATATTGCATGTAAGAAGTGGCTGAAGAGCATAATAAAAAAGAGAAGGTGTTATTACATTTTTCATCTTTGCCTATGCCTTTGTGGTAAGTGCATTGTCTTGACATTTAAAAACATACTTTAAATATCTGTCATGTTTTGTAACACCAACGGCATTGCAGCAGTTTTTTTTTTAAATAATCAACACTTACATTTTACAGGACCAACTGCTTTGTAACAGAGCATCTGTACATAATTAGCCCATTGATTCAAACTCCTAAATCACATTTCCATTTTCTTCAAAGGAAGAAACTGATCTAGAGGAGCTTTCTCCATCCTGTAATTCCAGCCCGGCACAGAACTCGCCATTTCAACGTGCCGTCATCGCCAGACATGCCGTGAGCTCTTTGAGTTTGCTAGCTGAGAATCTTTTTGAAAACGCAATTGCACGATTTTGATTTATGTATTTACATTCTGATCTTTATTTTCTTATGAAGCACACCCCTCTTCTTCTCAAGGAAACTTTGAAAGCTTTGTACTTCCTATACGTGACAGGTATTACTTAGAAAGAAAAAAATGAATTTCAGAGTCTTCCTCAGATTAATTGCAGGAAATTGCAACATCATATTTGTATGCCTAATTTTAGTCATGAAAGAGAGTTTGGCCAGCCTGAGATAAGAGTAAACTAAAAAGTTCAAATGGCAATATCAAAAGATGGATGGAAACATGGGTTCAGTTCAGACTTGATAATCTCCAAGGAGTTGAAATACGCTGGTGATACTTATAATTATAGTCAGGTGTTATCTTCAGTGGTTTTGTACACCTTTATACCATGTTTTTATACCAGCTTTCCAATCTAACATACCCACATGCCCAGTACTTACTTATTAAAGCAAATCGAAGGAATGAAACAGTGTGAACAGCAATTATCCATGATTCTTCCTGCTTTCTCAGCTTTGTTTCATGATTGTCTTCTTCCAGGCTCTTGATGTCATCTCCATTATTCATTTAACAATCCAGCTCCTTCTTTTTGGAATTAGTTTTAACACTGGGCTCCTACAGCTTCTAATCCTTGTCTTGCAAATTCATACTTTTCAGGTAATCTCATTTAGAATTCTCCATCTTGACTGAGTCCTCAGAACTCCCATAGCAACTATTGGCCTCAAATGATTTACCTAATGGTTATTATGGGATTTTAATAATGCAGTAATACTAAATACAAACATTTACTGCCATATCAAGCACATCACAAGTGCTAAATTAATGGCTATTATTGCAAGCTTTTGAAGGGTCCTACAGCAAATAGTTGTAAAGTAGCAACAAAACGAATCCAGTAATTGCTTTGTCTACCAACAGCTAAAAAAACAGTTTAGCTAATTTTTATTTTTATTTGTCTAAATGATTTTGTGTCACAAATAGATTCAGTGTCAGAGTGTTCAGCTAGTCATTCTTAATGTCCATTATGTTTTGATAGAGGAACAAATTTTGTACCTGCAGACTAAAAAACAAGAGCCAGTAGAAATAAAAGTTCAAGATAAGTAAGGTGACCATATGACCTGGTGCGCTGGTGACAGTGCCAGTTTATCCCTGCTTTCCTAGCATTATTGTTAATAGTAGCTGACTTCACTCTCCATCCTTGTCACTGTCCAATTGAACTTTCTGTGCTGATGGAAATGTTCCTCATGCTATCCAATATGGTAGCTACTAGCCACTGTGGCTAGTGAACATTTTAATTTCACTAGGATAATGCAATTAATTTTATTTAACTTCAATTTAAATTTAATTAGGGGCATGCGGTCAGTGGCTATTATATTGAATAGTGAAGCTCTAAAGAGTCATGGTTTGGGTATTATATACCGTATGGTAAACTAATGATAGGTGTATTTGGTGGATTCACCAGCAGGAGGCACTGGGTGACCATACATGGAAACTTTTCAGAGGGATGAAAAGTCACATCAGATGATCTTGATAAAAGCAATAAGACAAGACATGGTATAGCTTTTGAAAGTCAGGGAGAGGTGCTTTGGAACCACTAATAACCACACATCCTAGGAAAGAATCAAGGCTTCGAGTGGGAGCTAAACATTTCCAGTTGTGGTAATGGGACCTCATGTTCTTCTCATGTTTCCTTATTCCATTTAAGATTTTTATCATTTCTTATCCACCAGAGTTCAAATATTCTATCGCCTCACAAGCTGCTCCTGGTGTTTTAATTAGCATACAGCTGGTGAGGATAGAGTGTGACCTTTTCTTGACTAATTTTCCTTTTTCAATTCAGCAAGAGCCTGTGAAGTACTGTGCAATTAATAAGAATGTAGAAAGAAGTAAAGGTCTTATTTTATAGTTTAAAAAGGATTAATTTCACAAAGAGCAAGTTAGTTATAATTCTAATAGTAGTTCTTGTGCATCCTTTAACACAACACCTAACTGAGCCATTTCACTGTGTTCTACAAGAATATAAGAACAACCAATAATTTATTTTTGTATTTTTGCACAATATTTTAAAATAGTTATTCATCAAATCATAAACAGGAGTGACATACCAGCCTAATTATTAGCATGGCACTTACTGGCACCAAAAGTTTGACTAGTTTGTATGTATTCTTATTTAAGGGCAAACAAAATTATTCCATTTCAGAAATAAAGTTATTTTATTGGAGTGACACATTGAATACATTGGGGTGACACATTGGTTCACAAAATAATATGGGTTTCAAGTGTACAATTCTATAATATATTATCTGTACATTATGTTAAGTGTTCACCACCTCAAGTCAAGCCTCCTTCACCACCACTTATCCCCTCTTTACCCTCTCTCACCTCCCCCCATTACCTGTTTCCTCTGGAATCCAGTAACTGTAGTCTGAGTTGTTTTTTCTTCTTTTTGCTTAATCGTTTTCCCTCTTCCACCCTGCCTCCAACCCACCTCCCCTCTGACAGCTGTCTGTTTTCTGTGTCTATCAGTCTGTTGCTAGCTTGTTTGTTTGTTTTGTTCATTAGATTCCACATATAAGCTAAGTCATATGACACTTGTCTTTCTCTGACTGGCTTATCATTTAGCATAATACTCTCCAGGTTCATACATTCTGTGACAAAAAGTTAGATTTCCTTCTCTTCACAGTCAAGTAGAATTTCATTGCACAAATGTGCCACACCACAGCCTTTCTATCTACTCATCTACTGATGGATTGGGCTGCTTCCAAATATTGGCTATTGCAAGTAACACTGCAATAGACAGAGGGGTGCATATATTCTTTCAAATCAGTGTTTCAGGTTTTTTCAGATATATTCCTGAAATGGAACTGCTCGGTCATAAGGCAGTTCCATTTTTTTTAATTTTGGGGGGGTAATTCCATACTGCTTTCCAGAACGGCTGCACCAATCTGCATTCCCAACAACAGTGCATGAGGGTTCCCTTTTCTCTAACACTTATTATTTGTTAATGTATTGATGATACCCATTCTGACATGTGTAAGGTGATATCTTATTGTGGTTTTAATTTGCATTTCTCTGATGATTAGTGACATTGAGCATCTTTTCATATTTCTACTGGTCATCTGTATGAACTCTTTGGAAAACTATCTGTTTAGGTCCTTTATCCATTTTTTAATTTGATAGATGTTTTTGTGTTGAGCTGTATAAAATCTTTGTAAATTTTGGATATTAGCCCTTTATCACAGGTAAACATCTTCTCCCATTCAGTGGGTTGACTTTTCATTTCATTGATGATTTCCTTGGCTGTGCAAAAACTTTTTAGTTTGATGTAGTCCCATTTGTTCATTTTTTTCTTTTGTTTCCTTTGCCCAAAGCAATATACCACAAAAAATATTGCTACCAGAAAATTTCTGATATTTTACTGCTTATGTTTTCTTCTAGGATTTTTATGGTTTCAAGTCTAACATTAAAGTTTTTAATACATTTTGAGTTTTTTCTCATGTATGATATAAGAATAAAAAATAATTCATTATTTTTGCATGTATCTGTCCAGTTTTCAGCATTTATTAAATAGATGATCTTTACCCCGTTGTATGTTTTTGTCTCCTTTGTCAAAAATTAATTGACCATAAAGATGTGGGTTTATTTCTGTTCTCTGTATTCTGTTCTATTGATCTATGTCTATTCTTATGCCAGTATCATGCTGTTTTGATTACTATGACTTGTAGCATAGTTTGACATCAGGTAGTGTGATTCCTCCAACTTTCTTCCTTTATCTCAAGATTGCTGTGACTACATGGGGTCCTTTGTAATTCCATATAAATTTTTGGAATATTTTTTTAGCTCTGTGAAACACACTGTATCTTGATAAGAATTGTGGTGAATCTATAAAGTTAGGGTTAGGGTTGGGGTTAGAATTATATAGATGGCTTTGGGTAGTACTGATGTTTTAATGAAGTTAATTCTTTCTATCCATGAACACAGTATATGCTTCCAGTTATTTGTATCCCCTTCAATTTCCTTCTTCAGTGTCTTACAATTTTCCAAGTACAGGCTTTTATATCTTAGTTAAATTTATTCCTAAGTATTTATCTATTTATCAATATTGATGCAGTCATAAATGTGATTGTGTTCTTAGTTTCCCTGAAAAGTTATTTTAAATGTTTCACCAAATCGAAGTTGCTTGATTTTGACTGAAATTTATTTTCCTTTAGCTAAATATTTTTAGAATTTAATCTTACTAACAGATAATAATATTAATTTAGTTTTGTTTTCTGATTATATGGAATGCATATGAGAATTAGTAACACACTTTTTATTGTCTCTGCAAAATGTTATTTTGCATTAAAGTGGAGGAAACCCCTCTTTTTGTGTGTTTTTTCAACTTTCTGAACTTCCAGACAGGTTAGCAAAAATGACAATGCATTTTGTATCTCTTACAAAAAATATACACTGGACCTAAAAAACATGTAGCTGATCTTTTTCAATTTTCTTAACTACTGATTTGGATTGACACATGCTCCAAGTCAACTGATTGTGTGTAAATCAGTGGCTGAGAAAGCCAGGTCTTCTCTCCTGTTTGGCTTTTTTCCTAAGCTTCTGGGCATGTGATATTCACTCAGTGCATCATTAACTTTTAAAATAAATTACTTCTTAAAATGCTCCAGTTATAAACTTCAGTGGATGATGTCTATTTCAAAAATATCCAGTAAATGAATAGCAAAATGTAATTTAGAGGCTTGTAAAAAAATAGCCTTTATTAGACTTTTTTCCAATTGTACTTATTTTAAAAAGTTTAGATAATAAAAACTTTAAAAAGTGCATAATTCAGCCACCTACTATTAATGTTATGACATGTATCTTTAGAATCTTTCTTTTTGCATATAGTGCATGCATATATTCATGTGTTTATGTGTCAAGAGTAATGTACATTCCCTGTGTGTGTCCCTCTAATAGGAATAAGGTGTGATAGAATAGGTTAAGCAGGACATAACTGCATGGAAACAAAAACTAATTTATCATCTCTCATCTGTTCCTTTAAATCATATCTCAAAATCAGACAGGCAATGTTAAAAATCCAGCTTTTCATAAAAAAATTTGCCTTCATCCATATCTAATTCCCATTTCCTATACAAATATATATTCAGAGGAAAATGAGAATTTGAGAATTACATATGGATGGAGGTAACACCATATAGGTACGGGGGATGGGGGTGTAGAGAGAGAGAGACAGAGACAGAGAAAACTGCATTTCCGCATTACTACTCTCTGTTCTATAGACCTTGTATGAGATTTTTTAATGTGTTATTCTCTACTAGAAACCCTAATATAGTAAAAAAATCTTAACACTATGCAAGCTCTATTGATAGCTAGTCAGATTTTATCTTATAAATAATGAAAATAAGAAACAAATTTACCAAGGTCAAACCACTATTTTATGACAACCTAATAACTAAGATTTGATGTATAAGAAATCTATGATATGCTGTGATAAAGAATAAAATGGAGTGAAAAAAAGGCAATGTAAGAAAATTGCTTTGAAACATTTCCATGAGGGAATCCTAATTGTAGCAGTCCTTAAGCATGGTAAACAGCCAAGAAATATAACACGGTTCTTTTATCTCATGTGTAGATGGAGTTAATGTCTGGTTTCCTGGGTGTGGTAAACTAAAATGCCCAAGACTCATTCCCCACCCCCACCCCCATCCCCACCCCAGTCAGCCCTTTAACCACACAAGTACTTGAAAAACTGCCAGAAATCCATATGTTGCAGAAGCAATTAGTTATTTTCAATTATTTATGTGTCTTATATTTCTATAACTAAATCTACTTGTTTATAATAAATATTCTGCCTTCATTTGGCCATTAGTAGGTAGAGATGTGTTTGTAAACTTTAGATGTTCTTAAAATTCATGAAAGTTAAATGTCATAATCTAAGCAAGACTCAGCACATCCTTGTGTATACATAAAGGTCAAGCACTTAAAGGTAGGAGTAGAAAACCAAATAGCACATTGATAATTGTAAAAATTGGGTAATTATTGCTACACTACAGAATGTTACTGCATGTGTTGTTTAAACACAATCACAAAATGTTCAAGAATCTCAGAAGTTTTTTTTTTTAATCTTGAAAAGCTAGTTGGACAAACTGTTAAGATTATCTTAATATATAAATAGAGAGAGAGATGCAAGAATAGCATTTTTTTATGTTCTCATGTAGGGATATTTACATAAACTATATACTACATAAGCCCTTAAATGTAAAATATAAATAAAAATATGTGTGCATTCACAGGAAGCAGGACAATGGGTGTACAAAAATAGCTATATGAGAATATGCTGATTAAAACAATAATATATAAACCATTTAATAAAACTCAAATGAGATTTATTCTACTGCAGCTAGTATGCCATTCCTGCCAAATACTTGAGATTCTTATATCTCAAAAGCTTGATGGCAGAACCTTTAGAAATTCAATATGCCATGTCCAGAGATGTGAGCCAGACACACTTGATTAGTTTAACAGTAGAGTGTGCGTTTCTGTGAGGCAATTTAGCAGGCTACAGCTCCTGTGTGCAAAATGTCAGGATTCCTAAGTTAGATGTGGAGTCAGTGTCTTGAGATCAATTAATTTAAAACTTATTAAGATAAGAAGAAATCTATTATTAGGCATATTTTGAAACACACAAAAAAGGAATCAATGGAGATGACAACGTGCTCAATTCAATATGCACTTCCACAGAGACTGTTGAATGTCTCTGAACTGTTTGATGCTTCATTGTTCCTAGAGGTGCATTTGCCAGCTTTGGATTCACTTCTTTTACCACGTGTGACAATCCGGTACTTAAGTTCTGATTGCCTTGAAGTTTAATGTACTTCTATTTTGAGGCATTTACTGAATCATATTAAGAACTACGGTGCTTGGGTTATAGAGCCAGCATCATTTTTCTTCATTCCATTAAAAAGGTCTCTCATCTTCTTCGTGTATATTTCCCTGGCTAGAAAAGAAAATATTGCTGTCACTTTCAGTGGGGTTTGCCTTTCATCTCACAGTGGCATTTCAGGTCTCTAAGTGGTATCCAATTTATTTGTATTCCAATGCCACTTCAGTGACGCGTGCCTCTCTGTCAGCTGAATGCAAGCTTCAGGTGCTCAGTGCTTGGATGCCATGCCATGAACAAATTGACACTAGCAACTACAGCCAGCCTTTTCACAGGTAATTTCCATCTACCTGCTGGGGCACAGTTCTCCAAATTATTCAGCAGAACTATCTTTTATACTTTTTAGAGTAATCTGACATTTCTTCCCTTGAATTTTGCAAACAATGATATTTTATTGCCAACTCCCTTTTATCATATTGAAGGTTAATGTTAGCATAATTTTAATTTTGTTTCTGAGAAAATAGATTTTACTTAACATTAGATGTTTAATTGTTTCAAATTCTTTTCACTTATTATTAAAAATCAAACTTTAATTAGTCCCTACAATTTATAATTTTATGAAGGTCAAAATCAGAGAGAGATCCCAAAATTGCAACAGATATAGCATAATATAGTATAATATAACTACATTTTTCCTATCCTATTTTTATTTTTCCCTTTTTTACTCATTTGCTTCCGAAAAATTCACTAATTATAGAATATTATGTGATCAGTGTATTATGTTCTAATGAGTTCCTTCTAGTTTATGGTAGATTAACTAGATAAATAGCCCCAAGTTTACATTCTTTCTCTCTCATGTGGCTTTGTAGCTTCTCCCATCATGACCCAGAATCTGCTTCAGTGCCCCCTTGAACCTGGGCTGGCTTTGTCCGGTATAATGCAATGAAAGTGACAGAGTGCCAGTTCCAAGTCTAGGCTATGGATACTTGTGCACCTTCACCCTTTAAGGGTTCCCCTGCTTCCATCATGAGATCAAGCTCAGTCCAGTTCTCTAAAGGATAAGATATAACTTCAAATAGAGCCAGATTGTTCAGTAGAATCACCTACATTAACATGTTCATACCCAAGCCCAGGTAACAGAAAACATGAGTAAGCCCTGCTAAAATCACCTGGGCCTAGTCTAAGCAACCCATAGACTCGGGATAAATAAATATTGAAATTTGTATCTAAATAAAATGCAAAATGAAACACTTCCTCACATTTGGCTAAGCCACAACAAAGAGAAAAGCCAAAAAGAAAGCATGAATTTTAAAAAAATCCTTTTGAAAAATGAAGATGTGTCAAAAAAGACATTTAATTTTCTAAGTCAGTATCTTGCATTCAAGGACCACTGAGGAGTTATAAAATGTAACGTGGAGAAACCAATATCCCAGTTCACTTTTAAAGAGGAAAGACATTTGTAAGACAGAGAAGAAACAAAGTCTCAGTGGCAGAGTGAATTATATGAGCAAAGATGAATTAGTGGACGTAGCTGGAATAAAGTTGCATGTAAAAGCTAATTGATGATGAGACTGAAAACTAGATTGAGACTAAATCATAACAAGCTTTCTCAAACTAGTTAAGGAATTTGAATCTAATCCCATGGGCATTAATGGAGACCTAAGAGAATTTTTTGACAGAGAATGACAATAATTACAGACAGAATGGATATAAATGAGTGTGCGATTGGAAGCAAGGAAACCAGATAAGGTGGCTTATCCAAAGGAAAACAATGAAAGCCTCAAAGGCAGCATCAGACAGGATTTTTTTAAAGACCTAAATTCAATCATTTTTTAAAGACCTAAATTCAATCATTTTTCTGAAAAATTAATAATTTTTCAGAGTTAGAATTGGTTAAAATAAGTTAAGAAAAAGGGATGGAAAAGGGAAAGCTTAGCATTTCCCCCAGATTTCCAGATAAGGTGAATTGTAACACTTTCATTCAAATGGAAACTATTAGAATAGAACACTTGTTGCAAGAGGTTAAATAATACATTTTATTTTAACATTAATTTTGACATAGCTTCAGGACATGTAGGTTAACATGGCAATTAAAAACACAAAATAAAATTAAAGATTATAAATTACAGTTGTCTGCCTCAGCATTTTGATGGCAATTCAAGGCATGGAAGCCTGACGATACCCAGGGACAGTGTCAGCGTAAGAAAAGGGGAGACTCAAAGACTTTAACTCTAGGAAATACAAAAGTCTAAAGCACTAGCAAAGGAGAAGCTACCAAAGGATTCTTAAATGCATTTTAGATGTACGTAAAGATTGAATTTTTTAAAAGTCCTGGAAAGTAATGATGCAAATCCATCAAAGAGAGGCTAGCCAACGCTGTCAATGGCAAAAGACTAAGATGAGGTTCGAAATAGCAGCTCCGTTGCCAATTAGGAGATGGCTGCAGGAAGAACAGCTTCACCAGGCACTAATTCTCTGCTTAAGAGTAATTAATAGATAGATGAAAATTAAACAGTTTTGTTTACTTTTTAAAAGATTTTATTTATTTTTAGAGAAGAAAAGGGAGGGAGAAAGAGAAGGAGAGAAATATCAGTATGAGATTGCCTCTCGTGTGTCCCCTACTGGTGACTTAGCCTGCAACCCAGGCATGTGTCTTAGACGGAATCAAACCAGTGGTGACCTTTTGGTTTTCAGGCCAACACTCAATCCATTGAGCCACACCAGCCAGGGTTGAAATTAAAGAATTTTAAAAAGCAAGCCTAGGCTACATTGTAACCAATTTTGGTAAAGACTTAAAGGAGGAAAGTAGGGCTTGAAAGAAAGTTGAATAAAGGATGAGGATATTTGAGCTCCTTTGTAGGCTGAAAAGTGATCCCTGGAGAAAAAGACTCAGCAGGGTTTCAAAGAGCTAGGAAGAAATTGTTTCTAGGGTGCAGGTGAAACAGCTGCCTTGGAAGATAACAGAGGGCTCCTCTCTGCCTGTGGGTCATAGGGAAGAATGGGCATCACAGCAGGAGTGTTTAGAAGGGGGAATGCAAAGTCTTGGGATATCCCACCTGATACTCTTGGTGTTCCCTGTGAAGAAGGAATTCCATTGAGTGTGATGACATTAAAAGTATTGTAGGATTCAGAAACAAGGTCTGGGTGCAGATACAATGGAAATTCACATGGGAGTTGAAAAGGGAAAAGAAAAATGATTCCAAACAGTTCCAAAAGCTCAGAAGAGGATAAAACTTTAAGTTTGTGGTCATAAAGATGTGCATTGATCTGTGTGAAGTCCAGGGGTAGCAGTGGAGGAGGTAGACAGTTGAATTAATTTGAGTGAGAAAAACCACCTAAAAAACAAGCCTGGGCGGAGGCACTGAAAGTCATGACGACACTGTTTTGAAGGCAGACTGTAGTCACAATGGGAGCCTGCAGTGAAGCAAGAGGACAGCTACTATTTATAGGGAGGATGGGAAAACGCAAGGTAAATCTTCTCCAACTCAATTCTGCTATGATGCAAAATAAACTTTACTGTGGCTCTTTCAGATATGAAAAATTAGATTTAACTGACTTATGTCTGTTCTACTTAAACAGTGAATACAGTTTTTCTTGTTTGAATATTTTATTGCTATAACTCTTGTAGTGAGTATTCACTAAGTTATAACTAACACAAAACATGATTTCTTCTACTAAGAAGGCACTATTTTATTTACCTTTCCCAAGTTAAACTAAATGTCAAGCATGGCTCAACAAAATGAATCTATAATTCTGAATAGACACAAATGCTTATTTTATTAATGCCAACTCTAACTCCAAATTAAAATCATATGGGATTGACACTGTGTGCATATTTCAGATAAATTAATTTTGTTTTTTAATATCAAATACATCAGGAGAGTAACTAAAACATTTGTTGCCCTTCTCTGTTGGATCCATATGCAGGGACTCAAAAGATAATAATTAAAATGAATTTGCTCAATCAGATTACATAAAAAATATGATGGTAGATAGACAGATGGGAAATAGATGGATAAACAGATGGCCATATTACTTTAGAAAAATAAAGTAAAAACTTGCTTGCCATTCTAATTAACAGTAAATATCATGCTTTAAATTTGCACCTTGGATCAAAGATAACAGTAAAGCAAATGATAGCATTACAACATGTAGTCCCAAAAAGACAGAGACTATTTCAAGATTTTTACTTAAGATCTCACACAATTTGAAAAACTGTTGATATAAGTAAGTAACTTCTATGTTTATTGCAGGAAACTGATAAAATGTTGTGATTATTATATTTATAAACCAAAGACATCTAGTAATTATTTCATGTGCACCACTTAAGATTGAGGTTCAGGGGGATACTGTTTTTAAAGAGACTGAATTTATCAGGGAGAACTGAATAGCAGGGTGCAAGTATAAATTCAATCTTAAGAACAAGAAAATATGCCCAAGTAGAGGGAGAAATGTTAAAGGTAACTCCAGAGAAAATTTAGGTTATCCTCAGGTTTGATTAGCCTCAGAGAAGAGCCAAGGAAAATCAACAATAAAGTTAAGGCTATCGAATACATATATACTGGATTATTTCAAGCTCAGAAGAAGAGCCTGATATACTTCCTCCTGAAATCACCAAGACTGGTCCAGAAACTAGAAAAGACTAAGATGCAGATAGTGAGTAGGCACTATAACAAGAGAAAAGCCTGATGCAAAAGAAATGGCTCTGGTTTGTATTTTTTCAAATGTACAATAAAGTTATTAGTGCTTCCTCAACTTTTCAATGAATCTATACATTAGTTTCAAAACATAATTCAATAGAGCATAAAAGACCAACACAGACAACACTATAATTAATATAGAAGTGCCCTTGCTTCTGTGCTCTATTATTGGGTAATTGAACTCTTTAATAAAGCCTTAACAATGACTACTAAGACATCACAGTTTGGTCACATATAGCTATACCAAGCTTATATTTTATAACCATATATGCAGGAGCAGAGAAGGAGAAATGATACTGATCTTTTCAAGAACAAAGACTGTACTTATATTATTTGTGGTATTATCAGCATCATGTAATATCTGAACATAGTAAAGGAACAAATAAATGAGCAATATAGCATGCTAATACTTATATTTTCATTTAAGTATGATTTTAGTTCACGTTACTAATAGAAATAGTTCAGCTATGTTTATGGGGTATGACAGAACATACCTGAGAAATCCACTGATAACCTATGAGACTATAATAGAAAAAAAAAATACTTTAGTTCAAAGAAATTAAATATAAGTATCAGAAATATAAATAAATGCATAGTAATTAAGAGCTAGGTTATGGAATCAGAAAGACCTGGATTTGAATCTTCATACCCAAATAACTGACCTGGATTATCAGGTCTGTGGTTAAATTTTATTCTTTTTATTTACAAGCTGATAAGTTATACTGAAATGGTTTCATAGATACCAATAGGCGACATCAGATACTTGGGTCAGAGACAGGGGTCTTCATTACACACAGCACGAGGTGGAGCATAAGTGTCAGGGTATTTATATTGGGTATTCTGGCCCCTAAACCCCACAGGGGCAACATGATAAACCCAAACTGATGCTGCATAAGACACACTTTGCATTAGAACTGAGAAACACTGAGTTTGAAGAATCCTCAGCTTTTCTAGCAGTTAGTAACAAGTCTGCTTTTTGTCCGAGGGAAATATTACCTTATTTCCCAATATTGAGAGAACTGAAAAATAGTGTAGCAGTCAGGGACTTGAATTCTAGAATACCCGGCAAGTTTTGTAAGAGGGCAATAGACCAAAGGGTACTTTTCTACAAATACTACCTTATACAAATCATTTAAAGTCATTTATTAATTCATTCACTCACTTTCTCTCCTTTTTAACCATTTTTATTTTTTATGACCACTCATATCAACATTTTTATTCTCTATACTTCCCACTGGAATAGAATCTCAAAGCATATTTTATTTTATTCACTAGTACATTCCTAGAACAATGTCTTGCTATATTTGTTTTATAAAATATTTGTAGTTATATTCCATTGTGTAAATGTCCCATAGTTGTTTAATCCACTTATCTACCGGTGGACACTTGGGTGGCTTTCAAATATTGGTTATTTTAAATAAGGCTACAATGAACATAAGGGTGCATGGACACTTTCAAATTAGTGTGTTAGGCTCCTTTGAATATATTTCCAGAAGTGGAATTTCAGGGTCATAAGTCAGTCCCATTTTTAATTTTTTGAGGTATCTCCATACTGCTTTCCACAGTGGCTGTACCAGTCTGCATTCCCAAGAATGCAGGAGGGTTCCCTTTTCTCCACATCTTTGCCAATGCTTGTTTATTTATTGATGATACCCATTCTAACAGGTGTGAAGTGATATCTCATTGTGGTTTTAATTTGCATTTTCTGATGATTAGTGATATTGAGCATCTTTTCATATCTCTATTGGCCATCTGTATGTACTCTTTGAAGACGTGTCTATTCAGGCCTTTTGCCCATTTCTTAATTCGATTGTTTGATTTGGGGGCAGATGGGGGGTGTTGAGATGTGTAAGTTCTTTATAAATTTTGAATTTAACCCTTCTCAGATGTATCATTGGCAAATGTGTTCTCCCTTTCAGTAGGTTGTCTTTTCATTTTGTTGATGGTTTCCTTTGCTGTGCAAAATGTTTTTAGTTTGATGTTTTCCCTTTTTTTTTCTTTTATTTCCCTTGCCTGAGAAGGAATATCAGAAAAATATTGCTATGAGAAATGCCTGAGATTTCACTGCTTATGTTTTCTTCCAAGATTTTTATGGTTTTGCTATTTACATTTAAGTATCCATTTTGAGTTTACCCTTGTGTGTGGTATAAGAAGGTGGTCTAGTTTCATTTTTCTGTATGTATCTGTTCAATTTTCCTAACATCATTTATTGAATAGACTATCTTTATCCCATTGTATGTTTTTGTCTCCTTTGTCAAATATTAATTGACCATAAAGGTATGAGTTTATTTCTGGGCTCTCTATTTTTTTCTATTGATCTGTGTATCTGTTTTTATGCCAGTACTGTGCTGTTTTGATTACTATGGTCTTGTAGTACAGTTTGATTTCTCAAACTTTTTTCTTTTTTTCTCAAGATTATTGTGACTATTCCAGTTTTTTGTGGTTCCATATAAAATTTTGGAGTATTTGTTCTAGTTCTCTGAAATACACCATTAGTATCTTGATAGGAATTGCATTGAATCTATGATTGTTTGGGGTAATATGGACATTTTAATGATGTAATCTCTTTCTGCCCATGAACACGGTATGTGCTTTCACTTATTTGTATCTTTTTAAGTTTCTTTCATCAATGTCTTAAAATTTTTTGAGTATAGATATTTTACATCCTTGGTTATATTTATTCTTAGGTATTTTGATACTATTGTGAATGGGACTGTCTTCTTAGTTTCACCATTTTCATATTTAAATGGTGTCATGATTTCAAATTTATAATAGATGCTGTTTGAAGGGAAGACCCTGTGTAATAAAGAGTTTGGCTTTTTGCTCCTAATATGTAATTTCTAAACTCTTACAATTTCCCCAGTGATAAGTAACTTTGTTTTTCATAATGGGCCCCTCACAGTACCCCTGGTCGTTTATGTGAATAAGATGAATTACCTCTGTCCTCTTGATAGCTTAAGCAACTGAGCTCACTCAGGACCCAGAATGGCCAAGCCAGGAAGACCACTCATATAGTTAAAGGTTTGAGCCACACGATTTCAGTCCAACATTAGGGAGGGAAGGAAAACTGGAAATTGAATCATGTCAGCAATGATTCAATCAATTATGCCCACAAAATGAAACCTC
Source organism: Glossophaga mutica (assembly GCA_039655065.1). Classification (NCBI taxonomy): domain Eukaryota; kingdom Metazoa; phylum Chordata; class Mammalia; order Chiroptera; family Phyllostomidae; genus Glossophaga; species Glossophaga mutica. The sequence goes on along the minus strand of CM077306.1, from coordinate 33,692,744 downwards.
GGTAAAACCTCTGGACTTTAAGCTTCAATGAGCTTCCCTGGTTTGCAATACTCTTTTAATATTGTAACACTTTGGTGCCAGGATAGTAATAATTTTCTGAGGACAACAGAAGCTTTGCATTTAGCATCAGAACTCACCCTGTATGTCTCTCCCATTGTCTTTCCTGATTTTCATCCTTTTACTGTAATAAAACTGTAAGTATAAGCATAATGCTTTACTGAGTTCTAAGAGTCATTCTAGTGAATTAGTGAACCTGAGGTTGGTCAAGGAAACCCCCAAATTTGTGGCCAGCTAATCAGAAGTGAGGGTAGCCCAGGGGAGAGTTGAACTTGTGGTTTATACGTGAATTGAGAACAGTCTTGTGGAAGACTTTGCCCTTAACCTTAAGTCTGGCAAGCTCATGGTAAACCCCGAAGGAAATCCAGCTCCAGTAAGTGCCCCACTTCTAGGTTCTGAAGAGCAGTTAACCAAACCTTGAGAAATGACAGCGACAACATTATCTTTTCCTGAGCTGCAGAGTCCAGCTGAATCTTTTTTTTTTTTGCAAGAATATTTAGATTAGAGCTACTTTTTCATGTTAAAAATATATTTCTTTAGTAATGTGGTCAGTGTTTCTTTAGTACAATAATAAACAAATTACCGAAACCTTTCATAGAATGTTGTTGATCAACTTTTTGTTTCAAAAATGTATCAAAAATGTTTTGTTCTGTAGAATTTGTGTCAACTTCATGTAAAAAGATTTAAGCATAGCCCTGGCTGGTGTGGCTCAGTGGATTGAGTGCCAGCCTGAGAACTGAAATGTTGCTGGTTCGATTCCCAGTCAGGGCACATGCCTGGGCTGCAGGCTGGGTCCCAACTAGCGGGCGTGCGAGAGGCAACCTATTCATGTTTCACACATCGATGTTCCTCACATCAATGTTTCTCTCCTTCTCCCTCCCTGACCCTCTCTCTAACAATAAATAAATACAATCTTTTAAAAAGGATTTAAGCATAAAATGAAAATAGTTTAAATAAGTGTGTTGGTAAAGTTGGGACTTTTTCTTACAATAATTTATTGACAAGTGATTTAATAATATAGTCACGGCAGCATTCAAATGTAATAATTTTAACTTATGCAAATAACACCTTAATGTTACTTTTAGAAAGGTGAAGGTTAAGTGCAGTAAATACCAGTAATAGCAATATAGTTTGCAAGTGAAATTAGCACAAACATTTTAATAAGTCCCTGAAGTCTGAATTAGCGATAAGAAGAAAAATGTTCCAAATAAAAATTTCTTAAAAGGTCAAGGTCTTAAAGTCAGTATTCATGATTATTTCTGAATACAAGATGAGCATATTGGTGAAACTCCTTATATGTGCAATTAAAGACATTAAAAGCACATAGCACAGAATTTGGTGAAATAATTTTAGTATAACTAATTCAAGTAACATTTCAGACTTTTCACACCTCACAAATATGTCATTGGAGTAATTTGGGAAGGACCCTGAAGATTCGACAGATGTCTTACAGGAAATACTTTTAAAATTAAGTTTTTGTGAGTTGAAAAACACTACATGAAGTATGCCATTTATGTTTTTAAAAAATCCCAGCTTGTTCAAGAGGGTGAATAAAGTGATGCCATTAACTCCAGATAGGAAGAGAAGAGAAAGGGATAGGATAGGCATTAGCTGTATTTCTCATTTTTTTCTTTAACAGTATTCTTTAAAATAGTAGTGAGGTATTTATGTCAGTTACTCCTACATTATTATTTTTATACAAGTCTATGTGTTTGAACATTTTATATTAAAAACAAAAATTTAAGATTATTGAGGATATGGGGTCTTTTTTGGGTCCATATAAATTTTTGGAATAATTAGATCAATGAAACAGAATAGAGAGCCCAGAAATAAACCCACATCTTTACAACTAATTAATATTTGACAAAGAGGCAAGGGCATGCAATGCAATAAAAACAATCCCTTCAATAACTGGTGTTGGGAGAACTGAACTGGTACATGCAAAAAAATGAAATTAGTCCACCATCTTACACCATACACCAGAAAAACTAATTTGAATAAAAGACTTAAATATAAGTCGTGATACAATAAAAATGCTACAAGAAAACATAGGCAGTAAAATTTCAAATATCTCATGTAGCAATATATTTGCCAGTATGTCCCCTAAGACCAGGGAAATAGAGGGAAAAAAATAAACAAATGGGACTATATCAAATTAAAAAACTTCTGCACAGCTAAAGAAATCATCCTCAAAATGACAAGGGAACTGACTACATGGGAGTACATATCTGCCCACTCTACATCGGACAAGGGTTTAATCTTCAAAATATATAAAGAACTTAGACAACTCAACACCAGGAAGACAAACAATTCCATTTAAAAATGGGCAGAGGACCTGAATAGACATATCTCCAAGGGGGACATACACAGGGCCCATGAACATATGAAAAAAATGCTCAAAATCACTAACCATCAAAGATATGCAAATTAAAATGTTCAATGAGTTATCACTTCATACCTGCCAAAATGGCTATCATTAATAAATCAACAAACAACTAGTACTGGCAAAACTGTAAAGAAAAGGGAACACTAATGCACTACTGGTGGGAATGCAAACTGGTGCAGCCACTATAGAAAACAGTATGGATTTCCCCCAAAAACTAAAAATGGAACTGCCTTTTGACCCAGCAATTCCACCACTGGGACTATATCCTAAAAACCCTGAAAAAACAACCCAAAAGAATTTATGAACCCCTATGTTCACAGCAGTGCTATTTACAACAGCCAAGTGTGGGAAACAGCCTAAGTGCCCATCAGTAAATGAGTGGATCAAAAAACTATGGTACATTTACACAATGGAACACTATGCAGCAGAAAGAAAGAAGAAATTCCTACCTTTTGTGACAGCATGGATGGAATCAGAGAGTCTTATGCTAAGTGAAATAAGCCAGTCAATAAAAGACAAATACCATAAGATCTCACTTAAAAAAAGGATTCTAGTGAACAAAATAAACTAATGAGTAAAATAGAACCAGAGGCATAGAATCATAGAACAGACTGACAGATCTAAGAGGGGAAGGGGAATGTGGGGACTAAAAGAAAGAAGGTGAAAGGAATAGTCAAAGAACATGTATGGAGGACCCACAGACATGGACAACATGTGTAGGGAATGACTATGGAAGAGGGGCTGGGCTGGGTGGAAGGGGCAAAGGAGGAAAAATTGGGACAACTGTAATAGCATAAACAATAAAATATTTTTTTTAAAAATTTAAATATTGTGGTAAAAATTTTAAACTATAAACTGTGTACAATGCAAGAACTATCAATAATAGAAGATTTATATTTTAATAAATAATTACTAAATTTCATGAGTACTTACCATAGGACAAGAATTTTAATAAATATTTTAATTGTATTGTTTATTACATCCTTGTAACAACCATGTAAGGTAGGCACTATTATAGTCTATTTTTTTCTGATAAAGATTTTTAGGATTAGAATAGTAACCTTCTCTATCTTGCTAATTGTGATATCTCTTTCATCTAGAAGAGCACCTAGCTTTAGTAAACTGATATTTAAATTCAACTACAAATATTTTATTTTTTATTTTTATTATTTTTTAAATATTTTATTGTATTTTTTCCATTACCATTTAGTCCCCTTGTTACCTCCCCCCTCAATCACCACACTGTTGTCCATGTCCATGAGTCCCTTTTCCTTTTTGTTCAGTCCCTCCACTCCCTAACCTCCCCCTCTTCTTAGCTGTCATCCCATTCTCCATCTATGAGTCTGTCTCCATTTTGCTTGTTAGTTAGGTTTCTGCATTAGATTTCACATATGAGTGAAATTGTATGGTGTTTGTCATTCCCTGACTGGCTTGCTTCACTTAGCATAATGTTCTCTAGGTCCACCCATACTGTGAGAAATGGTAAAATTTGCTTCTTTTTTATGGTAGAACATATTTGCTAAAACATTGGATAAAGGGTTAAAAAGTTGTGGTGCATTTACATAGTGGAATACTACTCTACCATAAAAAAGAAGGAAATCCTACCTTATGTTAAGTGAAATAAACCACTGTTAAAAGTGGTTGTACCATTTTGCATTCCCACCAGGAATTAATGAGAGTTCCTGTTGCTCCAGATCTTCAGCTTTTGGTGTTTTCAGTGTCCTGGATTTTGACCATCCAAATAGTATGTTGTCCATTGTTTTAATTTGCACTAAATTAAATGCAAATTACTGTTGACATGATGTTGACAATCTTTTCATATGATTATCTGTATATCTACTTTGGTGTCTAGTACAGTCTTTGTCCCATTTTGAAATCAGATTGTTATTTCAGTGTTGACTATTAAAAGATTTTTTATATTTCAGATAACAGTCTTTTATCAGCTATATCTTTTTCAAATATTTTCTCCCACTTTGTAGCCTGTCTTCTCATCCTCTTCCCAGTATCTTTTACAAAGCAGAAATTTTTATTTTTAGTGAAGTCCAGCTTATCAATTCTCTTTCCTGGATCATGTGTTTGATGTTGTATATAACAGTGATCACCAAACCAAAGTTTATCTAGATATTTTCTTGTGTCACCTTCAAGGAGTTTTATAATTTGTGTTTTACATTTAGGTCAGTGATCCATTTTGAATTAGGTTTTGTGAAGTGTGGAAAGTTTGTGTCTAGGGTCACCTGTTTGTGCGTGGGTGTCTTTCTTAAGCTTTAAAACACATTTTACTGAGAAAAGTGAGTAGTCACAATAAAAGCTAACATTTATTGATGCTTACTAATGCTATGGTGTAGACAACATTCTAAGAGTTTCAAATCTTAAATTCATTTAATCATTATGACAACACTCTGCTGTAGGCAATATTATTTTCACTTTACAGAGAAGAAAACTGATTTCACAAAACTAAATAATTTGGTCAAGACACAGAAGCAAACAACAGAAGGAGGAAGGTTTGAAGCCAGGTAGCCTAGTTCCTATACCTATAATATACCTATGCTATTACAACATTAGAAAATAAATACCTTGATTTAAGATTATAGATCTAATCAATTGGAAAAGATAAAGACAGTATTCTTGCATATGACGATGCTTTTGCTTTTGAAAAAGACAACTTAAAGTTTTTAGTATAAAAATGCTTCATAACTTTGTGTTGCATTTACTAAAATATTTGAATATTTACTCCCTTGAGTCAATGTATGCTACATATGCCTAGGAGTAAATATGGAGAAATGTATCTCCTTAGACATCGACTAATAGGCAATAAGTGGGTGTATATCTAATGGAACTACATATATGCCTTATGGTGTGTCGGTTAACATTTTCAATAGCATATCGCTATCAATTGTGACTCACCAAAAATAGAGTTTGGTCATATTAGGCAATTGATTGAATATTACAGGCTTGGAAAACCTATTTACAACCACCAGACATTGGCAACATTCAGGAATGTAATCGGAATAGCCTGTAATTGTTTCTTAGTTTTAATGGAGACTTTAATCTCATCACACAGACAAACTGGAGGCATAAACCCAGTTTAGCTGCTTTAGCTCAATCAATACATTTGCCTTAGTCTAACTTGAATGCCTTCACATAACCCCCCCAAAAAAAATCGTGTAAATTTAGTCTTCTAGGTAAAATAATGTAACAAACACATGGGTTACACAGGCCGTGGCCGATGTTATAGGCTATGTTCACATAGCCTGTTCCATCATCACAGAGAACATGACAAAGCACAGTGTTATAAAACTTCATTCCAGGGGTCTCCAACCTTTTGGTGTGTTTGGGCCACACCAGAGGAATTGTCTTGGGCCACACATTAAATACACAAACACTAATGAAAACTGGTGAGCAAAAAAAAAAGGTTTTAAGTAAATTTACAATTTTGTGCTGGGTCACTTTCATAGCCATACTGGGCCACATGTGGCCCATGGGCCATGGGTTGGACACCCCTGACGCCCTCCCTGGAACAGTTTTCATTGTTCTAGCAAACTGCCCAGCCCATCACTAAGATCTGTTACATTTTCATCCCGATATTTCTTGTATTCAAACTAATCATTTCTATCACTTTTTGTCATGTGAATCACTGCTACCCACCTGATCCTCTTGATCTGCTCCAAGAAAAGCCCTCAATATTATCACTTAATTTCTTCTTCTGAAAGTATGTTTCATGTCCTATAATTACATGACACTTTATTTGTAGATACAAGACAACTTTTCTGCCCTCATGTTTGTCCATTGTTAATGATGCTGTTTAGATTGCACCAACTGAACAATCCAAAAAGTGCTTCTAATGTCACTGGTTCCAGAGTGGGGAGTTTTCTGGGCTGCTTTTGGCAGTGGTGGTGGTACCAGGTGCTAAAAGGCTGATGCTCAGAAACTAGATGTCAGTTGCTATAAGGAAAGAATCCTGTATATCAGACTCAATATGATTATCTTCCTGTGTGTCACTCTTTCCCAAATAAGGGGAAAAGATAAACTCAATAGTCATCTTGGAGTTATCCACTGTCTGAAAGTACATATTTTAAGTAAAATTCAGTGTGGATTCACAGATAGAGAAAAAATTGTTCAAGACATTTTTTTCTAGCATCATTCATATTTGTTTGTTTGCTTGATTATTTGTTTAGAGGGGACAGAGGGAGAAAAGCGAAAGAGAAACATCCACATAAGAGAAAAACATTGGTCAGTTGCCCCTTGCACAGCCCTGACTGTGGACTGAACCCACAACCTAGGCATGTGCCCTGACTGGGAATCAAACATTTGACCCTTTGCTTTCTAGGGTGACACCCAACCGAGTCACACCAACCAGGACAAGTATTATGCATATTAAGCAGAAATGTATATAGCTAAATGTTAGGTAGGTTGAGCCATAGAAAATTACCATTTTAGTAAGTCAAAAATGGTCAAATATTGACAACTTTATACAATCCTGCTCAGTACTCAGGTTGTAAAATATAATGACCCTAATTTCTATTGAGAATAAAAAAAGTAATATGAAAAAAAAAAGACAAAAATAGCAAGACACAGCATTTAATGTCACATCATCTATCTCATTTGTCTGGTTTAAGTGCCGTGTGCTACCTTAATTTTCAGCTGTTGCTTACATCTCACATGCTCTAGAAGACTGTCACAGAGCAGATTAAGAAGTGGCAGTATAAATCACAACTCCCACGGTCTAATACCATGGTTTCCAAACACTGTGCTGACAAATGATGAGAGCATTACGAACTCTTCAGTTCAATAATCCAATATCCCCCCAGTAGTTAGTAAAAGTAGTGTGAAATAAAACACATTCTGAAATAAATGCCAAGGTTAAAAATACTGTTTCAAAGTCTATAAACTTATTACATGCTATTATAAAGTGCCAACAGTTTTACATTACCAGTACTTTAGTTCCACTTTACATCGATTGGAATTACCACATTAAATCTGTCTTTGAGAGAGCTCAGCATGGGAATAAGAAGCCAGATTAAACACAATATGGTCAGCAAACTCACACAGTATAATTATTTTTTCTTATTATTATAAACTCTTTACTCAAATACACTTGCATTTAAGGAACATAATACTTGCAAAGCACTGTGCGTGTGCTCTGAAGAAAACAAATATTAAAAAACTTTTTTCCTGAGTTTACATTCTCATTTTAGAGACAAGACATAAACATTTATGTGGGTTTTTTTTTTAATAAATTTACTTTAAATGGCATGCTAAGATAACAAAATAAAAGCGGTATCACAAGGCAGTACCTATTGTCAGATACATATATAGTATAAAAGGTAATTAATGTTATAAGTCAAAAGATGGAAAGGTGTTTACAGACTCAGTCCGGAAAAGGTCTGCATGTGCAGTGGGACTTGAGCTTCCTTTAAGGGTCTCCCATCCAAGTACTAACCAGGCCCAACCCTGCTTAGCTTCCAAGATCAAATGAGATTGGGCACGTTCAGGGTGCTATGGCTGTAGACCCTTTAAGGGTCAATGGTGCTCAAAAGATGGAAAGAGGAGAGAGATTACTTTTATCCTGGATGCAGATGTCAGGCATGAGAGAACAGAAATAGTTGATCCAAACTGTTTTCTAATTACACATCACCACTGCTTCTACATTCACCAATGTTTATTGTCACATGTTAGTTACTTAGAAATTACATTACTCAATGTTGCCATCAAATGGTTTATTACCATATCAATTCATTTATCAAAAAATATTTGACAGCTTCTTAAAATTCTAATTGGTATCATTTATGTTAGTTTTCCCAGGAAAAAAACAGACTCCAATAAATTTATAGCAGCTTCTTGGCTAGAAAAATAAGTCCCACAACTGTAGGGACAAGAGAATTCTGTTTTAGTCATTTCAATATTTCAAAAGGAGTCTATGAATTTGGAAATCTTCCATTTCTACCTCTGTCACAGATTACCATATAAACATGCTCTGAGTTTTATTTCTTCTGAATCCACAAAGAAACATGAATGCAAATTTGAATGAAAAGAAATTGAGACACTGTTTCCCATTTTCTGTATTTTCACTTTGTGTCCCAAACCATAGCTTGTCGCCCCACACTTAAGGACCAGTTGTGACAAAAGGCAGGAGGAATTTCAGCTGACTACCTTTTTGGAACTCAGAGTGACACTTAATACTTTATTGTCTCCCACTCAGAAAGATTCTAGGTCAATTTATCAAAAACCAATCTGAAATTCAGTTTCCCACAGGAACTAACAAATGACTAACTTCCGTCTTTGTGAGAAATACCAATATGCTAACTAGAAACTTGCTTTTATTCACTATGTCAAAAGATTTATGACATTTATAGGAGATGCTCAGTCTTTACATCAATTTTAATTTATGAGAAGATCATAACATTGTAAGGTTTATGTAATTGACCTTTGCACTGTTTTTCTGATTCTCCTGCTGCTCCAGCCACTTGAAAAGCTGAATAGAAAGAGGAAGCACTTTGCTAGGGGAGGGAGGAAAAGGCTGAGCACAAAGAACAGACTGGGCTACTGATCTCAGAAAAAAAGGCAAGGGTGTGGAGAATTAGGAAGGAGGAGATAGAAAGATAGGGCAGTGGAGGGAGAAGACGGAGGGACAGAGGCAAAAATTGGGAAGATTTGCAGAAAGAAGAGAGAATCAACAAGGAAAATGAGGATTCAGAGTGAACCCGGAGAAGCTGGCATTCATGCTGCCTGTCACAGAGACAGGGATTGAATCTTTATGGGTGCTTTATTCAGATGGTCAGACAGCTTAGAAGGGGGTGAGGGGGATTTGCACCCTAACAGACCATCCTAAATTCCATTTTAAACCAACTTTTTTTATAAGGAGAAGACACATGGAGGTAAGGGGATTGGAATTCAGGAGAAAAATTAATCAGATGAAAAAGCTGCAGCATTCTTTCCTCTGAGTCCTGTGGTCTTTATCTGCGGCCTGGTGAGTGCAAATTTCACCCTGGAGCACAATGGCTCAGATACCATCTTGATTGCCTGCAGTCCTCCTGAGCACAAAGGTGGAACTGCTTCTGGTCTCCTGCAGTCAGGGTGGGTCATACCTTCAGTTCCTGAAACAATAGCTTCTTTCTTACATACACTGATTGCTAACCGTACTAGCTATTACCTGAAACTAAAATTTTTCCAACATTTGAGCCTTGCATCAAGGGGAACTAAAAGAGAATAGCAACAGAGAGGAGGCGGGGGAATAAAGAAACATAGGAGCAAACAGGGGGGCGTCAGAGAGAGAAGCTTACCGACACAGAGAAGAAACTACAGGGCCGAGGAGAAGAAATGAGTGGTGGGCGGGGCAGACTGAAGAACACACAGAACACAGACTAAGGGGGCAGTAAAAAAATGTGTTCCGATTGCCCAGAACAACCTAGGTCCTCATAATCAATCATGTAAGTTGCTGTAAACATTGTGAATATTTAGAAGTAAAGAGGTTTCGATAAATTGTTAACTTTGATAAATTCCTTAAGTGTGATTCGGTGAAACGTAATAATTGATCAGTGGGCAACAAGGACAACTTTCATGAAAATATCCTTGGGAATTTATTTCAGAAATGAACATAACTCATTATAAACTTCATTTTTGTGTGTGTGGTTATAAATCTCTCAGATTTATATTATTTTATTTCTTTCTAGAGAGGGGGGAAGGAAGGGAGACAGAGAGGGAGAGAAACAGCAATGTGCGGTTGCCTCTCTCATGCCCCCAACGGGGCATCTGGCCCACAATCCAGGCATGTGCCCTGACTAAGAATAGAACTGGTGACCCTTTGGTTCGCAGACCAGCGCGCAATCCACTGAGTCACACAAGCCAGGGCCGAACTTTAAATGTTACTGTTTGAACAGCATGTTCTTTGAATGCCAGCACAAGTTTCCATTTATCTGTCCTACTGTCATATAGGTTGTGTTCTTTCCTTGTAGTTTTATGTCAACATGGCCCATCTATTTCTTAAGACGTGGCCATAAGGAATAATACTGAGTAATAAAAAGGTCATTGTAGATCCTAGATGGCTTGTACAGAAATCCTTCTATTCTCACTGCGGCACCTTCTTTACAGTGCTGGATAATTTCTTCATAAAAGTGTTACTATCTAAGAGTTTTCAAAGCACTGTTAAGTCAGAACATATAAGTGTTAAGTGTGTGTGCGTGTGTGTGTGTGTGTGTGTGTTAATTTTTATGAGGAAATAGGTGTTCCAAGAAGATAAGTGAGTTGTTCAAGGTCTTAAAATAACATTTCCAAAATCTGGAAACTTAAGCCTACTCTTCTTTCAGGAAAGCCAGCACTTTTTGATAATATCACGATGCACCAACCCCAAATAGTCTTAGAGACCTGTAATTCCTGTAATGTACCTCTAAAAATAGTAACACTTTCAAGTGGGAAAATAAAATAACTAGAACATATGTGATGATTTGACTCAATCAGATTCATTCAAATGGTATTCTCTTCCCAAACAGACACATTTTAGCTTCTCCTAATAATTTTTCTGATAAATCTAGTAAGTTTTCTGTTCACTAGTACTCAAGCATATATGACTGAAATAAGAAAATAAATAAATATAATTTTTTTAGTTACACTTTTCTTCAAAAACAACTCTTTTTATGATATGAATTGTATAGCCATCATGTTATAAGAGGTGGATAAGCTAAAAGTTATTATTCCAATAATTATTTAAAGAAATACATAGACATGGGTATGCACAGGTGCCCTGTTAATAGACTGATACTCTTTTGGCCTATTTAGAACAAAATTTTATATTTACTGACTTTTAAAATCAGCCATGGTTCTGCCAAAAACTGAGATTTTGCTCTTCTTGTTAGTTAACAAGTTGGTCTGTCACAGTCTCATGATGCTGGTAGAACAAATGAGACTCTGAGGGGAGAGATAAAGGACAGTTTTCACTCATACCAATAGCAGTAGCCACAGTATCAGCATTTTTGTTCTGGTTCCCGGCCCCAGTACTGCAGAGTGACAGGAAGGGTGCCAGGTGACATGACCACTCTATGAGTTATGTTAATAGAAAAGGAACCCCAAACTTAGAGAACCAGGATCTTTTATGATAGGCAGTAATCACACTTGCCTTTTGCTCCAGAAAGAGACATTTTTATTGTATTAGAGAGCAAACAAGGCCGCACCTTGCTCTGGAGAGACACTCTCTCTGTTTCCAAGGTACTGTATGAACATCCTGAGACAGTGGTCCAGGACAAAGAGCAGTCAGAGCCTCACAGGCAAGATGTGCAGAAACACTGGAAATCTAGGGAATTATTCCTCAATATGCTCGTCCACATCTGCTTCAAGCTGTCTATTAGATTGTGCTGAAACTTGCTGTTTTATGAATTGGAATATTTCATTAATAATCTAATTGCCTCTTATGTTCCTTAATTATAAGTAATTTATTTGGAATGTAGTTTCTTTCTGTTACTCTATTGAAGAGCCAAGTCACACTGCCTTGATATATATGAATTTAACCCATTTGTTGTAAATATTACTTCTCACAACCAGAAACTCTTAATCTCTCCCAAAGCTTCAAACCAAATTCAGGCTCTAGGGTCCACTCTGTCCTGTTTAGACCTCAAGTCATTCCATAGTAATCCAACCTTGCTACAAGGTTTTTGTAATCCCCTGAGATACCCACCTTAACAGTTGCACCAATAGCTCTGTTCTTTCTGGCTGAAATCTTGTTTTGTTCTTCAGGATCCCACAAGAACCTAAGTCCTGGATCTAGCCCCAACCCAGGACCTGTGCGCCCTGCCCCAGTTGTGAGACCTCTGTAACAGACTAGGTTGCCACGATCGTCATCACATTTCTCTTGCAGCCATCCTCCCTGGTCCTGTGCCACATCCTTTCATTTAGGCGTTAACTAAATTCTTTTGCATGATTTTCTTAATATTAATCACCTATCTGAAGAAACACCTTACTACTATCACCTACCTCCAATTCATTTACTCAACATAGAGTTCCTGAAGGACTACTAAATTCATGGATCCAAGCCAGATTGTGAGTTGGCAACAGGATCCGCAAATACTAAAGCTCACCAGTCCTGACCACCTGACAGGACACTGGGATGGCTGCTCCTGGGAAGATCCCGAGCTCCTGCCTGGGCAGTGTGCATGCTCCCACCTGGCTCCATGCTCCAAATGTTCATTCTGACAACCATCGTGCTTTGCAAGTACAAAATCTCACTCAAATCCCCAATATCTGCCATCATTTCTGTTTGAAAGAATTTCTGAATATTTTAATAGCACTAAATGTTGTAACTCTCAGCACACTGGTTTTCTCATAAAATAATAAATTAGAAAGATACGGTGATATCATCTGTCAATTTCTGCATTTTACAGTTTTTAAGATGTTGTCCCCTATACAATCTAGTGTTTTCACCTAAATAATACAATATTTTCTTTCCAATATTAAGGTCTTTGAATACTTTGAAGTTTGTTAATTAGATTAAACTGTCACTGAGGCTTCATTCATTCTTGAAAGTTTTCCATGAATACAATTTTATATACTCACAGTCCTATGGTCTGTTCTTATCTAAAAAGCAATACTGTACAGCTATCCAATCCAAGACATGTTGTTTCTTTGAAATATCTTTTCTTTAAAACATCTAATCAAATGGAATCATCTAAATCTTAAATTGTAACCAGATTAACAGGCATCGTCCAAAATTTATTTCTATGAGGTACAAAACCTCATGATTGATGGTCCTGCAAAGGAAACTGAGTCTGCCCTGAACTGTGCAGTTCTACATCATCAGAAACCCTTTCCTGATTACACTTTTTTTACCCTTGGACTCTTCCAACAGAAATAACAATGATTTATAAACAAAAACCACTACTCCCAATCCTTCCAATTATTTTTTCCTGCTTCATAAAGTTTGGTTACTCATCTCAAATCTTTTGAGAAATAATGAAGTAGAAATAGATGAGTGGATGAACGGATGCTGAGAATAGATGGATGAGGAATGATAGATACATACATACATGCATGTATGTGTACACACTCAGGTAAGTGACCCAGCATTATTTATTGAAAAATCTGTTCTTCCTCACTTGTTTGCCAAGCTACTTCTGTCATGTATCAAGGGTTCGTACATGTTGGGATTCTTCTAGGCTCTCTGTGGTGCTCCACTTGTCTATTTATCTACTCCTGTCTCAGTTACTACAATTTGTTACATTGACATCTTATGGAGCGAGTGTTTTCACCATTTACTTCTTGTCCATTCTTGACCCTTCGTAGTTACACGTACATTTTAGAATCGGTCTTCAAAGTTCTACTGAAAATAAAACAAAACAAGCCCTGCAGTTTTCATTAAAATTTCATTCAAGCTCTAAATTATTGTTTTAAACTCCATGTGCATGTTAGATCTCTCTATGTAGGTCTTTCTAATCTCTCTCAGTAATATTTGATAGTTGCTTACATTGGTGACCCTGAATAATATTTTATAAATTTAGATATGTGATAATTTTTCATACTATTTAAATAATATCTTTTTAAATTTTATCTTATATTTCTTGCTGGTGTATAGAAATCAATTGAGTTTTTAAATAATGCACTTTAAATCTGAAAATTCCTAAACTAATTAATTATAATAATTTGTTTATATAGCTTCTTATTTTAAATAATCTTATCAACAATGTCAGGTTTCTTTTTTTTTCTTTTTTCTTTTTTCTTTGGCTCTACTCTACTAACTCATCTACTACTTCTAATAAAATGTCTGGATGTGGTGAAAGATAAACCAACCTTACAGAAAAGAGTTCAACACTTTCAACATCAAGTATAATATTTATTGTAAGTTCGTTGTAGATACCAACTATATGCTCAACTTTGCTTACTGTTTCCTTTTTAAAAAATATAAAATTTTATCAAATGTGTTGTCTGCAACTATTAATAGAACTATACTCTAATAATTTTGGAATTTCTAAGGTTGATGTTCTGGAAGAAATTTAACTTTTTTTTTTGATTATTAAGTATATTTTATTGATTATGTTATTATAGTTGTCCCATTTACCCCCCCCCCCTTTGCCCCTTTCTGCCTGGTACTCCCATTCCTTCCAGAAATAACTTTATCATAATATCTTTTTTAAAGGTTGAGATTTCATTTGCCAATATTTGGTTTACAAACTTTTCATCTATGGTCATAAAGGAAATCGGCCAGTAATTTCTTGTACTGCCCTTGCTAGATTTGGGTATCAGTTCCCCTGGTCCTGTTATGTTGGGGAGTATTACCTGTTTGTCCTCCTGAATGGTAGTGCAAACTACTAAAGCCAGTTAAGCCTTAAACTCATTAGTAAGGTCAATTTTGTGAGAAAATTTCAATTACTGATTCTACTTCTTTAATAGCTTAGAACTATTTGGACTTTTCTTTCTTCCTGAATAATATTTGATGAAACATATTTTATAAGAATTTTTATAATTTCATATACATGTTCAAATTTGCTAATATATTACTAATAATATCTAGAGTTATTATCTGCTTAATTTCTGCAATACTTCTAATGTACTTTTCTCTCAGCTGATGCTAACAATTTGTTTCTCATCTTTTTCCCCTGCTTGCTCTCACCAGTTGTTTGTCAATTTTATTGGCCCTAAAAACAATAAAAAGACTCTTGATATTTCTCAATCTCTAAAACTTCTGGCTTACATTTAATTTATTCTCCTTTTCACTATTTGAGAACCTGGATTATCTATATCTAGAATTATCACTATGTCTTTCTTTTTAAATCTAAATCAGTGTAAGACAGGTTTCTCTCACTTGCAACTGAATACATCTCAATACAACATGTAAATATGATGCCAGTCCTAATAGCAAATTTAAAAGTAGCTTTAAATAGTAGCATCGACATAGTGCTATATAGTTTACAGGCCTCATTACTACTAACGTGACAGAGCGTAAACTTGAATTCTTGGCTTTAAAAGGTGTCATTTCTAAAATGTAGGCCCTTAGGCTATTAAGCACATTTCACTTTCCATTTTATTAAATTACTTGTTGTTCCTGTTGTTTCTCATAATATTATTATTAACTGTCTTTCATGAATTATTGTGAGCTTGTTTTGGCAAAAATTCTTCAGCAGCACAGGGCCTACTACTTTCTAAGTCCAACTGTTCTGATTGCTGCCATAAATCCTGTTCACATAGTCTCCTTCCATGATCTGTAAATATCCATTTTCAATCAAATTGCTCTATTATTCCCTTAAGAACCTCTCAAATATTAGTTCCAAATCCTAATATCTTCAAGCAGTGGAACCCTTTCAGTCTGACTAGATTTTCATCTCCGGGGCACATAGTTTTATTTGTTTTCTGTAGAGCTGTCTTTAAAATATTTTTGAATACGTGGTTAATTTCTGAATGCACATTACCATTATTTCTAGCATCCTATCTTCCCTCGTCGATGTACACAAAGGCACGTGTTGTCTGAAAACTATCATCATCTCTATCACTTACTCCAAAAAGAAAAAATAAGAACTCTGCTTTTTCAGATGTGCACAATTTTCAAAGCCTTAAACAGATGACTGATGTTGAATACTTCCTTGCAGAATGAATGTAGCTTAATCACACCAAGGATCGCATGAGAAAGTCAGCTCTTGGTTTTACTCAGCGGGTTGTTCTCACTTCCCTTTATGAAAGAATGGGTAATGTTACTTTCAGCTTGCCAACATGTTATAAATGCTTCTCTCAATTACCTCTTTTGTTCCCTTCAATGGGTCTTTGGTTATCCTTGCTAAACATAATGCTTGGATCCCAGCAGAGAAGCCCTTTGAGACCTACTTAATCATTGCCCCGACATAAAAAAAAAAGATTCCCAGAAGAGTAAACTGCTTGGCATACACATTAGAGGCAAGCTGTTGATTGGCATTATTGAAAGGTTTTGGGGATTAATTGAGCAGACTATCAGAATGGGAAGCTGGTATTCTGGCTCTGCTTCTATCAGGTCCTCACAGTGTGGCTTCATCATCCCAACAAGAAAGTAGAAAGGCTGTTGCTGCTAAAAAGAAATGAAGTAGATCATTGCAGTACTCTAGAGAAAGATGGTGAAAGTGAAACAGGAGTTGTGTTGAGAGTTCAGGCCTTCTGTGTCAGAAGAACAGGTCTGGGAACATCACTTGGATGTAGAGTCTACAATAGTGGTCATGGCCACCAAGGCAAAAACCCCAGCTGGACAAATAAGAGACTGAGGAGAGACAGTACAGCACTTCATGAAAGTTTCCAATGGGCTGGAAGTAACCCTGCACTCCTGCTCTCATCCATTTCCCTGCTACCACCAAGACATGCATCCCCCAAACCTACACATGTACTTTCCAGATGGATTTGTCAAAGAATACTGAAATCTATTGGACTTGCAATAAACACACCTCAATGTTATTTGTCTTACCTTCTTCAAGTCCACTGCTACCAAAATTGACTGTGCTACTTGTTTCTACATCCCCTTTTAGATAGAAACTATATTTATAATCATTGCACTCTATTTAAAGGCATATTTTCAATGTTGGACCCTCGTGGAGCTTGAGCCAAATTCAGCATCAAGAAGGCTATGTCATTATGGAGTGAGGGAAGTAAAGTCAGTGGCCAGGAGTGCCTGATCATTGTTTCTGCCTCCAACTCTCCAGGAGCAGAAAACACTTTTCTGCAGAAATTGGTGTCTTGTCAGTTAGAGAAGGACAGTTTCAAAAGGGAAAGGAGAGCAAACAGTGTCAAAAGTATTAGAAAGGATGAGTACTGAAAACAGACTGCTGAGTTTGCAACCAAGTAGATAGAGGTGACTTTACTGGTGTAATTTAACGATTGCAGGTGAGCACAGACTATGTGGAAGATATCACAGGAGAGGCCTGAACTGTAACCAACTTTCTGTTTCCACTCTTGCCCAATTCCAATCTGTTATACGACCATCACTAGGACGATCTTTCTAAGTCTGACTTCTTTATTCTCAAACTAAAGTCCTTTCAGTAGCTTCCTATTTACTACGCAGCGCAGTGTACCTGTTTGTAGTGTACCAATTCTTCTTTCACCCTGAATTCACCCTTGAAGCACCATTTTTCCTCAATTAGCAGGTAGAATTGAAAGCACTCCTCTTTTTGCTTCATTATACTCAGGACACACTTCTCTTGTATCATTGACAGTATTCAATCCCATTTGCATGTTTTCATGCTTATCTTTCTGAACTTATTTTAAGCTCTTTGAGAATAAACACAGTGACTAACACATTGTGGAAACTCATTACTTAACTCTTGAATAAATGAGAAAGAAAGGGAGAAATAGAGAACAATGAAAAAAGAATATCTTCACCACCAAATGGGAGGAGAGGAAAGGAACATAGATAATGATGGAACAGGAAACAAACTAAAGTAATGATGTAATAAGAAATCAACAAAATGAAAAAAGAATCGACTCCATAGAAAACTAAAATTTGTACAGGAAAAGAATATTGTATACAAATAGGATCAACTTGGAGCTGGTCTAAACAAGCTGTGCTTGTCTCCAGGGGTATCTGGAATCATGATACTAACCTTTGGGTAGGACTGGAGTACAATGTACTACCTAGGGATTTATAATGTGCCATTTGAATTCCAAAACTTCCCTGGTGGCACCCAATTGCAAGTTTTCTACATTGTTTATTGAGAATGTAGAGTAATGGTCTGCATCTGGTTTAACCAGTGTTATAGCCTTATTTTAGCTACATGCTGATAGTTTATAAAAGATTCCTCAAGTAACTTTTACTTGGCTGCCCTGAGAAACATATCTTGGGGAGTCATAATCCAAAAAAAATGCATCTCTTACAAAATTGAGAAAAGACCATGGGGACTGTGCCTAGAAATCTCAGACCTCTTTGATGTTTACCTGTGCTTTCTTTCTCCTTCTCTACTATATACAGCCTTTGCCATTGTGAAAGCCACATATAAATATACCCTGTGGAGTCCATGCAGTTCTCCAACTTTGTATGACTGATTATCACTGTCATATTGAGTACAGTATGGAAGTGATCCTTGACTCTATAATTTGAATGATAGCTAAGACTCTGGGGAAAAGAAAGACAAAAAAAAGGAGATGTGAACCTTTGATGACAGGCTGACTCCCAAGACACTTGTGGTTGGAAGTCATGCAAATGCTGTAACCACTGACTGGAGGAAAAGCAAATCAGAACTTAGAGGGGGCAGGTACTGAACCAAGGAGAATTACTACAAGGATTTAGAAAGAAATTAGTGTAGAGGGAAAGTCAGCCAAGGATTTTGTAATTTGGGCTACTTTGAAAAAAGTGAAAGTAGCAGAAAGAACTGAAGCTGCCACGTCCCCCAAATTATGGTTGATCATCTTAAAGATGAGGAACAGCATGCCAAAATGGTAATCAGGCAGATATTTCTTTTATTAAAATGTAACTCAGTCTAAATGAGAAGCACTAAAAAAGACTACACACAGTGCAAGGGGAGGAAATCAAAGGCAAACAAAACACAGTAAGGCACTTGTGCAGTGATACAAACAGCTTGCTTGGAGACTTCAGCTACAACGAATTTTATGCCTTTGGATCCAAGGAGCTATTTCCCTTGTAAAAGGTACTGCCCAATAGAAGAGTGTGTTTGGAGTAACTCAGGATCCTTAATTAGTTGCAACTTTTACAAAAATATTATTAGAGGCTAAAACTGCCAATCCATAAAGCTGCATAAAGTCAAGGTACATAAAACATACCTATAGAGGGGAAATTAGATACTAAATGAAATACTCTTAGATAGCAAATGAAATAATCCTTCCGAAGCTTCTGAAATGGTGACAATATTAACAACTTAGGATGATACTAAAGTATCCTCTAATTTTATGACTCTGATTCAAGTAATGGTTGATGTGGTGATTGAATGATAAAGAAGATTAAAATTATTCAGAAGAAAAAAATAATAAAATGGATTTTTAAAAAATCCTTAAGACATTTAAGTTGGGTGGAAGTATTCACATGATTAATTTAAAAGGGTATAGAAAAGGAAAAAATAGTTGGAATCACTACTAAAGTTTTAAGAGATTATGAGATTTGGCCATGACATAAAAGCAGAATCTGCAATCTTTTCCAAAGCAGTGCTATTTAAAACAGTGAGAATTTAAAAACATTATTCTGAATGACAAGATGGCTAGAGATTGTTGGTTCAATGTCCCAGCAAAGATACTAAGACCGTTTGCATTGGTATGCAGGAAAACCATCCATGGCAGTAAAAAGTTTTATTGAAATTTCTAAACACTGATACACAATATACACATAAATTAACTTCCTAATAAAAGGGTAAATGGCAATGTAACTGAGTTAGCAGGATAAAGTAAAATATTCAAAAATAAAAGTACACAAAATGAGAGACAAAAATCACATGATCATATCAATAGATGCGGAAAAAGCATTTGATAAGTTACAGCACTCATTTATGATAAAAAACACTCACCAAAGTGGGAATAGAGGGAGCATTCCTCAATAGAATAAAGGCCATATATGAGAGACCTACAGCCAACATCATACTCAATGGACAAAAACTTAGAGCTTTCCCACTAAGACCAAAAACAAGAAAAGGATGACCGCTTTCACCACTCCTATTCAACATAGCACTGGAAGTCCTATCCGCAGCAATCAGACAAGAAAAAGAAATAAAAGGCATTCAAATTGGAAAGGAGGAAGTAAAACCGTCATTGTTTGCAGATGGCATGATAGTGTACATAGAAAATCCTATCGACACAGCCAAAAAACTGCTTGACTTAATAAATGAATTTGGCAAAACAACTGGATCCAAAGTCAATACTCAGAAATCAAAGGCATTTTTGTATACCAACAATGAAACATCAGAAACAGAAATCAGGGGGAAAAAATCCCATTTGATATAGCAACAAGAAAAATAAAATACCTAGGAATAAACCTAACCAAGGAGGTAAAAGACCTATACTCAGAAAACTATGCAACACTGAAGAAAGAAATTAAGGAAGACACAAACAAATGGAAGCATGTACCATGCTCATGAATTGGATGAATTAACATCATCAAAATGTCCATACTACCCAAAGCAATTTACAGATTCAATGCAATACCTATTAAAGTACCAATGACATATTTCACAGATATAGAACATTTCAGAAATTTATATGGAACCATAAATGACCCTGAATCGCTACAGCAATTTTGAGAAAGAAGAACAAAGCAGGATCACAATACCTGATATAAACTGTATTACAAGGACACTGTAATCAAAACAGCCTGGTACTGGCATAAAAACAGACAAATAGACTAATGGAACAGCATAGAGAGCCCAGATATAAACCCAAGTCTCTATGGTCAATTAGCACTTGACAAAGGAGGAAGAAGCATAAAATGGAACAAAAATAACCTCTTCAACAAATGATGTTGGGAGATCTGGACAGCTACATGTAAAAAATGAACCTTGATCACCAACTTACACCATACACAAAAATAAATTCAAGGTGGATAAAAAACTTAAATATAAGTTGTAACACCATAAAAGTCCTAGAGGAAAACATTGACAGGAAAATCTCAAACATTCCACGCAGCAACATCTTCACAGATATGTCCCCTAAAGCAAGGGACATAAAGGAAAGAAGAAACAAATGGAACCTCATCAAATTAAAAAGTTGCTGCATGGCTAAAGAAAACAGCATTAAAATGAAAAGAGAACCAACTGTATGAGAAAATGTATTTGCCAATGATACTTCAAACAAGGATTTGATCTCCAAAATATATAAAGAACTCACACAACTCCACTCCAGGAAGACAAAAAACTCAATTTAAAAATGGGAAAAAAACTAGAACAGACACTTCTCCAAGGAGGACATACAGAGGGCCCAGAGACACATGAAAAGATGCTCAGCATCACTAGCCATCAGAGACATGCAAATTAAAACCACAATGAGATACCACTTCACACCAGCCAGAATGGCCATCATAAACAAATCAACAAACAAGTGTTGGAGAGGATGGGGAAAATAGGGAACCCTAGTGCACTGTTGGTGGGAATACAGACTGGTGTAGCCACTGTGGAGAGCAGTATGGAATTTCCTCAGAAAACTAGAAATGAAACTGCCTTTTAACCCAGCAATTCCACTGCTGGGATTATACCCTAAGAGCCCTGAAACACCAGCCCAAAAGAACCTATGCACCCCAATGTTCACAGCAGCACAGTTTACAATAGCCAAGTGTTGGAAGCAACCTAAGTGCCCATCAGCAAATGAGTGGACCAAAAAAACTATGGTACATTTACACAATGGAATTCTACGCAGCAGAGAGAAAGAAAGAGCTTACACCCTTTGCAACAGCATGGATGGAACTGGAGAGCATTATGCTAAGTGAAATAAGCCAGGCGATGAAAGACAAATACCATATGATCTTGCCTTTAACTGGAACATAATCAACAAAAGAAAAAAGCAAACAAAATACAACCAGAGACACTGAAATTAAGAACAATCTAACAATAGCCAGAGGAGAATGGGGAGGGGACAGTGAGGAGAAGGGTTTTCAGGAACTATAAAGGACACATGGACAAAACCAAGGGGGAGGGTTGAACCAAGGGAGGGAGGTGGGCTTGACTGGGGTGGGGGAGAAAATGCAGACAACTGTAATTGTAATTACAATAAAGTAATTTTAAAAATTTAAAAAATAAAAGTACACTTCAAAGTAGGAATATAAGAGTAGGAATTATGTAAGGTTGTCTCATCACCCTTACCAGAATGTATTACCAAAATAAATATGATGTATGAATGAAGAACTCTTGCCTTATGCAACAAGAATGTCATATAAATTTGCTCTTCCTCTTTTTTTAAATGGGCATGTTAGAGGGGACCTTTAGAACTACCTAAACCTACCTGAGTGCTTAATAAAAAACAAAATAGGATACCTGGGAAGGGTGGACAGAGAGGAAGGAGCATCAACAAATTGCAGCCTTGATTAAAGACATGGTAAATTCAGGTGAATCAGTGTCTCAGGTTCCTTCTTTAATAGTCAAATAGCATGTGAGAAATTATGTTAGGTCCTGGAAACTACCTGTAGACTCCAAAGGACTGAATAAAGAGAATTCTTCAATAGCATCACCTGTTCCTGATACAGTGTTAACAATTCAGGTTGGGCAACAAGCTAAAGGAGAGTAGTATTCTGTGATTAATTTGACTACTGCTTCCTTTATTACATTCTTATTTTGAACAAAAGTCAAAATCAAATTTGCATTCATGTGAAACAGACTCCAATACACATTTACTATGCTTCTATGGTATTTAAATTATCCTGCTTATTGCCACTACCTGGTAAGAAGAGTTGTTGATTTAATTCAATCAAAAAGTACTTTTATGCATTACATCAATAATATAATGTTGATATCTAAAGCTAAAAATCAAGCTAAGCATGAATTCTAAATGTTGGTTAATTGTATAACTACCAGGGAGTAGTCAATTAACCCAGCTAAAATATAGGGTTCAGTGTAAATGATATAATTCTAAGTGATTACATGGGCCAGAACTACTAACAACATTCCTCAACTAATCATAATGATGTATTGTCTGTCTAGCTCCAAACTAAAAAAAAAATAGGCGCAAAGATTGCTTGGTTTCTAAAGAAATAAGATACAACATCTATAAATTTTATTGGCCCCTATTCATATAATAACAATGGAAAAGCTGAATGTGAATAATGCTTTCCATAGCATTAGGCTCTCTTGAGGCTCCAAATGGTCATTGACCCATACAGCCCCATTCTAGCCAGATGCTAAAATGATAATAGAAATATAAGCAGCTAGAAAACTCAAGCTGGCTAAAGCCTTTGGCAAAAGCCCATACTGCCACCCTGCAGTCATGGAATCTGGACTACAATATTACCTAAGGCTGCCTTATAAGCAGCATGATTCACAGATTGCAGCTCAACGTTAGAGAGCCAAAAAATCTGGAAGGCAGCTGCATTACAACTAGCTGATCATTTCATTTTGACTAGAGAAGAAAAATACAACTCCACTTAATAGTCAGAATTAAAAGGGATATTACTCAGAGAGCTAGATAATAAAAGTAACATGGCATGTATTTATACCGATTTTAGTTAGTACGTAACAGAGTGAAATGTTCAGCCTGTCTGACTCCATCTTGTTCAATGCTGCTCTCTTCCCATGACCTTCAGGCTTCTGCTTAGTCCTATATGTAGACAAGATAAGCTAATCATGAGAGGAATTCTGCTTGCAGCTCAAGTTTTACAAAAATAGCCCCTTACTAGAAGGTAACAATCAAACCTTGGTTGTTTAACAAGATTTTCAGGAACCTAGTAAAGGAACTCAGATCAAGTGGAGCACAGGTGGCAACACAAGGCCCATGGGCCAAATTCAGCCCTCTACCTTGTTTTATGTGGCCTGGCACCTTGTTTCTACGTGGCAGCAGCTCCGAGCTCTCCCTTACCTGTTAAGTAGTAGTCACATTTATACAGTCCTAAAAATTACATTTGGCCCTTTGAAGGCAACCGCAAGGCTAATGTGGTCCCAGTGAAAATGAGTTTGATATCCCTGGAGTAGAGAGTCAAGAGACTAAGCATCCTCAAGCCCCTGCTAGCACCCAGCTGTCTGGGGTCGTCAATCACTTCTTGCACCTCCCAATACCCCTTCCCTTGACATAACATAAGCCTGAACTCTGTACTTTCTTAAGTTGGATTTGAAGAACCACTAGATAGCCCATCTTCTCAGTTGACACTTTGTCAATTCCTAAAGCTTTCCTCACTTCGAGACCTGACCTTGGGAGTTTTGGCCTTTTGAAGCATCAGGCACACCCACTTTGGACTGCTAACAAATAGCCAATAGATTGGAAATATGGTTCAGGAAGTGGGCCACAGATGACTAGAAGATAAGAGAAATTACAGTGTGGGACTTTGCTATAAAAAGCTGTATGTACTTCTAAAGGAAACAAATGAAAATGGAGTAAGCTGATGCTCATTTAAAAAAAACCTCTGAATTCAGAAGGGTACTGAAACTAACAAATAAATACCCTGTTTGCTTTTCGAAAGTAATTTCTTAAATGGTGATGGATGTTAACTAGACTTATTATGGTGATTATTTTGCAATATATATGAATATTAAATCATTATGTTGTACACCTGCAACTAATATAATGTTGTATGTCAATTATACCTCAATAAAAAAAATGGAAAAGTAGTTTCCTGGGTATACAAAATGAGTTGTCATGGAGACAGTCAATCAATCAACAAAAATAAATATATTCCACTGTGTGCTCAGAAGCTCAAAAAGTAATTAACAATTGTTCTGTTCTTTCAACAGTAACGTCAGAGACTAAAAGCAACTATGGGCTGCATATTGACAGGGTCCACATCAGTCTGTAGCTGGCAAATGGATTACATTAACCCATTACTCATGACTCCAAGTATATATTGTACTGGTAGGTCTTGACCAGGACAGGTATTTATTCTAGATTCGGATATACATTCCAGGTTACTGAAGTAAATGCCTCTAATACTACTAGAGGTCTCGAGGGAAAAATACATGATTTCAATTTGGCTCTCCACTTATACATCTCTGATAAAGGAGCACATTTACTACAGGTAAGATAATAGAGTAGGCTAAAATGCATCATATATAGTAAACTTATCCTGTAGTTTACCATGCATAAATTAATGAACTAAATGGAAATCAAAATGTACCAATTAAAATATGTGCTTATTAGAGGGATAGTCTTATGAAGATGGCATAACATGAAGCCCTAGACCCTTCTTCCCTCTGTGGATACTGTTTCAACAATACATGGACCAATTCCATTTGTGAGAAATCTGGAAACCGATGGAGAGACTCATACCCCAGGCAAGCATAAAATACAATCATAATAAAATCAGTAATAAAATTTGCAGAAACTTTTTTCCATCATCCCTTTCACGTGACATAGTGCCGCATTATGAGGAAGAAAGTTCGCACTCCTGGTGCATGTGTCTCCTGTTACAGTTTACCGTAGGGTCGGTGTGGCACTAGAAAGAGACAGTCCAAAGGCCCCTCCTTGAGAAGTAGAAAAAGAAGGAAATACAGGTTTGCTAAGAAGGAAGCTATCTATCTTCCTGTGGCCTACGAACTGAAAGACCCATCATTTAGAGAACTGCAGAGTTGAATAACTGGAAATGAAGTAAAGAAGAGGATATTTATCAGAAGACAGAAGCTTAGAGGACTCTTAGTCTCCTCTGGACAAGGAGACAGTGGAAAGCATAGATCAGACTCAGTGGTGCCTCTCCAACCAAGGAAAGTGACTAATGTCATAGAAAATGACAATTGTATATGCACCAGTTAAGGCAAGATCTGGGCCATTTACTACTTAACATCCCATGAAGAAAATTCAAAGTAATGATGAAATTTCCTAGCTCTAAAACGCTTCCGTTTTATTACTTTAATTCTTTAAGAGTCTTACTTATTTGCTCTTTGACCAGGGTTTTGAAAAAGTCTAATGTATTAAGAAAGTTGGCTGATGACTAAAATTAAAACCGAAAGAGGTACACAGCATAGTCATTAGGAGCTCAGTCTAAGAGCCAAACCTGGTCACAGATAATGACCCTGAAGCAGTTATTTTCTCTCCTCTCTCTAAGCTTCAGCTTCCTAATCTTTACATTAGGGCCTGTCTCTTGAAGTTTACATGAGACTTAAATAAAATGAGGCATGTAAACTTCAAAGCATATTCCCAGGCACTTAGCAAGTACCGGATAACTTTTATTATAGGTTCTATTACAAAACATTTATATGGAACATGAATCCTAAATTAACATTAATGGACATGGTCAAATAGTCATTTGAAATTTTTAAAGATTTTTTTAAATTAAAAGATTATATGATCCCAACTCTTTTCAGCCATGGCTAATAACAGAAAGCTTACAGTAATCCTCTGATTTTTAGTATTAATCTTTTCATTATACAAATA
Source organism: Glossophaga mutica (assembly GCA_039655065.1). Taxonomy (NCBI): domain Eukaryota; kingdom Metazoa; phylum Chordata; class Mammalia; order Chiroptera; family Phyllostomidae; genus Glossophaga; species Glossophaga mutica. The sequence continues at coordinate 33,666,376 of CM077306.1, read as the reverse complement.
ACAAAAAAAAAATGGGCTTGAGTCATATGAGAATCAAAAAAGATAATCAGGGGTTTGTCACATAAGAAACACTTAAGGAAAATACACTACTAAAGATGGAAAATAAAATTGAATTGAGACTCTCTTTCTCTTAGACCTTAACAACATTTATTTCAAAAGGGAGAAACTCAACAAATATAAGGCACCACCACCAAGAGCAACAAAAATAGAACCAACTTCCTGACAGACTTCGATGCTCATATACTTCAGTCTGCTCCTAATCCTGCCCTCATCACACCAACCCAAAATTGGTTCTAGGAAAAGAAAAACAGTAGATAAACAAAATCCTAAGCAACCTAATTAACAATCTCCATTCCTGTCTTATCTCCACTGAAGACAAAAAGTACATGAAAGATATTTCACTCCAGGAGTAATTTAAGAAAAGTCATCAAACATACAAGATTCTATCACCACATGTTCTCAGTAGAGCAAGATAAATGGTTAGAAAGCTCTTTACTTTAGTGTCTCCAGTCTAGGAAAAAAGCAGACAAGGAGAAAAAATTGACCATAATCACACAAGAACCAATAAACTGTGATTTAGAGGAAAAACAAGAAATAGAGAAAACAAACACTGAGGAAACAAGAAGCTAAGGAATATATAGTAATTCAAAGGCACTCTATAAAACAATAAACAAACTTCGTTTACGGCTGACAACAGAAGAATCTTACAAACATAAGGTTACTGAATAGCAAGTGGGATCTGCTGCCCACTGCCCCTGCCCCCAGGCAAAATTCTGGGGGTGAAGTTTTGATGATAAAGGAAAGGAGTCTTTAGTCAAAAGCTACACAATTTTGGAATAACAGCTTTCCACATACCTCAGTCATTTATAGCTTTAATCACTTAAATTTATCAATTAAGGCTAAATTCTTCAGTACCTGAATTCTCCTATCATTCTCCTGTTAATTTTTAATTATCTTATTCCTATAGGGTTAGTTTACAAACTAAAACAACGTAAAATACAAAAGCTACACAATTTTGGAAGAATAGCAAGCTCTGCCTCAGAGATTGTCCCCTCTAGAACACTCGAAGAAGAATAACACAGCCACCCTCTACCAAGCCAGCCCAATCCTAGGCTGGGCCTGGAGTTCCTTTCCATCCATAATACAATCCATTGGGAAATGCAAGCAGCTGCAGTACGACCACACAGACATCCTTGAGGAAAAAAGAATGCTCAAGAGCTTGTCTCTGCCCTCTTTCTTTTTTTCAGATCTTCTGGTCCATAATTCCATGCACCTCTCGGCCAATCCCACCCTACATTGTTTACCGTTGCTTCCGGCAACCTCCTCCTACATCCCGCCCCCGCCCCCACTCCTCGCAGTGATAGGATCAGATCTCTCTGTGCCTGTAACATTGAGGTAAAGAAGAAAATTATTTAAGAATATATACATTTTAATTCTGTGTTTTTTCAGGAGTGTGGATATAGATATAATTTATATTATACGCACATTTCTTTTCACTTTAAATCATAAAATGTGTATTTATTTGCCTACATTTTGACATAGGGTCATGGATTTTTTATTCCAGCATGGGCACACTTCCACCATTCCAAAGCATTATATGAATCTAATATATTAACAACTGATCCTGTATTTGTAATGTTAAAAATGACATTTTTCAAAATTTAAATGGTCCCCTTTTTAGGTAAAAAAAATAAAAGAAAAGCATTTAAGTTAGGAAAAATCTTCGAAATGTCAATATTGTCAAAACAAAAGTTATAGTTTCAAATTTGAGAAAAGATGAAAGCTTTTTACAAAGAACAATTATTTCTTGCCTTCTCCAAATGAAGAAAGGGCTTTCTTTTTAACGATCTGTTTTTTTCTGATGTTGAGCTAAATTTAAATTGTTTTATTTGTGACTATAATTGAACTACAGTAAATCCTTGAAATTATTACTCGGGGAAGTTGGGTGACCTCCAATAAAAAAAAATAAATCATTTACAGGAAAAACATCAGTCCAGATCTCAGGCCTTTGTAGGCACTTGTAAATCCAGTTAACACTCTAATTAACCTTCAAACTATGACTTTAAATCCAGTTAAATTTCCAATCCATGATAATGCATAATAGGTTTTCTAGAAGACCTGTATGTAAAGTTATTTCAAAGCATGGAAAACAAAGACTTTAAATAATACTGTTTAATAATTGTTTCCTTTAGTTTTCAATATCTTTTTATTTAAAAATGAAATAGGCAGCATAATATACCTCTATTTCCTTTCTTTCCAAGTGGGACTGCCTCTTTTTTGTTTCCGTCAGGATATGAACTTGTTATTCCTCTGGAAAAGAGTAGATGAAATGGGAAGGGTAGATTGTTGTTGTCGTTGTTGCTGCTATAAAGGTTGTAAATATTGTTCTAACTCAAAGGTGTCAGGACCGTGTACCAATATACGGCACCATTAAAATCTACTAGGCAGTGTCCACAATTGAAAGTGACCAGCTTAATGCATTGGTATTTCAAATCATCATATCACCTTATTGTTTTAATGTTTGTTATCTACTTGGATAAGTACACTTTAAAAAGTATTTTGAGTTATTTGTTTCACATGAAAGAATCAGTTATTTGTATTCTTAAATATTTAGATTGTCTCCATTTTTACTAACATAAGCGATGATTATTTCCTTAAAATAAATCCCTAAGACTTAAAATGCCCATTATTAAGTATGCACATGCTTCAGACTTAAGATATATATAACCAAACTTGTCCTACAAGACAATAATAGAATTCTAATTTGCATGAATCCTAGATAATACTGGATAGTTTATAATTTTTCATATTTTTGGCAATTTATACTGAACTTTGCCTCCTCATTTGTGGCTTTAGTTGTCAGGCTTTATGTTCTAGCACAAAGAACTAAAACAAAGATAGCTGTTGATAATGAAGTCAGTTCCTATACCTTAATGTATCAGATTTGAGTTATGAGTGAGTGAGAGAACAAACTGGGAGGGCAAAGTGATTGTTGGGGAGTGATTTAAGTAGATCCAGAATATAAGAACAGGCAGTACAAGACTCAGCATGGGTTGGATTTAGGGAAGCCTTTTAAGAAACTTGGTAAGAGGAAGAGGTAGCTTCCATAGATAAGAGTAAGAAGGAAATACAATTATTTGTTTTGTTGTGTGTTTTAAATAATCTACTCCCTCTTCACTTTCATTTTTACCAGATTTCGGTACTTATTTTTGTTGTTATAAAATTATTTTTAGAATATTCTAAAGCTATTTTTTTAATATACTGCCAAGCTATGACCAAGCAACTGGGCAATTCAGCTTTGGAAATGTTATGTCAAATGCCATAATTGAAGTCTAAAAAACTGTAAGGTCAATTAGAAAAATTTCTAATTTGTAACATTCTTTTTGTTATAGCCTTTAATAGGACTTTTTGTTATATTTAATATCTTATATTAATACTTCATAATATTACTTTCATAATATTAAAATAATATATTTGAAGTTTTGTCACATATGAACATTCTTGTTTATCATAAATAATGCTTTTAATACTGCATGTTCTGGTTTTTTCTACATGAAATTCTTACATGGTTGATGTTTTCTAGATTTTTCATTATGACATATATTATATTAAGCTCATCCAGATATATAAAAACATTATCATTCACATATATAAAAGTAAATGTTTATACAGAGTTTAAATGGAATTTATATATTTCAAAATAAATAAAAAGAAAGGAAAAATAGTTTCCAGGTGTGAGAAAAGTATGGTATAAAATTTGTTACATAAGATATACATCAAAAATATATCAATCTTTAACTTCTGAAGCTTCTTTAGCTTTCAAATATTTATTACATACATATGAAATATCAAACACTGCGTTAGGAACTGGAGTTACAGCAATAATAAAAACAGTCACAGTATCTTTCTGAACACAGCCATTAGACAGAGAAAGATGTTAATTATATTATCAAAGTAAAATTATATTTTTCACAAGTGCTACAAATTGTGATAGACAATCCTATGAATATTTATAATAATGGTATTTAACCTGAAAATCATTTTCTTTTTACAGGGTATCTAAGTACTCATCATTAAGTCATTCCAGAACTCATGACGAGTGCTGAAACCAAAGAGTACAGAACTAATTTTCCCCATAAGAAATAATGTAATTAGAAATAACTCATGAAAGTTCCCCAGCACACTTACATTTTACTGAGCTAATATTAAGGAATGAGGTTAATTTGTAATGCAGAACCTTAAAACTAAACATACATGGATTAAAAAGCAATTAATTATATAAAAACAAAATAAAATTTGACTTCTCTTTACCTGTACAGAGAGGAGTTCCTAGCATAATGGAATGGTGTCGAGGTAGAGAAGGGGGAGAGGGGTTAATTGTTGGAAGAGGAGTCCTCTTCCAAGACAATTTCAGGCAATTTTCTCGGTGGCTTCTGTTTTTTGTCTCTTAGCTTCACTGAATACTGTTGAAGACTCAGATTTAGGGAGTTTCAAGAGAAAGTTGTTTCTGTATGTTTCAAAATGTTTCTAAAATGGGGCATTGCTCATTAAACAGGTCTACATTTCAGTTTGCTAGAGTGCTGTCTGATAGACACTTTTCCATAAAGTTTTTTCTTTAATTTATTTTTTATTGTTGTTCAATTATAGTTGTCCCCATTTTCCCCCATTACTCTCCCCTACCCTACCCGCCCCCCACCTTCACTTTCAATCCCCTCCCCAACCATTGTCCTTGTCCATGGGTCCTTTATACATGTTCCTTGACTTGACCCTTCCCCTTCTTTCCCCATTATCCTCCTCCCCCGTTCCCCCTGGTTACTATCAGTTTGTTCTTTATTTCCATGTCTCTGGTTTTATTTTGCTCACTTATTTGTTTTGATGATTAGGTTCTACTTATAGGTGAGATCATATGGTATTTGTCTTTCACTGCCTGACTTATTTCACTTAGCATAATGCTCTCCAGTTCCATCCATGCTGTCAGAAAGGGTAGGAGTAGGAGCTCCTTCTTTCTTTCTGCTGTGTAGAATTCCATTGTGTAAATGTACCACAGATTTTTGATCCACTCATTTACTGATGGACACTTTGGCTATTTCCAGCACTTGGCTATTGTAAGTAGTGCTATGAACACAGAGGTACATAGGTTCTTTTGAATTGGTGTTTCAGGATTATTAGGGTATATTCCCAGCTGTATAATTGCTGGTTCAAAAGGCAGTTCCATTTTTAGTTTTCCGAGGAAATAACACACTGTTTTCCACAGTGGCTGTACCAGTCTGCATTCCTACCAACAGTGCACTAGGGTTCCCTTTTCTCCACAACCTCACCAGCATTTGTTGTTTGTTGATTTGTTTATTATGGCCAGTTTGACCAGTGTGAAGTGGTATCTCACTGTGGTTTTAATTTGCATCTCTCTGATGGCTAGCAATGCTGAGCATCCTTTCATATGTCCTGTGGCTCTCTATAGTCCTCCTTGGAGAAGTTTCTGTTCAGTTCCTTTGCCCATTTTTTAATTGGATTGCTTGTCTTCCTGGTGTGGGATTGTGCCAGTTCTTTATATATCTTGGAGATCAAACCCTTGTCTGAGATATCATTGGCAAATATATTTTCCCATATAGTTGGTTCCCTTTCCATTTTGCTGATGTTCTCTTTAGCCATGCAGAAGCTTTTTTAATTTGATATAGTCCCATCTGTTTGTTCTTTCCTTTGTAACCCTTGCTCTAGGGGACATATTGGTGAAAATATTGCTGTGTGGAAAATATTGCTGGTTGCGGGTAGGGGTAGTCACCACCATCTCACTCCCATACCCTTTCATGTGCCACCAACTGCCAGAGACAGCCAGGTATGGGCCTGATGCTCCAGCACCATCCATATTCAGGTCTACTTTATTCAGCAAGTGAGTTGCTTTTCCACAAAGTTCTGAACTTTGACCCATTTACCACACATTTCTTTTATCAGTGCAGTAGATGCTTCCTCCTTTCCCTCCTCCACACCTGAAGAAATTTCTTCAGCCACTATCTGTTGTTGCTCCTGCAGGTCCTCAGTGCTAAGCTCCGCTCTGCACTCCTCCACTAATGCTTTTACATCATCATTGACCTCCAGGCCCATGGACTTCCCCAGAGACACATTATGGTCCCCTATTGGGCTACCAGGACCACCCTCAAAGCCTTCAAAATCCCTTGGAGTTACAGCGTCTAGCCACAGTTTCTTCCAGACAGAGTTCATGGTCTTGTGAGAGATTTCACACTAGGCTTCATCTACAAGAGTAACACACTGGAGGATACTAAAATGGTCCTTCCAGAACTCTCTGAATGTCAACTGTATATCTAAGGTTACTTCAAAAGACCTCTGGAAAAGGACCTTCGTATAGAGATTTTTGAAGTTAGAAATGACCTACTGGTCCATGGCCTGGAGCAGAGGAGTTGTGTTAGGGGGCAAGAACATCACAGTTATGAAACTCAGTTACTCCAGTAAGACATCCTCCAACCCTGGAGGGTAAGCAGGAGCATTGTCCATTATTACCACCACCCTCAGAGGTGGTTTGTTTTCCTGCAAATATTGTTTCACGCTGGGGCCAACAACTTCGTTCATCCACTCTATAAAGAACTGCCTCATCACCCAAGCGTTAGTGGTGGCCCTTCACGTCACACTGAACTTGCTTTTTATCACATCCTCTCTCTAGAAAACTCATGGGTTTTCACTGTATCACAGTTGGAGGCTTAAGTTTTAAATCTTCACCAGCATTCCCACCCGGCAACAGGGTTAGCTTGTCTTTCACTGGCTTGTGCCCAGGAAATGCCTTCTGTTCTTGAGTAATGTAGGTTTGTTAGGCATTTTCTTCCAAAACAAAGCAGTCTCGTCATAGTTAAGCACTTGGGGAACAAAACCCTCCGCCTCTACAGAATCCCTAAACTCTGGTGCTTCTTTGTTGGTGCTGGTTCCCTCTCCATGCCTCACCACACTATGAATGCCAGTTCTCTTTTTAAATTTATTGAACCATCCATGACCGGCTTTAAACACTTCAGTGCTCTCACTACTTGTTCCAGGCTTGTCTCTCAACTGATCAGCATGCAGTTGCCTAGCTTTCTCACAAATTCTTGCCTCAGAAATGCTATCACCTGCTGTTTTTCATTAATCCAGATGTAAAGCAATTTTTCAACTTCTTCCAATGTCTGTGGATGTTGCTTACTCACAGACGTTGCACCTTTAGAAACACTTGCTGCTTTAATCACTTCCTTATTTCTCACTATTGTCAAGATCATCTTTCTTGGCATCTCGAACATAAGAGTGTTATCAGTCACACTTAAACCACTATCATACATAGCTATGATCTCTTTTTTTATTTCCAATCGTGGTTCTAATTAACTGCCTTTTAGGCTTAGTGGTATCACTCTTAACTTTGTGTGACCCATGATTAGCACTTAAAAGCGCACAAAAGTACAAGACAGTAATGACAATTATGTGTGGGTTCTGCACTGTTCACTATGAGACTGGCACATTGACCTCTGCTTCATTGCAAGAGAGGGGCGACAAGTGGTAAACAAGCACTGAGTGATGAAGCATCTTCCCTTGTGGGGCAGCGACATGACTCATACAAGGCCTAGCATGTGCAATGAGTCCCAAGCAAGTGCTGAGTGCTGAAACATTGTTTTTCTCCAAATGCAACAAGTACAGCATTCAACGAGTTCTGAAGCCAATGAGTAATGAGGTATGACTGTATTTGATAAGAAACTAGTTATTTTAACCTATCTGAAGCTAAAATCTAGCCAAATTTTAAATGTTTTGGTTTCCCATAGCAACCATCTTTGAAGAAACATGGTGCATGTACAATTGTTACATTTTAGAAACTTAATTTAAGTGAAATTGTATCATGGAAAAGAATTTGGGACTTCCGGCCAAGATGGAGGTATAGGTAGACACACTGTGCCTCCTCCCACAACCAAAATAAGGACAACAACAATTTAGAAACAGAAAACAACCAGTAGTGACAGAAAATTGAACTGTATGGAAATCCAACAACCAAGGAGTTAAAGTAGACACATTCATCCAGACCAGTAGGAGGGGCGGAGTCGGGGAGCTGGGACAGAGAGGGCTTCCAGTAGGGCAGCTGGTGGACCTGAGCATGCAAAGCAGCAGTTGAGAGACCCAGAGGACCCAGCGAGGCTGCGGATTGTGGAGGGGCAGGCACATCTGGTCCCACATTCACAGGCAGATAAACCAGGTAAAACTGGGGAGCAAGACAGACCACAAAACCCAGGGACCCAGCCCCAGGAAATAAAGCCTCAAAACACTGATTGAAAACACTTGTGGGAGTTGAGGCAGCATCTGAAGAAACTCCCAACCTCACAGGAAAGTTCATTGGACAGACGCACAGGGTCCCAGAATGTACACGAGCCCACCCAGGAATCAGCACCAGAAGGGCCCAATTTGCTTTTGGGAAGCAGGGGAAGTGACTGAAATCCAGCAGAGAGCAGAGCAAGCCCCATTGTTCCCTCTCAGACCCCTGCCCCACATAGAGCATCACAACCCAGAAACTGGGTTGCCCTGCCCTGGTGAACACCTAAGGCTCCATCCCTCATATGTAACAGGCACACCCCAGACTCCCCCCCCAACACACAAAAAAATGGCCCGAATGAAAGAACAGATCAAAGCACCAGAAAAAAATACAACTAAGCCACGAAGAGATAGCCAGCCTATCAGATGCACAGTTCAAAGCACTGGTGATCAGGATGCTCACAGAATTGGTTGAATTTGGTTGCAAATTAGATGAACAAATGAAGGCTACACTAAGTGAAATGAAGGAAAATGCACAGGTAACCAATAGTGATGGGAAGGAAACTGGGACTCAAATCAATGGCATGGACCAAAAGGAAGAAACAAACATCCAACCAGAAAAGAATAAAGAAACAAGAATTCAAGAAAAAAAAATGAGGAAAGGCTTAGGAACGTCCAGGACATCTTTAAACTTCCCAACATCCAAATTATAGGGGTACCAGAAGGAGAAGAGGAAGAGCAACAAGTGGGAAAGTTATTTGAACAAATAATAAAGGAGATCTTCTCCAATCTGCCAAAGGAAATAGACTTCCAGAAAGTTCAGGAAGCTCAGAGAGTCCCAAGGAAGTTGGACCCAAGGAGGAACACACCAAGGCACATCATAATTATACTACCCAAGATTAAACTGAAGGAGAGAATTCTAGAAGCAGCAAGGGATAAGGGAACAGTCACCTGCAAAAGAGTTCCCATCAGACTGTCAGCTGATTTCTCAGAGACCTTCCAGGCAAGAAGGGGCTGGAAAGAAGTATTCCAAGTCATGAAAGTCAAGGACCTACATCCAAGATTGCTCTATCCAGCAAAGCTTTCATTTAGAATGGAAGGGCAGATAAAGTGCTTCTCAGATAAGGTCAAGTTAAAGGAGATCATCATCATCAAGACCTTATCATATGAAATGTTAAAGGAACTTATCTAGAAAAAAAGATTGAAAACATGTACAGTAAAAAGACAGCAAACTCACAGTTATTAACAACCACACCTAAAACAAAAACAAAAACAAACTAAGCCAACAATAGAACAGGAACAGAACCACAGAAATGGAGATCACATGGAGGGTTATCAGCAGGGGAGCAGGAGGGGGAGAGAGGGAGAAAAGATACAGAGAATAAGTAGAATAGATGGTAGGTAGAAAATAGACAAGTGGAGGGTAAGAATAGTATGTGAAATGTAGAAGCCAAGAACTTATAAGTATGACACATGGACATGAACTAAAGGGGGGGAATGTGGGTGGGAGAGGGTGTGCAGGGTGGAGGGGAGTAAAGCGGGGGAAGGGAACAACTGTAATAGCATAATCAATAAAATATATTAAAAAAAGAAAAGAACTTGGAAAGAGAAATTGGATTATTTTCCCAAAAGTTGACCTAAAATTATTCACAGGTGAGCACTGTTAAAAGAGAAAACTTTTTATTGAAATGATAAACAATAAATTTTCTAGAGCAAAAACACAGGATTCATATATTTAAAAAAAGAAGACATTCAAATATTTAAAAATAGATGAAGTAAGGGAAAATCTTATGCAATAAAAACCTAAAAAAACTCTTTCGGGGGAATTTAATACCTAGAAAGTGTTTATAAATGTACTAGTATAAACGTACTGTCATTTTAAAAGATGATAAAACATATCTTAAATTTCACTGGCGGATTTTAAACTTCATATCTCTTTGAGATTTGATTATTAGAGTTAAGTGTAAAATAACATCTAAATATAAATGATACTATTTAAGTAAGTTTTAAAGTAAACTAAAGTAATATAATCATAAACACGTCCTTTTAAACCTTTTCTTCTCCAAAGCCACACTCAAACTCACTAAAGTGAATTGGATCTCCTTACCAATCAAAAACATAATCTATGTTCTTTTGGTTTTTCATGCTTATACTAGAATAAAAAAGCGAAGTTGCTGATACCATAAGATCTAACAAGAATAAGATCAAGGAACAAAATTTCTTGCCTCTCTTCCAAACACTACTCTAGGTTCACAGGAGGTTGCTCCACTCTCTTCTGTCATTCACAACCTGTTAGTTTCATCACCTTTCTCTCTGGCATCCCCTGGGGTGTATCTTCATCTGCACCATCAAAGCTGGGCTTCAAGTACATCCATGTTCAGCTCACAAGAAGGCAAATGTATTTGTGTGTATCTCCAAAGCTTTGGGCCTAGGCCCAGAAGGAACACTGGGCACTCCTGTTCCTGTTGCATTGGCAAGAATATGATCATAAAGCACATTGTGGAAAGACAGGGCTGGGAAGGACAGTCCTCAACTGGTAGGCACACTCTAACTAGTGATAAGTTTATTTCCTACCAAAAGAAAAAAAAAAAAAACAAAACAGAGTTTGGTGCACATTTATCAGTTTCCCCTATACAGCTGCCTTGTACTGAATTTAACTGTCTAAAATATTTCAGTGTCATTAGAATTTTTTACTTAAAGAAATTTTACACTCACCATGTTGGTTTATGTCATTTATGACAAGAAAAAAATCTGAGCTGTTCTAAATTAAAATTACAATGGCTGAAGAGTGAGAGAAAGAGACAGGACAGTTAGCATGTTAATAGCTATAGACCAGCTTGACAAGACTGTTCACATTCCTGTGTATCAGTTGAAACTTAGCATTAATTTCCACATGGCTATTGTCACGATTATTCAAAATACAGAATAGCCAGGAAGCATAGAATCTCAGGAGCCTCAGCTTCTTTTTTACACATGAGCTTCCCTATCTGCTGCCCACAGCTAATGTTTCTTCCTGGGAGACTCTACTGCACCTATACCTGGACTCACCTCGCTTCACTTCCCATCCCCTTTGTCTATAGCTAATGAAAAATGTTTTCAGAGTGGCTTCTTTCTCCCCTTCCTCGATATATAAAAACACTTACAAACTCTGGGATAATGGACATGCTGTCTTTCTACCTAGCCATGCTACTGGTGGTTTAGACTCCATGCCCCAAGATCAATTTATTTTTTTCTAGTAATTGCCTAACATGTCTTTTTTTATATATCAAAGGGCTTTCAGTCAGGGAAGTTAACCTTTTTCTTGTTTACCACCTAAAACATTTATTCTTTCTACAAGTATTTATTGAGCAACTTCTATGTATTGGTATAATAGTATGAGTATAAGAAATAGAGAATTATGTGTCAGAGTCCTAGACTTCCAGAAGTTTGCCATCCAGTTGAGATTGACATCTGCTGCGGCAGATGATTTAAACAAGTTTGTCATTTACTGGTAGCAAAAACTCTTAAAACAAGTCTGCACGCTCTCTATAAACAACTTAGGGCTGTAAAAGTTAAGTAAAACAAATCTAAATGCCAGAATCCATGGACCCACCTTTTCCAAAGTCAGTATTACTTTCTATACATAATGGAGCTGACCTAACACAATCAAATTGTCAAACCAAACACGAAAATTAGAACTCTTACACAGTATGAAATTTTACTGAATTTTTAAAATCCAAGCTGTAAAGAGATTCATACACAGCAGATTACAACAGATAGTCACACAGTTTACACAATAATTTGCAGGGAGCCATTCATAAATCAGTTTTTCTACTATAAACAATGGTTTACTACAAACAATTAGGTACATCCTGATAAAATATTTCACAGATAAGGACTTCCAGCTAGCACACACTATTATGAGTCTGTTTGCCGCATCTGTCATTAACACGTTTAGGAGATTAGTCCTGATCACCTGCTTTCTTTTCAAAGTGACACAGACACATGTTTGCAACCCAACCCAGCAAGAGGATGGATTACAAACGTCCCTTATGCGAACCATTTAATTTCCATCAAGGGTTCTTTTCTCCAAATTTCCTGTCTCTCCAATTGTATTCATAGTTAAATAAACTTGACTGCAGAAGCATGAACTTCTATATAAATATGAATGTTTCCACAAACTGTTTTATAAAACAAAATGTATAAGTTTTCACAAGTAGCTGGCACATGTGTTTTATAAGCTAATTATCCATTTTACCAATTTTTTCAAAATTAAATCTTAATTTAGGGACATTGAAAGGAAGGAGAGAAAGCCATTATATAGCATTGTTCTCGGATCAGAGCCAAAATCTTGAAAACAAAACTCAAGGTCTCCCAAAATTCTACTATAGCAACGAGTCCAAGCAAGGCTGGTGGCCCAGAATAAGGAGTTAAAGAAAATATTCGTGAGAGAATGAAAATGGAAAAAGAGAAATATACAGAAAAAATTTAACCACGACTTTTAGCGCATCTAGATTCAATCAGATGAGGTCCCCAGGCTCTCACACAAATCACTTTTCTTCATTGGCCATCATGGAGAGTGTAAGAACCTACAGAGAATTAAAATTCTCTGAACTGAGACTGCATGAAGTCTATGGCTTCATTTCATCCAGCCTTGAGAGCCACCGCTGCTATATTCCAGAAAATTAATTTTCCACCTAGTGATTTTCTTTGGTTTTCCCATAATGGAACATTTAAAAATCCACAGATCCAAGAATTTTAGAAGTTGTAGGCAGTGTTCAGTCAACTCATTCTAACACAGCCCAAGATACCCTGAAATTAAGGACAGAGGAATGGAGCTTACTTGAAGCTGTGAAGATGAAGGAACGCTTTTAAAGAAGAATATGTAAAGAGAAGATCAGTGGGCTGAGAACTAAGTCTTGATTAATGCTCACAGTTAAAGGATGAGAAGAGTAAAAAAGTCTGATAGATATTCACCTTTTTGAATACGTGTGTGTGTTCGAAAAGTGTGTAGAGCTGAGAGAGCGGAGCAAACAAAGGTTAGCACGTGCAATGGTGTGAGTTTCAGAGAAGTCAGGACAGACACAGACTGAAGAGAAAAAATTAAATGTGACAATTATTTCTTTGGTGACAACAGAGTTCATTAGAGAAACTGGAGAGAGAAACAAAGCTTCCAGAAGATAGTGAGTGCTAGTGGATGGTCAGCAATTATGGCAAAGCATGTCAGTTGATCTTTTGAAGCATATTAAGTGAAAGGGCAGAAATCATTTTGAATTTAGCCTAATATTTTTATTGCCTTTAACATCTACCAAATGCTATATCCATCTCACAAAATCATATTTTCCTCATTTATTGGAAAACTAATTCTTCTAAAACATCCCTGTAATTAAGAATTTTCTGCCCTGACCCATGTGTCTCTGTTGGTTGGGAATTGTCCTGCAAAGCAAAGGGTCATTGGTTCAATTCCCCATCAGGGCCTGTGCATGTGTTACGGGTTCAGTTCCTGGTCAAGGTGCATGCAAGAGGCAATTGATTGATGTTTCTCTCTCACTCAATCTTTCTCTTCCTCTCTTTCTCTCTCCCACTCCCAGTTTCTGAAAATTAAAATTAAATAAAAAATTAAAAGAAAAAAGAATGACAATTTTCCACAAGCTAGAACTGTTCTAGCTCCCTTGGCTCCTATTCTAGTAAACCATGCTGGGCCCACTTTTAGACTAATGAAATAATTTCCTTATTGAGAACACTAGGGGATTTCACAGATCCTTTAACTTAATCCCACTGTAGTCAAGCTCCAATTAGGGATTCAAGATTGTTTTCCTCTTGAGAATTTTTTTAATTGCAAGGGAGAGAAATGTAGTTACTTTAGCTTATAATACAAAAACTCAGATTGACTGCACCTCATTTTCATTTCAATCTTATTCATAAAATACTGATTTAACCCTGAAAGACAAACAAAATCTGGACTAGAGAAGCGACATAGTTTAGGGTACCCTTTATTTCAACATGGGAACTGTGAAAATAAAAGCAGTGGAACCAGTGGAAAAGAGAATTGAAAAGCTATGGACGGCTGAAGGAGACTGTCATTGCCCAAGTCGTGGGGGAGCACAGTCTCAGTTAACATTATAACAGTAGGAGAAGGAAATAGTGAGGCGGTGCTGATTGTCATTATAAAGGAGAAGCAGCAAGATTCGGAAGTAGAGTGGATACGGAGACAAAAGAACATAACAGCTTTATAGGATATAAATTAAGTTATTTTGACATAATTTGGTTATAAATACAAAAAATGAACTTTATGGTCAATCATAGTACTATAATCTGGTGCTTCAGTTAAAATGTTATTTGAAAATCAATAACCACTGAAGGAAATTAAACATTCTAGTTCTGTATCAATTCTACTCTTAAGAGAGTTTTTATGCTCCCACATTTGATGTCTCGGAATGTTGTGTCTTTTGTATATTAATGTATGTCTATGTATATACATACATAATATATATACAAGATAGATATCTATATATGCATGTACAAAATATATACATATACCTCTATATTAGCTATATATATATATATATATATTTGAGCCCAAATTTTTATATAAATGTTTATTTATTTATGTATATTTTACATTAGTTTATAACAAATCTCACTTAGGACAGTTGTGCCATGTGAGCAAAAAAGCTTTTTGATTTCAAATTCCATTAACCAATTGAATAATTATACTAGTTGAAGAAGTCTATATGACTTCTATATTAGCGATATAATAGTCTAAATATCTTCCCTAGCACATACCTTTAGAAGCCACGAATTGAGATGATAGTGTCACAAGATAGAAGGAACCTGGATCCCTAAGTCATCAGGTAAATAAGAACCCCTACCTTGGACCACATTGGATTGGCATAAACAATAAACAAACATTTGTTTTACTAAGTCAGTGAGATTTAAGGGCTCATTACTATAATAAAGTATAGCCTAATATAACGAAATAAAAATGGATGGGGCTCTGGGTAAGCAAAAACGAAACACCAACCTAGTATATTCTCAACCAAAGGCCTGCCTTCATAAGGGCTCGGAATTCAAATTCGCATTACCAGGATTGTTCAGAAAACTCCTAGCTAAGGAATTAACATCGGCAAGTTTTCCATCGCTGATAGCATTCCATGGATATATCAACAAAATAGAATAAGATAAATATTGATAAAACATCCTAAATGTACGTCCCCAAGTCAAAATTATACAAGTATAACGTGTGAAGAAATAAGCCACTTAAAAGCCATCAGATAATAAAAGAAAATTATATTCCCAATGATTTCATATACTGGAATTATAAGACCTAAAATATAACATAAATGTTTTAAATTTTTGAAAGAATAAAACATTGAATCCAATAATTTATAAAATAATACACTGGTTGAAAAAAGCAGATACAGTGAAACAAATAATATAAAAATTAAAAAAAAATACCATGAATATGCAGAAATAATAGTTAAAGACATCCAAAAATTATTCATAAACAAAAAATGTAAATAAATTATTCAAATGGGGAGAAAGGAGGAAGATTGTCAAGGAACATATATAAAGGACACATGGACAAAGGCAAAGAGGGGTTGGATAAAGGGTTGGAGGTGAGGATGGCTGGGGTGGGAGGGAGTGGTGGGGGGAAATGGAGACAACTGCACTTGAACAACAATAAAAAAATAAGTATCAAAAAAAACAAATTACTCAAGTAGAAACAGAATGAAAAAGAAAAGAGAGATTAAGAGATTGGGAGGACAGATTGAAGTTGAAGATATTTTCATTAGAGTTCCAAAAGATAATTAACAGATAGGAAAAAAGCAAAATTGAAAGACATAATGGCTAAAAATTTTCCTGAATTGATGAAAAGCATAAATTCTCAAGTTCAGAGAATATGGTATTTCCCAAATATGATAAATAAAAGACAACCACATTTGAATAAATTTTGGTGAAAATACAGAACATCAAAGACAAAAAAAATGAAACTTTTAAAGCAAACAGAGGAGACAGATTCTCTGAAAAAAAAATCAGTCAGGCTTTATCCAGTTAACAATAGATGGTAATATTTCGTGAATAACCACTTATGGTCATAGATAAATGCAAGAATGGTTTAACACCGGAAATGTTATTAATGCAATTCACTATATTAAAATAGTGAGAAAATATTAGTGGATTATCTTATAAGAGAATGTTAAAATGGAACACTACTCTTACTGAAACCATAAAGGACGGGAACAAAATACTAGGTCTCATATAGTTGCACATTTTAGAGCAAGAGGCTCGTCCAACTGTGCAGTGTTTGCAGAAGAAATGTTAGAAAACTAGTCTGATGTTTGACTCGTCACCTACTATGAGGAAATACAAGGGATAGTGAAAGTGTTGATCAGCTGATTGAAGAGATTGGTTGAGAATATTTATTTGTCAACTTCCAGGGAAAGCGGGGAAATGGTGCTTCAAGCCAAGAAAGGTAAAACACAAGTGAACTGCTTGATGTGTGCACTGTTAGGATTTGGAACCTACAGAGCATTAGTTTCTTATACATGCCAGAAAATCAAAATGATATAAGGATGTAGCTGCCAACCTAAAGCAGCAGAAAGTAGAGAGATTAGGCTGAATTAGGGGTGGGAAGAACTTCCACCAGCATTTTTTCATCAAAGAAGCAACCATCATGGGACTTTATCCAAAACGGAACTTCCTGGATTGGGGAACAGGCAAACAAAAGAACTTCTGAAATCATAGACACTGAGAGTCAGAGATATAAATGTCAAATTGTAGATGATATAACTTGTAATACAGGAAATTAGGTGGAAGGTTTCCAGAAGGAAAGTCTCTGGATATCCAAGAAATGTTCTCCAGAAAGAAAAACAGCAACTTAGAATGTCTGTCAAGTCCAGAAGTTTCTAACACTCTAACAGAAGAAAACCAGCCCACTTAATCTGTTCTGTTAGCCCCCTAATCTCCCTTCCTCTAGGTTTGTTTAACTCCAGTGAGCAGTAGAAGAGGCAGAGTTCTGAAAAAAGCTCACCATGCTACTTGTCCTAATTCAAATTTCCAGGCCTGATACAAAACCAGATGGGAAATAGGAAAAGTCTCTGGGTTTAGGTAGCTCAGATTTCAGATTACACAGGCTTAGATGATTTAGCTACTGAAACGAAACTATTTCTGGGCTTAAAAATGATTGAGAAAAACAATTTAAAAACTTGTAATAAAAAAAGTGGTTTAGGATGAGGAATGACAGGAAATACCACATGATCTACATCGTTATGTTTCATTTGAGGTCAGGAAAAGAACAAGTGCATAAAACAGGTATGAAATGAGTTGGGGGAAGATGAGAAAAAAGTTGTTTTCTTTTATTTAAATTATATTTTATTGATTATGCAATTACAAATGTCCCGATTCTCCCCCTTTGCCCCCCTCCACCCAGCAACCCCCACTCCCTCAGGCAATCCCCACACAATTGTTCATATCCAGGGGTCATGTGTGTAAGTTTTTTGGCTACTCCATTTCCTATACCGTACTTTACATCCACATGGCTGTTCTGTAACTACCTATTTCTACTTCTTAATCCCCTCGCTTCTTCACCCATTTCCCCACACCCCCCTCTCATCTGGCAAGTATCAAAACACTCTCCATATCCATGATTCTGTCTCTGTTCTTGTTTGATTAGTTTGTTTTTTTAGATTCAGTTGTTGATACATACTCATTTATTGCCATTTTATTGTTCATAGTTTTAATCTTTTTCTTGCAACATCTACTTGCAAAAGAAAGCTTTGAAAAGACATTTGTTTCAGGTTTTTAAAAATGGAACCTTAAATGTGTGTTAAAACACACATTGAAATATTTTATTCAACATTTGTAACTTCTTATCTGACATTTACAGATTTATTTTGACAGCCTACTTAGTGTTGACAAGTCTGTTTTGCTTTCTTGTAAGTGTATTTTAAAGGTCTATGTTGAACACATTTTGTATGAATCTCTTAATGATGCAAAAACAAACATCAGGAAAATTGAATGCATCTTCAAAAATATGTTTTACCTCTTGAAACATGAGCCCTAAAAAATGTGCTTTCATTAGAAATCAACTCAGACTTGTGAAGCAAAAATTGCTTGAGAAAATATTTCAATATAATCAATTCACTGACCAAACTTTGGGAGAGTAATACCTCCAGACATCCATCAATTATCAACATAGGGTAATTATATCTCCCAAATATCTCAGCTCCATCTACTTCTCTCTATTCTCACTGCCAGTTAATAAAATCTCTCCATTTTCTCTATTATCACTGACTGCCTTGGCCTCACCACTGACTGTGTTTGGTACATAATGTATTATTCAAAATGTTAGTTTGACGAATGAGTGAATTCTGAATGCCAAAAGCATTGTGGTAAAGGAGTAAGACTGAGAAGTGGGTAGAGGCATATGGAAAAAATGAGAAAGGAGCAGAAGGTACATGAAGTGGTGACAAATGTTCTCGTGTTACATTGTTTTCAGAAAGTCTTTGATATTTTCATAATGTAGAATCGGAAATAAGTTTTTTAAAATAATACCCCAAAAGACAGTATTTCCACAATTAGTTTCAAATTGTGAAAGTGACCAAAATGTGCCAAATCCTAACTGAAACTTCATTGGGAATTTGTAAAAAACATAAATAAGCCTTTCAATTCACAATTCTCCAAATCAAGTCATCAAAGTTTTTAAAGGAAATTTTATGACATTTGATTTCTATTTATTTTATTTATTATTAGCTTTTCATTTATACAATATAATGTCAGTCATATAGCAGTTATTAAATGTTGCTGATTCAAATATTATTTGATATCATTTACACAGGTAATGAATGATTCAGACCTTTTTTAAATTATATTTTTATTGATTATGCTATTACAGTTGTCCTAATTTTCACCCTTTGCTCCCCAGCAACCCCACTCCCTCAGGCAATCCCCCCACCATTGTTCATGTCCATGGGCCATGCGTATAAGTTCTTTGGCTGTTCCATTTCCTATACTGTACTTTACATCCCCATGGCTATTCTGTAACTACCAGTTGTACTTCTTAATCCCCTAACTTCTTCATCCATTCCCCCATACACCCCTCTTATCTGGAAACCATCAAAATGCTCTCCATATCCATGATTCTGTCTCTGTTCTTCTGCTTTACTTAGTTTTTTAGATTCAATTATTGATAGAGATGTATTTTTGCCATTTTATTGTTCATAGTTTTGATCCTTTTCTTAAATAAGTCCCTTTAACATTTCATATAATAATGGTTTGATCATGGTGAACTTCCTTAGTTTTTTCTTGTCTGGGAGGCTATTTATCTGCCCTTCCATTCTGAATGATAGCTTTGCTGCATAGAACAATCTTGTCTGTAGGTCCTTGCTTTTTGTCACTTTGAATATTCCTTGCCAATCCCTTCTAATCCCTGCAAATTTTTTGTTTGTTTGTTTGTTTGTTTGTTTTGTTTTTTTGAGAAATGAGCTAACAGTCTTATGGAACTCCCCTGTAGGTGACTAAGTTCTTTTCTCTTGCTACTTTTAAGATTCTCTTTTTATATTTAATCTTTGGCATTTTAATTATGTTGTGTCTTCGAGTGGGCTTCTTTGCAACCACCTTGTTTGGGACTCTCTGTGCTTCCAAGACTTGCATGTCTATTTCATTCACCAAATTAGGGAAGTTTTCTTTTTTATTTTTCAAATATATTTCCAATTTCTTGCTCTTTCTCCTCTCCTTCTGGCACCCCTATGATGAGAATATTGGACCTCTTGATGTTGTACCAGAAACTGCTTATGACGGCCTCAATTTTTTGGATTCCTTTTTCTTTGTGTTATTCTCATTGGTTCTTTTTTGTCTACTTATGTTCCAAATCATTGATTCAATTCTTGGCTTCATCCACTACACTATTGTTTTCCTGTAAATTGTTCTTTATTTCAGTTAGTGTAGACTTCATTTCTGCATGGATCTTTTTAAATGCAGTTGAGATCCTCACTAAGTTGCTTGTGTACCCTTATAACCAGTATTTTGAACTCTGCATCTAATAGATTGCTTATCTCCACTTCATTTAGCTCTTTTTCTGGATTTTTGATCTGTTCTTTCATTTGGGCCATGTTTCTTTGTCTCCTCATTTGGGGCAGCCTCCCTGTGTTTGTTTCTATCTATTAGGTGGAGCTGCTTTCACTCTGTGTCTTGGTAGTGTGGCCTAATGTAGTAGGTGTCCTGTAGGGTCCAATGGCACAGCCTCCCCTATCACTCAAACTGGGTAATCAAAGTGTACCCTTCATGTGAGTTGAGTACATCTTCACGTTTTATTTGAGTATTGATTGATGTTGGCAAATCAATGGGTTTGCCCAGGCCAATCAACTTCAAGACTGGCTGTGACCACTTCCCACCAACATGCGCCCTCTGTGGAGGATCAGCTGTGCAGGGGCAGGTAGTGGTGCTCTGATGTGATCTGTAGCTGCCCACTGGGTGCACAGGCTTTGGGGTTCCCCAGGGGGTGTAGGGCAAGGTCAACCCCTACCTGTGTTTTGCTCCAGGCCACTGTGCCTGAATATAAACCAATCTGAAATGGCTGCTCTAAGGGATTTTTTCTTTAAATTATTTAGCTAAGATAAACCTAAGATTTTTGTTAGATTAAGACAGTATTTTGCTACACAACCGAATTATTGACTATTATTATTAATTTTGTTCATTTGATTCTCCTATATCTTGAAAGTAATGATGCTAGCAGATCTTTCAATAGCAGAGGATGAAAATAGTAAAATCAGAATCTACAATATGAAATTACTACTGGGTCCACTATCAGACACTCTCCTGAATCCTTGATCTGCACTAAGCACCTATCAAAACCTAAATAAAGCGCATAACTTTCCAGAGCTTCAGTTTCATTTTCTTTATGACAATAACAATATCTGATCTACTTACCTCAGAGGAATGGGTAAGATAATATACATGAGATCTGGGTAAAATGCAAAGTATTGTTTGAATTTAATTACTATTTGAAGTCTATGTAAAGATCAAAAAACAGGAGGTTAAACCAACAGAGCAGCAAGGTACTTTGTACTATGTATTATTAGTACAGTAGTTCCAAGATGGATCTCCCATATTCTAGCCCAAGAAAAGGTAACTATATTTCCCAACTATCTCAACCTCATCCATCTTCAGCATATGCACAATGAATATTTGTGTAATTAATTAATTAATTAATTTTAAATAATATTTATTGGGGTGACATTGGTTAAAATTATATAGGTTTCATGTGTACAGTTCTATAACACATCATCTGTGTATTATACTGTGTGTTTACCACCCCAAGTCCAGTTTCCTTCCATCACCATTTTACCCCTTTACACTCTTCTACCTCCCCAGAATCCCTTTTCCCTCTTGGAATCACCATATTGTTCTCTGTGTCTATGGGTTTTTTTTTTTCTCTTTGCTTAATTAATACCTTCACCTTTTTCACCTAACCCCCACCCTTCTTCCCCTCTCACAGCTGTCTGTCTGCTCTATGAATCTGTTTCTACTTTGTTTGTTAGTTAATTTTGTTCATTGGATTCTACATATAAGTGATATCATATGGTACTTATCTTTCTCTGACTGGCTTATTTTTCTTAACACAATACTCTCCAGGTCTATCCATGCTGTTGCAAAAGACAGTTTTCCTTCTTTTTTACAGTTCAGTAGTATTCCATTGTGTAAATATACCACAGCTATTTTTATCCAGTCATCTACTGATGGGCACTTGAGGTGCCTTCAAGTCTTGGCTATTGCAAATAATGCTGTAATAAACATGGGGAATGGTGCATATATTCTTTCAAATTAGTGTTTTAGGGTTTTTTTGATACATTCCCAGGAGTGGAATTGCTTGGTCATAAGGCAGTTCTATTTTTAATTTTTTGAGGTAACTCCATACTACTTTCCACAGTGGCTGCACCAATTTGCATTCTCAACAAGAGTGCACGAGGGTTCCCTTTTCTCCAACACTTGTTGTTTGCTGATTTATTGACAGCCTCCTGACAGGTGTGAGGTCTTTACTGTGGTTTTAATTTGCATTTATCTGATGATTAGTGGTGTTGAGTTATACAATAGTAGCAATGAAAACCCTAAGAGTAGAATGACATTGAGAGAGAAGTCCCCTTGTGGAGTATGCTTAAATTCCAGGAAACCTCTCCCTACTCAGTGATCATATAGAGTATCAAAGAATGGATGACAGATAAGCATCTATTATGAAATATAATGTGTGGCTACTTCTATGGGTAAGGATTACAGTGCTGAGGCAGTCCAGGTTCTTTAGCAACAGCAGAAAAAACTAAAAGAGAGTGTAGTAGGCTGACTGCCTGACTCACTATCATTTCCTTCTTTACAGAGAAGTGCACTTATCCACAGGGTTGGATCTCTAGCATATCTACCAAAAGACCCAATGTGTAGCCACAGATTGTTGACCAGGGGTGACCTCTAGATCTTAAGCTAACCAATAAAATTCTCCCAGAAATGTGTGGCTTTTACCAACAGTCCCAGAAACTAGGCATCAGTGGGGTGTTTAATTGGAAGACTCACAAATTCTCTTCAGAGATTCCCCAATTCCTTCCTGGTTGTTCAACTCCTCTCAGGATTCAATGCGATATGTCAGTACCCTCCTAATAAATTTCCCCTATGCCTAAACTAAGGGAGTTTCACACACAAAAAAGATATTTTAAATACAATATGTAGGGTATTTTCTGGCCAAGTTTTGTCATGCAACCTGCTACCTACACAGAGCCAAGTTCAGTTGTGAGCTACAATTGCTGCCAAACTGGAAATCCTGAGAACTACAACTCTAAGGAAAAGGGGTTGTGGAAGTGAGAGAGGAAGACTTTTGTTTTGACCATTGATAACATTGAAGAGAAAGAGGAATTAAAACCTAGGATAGATGTGGAGGAAAACAATAGTCTTCATTGTCATTACAATGAAGACTATTACATACACTAAAAAAGTGAATTTTGTATTCTTAGGAGATATTTCTCATCTTTACTGAAGAATGCAGACTTACATATAAAGAGGGGGGAAATGTAAATAAGAATTTAACAATGCATTCTGTAGCCCAGGGACATCCCATCCATAAATATTTTGTGGGTATCTAATTTGTTGGCAAGGAAGTAAACTACTGAAACTTCAAATTTTCTACCAATTTCTGCTTATAAAGTCACATAAGTTTTCCTATCATGAAATTTTTAAACATGAAGGATAGTCTAAAACCAAAAGTGTTCTAATTAATAGTTCAAAATAATGACAACCCATCGTTATAATTATTTAAAGGATGTGTAATCATGAAGTCATACACTGAAGACACAAAGGGACACACATGGCCCACAAGCCATGTTTATTCATCACCAAATGATTTATATGGATTAATCCCATAACAGAAGTCAGGAAATTGAAAATCTTAGCTAAATTTAAGCACAATCCTCCAGAGACTTACATTGCTAGAGGGAGAAATAACATTTTTAAGCAGTTTTTGAAAACACGGTTAGTAGCTAATATCATTAATATTCTACAGCAGTCCTTTGAGACTCGGCATAGACAAATCATTGATTTTTATATTTATCTTTTTTGGGGACTTCTGTAGTCACTTCAAGGGGGCTTCATGTAATCCACTGATACCCAAGAATGTTTTCAAGGATATTCTAAATAATTAACCTTCTTACATTGGAATTCAAGTGTCTCCCTGTGATAAAGCACTTGAACACCTCAAAAGCATAATTATAGGCATACCCTTGAGGGTCGGGATATATCAAGTTCTCAAAATGAGGATGGATATTAAAATTGATATAGCAGCAATTAGTTATTATGAACTTTCTCCATTACCCAGCCTATTGAATTGTGTTGGTGAAATGTAATTCCGCTTAAAAGAGTCCACATAATTTCTGATTGCTATTCTCAATCCTCAGTCTTGAACTTATCATAGGATTTCAAAGGCAAAGTCATCAAAACAGATTTAACTTGCCCTTTTTTCCTCTCACTATTGAATCAGTTATGAGGTCACAGTGAAAGAAGACTGCATTCTTATAAATAAATAAGAAATTATTTTTGGAGAAGAAATACATCAGTTAAAAATAATAAAAAGGAATCTTTTAACTAGGCAATGTATAAATGTATATGTAGGTTTAATAATTCCTAATAACTGTGGTTTTAAATATATGAAATAAGCAATGTTGAGTAATTGACATTACCAAACAGTTCTATAAAGATGCTCTTCATAGAAAGCCATCCTGACTTTAATTTCACATGTGCATTCACCACCAATATCTTAACATGTAGCTTCTAAAATGCAAAATAAAACTCATTTTTTCTTATCAATAAATATATTCATTTAGAAATGTTTTTCTAATGTCTCATAGCAATGCCATCAAAAAGATTATTTCAGTAGAAGTCAAGGCTCTCCAATGAGAATGGTCATATTCTTGCCTCTAGCGCTAGTGTATGATACACTGTGACAGATACATTTTATAAATGACATATTTAGTCCAAGGATTTTAAGAAGAGAGATTCATAATAAATAATGCACTCTATTTGAAGTATTTTTTTAACTTATGTTTAACATTTTTGATTCTAACTAATTGATTGTCATGCTCCTATTTATGATGGAAATGTGTGTAGGTGTGATTGGTTCTCAGATACAGATCATTTAATACTATAGGATTGCAACCATTATCTTCAAAACCTTTCAACAGCTTCTCATATACTGATTCTCATATTCTCATATACTGCCAAATAGTATCTAAACTCCCTGCCGAGTCAACAAATTCTACACGGGATAGGCCTCCACTATCACTTTGATCTCATCTCCCACCTCCTAACACCAATTATCCCTATTATCCTTAGACTGACTTCCTTCCTGTGTTCCAAAGCCTTTCTCCTTTGGAATTATCTCCTTAGACTGACTTCTTTCCTGTGTTCCAAAGCCTTTGCTCATTCTTTCCCCTCTTCTTGGCATGCTTTTGACCAAGATAGCTCATATGGCTTACACTCTGACTTCCCTCAAATTTCTGTTCTAAAGTCATTATGTTCTCTAAAAAATACTATTACCCACATACACACATGCACCCACCTATAGGGTCTATTTCCTTTACTTTACCTTTGCTTGCTTGTTTGTTTGTTTGCTTGTTTTTATAGCACTTAATCGCCCAATGACAGGTGTAAATGTTTATTTTATGTCTTCAAGACATAGAAAATATATTTTACTAAGGACATGTTTTATTTTATTAATTATTATATACCCAATGCCTAATGCAGTGCCTGACACTTAGTGTTTGTTGAGTAATTATTTTTGAATGAATGAATGAAGTCAAATTTTACATCAAATACTGTTCTTCGTGCTTGATAGTATAGCATTCAAATTCTGCTTTATTTTGTCTTAAAAGTCTTCAACTGAACTATAATTATTTTTACCATCTTTTTTTCTTATAATTCTAAAAAAAAGTAATAAATAAATATTAAAGTCTGGAAAACACCATAACCATTGCCATTCAGAGTAAACTATTATAATTTAAATAGCAACACATAGGTCAAGACAACAATAAAAAAAAAAAACATTGCAAACCATTTAATAGACTATGGTTGCTTTCTCAAGTGGCCCCTCCCCTTCAAAACCACAACAGAGAGGAAGGAAGGAAAAAAGAAAGGAAGAGGAAAAGAAGCCAAGGGATGGAGGGAAAGATGGAAGAAAACAGGAAAAGAGGAAGTTGAATAAACTTTTAAATTAGGCATGTAATTTTAAAGTTAACATTTTTTAGATTCCAAGTTATCTGTTGTCTCTAGATTATATCACTCAGTCTTAGATTTTTTGTGTGTGTGTATAGAAACATTCAAAAGGCAATTCAGTGAATATGCAGTCATTCAGTATGTGATTATTATAAATGAAGGCAGTAATAACTAGTTATATGAAATCCAACCAGTCTGCAACGACTAAACACAATCATCAGTGTCTCTCCAGGAACGTAATTTTATATAAGAAACATTACTCTTCAACATGCACAAAAGTTTAATGTAGTTTAAACTGGACATAGTTTAATGTCCAGTAGTGTTCTTAGTCATTTGATCTTTATTCGTTTATTTCAGTACTTGCAATGGATAGTACATATCACTCACATGTATGAGAAAATGGAATCTAATTGAAACCCACTGTCTAATTATAGTCCTTGCAAACCACACTTTACTTATGGTTTAGTAAATTGAAAAACTTTAGCGTCTATGGTATATTATACAGGGTTCAGCAGAAGTAATGCCTGCTCAAGTGTGGTTGGTAGGGTATGTGAATGTCTCACACAAAATGGACAGCAGTTTGAACATTTCACCTAAAATGTCATATGGTATTCTTGAATGATATTGTTATGTTACAGAATTACACGTTTATGATATTGTAATGAAAGATTTTTGTTATAAAAAGGGCGTTATTTGTGCCAGACCCTTGATAATAAAACTTCAGCACCTTAGTTTATGTTCTCATGGACAACTATACTGGTTAATGAATAGAGAGGGATTGGAGCAGGATACTATCACCAAAACTGATGATCAAAAAATAGACTGACTGTGTGTTATTTAGACAGCTGATGAGACAAGATTGTGCATTAAAAGGACAGTATTATTTGTGATTGGATACAAATCACCAAATGTCCCAACATGGTTTATTATTTCCAGGAAATAAGGCACATAGAGTAGTAAGTAAATAATTATTAGATGTGATAAGGGCTGTGAAAGGAAAAAAACAAGTTGCTTAGAAAATAGGCAGAACAAGAATGAGAATTGAGGACCTATTTCAGACATAGTCAGGGATGGCCTCTCTGCAAAGGTAACCTGTAGATTGAGTCCAGAAGGATTCAGTAGAGTTTAGTAAGGAGAGATGTAGGCAAGGCAGGGGTGGGGGAGAGTGGTCCAGGCAGAGAAAAAAATGTGGGCAAAGACCATGAGCTTGGTAAAAACTTGGCATATCTGAAGAAGTTAAAGCAGCCCAGATTGTCAGGAGCACAGTGAGCAAGAGAAGGATAAGGCCGGCAGGGATTTGTCATACAGTGCCCTATATGTGCATTTAGTGCACTGTGCATACAGTGCATTTAGGCTATTATAAGACATTCGGGCATGATTCTGAGTCCAACAGACCACCACAAGTGTTATAAGCAGCAGAAGACCATAACCGGATTTAAGTTTTAAGAGTGTAATACTGGGTTGGTGATGTGGCTCAGCTGGTTGGAGAGTCATCCATACACCAAAAGGTTGAGGATTTGATTTCTAGTCAGGGCATACCTAGGTTGTGGGTTCAATCCCTGGTAGGGGACACATGTGGGAGGCAACCAGTGGATGTTTCTCTTTCACATCAATGTCTCTCTGTCTCTCTCTCTGTCTCTCTCTCTCTCTCTCAAATCAATAAACATATCCTCAGGTTACAATTTATTTTTTTTTAAAGAGTGTAATTCTGGCCCTGACCAGCTGGTTGAATTGCTTAGAACATCATCCCGATACACCAAGATTGCAGGTTCTGTCCCCACTTTGGGAGCACACAAGAATGCATCAATAAGTGGAACAACAAACTGTGGAAAGAAGTGTTTCTCTTCCTCCCTCCTTTCCTCTCTCTCTTTCTCTCTCTAAAATTAAAAAAAAAAAAAAGAGTGTAACTCTGCCATTTGGAGGATGGATTGGAAGGATCAAGAGCAGACACAGGGAGGCTGCTGCAGTGTCCCAAGGAGAGATGATGTCGGTCTGGACAAAGGGATGTTATCAAAGTTTACGATGGCCACCTTGGAGGCATATCTGGTTGGAAAAATTGACAAGCTGAATTGATCACTTGAATGTGAGGCCTGAGGGCAAGAGAGGAATTAAGGATGGTGTTCACATATCTGGCTAGCTCAACTGAGAGGATGGTAAGAGTACATTACTGAAAGAAGAAAAACTGATGGGGTAGGGTGTGAAAGGGATAGGAATATAATTAGTGGAAAACATTAAGAGTCTTCAAACATCTTATATTTGAGAATCGGTGAAACCTCCAAGTGTGGCTGCTGGTAGACAGCTCCATATGCCGATCAGCAGTGCAGAGGAAAGGCCAGAGCTGGGAGTCCAAATGTGTTTGATTCTCTCTCCAGACAACATTGGACACATTCACAAGAGGGTAGGGAGACGGTGTAATAAAAGGGTGGCTGTTGGGAACCGCTCTGCCTGGTTTCAGGAGTTGCAACCCCCCCATGGCTAAGGCTGAGTGAGCGACCTTCGGACTGTAAGCCACTAAGGAGACAAAGCTTATCTCCCTGGCAGGAGCGATGCTTCTGCTTCATCCATATCTGGCCCCCAATGCTTGATCGGTTAGTCAATGACGGGTAAGATTTCCTCAAGGGAGGGGTCGCCTAAGCCAGGCACGACCACTTGGAAGGCCCTCAAGGAAGGACTCGGGGGAGCTGCAGCAAAAAGGGGGTGATGGACCCTCGCCCTCCTGCTATCCAGACATAGCCGGAGTTCTCAATCCGTCTGGGAGAAGTTTCCTTATCTCTTGCTTCTTGGCTCTGATCCACTTAAGCCTGAAACTATAACAGAGGCCTGTGCAGCCCTGTGCTAGCTAGAGCAGGCTCCCCGGGTGATCAGGCATAAGAAAGAATTCTGTGAATTCTAAAGTCCTGTGAAAACTGCTTTGCTAAGAGTGCTCTCGTTTAAATGATAAGGGTCCGAGGAGGAAATGAGTTTGTCTCCCAAAGTTTTGTAACCCCTTAGCTGACAGACCCTGTCTCAGATTAAGCCCTCAGATTTCTTTGAAATGTTATCTATTGTTTGATCTTTGCCACCTGACAGTGACTGATGAGCTTTACCTGTATTCCTGTGTGTTACAAACCTAATTAAAGTCATTAGGAAGGGACTCTTGGCCCTTCTCCTTTGAGAGATTGGCCACCTCTCCTCCCCAAGCACATCAAGTCTTGGTAGTCTTATTTTCATCCGAGGAGGACAGATGGGGCTCTGCTGGCGGAGCCCCCCCACAGGTGGCTCTTGTGGATGATGCTTTCCACAACTGAAGTGATTTGCTGGATATACCAGCTACTTCCCTCTGCATCTCTCTATTTAATAAAACTAATGCATTAGTTTGTACATTAAAGGTGAAGCTCACCTAAACTGGTTAAGACCTGAAACCATACCAATCCCTCTCTCTCTCTCACTCTCTCTCTCTCTCTCTCTCTCTCTCTCTCTCTCACTCTCACTCTCTCTCTCTCTCTCTCACTCTCTCTCTCACCCTCTCTCTCACCCTTCTTCTTTCTCCTCACCTATTTGACTTCTTCATTCTTTGGTTTTGGGGATTTGTGAGTAGGCTTAACCAACCTACAGCCTTTTTCAATATGAAACTATAAAATTATATTGTTCAGGAAAACACATGGACACAGATCAGCTTACAAGAGTGCTCTATACTGTGGTTGAGGACCCGGGCCCAGACAACAATGAAGTGACACTTTCCTCCTATACGTCATTTTTCCTTGTGAATACACTGACCCCCCAGGAAAGAATGACTAAGGTCAAGGGTAAATTTTAGATATCCTGGATGCCACATTGTCATCATTATTTCTGATGAAGCTCAATGTCTTTGTTTAGTCTCACATTATATCTGTCAGATGGTTTCCTACTTTGGTAACTTGCAGTATTTAATAAATTAGACTCCCACTATATATCATTTGCTGTCCTTTTAGACTCTTAGTAAATATACTCCACTGATTCCGTTTAACTTATAACAGATCTGGGCACCTGCTTCTGAGCTGAAGCCCATCTCAGCTGTGGATTTCTTTTTTTAATGTGTTAGCAGTTGAAGTGAATCTTTACTGTGGAATGGCATCCCTCATCTGTAAAGCCATTTACAAACTTTACTGATCAAGCTGTACATTTCTGAGCTGGAATTTAATCTACAGAGCCTCCTGCAAAATGAGCTGAATCCGTTACTAATCATGGGCAATGGTAGAATTTATTTGGTTTGCAGTAATTTGCATTATTTGCTTATTATAGCCCTTGGTTCCTGCTGCAGACCGCTGCGCAGTGCTGCTGGAGCTGGGAAATCACTCTCCACATCATCCTACTCCTGAGGTGAGAACATTTTGGTTGCAGATGAAATGCCTTCCTAATATGAGAATCTCACCATTCACACATGCATTTACCTTCTCTCCATGTCCACATCACATCATACCGTGAGTGCTGCCTGGACATTTCTGTATACACTTATGAAACTATGATGTTCCAAAACATTAAGCCAAAAGCAGCATTATTCCATTTGACCACAGTCTCTGTATGACCCCCCTTAGCTTAACCCACCATTGTGTTCACAAAAACCACTAATGCTATTAAAATTGTCTCTGTGCTACATCCCTCCACCGCTGCTCTAGAAATAGTACAATAACGTAGAAAAATTTAATCAAACCTAGATACCATGTCCTGATTCTTGCTCCAAAAAAGATTTTATTCCAACTAAAGTATAGAGAATGACTCAAAATTCCATAAATTAAAGATATTCAAGCACAAACTTTTATTTTTGGCCACCAAACCTAGACAGACTGCTACAGATAATTGCAATAAAGTTGGAGTACTCTTTTAAGAAATCTTCTGTACTCTGGGAAATGCATTGTTTTATACAGAGAAAGAATAAATAATTCTAGAAAAGAATTGTGTTCACATCCAGTAGTATCTGAACCAACATCTAGACTTGTCAAGTAAGATCAATATACTTGCTTCATGTTTGCATCACAGAACGGCAAGATGGCTTTTGACTAGATAAGATAATACCTAGAGTTTAATCCTGGGGTATCAGAAGATAAAGCACTCAACTGTCCAAGAGAGAATAAAATTTATGTTTTAGTATTTTGTAGACATTAACCACATACACAATAGACCAGATAAGCAAATGTGTACAATCTTAAGAACAAAAATATAAAACTGAGCCACTCATTTATACTTGTTGAAGGTTTTTCTCAAGAAAACACATAAAATGACCAAGGTTGCCAAGGTTGCCGATGCAGACAAAAAAATATAACCCAGTAATAACAGTCAGGAAACATGTTCTACATTAATAAATTCACTCATTAATCCATAAATTGTATGCAAGAAAGATTAAATAATTTTAACATGACAGAATTTGTTAAAGATAAAGTATATGTAAACCTTCACCTTCTATTTTTAAACTGATCTTCACCTTTGCTCAGGGAAGATGAGAACTAGCAATAGTTGCCCCATTGGTAGCTCTTTTGTACATGTGTTCTTAATTTGTTTACTGAGAAATAAATGCTCTAAAAACTAAATTAAAAAAAAAAAACCATGAAATATCACTTCCAGCCAAGATGGAGGCATAGGTGGACATACTGTGCCTCCTTGCACAACCAAAATTAAGGACAACGAGGATTTAGAAACAAGAAAACATCCAGAACTGAGAGAGAATTGAACTGTACAGAGGTCCAACAACCATTCATCCAGACCAGTAAGAGGGGCAGAGTCGCTGCAGGAGGAAGTGGAGGTTGGCAGACCAGAAGTGCAGGCAGCTGCTGGCAGACCTGGGCCTGCAGGCAGTGGCTAGCAGCCTCCAGGTGCACAGGCGGAGGCTAGCGGACCCCAGGTGTAAGGTGGCTGGCTGACCAGGTCCCACATTGGAGCGCAGATAATCCAGGTGAAAATGGGGAACAAGACAGAACTCACAACCCAGGGCCCCAGTGCCAGGAAATAAAACCTAAAAACACCAAGACCCTGCCCCCACATACAGCGTCACAACCCAGCAAGTGGGCTACCCCGCCCTGAGGAACACGTAAGGCTCTGCCCCTCACTAAGTAACAGCTGAAACCAGCTGAAACCAGACCAAAAAAAGAAAAAAGATGGCTCAAACGGGAGAACAGATCAAAGCCCCAGAGCCAATTCATCTAAGCGATCAAGAGATAGCCAACCTATCAGATGCACAGTTCAAAGTACTGGTGATCAGGATGCTCACAGAATTGGTTGATTTTGGTTGCAAATTAGATGAACAAATGAAGGCTACAATAAGTGAAATGAAGGAAAATGCACAAGGAACCAATAATGATGGGAGGAAAAATGGGACTCAAATCAATGGAGTGGACCAGAAGGAAGAAACAAACATCCAATCAGAAAAGAATGAAGAAACAAGAATTCAAAAAAATGAAGACAGGCTTAGGAACCTCCAGGACATCTTTAAACGTCCCAACGTCTGAATTATAGGGGCACCAGAAGGAGAAGAGGAAGAGCAACAAGTGGGAAACTTATTTGAACAAATAATAAAGGAGAACTTCCCCAATCTGGCAAAGGAAATAGACTTCCAGAAAGTTCAGGAAGCTCAGAGAGTCCCAAAGAAGTTGGACCCAAGGAGGAGCACACCAAGGCACATCATAACTACATTAGCCAAGATTAAAATGAAGGAGAGAATTCTAGAAGCAGCAAGGGATAAGGGGACAGTCACCTACAAAGGAGTTCCCATCAGACTGTCAGCTGATTTCTCAAAAGAGACCTTCCAGGCAAGAAGGGCCTGGAAAGAAGTATTCCAAGTCATGAAAGTCAAGGACCTGCATCCAAGATTGCTCTATCCAGCAAAGCTTTCATTTAGAATGGAAAGGAAGATAAAGTGCTTCTCGGATAAGGTCAAGTTCAAGGAGATCATCATCACCAAGCCCTTATTATATGAAATGTTAAAGGGACTTATCTAAGAAGAATAAGATTAAAAATAGGACAGTAAAAAGACAGCAAACTCACAGATATTAACAACCACATCCAAAACAAAAGCAAACTAAGCCAACAACTAGAACAGAAACAGAACCACAGAAATGAAGATCACATGGAGGCTTAGCGACAGGGGAGTGGGAGGAGAGAGGGCAAAAAGGTACAGAAAATAAGTAGCATAGATGATGGGTAGAAAATAGGGGGAGGGCAAGAATAGTGTGGGAAATGTAGAAGCTGAAGAACTTACGACACATGGACATGAACTAAAGGAGGGGAATGTGGGTGGGGGTGTGCACGGTGGAGGGGAATGATGGGGGAGAAATGGGATAACTGTAATAGCATAATCAATAAAATATAACAAAAGAAAGAGAAATGTCAGAACACTAGAAAAAAACTATGAAATATCATACTTGGATTCTTTAATATTTTGATGTCTATAGCATCTAACAGATTACAGGCAAATCTATTTGAAAAACAATAGCTTTTGAAGGTTTTGCAAAATATATCTTTCCTCATGCCCTAATTCCACTTCAATCCTGGGCGGATTCCTCTGTGTTCAGGACACCCCATTGATTTTGAAAACTGCTTCTTAGGGAGCCTTGCTAGGATTGTTCCAAGAATCTATTAGAAATCAAGAAAGGTTTAATTTCAAGAATGTGATTCAAGTTATTCCTTTTTTCCTTTTTTAAATTATTTTTATTTTTATTGTATTTTTCCATTACCATTTATTCCCCTATACTTCCTTTCCCACCCCACAATCACCGCCTTGTTGTCTATGTCCATGGGTACTTTTTCCTTTTTGCTCAATCCCTCTGCCCCCTAACCTATCCCTCCCACAGCTGTCACCCTGCTCTTAACCCATGAGTCTGTCTCTATTTTCCTTGTTAGTTCAGTTTGTTCATTAGATTCCACATATGAGTGAAACCATATGGTATCTCTCTTTCTCTGGCTGGCTTATTTCACTTAGCATAATGTTCTCCAGGTCCATCCATGCTGTTGCAAAGGTTAAAATTATCTTCTTTTTTATGGTCAAGTATTATTCCACTGTGTCAATGTCCCATAGTTGATTTATACACTCATCTACTGATGGACACTTGGGCTGCTTCCATATCTTGATGATTGTGAATAACACTGTGGTGAACATAAGGGTGCTTATGTCCTTTTGAATTAGTGTTTTGGATTTCTTAGGATACAGAAGATCTGTCTGGAAAAAGTCCAGTCATTGTTAATATAACAAGAATGGTTTACATGACATCGATGTAACCTGGCAGCCAAAGAGAGTGGACTACAATGCACATGTATGAACAATGACAACTTCACTGTACTAGTCAGTGGGGACAGTAGATGCCATATAGTGAGCATATGTGTTGTGTGGCTGATGCATTCAAAATGACTGAGTGAGTACAGCAACAAATCTGCATCAAATTTTGCTTTAAGCTTGAACTTTCCTCCGTGGAAACTATTTGGATGATTCAGAAGGCTGCAGCTGTGGGCAACTGGTGATTGGTGGCTTCATCACAACAATGTGCCAGCTCATGTGTCACATATCATACAGAGTTTTTGGTGAAACACCAAGTCACCCAGCCATTGTTAATATAGCCCCACTGCAGCTCAGATTTGGTGTCCTGTGACCCTGCCTTTCCCCAATACTAAAATCACCTTTGAAGGGAAGAGATTTCTGACAGTCCATAAGATTCAGGAAAATACAAGGGGGCAGCTGATGGTGATTGGGAGAATTGTGTCAGGTCCCAAGGTGTCTACTTTGAAGGGGACTAAAGTGTCATGTCTTGTATCTTCTTCAATAAATATCTCTATTTTTCATATCACATGGATGGATACCTTCTGAACTGGCCTTGTATTCCCAGAAGGGGGATCACTGGGTCAAAAGGAGATCCATTGCAACCACTATGGAAGGCAGTATAGAAAAATCAAACTATTTCTATTTAATCTATTGTATAAAATAATTATTCATATATTTCAGGGAATGAAATAATTCAGAAAACCACAAAATCATATTAGAAAAGATATAGCAGTGCCTTTTATTATTTAGTTTTTTCTAGATAAAATAAATAAAATAGAGACAACTGTTCTTGAACAACAGTAAAAAAAAGTAAGGTAAAAAAATTAAAAATAAATAAAAAAGAAGAAAATGAGAGTAGCCTATGACAGTACACAGGTTATATTGGCAAACCTATGAGATGAAGGTTGTAACAAGTTATTATTTATTAATTCAAATTGGGAGATGGCTATAAAGTAGAGCCTTGTGTGGGAAAAATAGAATGCTTGCTTAGGATGCTTATTGTGCATGTGTTGTAAGTTTACCCACTCACTACCGACATTACCCATCAAAAAAAAAAAAACAAAAAACCCCTGATCTGCCACTTTCTGTGAAGACAATGTCCCTAGAAGATCTGGTACTAAAGTGCATCCATGCTGGAAACAACCCAGCATATGACAAACAATGAAAACTCTTATGTGTCAATATGCTAACAGACATTTTATTGTTAGGTGAAGTCCTGATCTTAATGTCAATTGAGTCCCAACAGTATGATTCAGAAAGAATATTGAGAATGCAATAGGCCTTCTATTTGAGAATGCTTGACAAGGTGAGGAAAACAAGGGCAGACATTATTTAAGTAATTCACAGGGTAAAGAAAAAGGATAAATAGATTCAAGATACATGTGTGATAGATAATCAAGCCAAAGTTAAACTCTAAACTCTAATCCCATCTGATCATAGGGACTCATAGGAACTAGAGACAGTGAGGCTGCCTAAAAACAAAATATTGCTGATACAATCAGAGATTGAGATGCATGCACGTCAACTAGGATCTCCAAATGCTGGAAAAGTTCCAAATAAGACAAAGCCAACTATTTACCATCCCTTGAATCATATTCATTGACTTAAAGCCAATAGTCTGAAAAGTTCTTTTCTGTGGTGCAATGGACAACGGCTGGGTCTTCCCCAGGCATTCTTTCTAAGCCCACTTCCTCACAAAGGGAGTCATCCCATAGTCCTCTCATAAGGAGGTTCAAGATCTCTGGAAAATGGATTACTAAGTAAGTGAACTGTAGCTATTCAGATAAGATGCCCCATCTCAACTTTTCTGACATTGCCCACTACCAAAAGGGGACAGGATGCCCACTTCAACCAAAGTGTGTTCTAGAAAGCACCACTTCAACCATCCTAAGAGGAAAATGCCTAGTCCATGAGCTTATCTTTCCCTGGACCACAGGAGAGAAAAAGAGGTAAGAGAGTTGAAGCTGTATCCTTTTTCATTCACTGTACTATTCCACTTTTTTTTTTTTAATCTCTTGTTAAGAGTGCTTGATTTGATCAAATCATCTGGCACAGTTACAGAGAATGTTTAAAGAATGTGTGTGTGTGTGTGTGTGTGTGTGTAAATCCTGGAAGATCATACATTTAAAAATATATGAATGGTTTTCTCTCGGTGTTGAAATTTAAGGGCTATAGGTACGGTTTACTTTCTCCTTTCAACTTTTCTGAAATGTTTAAACGTTCTTTATCTTAGCATTTCAAATAGTCTATATCTTCCTAAGTATGTCATAAATCAATAACTTCTCCTCATAGTTTTCCAAAATGTAGGTTTCATTCAATATAAAGAAAAATTACTACCAATGTAGCTATAATTACCCATGAGCTCTTTCACAATAAATCACAAAATGTATATAATTTTCTGTAGGATTGAATATATAAGTATTTATTTTATACAAATGTATTGAAATAAGTCTTAAGTGAGGCCAGTGAAGGAATTACATGCAATGGAAATGTATGAATGAAATGAGAAAGTGGTAGTGAAGAATGAGGCAAGTGCCTTCTGGATTCTTTAAAAACAGTGCAAAGAAAAGTTGTGTGAATAATTATCCACATCACCAATTCATTTTCTTGAGGGACATAACTATTGCATATACATAGTTAAAGTCAAAAATAAGATCAGTTCAAGCAAAAATAAGTAAAACATAAAATTTTAACAATTGCTTGAATAATAGATCTAATTCTCCTTGAAATTTTCCCCTTAAAAAAACTTCAGAACACTGCCACAATTCTCCACTTCTCTTTAGCTATATTCATCTCATAGTAGTGATAAGAAAGGACATTAAACAGCATATAAGATGTTATACCATGCCAGAAAATGTTGTTATTATTGTTATTATTATTATTTGCCTTTTGATACTCAAAACTTTATCCAAGCAATCAGAATAACAAATATGATTAGAAAATAATTTTTTAAATGAAAGACTATCAGAAATTAAAATAAAACATATGGAGATTATATGGAGCCCTATTACAGAATCTGGAAGAGCGGCACCAGCGCGGGTTCTCTGCGGCAGTCATTCAGCAAAGTCCCGGTCTCGGCCCTTGAGCTGAAACGAACCTTTCACATATTTGAAATGATCAAAGTTTCTACTCTGTTCTCAGTGCTTTAGGCACAGAGACAGTCAAGTACAAAGATGATCTCTTGGGCTTTGCAGTCCAACTTTCTGGGATTAAAACCAAGTATTCGTTTCCTCCTGTGTTAAACTGACTCAGTAGTAGCTGCCCCGGGGAATTATTATGCAGATTAAATTAGGAAACACATGCAAAACAACCTTTCCAATCTCTGAAAAATAATAAGTCCCTGAACAATATTAACTACTGTGAATATTATTAGTATTGATTCTTTAACTCCCATCATTGCTGCATGGAAATTTCACAAACGTTTTCACAATGGTTCAAGTAGGTTAAACCCATCAAGGAACCGGTGAGAAATAAAAATGATAACGTGATGTGTCTTCCACTACTCAGGGATTTAAAACCAATTTCTTTTGCCCCTCTGCACGTTAGTTGTCAGTGTGAAGGCACTTATTAACACCTGGGAAGCACATTAGCATTGTCAGCCGTCCCTGTCTGTCTTCCGTTGTTGACTCGGACCCCTCTTTTTCTTCTCTTGCCCTTTGTTCTCTCCTCTCAAAGACATCAAGAAAAAAAAGAAATCCGGTTTCTGATTCAGGCTTCAGCTTCTGAAGGCTTGATGTGCAGTAGGAACAGAAGCAGCATGTTTTTAACCTCTGATGACACTTCATTTCAGAAAGCTGCTTGAA
The DNA here is from genome assembly GCA_039655065.1 of Glossophaga mutica. NCBI lineage: Eukaryota > Metazoa > Chordata > Mammalia > Chiroptera > Phyllostomidae > Glossophaga > Glossophaga mutica. Next base: position 33,628,324 of record CM077306.1, on the reverse strand, counting down.
AGGATCTCAAGGGATCAATATCACAAGCAGTTGTAGCTATTGTTAGGTTATTGGTCAGACAATAGGAGTTAGCTATTTGTAGCAAGAAAGCTGAAACAACCACCAGCTAGTTAAAATCATAGAACACAAGAGTAAACCCTATGAAATAAAATGTAAACAGGAATATTCTATGATCTACTAAATCTGTATTTTGGCTTATGGCTTTTTAAGGCATTATAATACAAAAAGAAAATGTGAAAATACTACCTGCACAGTTACTATTTTGGGAAATTCAGTAATGCAATGTAGAAAAAATTGATACCCCTGGCATATAACCAAAATGAAATCAATCCAGATTTAAATAAGCAAAATATTGAGCCAACTTCAAGATTCAAATTCATTTAAAATATATTTTATTTTCCAAAAGGAGGAAAAACCAAACATGAAATATATATTTCTAATGTCATTAAAATAAGATTACTTTTGAGATCTCTATTACTATAAATTTTGCTCTTGTCATTCCACTGGTTTTCCCCCTCTACTCAGTCCCAGGTAAATGGTGCATTTAAGACATTGGCATGAGAACACTATACTGGTTGACTTTAGTAGGACTTCTAAAGTAATGACAAAAATGCAGTAAGATTATACTGTATATGAAATCACTTTATAGGATAAAATTAATAAAATCACAACATTAACATATGTTCAATATTCAGGTAGAGTTTGTAAATTGCATCATATATGCATTCTGATTTGGATGGACTTAGGCTAGAAGTTCTGGGGAAAAGTACATCTATAAATACAGAAAACACAAAGTTATTATATGATCTATTCACCATAAGAGCTCTCATGACTCTGTGAGCTTAAATGTAACCTGGCTTTGCCAGCTACAGATATTAAATGGTCTCCTGCTGTTCTTTTTGTCTCACAAGCTAAAGGGTAAAGTTCTCCATTCTTGTTCCTCTATGAGCTACTGTTTTCAAGACCATAAAAGTTCAAATTGAACAGTCACTACATAATTTTGCACCTAATGTGTACCAGTTATTACTGGAACAGGCAGTGTAATTTTGCTGAGATCAATGCTATGCATGATGTTCTAAGTTGGCTTGCCAGCATAGCATCACATGTAATATTGTAAAACAGTTTGTTCTAGTCAACATCAACTCAAGCTACTATGACAACATTTCACAGATGATGAGACTTAATTGCACAAAAATGTCATTTTTCAAAGATCCTGGACACAAAGGAAAAATATGGATTTAAAAAAGAAAAACTCATGTTCATGAGGTCACCAGGAGTCAGCCTTGGGTTAGGAGATGAGATGAACTTTGAGAGACATCTTGCATTTGATTTAAAGACTTACAAATAATACTCTTAATTATTAAATGGAAAATAAAAGATAAAACAGATAATTCTCTTAACTGACTACTATAATCTAAATAAGCTATTTTATTTTAAAAATACAGATTAAATGTTTACAAAAACAATAAACACCTAGCTATAAATACACAGAAGTTACATAAGGTTTTAACAAAGTACAGAGAAATTTCTGCAGCATGTTAACTCAGAAAGAAAGAAAGAAAGAAAGAAAGAAAGAAAGAAAGAAAGAAAGAAAGAAAGAAAGAAAAGAAAAGAAAAGAAAAGGAAAGAAAAGGAAAGGAAAGGAAAGGAAAGAAAAGAAAAGAAAAGAAAAGAAAAAGAAAAGAAAAAAAAAAGAAAAGAAAATAAATGACTATATAAGCCAGCAACAGTGAAATTTATTCTTAGTGGTTCTTTTTCCAATATGTAAGATGTAACCTATTACACAGTGACATGCCAGTTAAGCTTCATCAAACTGATTATATACCATTTCATGAAGATGTAATCCACTGGGACTTAAGTAGTCCAATGTAATCAGTTATATTAAGATGGATCAGTACAGGTTGTAAAAATATCAAATCCTCCTAGCAGTAGATCAAGACAGATAAAATTCTGTTTGTTGAAGATTTTTGAGTCCTGACAGATAGCCTATAATTACAGGATGTTTATGGTTTGGTTGCAACTAATTTTTCTATAAAGAAGTCAGAACAATAAATATTTTCTTTAAGCCCTATCCATGAAACAGTCATTATCTTTAATAAAAAAAAAAAATCAAATGTGTTTCCTTTTCCAGAACTCTTCTCACTTGTTAAATCATGTCAATGATTTCTCTATTTCTCTGGCCCAGTGTAAGTCTCCCAACTTTTCTGAAAACTACACCAAAAACAAAAACTTGGAATGGAGAAGTGACGGAATAAGATTAAGATTGGATAGGGAAAGGTTGTATACAGGAAACCTCTCTCTTTAACCAGCCTGGATGGCAAACCAAAGCAAACCAGACCCTTTCCTTTCCCTTCCTCTCTGCTGTAAAACCGGTAGTTGAAGAGTGAAGAGGAGATGAGCTCAGGCCTGGAGAGAGGCAGCTAGCTGCTTCCCTGCCCACATTCTCACTCTTTTCACTCTCCTTTTCCATTTCAGCTGTATGCAAACTATGAGAAAATCCCACCTGGAGAAAAAAATGTGGATAGAGTAAACCATTTTAAAAGTTTATAATAAACTAAATTTTGAAAATAGAAGAAAACTCATAGTGTCTCTCCCTAACCTCATATTGGCCTTCAGCCTGCATTACCCCCACCTGACTCACTCCCTCCTTCCTCCCTCCTTCTTGTCCTCCTCCTTTTCCTTCTTCTCCTTTTCCTGCTCCTCCTCTCCTCTCTTCACTTTTCCTCTTTCCTTTTCTCCCCTCCTTGACTCTCCTCTCTTTCATCACTCCCTGATTGTTTAATACGGCCAAGCCATACCAAGGCACCTTTCCTTCTTTAAAATGATCTACAAAGGCATGGTCTATTCTTTTTTCCCCACCTTTTAGCTTATAAAACCAAGTAGAAGAAGTAAACATCTTGCCAAAAGTCAAAAATCTATTTAAATAAAAATTAAATTTCAATATTTTTTATGTACCATGTAATAAAACCAGCTCTGAGAAACTTCAACAGATTTTGAGAAAATGCTTAGTATAGTCCAATTTGAAATATAGGCATAAGATCATATATAAAAATCACTTTGGAGGATCTCAGGGAGGCCCTTAAAACAACAGTCTAAAATACTTTAGAGAAACTCTATCTGAGTTTGAAAAGCCAACATAATTGCCAGTCATAAGAGACAAAGAGTGATTGAAAAATATGACCAGCCCATCAGAAGTCACACATGTGCATGCTCACACACAATATATGGATTTATAAGCATTGATTTGTGAAGGGGCCAGCCCAAGACACACAATATAAAAAGAACCCACCAAAACAATTTTTCTATAATGACATGGGCTGCAGAATTTTGGATACAGGGTGTTCCCAAAACTCAAAGATTACCCTCTGAGAATCCCTTGCCACCTCCAGAGGTTTGACAGCCCACTGAGCAGTTCCAAAATTGTTCACCAGCAAAAACCTGTCAACTTAATCATGACAAAATAGAACGTTTTGTGGGTGGCTAAGAGTTTACTCTACATTTGTAAACAAATTCAAAAAGTCATAGAGGTTATCAGATGACCACTACAACCCCCAAACTCTATGCAGTACCAATCTCAATAGAAATGTGTTGTCCAATCATTACATCGTGTGTTAGGAGAAAGTTCGGTCTTCGTAATTAAACAGATGTCAGTTCACAGATCAGCTCTGTCAGCAATCACTTAGCTGCCCTCCAACCTCCTGCCAGCCTTAGTTTTTAAGTTATTTTAATTTTTTTTAAAGATTTTATTTATTTATCTTTAGAGGGGAAGGGAAGGAGAGAGGGAGAGAAACATCAATGTGTGGTTGTCTCTTGTACGTCCCCTGCCGGGAACTGGCCCACAACCCAGGCATGTGCCCTGACTGGGAATCGAACCACGATCCTTTGGTTCACAGGCCAGTGCTCAATCCACTGAGCTACACCAGCCAGGGCCTAATTTTTAATAATAATATCACTTTGTATGTTTTTGTGAAAACATCATATCATTTTTGTAAATGGTTGGACTAAGATATGTAGACTTTGGTAAGTAACAACTACTATTATTGCTCTCTTTTTGAATTGGTTAGCAATGGATTATGTGTTGAATGAAATGCTTTTCTATATCAACATAGTTTCACCAATTTATAAGTCACTGTTCCCTAAAACCTTCCCCAACCCATCCTCAAAGTACCTATCCAGTTCATCCCCATATTATATCAATGCTGCATGTTCTGACAAGGGATTGTACTACTCCACTGAAACAATTTCTTGAACTGGGACTAGAAGCAAAATCTAAAGTCCACAAGTTTATTATGCTTTGTTGTCAAATGGCTGCATTTTACCTTTGTTTTTTTTATCCACAATTCTACTTCTCATCCAATAATTTCTTCATAGGTATATCCTTGAAGAAATGTTCACAAGAGTGATTTATGAGTGGAAAAAGTTACTTAACTAGAGTTGCATTTTGTGAATGTTGCAAGACCCGACAGGTGCCTGAATGCATTAAAAAAAATTATGTTCACATTATGTGGGAAACCATTCCTGTTTTTATTTTTACTGTAGTACAAATCAGTATATGGATTAATTTATTCACGTAATTATATTCGCAGCTCCTTTACCTTTATTCATGGCTATAACATTCTTTATGGGAAAGAGCACTTTGCAAGTCAGCATAAAATGTCTTTTGAGCACTATGGGGAAGGTCAGGGATAATATGTGTGCCTGTGGACATTAAGGGTCATCTGAATCTGGCCAGTATAAAAAAGCAGATGCCTGGACAATTTTATATTATAAACACCAGGAAGATTTTTAGACAATAGATCCTTGATTGCCAAGCTGCTAAAGATGGTTATCTCATTTCTGAAACATAATTGGTCTGCTGGCATTATACCCACGTTACTGAAAGGGATGAAGATAAAATTATAAACTGCTGTGTAAAGCCTGAAATGTCCACCTTTATGTTTAATTTTCTCCTTAATGTTGTAGAGTTTATAAAATATGCATTCATTCCAGTTTTTAATAGCTTTTATCAATCCATTTTTCTTCTTCAGATGAGAGGCAATCCTACTTAATAGAAGAGATTTCTTACACTGCACTTTCAGACCTTGATCTGTCCTGTAATTTTGCAGGCTTTCTTAGTATAAGCAGCATTTATTAGAGAAAACACAAAAGGCAATAAACAGCTTCTTCAATATGAAAGTTATGAAAAAACTAAGATCATTTTGATAAGTAGATTAGACTTTCACTGACAAAACATTACCATTGTAATATTTTTAAAACATTTAAAAATATTTAAACAGCTAAAAATTTTAATTTTTGAAACAACTGCTCCTAATTTCCTTTTACTTTCACATCATACTTCTTTAATTCAAGGCAAAACAATTTAAAGTCTACATTTAGAAATACAAAACAGTAAGAAGTTTTGATGAGGATAATTACTGCATTTATCAAACTTCCCATTTACCACCACCTATCAAGATCCTGGATTTTTGAATAGCAATTATGAATCACAAGAAATAAGTAAACTCAGTAGACCCAACTATTACCTCCTAAAAATTGGACACAACTTAAATAGCCCCAAAATAGATGATAAGTTAAATAAACTATGGTATATTCAGAAAAAAATAATAAATAATAAATAAATACAATTAATAATGAAATAAAAATCATAAACTTTAGAATAACTAATGACTTGGAATAATATTTTAAGTGCATTGCTAAGTGAAAAAAGTAAGGTATGAAGGAGCGTAACCATATGATTAGGTTTTATATAAAATTTCTTGAAAGAAATAGAACAAAATAATTACATTCTTTCTCTTTGATGGAATTCTGGGTGACATATTTTCTTCTATATAAACTTCAATATTTTTCAAATTTTTCCATTGAACTTAAATTACATGTATAAATTCCCAAAACACAATTTTTTAAAAAATTAATGAAATATACTTCCTCAGGCACTTATCAATGAAGAGTAGTGTCACAATGCAATCTGTATTAACAGCCAATGATGATGATAATTAAGGGATAATTCTAAAGTAAATATCACAGGAAAATTTTTTAACTTGTTTAACAGAAAGAAATAAGTTGTCTGAATATATACTGAATGACTACTAAATACATAGCTGTTGACTAATGTGGCATGGCCCATGAAAAAAGCAGAATTTATGATCAGGGAAGTCAGTATGCAGGCCATGAAACATACGTGAGCCACATTCCAGTATAGTTGGGGAAAACATCAGATAAATGAAGTAAGGAAGGAAAAGTAATGGAGGAACTATCATGGTAGATTTGGGAGCACAAATTTGATGTTAGACTTCAATGCAGGACTGGTTTATCTCTTATGTGCAGGGCCCCATGCTGAGGCCCACAATGTTTTAATTTTTTTCAAATGAAAAAAAGAAACTAACTTCTAGGTCAAAAAACTCACTTTATGCCAACACAATTGTAAAATATAATTTTAAGTACTTTTTAATGGAGAAAGGAACCCACAAAAGCAAAAGTGCCTAAGTTCCGTGAATGTCATATTGGGGTTTTGGTTCAAAGACTTAAAGAATAGTATTTAAGAGAATAATTCCAACATCTCTAAAGAACACAGATGAGAAAGTACCTAAGCCCAGCAAGACTCATATAAATTTGTTATATCAAACTATGAATAAAATAAGGGACGAGAGACAGAGAACAGCCACAAGTAATAAGAATGGTAAAGGAAGAAGAGTATCTTGACAAAGACAAGAGATTTGACCAGTCTCTGTACCATTACAGGGGTCTGATGACAATATACCTGTGTGAATCCATGGTTAATCAATCTACGGATGTGTCACAGGCACTGTCCTGCAAGCTCCCCTGTTCTACCTGGATGAAGGGATGCTTTTTGAATCTTCACATTTCACAAAGCTGGGACAAATTACTATGCTGATGGACAGAATCCACTTAGAATTTTTTCAAAGTAGAAGACTTTAAAAGGTGAAATTAAACAATTATGGATGTAACATTCAATTAATTGCAAAAGTACACAATGGGAAAATGTGGATTCAGAGTTTCTTCGAAGGAAGAAAAAGGTGGGTGTTTGACACGAAGACCAAAATGAGCCTGCCACTGCTACTTAAACAAAGACACAAGACAGTACAAGCTCTGACTTAGACTTTGGTCAAAATATAATCTTCAGATCAAGGAAAATTACGTGTTCAATTCATATGTATTATATTTAGAGAGAGGCTGGTATATTGTGATAAATGTACAAGAGGTAACCAAGGTTGAAAAATTGTCTATAGACCACCATGCTACATGAAGAATTTGGGGATGTTTGTCCTAAAAATGGGAAGTGTGTTTGTCTATATATGTGTTGGGAGTGGGGTAGAACAGCTGACCCTAAATGCTTGATGGTGAATTACCATGTAAAATAAGGATTATATTTGTTTTGAATAATTTATGAAAATAATCAAGAATAAAGGTTAAAAACATTGCAGAGGAAATGATTTTCATGAGAATGGGAGTGAAAGAATTTCCACCAGTTAGAACTGTTCAATAATAAAATCCCTAGAAAAGTGGCGAGTTACTTGCTACTAGAAATACTCAAGTACAAATTGGAAGATCATCTCTGAACAATGCTGTAGAAATGATTCTTGTAAGAAGTATATGATTGAATAGGATGATCTCTAATATTCCTTCAGAACAAAATATTTTATTGAAGAGAGACAGATGCAAAAGATGCAGAGAAGAAGAAAATGGCAAGGTGTGTTAGTGACCTGTTGGCAGGCAAAGGAGAGAAACAAGAATCATAGCATGTATGCTGTATGCCACACACCATAGATGAAAATGGAAGAAATTCTAACTTGTGATTTCCCCATCACACACCATGTCTGTCCTTATCCATTGTAATCCACCCAGCTTAGCCTTTTGTAGGGCTGAGTCCAATACAGTCTCTCCAGGAAATCAAGATGGATTCTCTATAATGAGTTCATTCCTCTGCTTTCACTTCTCACCATTTCTTTCAGGCACTGTCAGAAGCACTGAGAGCACAGTCAGAGAACCATCAACAGATAAACTTCATAAGCAATCAACTCTTTAAAGTCAAATTCTCTCAGTCCAAGACAAGGAAGAGCAGAATATACCCCCCCCCAAAAAACCCTGTGAGAATATTATTGTGAATATGGTGGATATTATTACATGATTCCTTTTATGATTGTCAGAATAACTGTATATATCCCAGATAAAAATATTTTCTAATATGGAAACAACTAGAGAAAACTAGGATTTTTACTGATATCTCATTTAGAGAAATGTGGATTAAATGTAAATGATTACAGAAAGAAGTCAAAAGACAATAAAACAAAATGAAAAGCAGCTTGAGACTTTTCAACCATGAAGTATAAGCTCGAATAATCAAGTGTTATTCATTCTTGTGCAGTTCATATTAGCATTTTATTATGCTAAGCTGTAAATGTGATTATACAGGGAAAATAAAACTGGTTTCTTTAAACTTGTTTCCTTTTTTGTAAAACAGAGGATTTGAGCAACATGCTCTCCATAGCCCATTACCATTCTAAAATTCAACAATTAATAGATGATATTTGCTATTTATTATTGCCTCAAAGGTGGCTATATTTTTGAGAGGTCTTGCTCACATTTAGATACTCATTACCAAGCAAGAGTTGAAATGCAGAAGCTATTCCAACTACCATCAGTATGCAGCCTTAAAGAAAAATGATAGAAGCAAACAAGCTCAATTATTAGATGCATCGTTTCATATCAATAAGTTGTGGGTAGAGGATAGAATGTTGATGAACCTAGAAATGCTCTCATCCATTCACATCACATAATGGTCCTCATGGAATTAATTTCTGGTAGGAATCAAAACAAAGCTTGTAAGTATGATTTGCATGTTTTTCTGGCTGCCCTACTGGGAGCATTTTCATGGACCCTCATGGTAACTCAGAAGTTGAAGTGATCATTATTCTTGTTAAGTTTTACACTGCTATAGAATGTCCTTCTAGAAATACAGGATTAGAAAATAAGATTTTAAAATCAGATTCTGTTATTCACAATTAACTGTCCCTTTTGATGATCTTAGCAGACAAAGCGTGCCTATTCAGTTACATAAACTTTTTAAACTACCAGAAGAAATATGATGGTGGAAATTCTAAAGGTGAACTATTTGATTGAGCTTTTTGGCTGAAGGCCATGTTTTATTGTTGTGAGCTCACAGAATAAAAGATAAGAGCAAAGCCTGTGAAAGCATCTAAAAATATCCCATACAATATAAGATTTTTAAAATAGAAAAAGACATATTAAAAGGTGAGATTCTTAAAAGTCTTCAAAGTGCACCTTAACAATAATAATTCAAGTGTCCTTGAGAAAACCTGATTAACAGTGAGCTAAACATCCCCACCACTACCTTTGCTAAGCTTGAATAATGATATAGTCACATCATTTTGTGCAATAGATGAATAGGATATCAAAGAGGACAACTTTGAATTAATTGAAATATTATAAAGAATCTGGAGACTTCCAGTCAAAATGGAGGCATAGAAAAACACAGCTCACCTCCTGGCACAGCCACATAAAAATTACAACTAAACCATAGAGCAACCTTCACTCAGAACCAACAGAAATCAAGTTGAATGGAAGTTTGACAACTACAGAATTAAAGAAACCACATGTATCAGACAGGTAGGAGAAAAAGAGACACAGAACAGGCTGATCCCACATATACATGTGGTCAATAAAAATTCAGAAGGCATATCTCAGGAGCAAGGAATCCCAGCCCCACAGCAGGCATCCAACCCCAGAGTTTCAGTGTCAGGAAGGTAAGTCCCCATAACTTCTGGTTACAAAAACCAGTGGGAATTGAGTCATGGAGGAAACTTCTGGAGTCCCAAGTAGTTTCTCTTAAAGAACCCACACAGGAACTAACTAAGACTCACTCCCTCTGAGCTCCAGCGCTGGGGTAGCACCTTGAAAGGCACCAGTGGCATACAGGGAAGAACTGAAGTGTCTGGCATCAAGGCAAGAGCTGGGGGGTAGCTTTCTCCCAGACAGAAAGGCAGGGAGAGGCAATTGCTCCATTTCTGAACCCTCCCCGCAGAAAGCCACAGAGACAGCAGGTGAGTGCCATATCTGAGACTCCATCAACCTGGCTAACACTGTTTGCCTGGAGATTCCGAGGATCCATTGTGTGGAATGCCCAATTTATGGGCCCACCCAAGCTGTTAACAGTGGCTTTTCCATATCAATAGTTGGCCTTGTCTCATGCTTCATAATCTCCTAAATCCTCTCAAACAAGCAACAACCAGCCTCAGTAAGACCCCAGCCCCCATACCTCTTGCTCCGTTGTTCCAGGCCCAACACTAGCAGCATTCAGTGCAGGTTCACAGCTTAGCTTTGCCTGGGAATGGCCAAACCCAGCACAGTAGCAGCTATCTGCAGATTGCTTTATAGCCCAGGCAGGGTGATCCTAGGCAGAACACAGGTGGAGGCTAATGTTGGCCAGCACCACCCAGGAAACCCCAGAGCCTCTGCATCCAGTGGACAGCTACAGACCATATCATCAGATCATCACCACTCTGCACCTACACAGCTGATCCCCCATGGAGGGCAGAGGTTGGTGGTCAGCGGTCACAGCCAGTCTGTGGCTGACTGGCCTGAGTAAATCCCTCCCATTGACCTGCCAACAGCAATCAAGTCTCAATTACAAGAGGAGTGTGTACTCAGCCCACACGAAGTGTGCAACTCAAGTACCCAGCTTAGGTTTCAGGGGAGGCTGTGCCTTGGACCATACAGAACACCTACTACATTAGGCTACGCTATCACGACAGAGTCATAGCAGCTCTACCTAGAAACAAACACAGGGGCCAAAATGAGGAGACAAGGAAACATGACCCAAATGAAAGAACAGACCAAACTCTCTAAAAAGAACTAAACAGACTGGAGATAAGCAATCTATTAGATATAGAGTTCAAAACACTGGTTATAAATTTGCTCAAGGAACTTAGTGAGGGTCTCAACAGCATTAAAAAAAAATCCAGTCAGAAATGAAGGATATACTCATTGAAATACAGAACCATTTACAAGGAAACAACAGTAGAGTGGAGGAAGCTGAGAATCAAATCAATGATTTAGAACATAAGGAAGCATAAAACAGCCAATCAGAACAACAAGAAGAAAAAATAATCCAAAAACACCAAAGATAGTGTAAGGAGCCTCTGGTACAACTTCAAGATGTCCAACATTCACATATCATAGGGATGCCAAAAGGAGAAGAGGAAAGGCAAGAAATTGGAAATCTATTTGAAAAAATAATGAAAGAAAACTCCCCTTATTTGGTGAAGGAAATAGACATGCAAATACAGAAAGCATACAGAGTCCCAAACAAGGTGAACACAAAGAGGCCACTCCAAGACATATCAGAATTAGTGCTTGCTTGGACAGCACATATACTAAAATTGGAACTATACAGATAAGATTCACATGGCCCCTGCACAAGAATGACATGCAAATTCATGAAGTGTTCTATAGTTTAAAAAAAAAGATACATCATAATTAAAATCCCAAAGGTTAAAGATAAAGAGAGGATCTCAAAAGCAGCAAGAGAAAAGCAGTTCCACCCTGGCTGGTGTGGCTCAGTGGATTGAGTGCCAGCCTGCAAACCAAAGCATGAAAGTTCGATTCCCAGTTCGGGCACATGCCTGGGTTGCATGCCTGGGGTGTGTGAAAGGCAACCACACACTGATGTTTCTCCTTCTCTTTTTCCTTCCCTTCCCCTCTCTCTCAAAATAAATAAATAAAATCTTTTTAAAAAGAGAGAGAAATGTAGTCACTTACCTACAAGGGAGTACTGATAAGACCATCAGCTGATTTCTCAAAAGAAACTTTGCAGGCTAGAAGGGACAGGCAAGAAATATTCAAAGTCATGAAAAGCTAGGACCTACAGCCAAGATTGCTCTACCCAGCAAATCTATTATTTAGAATTAAAGGGCAGATAAAGAGCTTCCTAGACAAGAAAAAACTAAAGGAGTTCATCATCACCAAACCATTATTATACAAAATGTTAAAGGGACTTATTTAAGAAAAAGAAGATCTAAACTATGAAAAATAAAATGGCAATAAATATATACCTATCAATGAATTGAATCTAAAAACCAACCTAAGCTAACAAGAAGAACAGAGATAGAATCATGGATATGAAGAGTCAATTGATGGTTGTCAGGGAGGAGGAGGTATGGGGGAATGGGTGAAGAGATGGTGGAATTAAGAAATACAAATTAATAGTTACAGAATATCACGGGGCTGTAGGTACAGTATAGGAAATAGAGTAGCCAAAGAACTTATATGCACGACCCATGGGCATGAACATGGTGTGAGGATTGTCTGTGGGAGTAGGGAGTGCTGGGCGGAAGGGGAAAAATGGGGGGAAATCAGGACATCTGTAATAGCATAATCAATAAAATATAATTTAAAAAAAAAGAATCTGTTGCAGAGTACATAATTGACAAGTGTTGGTCCCTCTTGCAAAGTATCATCCCTGAACATTATCCTTGGATATTTACATAGGGGCAAGTGATGTTCATGAAAACAGTATATTTCTGACAGACAAAATATCAAACATAATACTCCTCTGTAGCTTAAGTTCTAAGCCTTTCTGGTTCTGTGATATTTGATATACTCTAAATTTCTAAATCCCAATTCCTGCTTCCAAAGAACACTGGAAAGTGATTGAAAATAAAAGCCCTCTCACTGTTAAAATGAATGTGACAAACACATAGTGTAGAGAACAGAAATTATGTGTGTTTAGTCACTAGTTGTCCCTCACCAAACAGTAGTTTTCAGACTTTAGTAAGCATAAGAATTACTCAGAAAGCTTGATAAAAATATTGATAGTCCATACTAACTCCCATTTCTTTAGTAGGGCCTGGAAATGTGTATTTCAGCCATCATGTCAGTATTTGGAAGCACATTTATTCTCAGATATATCTGGAGGGAAAAAAAAAGTCCTAAAAATGTGGCTACTTTTCAATGAACTCCATCTATTAAAATGGTATCTCAGGGTCAATGAGCTTATCTGTATGGATTTCAAATGCAATGGCATGCTAAGTGTGCATTGGACAGATATTCATAATTCAGTGGCTTGGGTGGTGCTTCATAAAACTATTCTGAAAGTGATTGATGCCACAGCTGATAAAGCTGAACTGTACTCACTAATGAGCTATGCTCTGGGAGGTCCTTTATGCTGGAGGCTGAGACTGTTGCCCAGACACTGTGTTTGTAATGAAGATAGGCATGGGTCTTTAATGTTTTCCACCCCTACCCCAAATGCCAAACATAGCAAGAGCAAGACAGAGTCAGAAATTTCTATTTATGTGCATCTCAGTGACAATATTCTAATATAATTGTCACTTCTTTTTCTTACATTCTACTTCTTACATTCTACAATTTTTTTTCTAACATTCGATTTAAATTGATTGATATCAAATTAAGCCTCTGGAATGGTGGCTGATGATGCGGAAGAGTGACTGTCGACCAGGATGCCATTACTAATGGTCTGCCTTCTGACTGAAGTGACTTAACCCCATTCCATTCAGGATTATGTGTATACTTTTACCTCTATTTGCATACCTAAAAAATTCTCTTTAATGAATAAACTGGCTCATGGCAGCTGTTGCTTGTTACTTGTTTCTAAATTGTATTTGTAAATGAGGTTCACCTGTCCAGTAACCAAAAGGTTGTCATCCATTGCTTTGCTAAATTTTACTAATCAAAGATCTTCTTAAAGGGAGACTCTTCTTTCGGAAAATCATTCATTATGTGTATTTACTATCTATATATTGGTCAGACTTTTAAAACCATGTCCTCCAGAATGAAGACAAAAGAAAACCAGAAATGCAAGTCTAATATGACAAATTTTGCAGAGTAAAACATTATTGTATGTAAACCTGATGCATTTCATAACCTGAGTGATGGTTCTTAGACCTACCAGTACATTCTCAAGCTCTGGAAACCAACCAATCCAGACTATCAGAATACCAAAACACCTGAACGGTGTGTCTAAAATTAAACTATTGAAATTCTCCCTGGATGTCAGTTTCCTTTATTACAAACACGTTTTTTCTCATCATCAAAGCTGCTTTAATAAAATGAGTAAAGAGTGCCACCAAGCGGCAGCAAATATTTTTAATTCAGTTCTATTTTCCTTAAAAAAAAAAAAAAAAGGTGTATCAATACTTTATCTTTGTTACTTGTGCTCACACCCTTAAGAGAGAAAGACTTATGGGCATGGTTTAAAAAGTGTGATTCCAGTGTTCAAGGCATTTTTCAGTAGAAAATTATATTTTTCTGGGTTGGTAAGTAAATCTGCTATTTCTTTTTTTTTTTAATTTTTATTTTAATTGTTGATCTTGTACAGTTTTCTGTCTTTTATTCTCACCCGAACCCACCACCCCAGCCCTCCCCTCCTCCCTCCCATTTTCACCCCCCCATAGTTTTTGTCCATGTGTCCTTTATACTTGTTCCTGTAATTCCTTCCCCTTTTCCCCTGAAATTCCCTCCCCTCTCCCCTCTGGTGACTTTCAGCCTGTTCTCAATTTCTGTGTCTTTGGTTATATTATGCTTGTTTGTTTTGTTGATTAGCTTCCTGTTAAAGGTGAGATCATATGGTATTTGTCTTTCACTGCCTGGCTTACTTCGCTTAACATGATGCTCTCAAGTTCCATCCATGCAGTTGCAAAGGGTATGAGCTCCTTCTTTCTTTCTGCTGCATAGAATTCCATTGTGTAAATGTACCACAGTTTTTTGATCCATTCATTTACTGATGGGCATCTAGGTTGCTTCCAACACTTGGCTATAATGGCCCTCATAAACAAAGCAACAAACAGCAAGTGTTGGAGAGGTTGTGGAGAAAAGGGGACACTAGTGCACTGCTGGTGGGAGTGCAGGCTGGTACAACCACTATTGAAAACAGTATGGAATTTTCTAAGAAAACTAAAAATGGATCTACCTTTTGACCCAGCAATTCCACTGCTAGGACTATATCCTAAGAACCCTGAAACACCAATCCAAAAGAACCTATGCACCCCTATGTTTATAGCAGCACAATTTACAAATCTGCTATTTCTTAAACATGAAAATTTCTTAAACGTAAATTTCTTAAATGTGAAAATTCTACCTGCGGTTATTCGCATTTGTAAAAAGTACTAATAAGAACCCAATTTCCAAATCTTAATGCCTATATTGTCACTATCAGTCACATCTGGAGTTTCCAGAAAATAATTTCTCATTTTACAAAATGTTATCTATTATGTCCAGAAATTTGAAATATATCAGATTAAAAACAAAAGGGCAAAATTTTTAAGTAGCATATAATCCTAATAATGTTACTTGTAACCCTTGTTCTGCATTCCCTTTCAAAGGATTATGCAATTTTATGAGTAAAATGTTTAATATTCCCCTAAATCTATTTTAGTTATGCGTTCTTCCTCTGTGTACATTTGGTCCCTCACTGAATGACCAGGTCCTGAACACTTACTCTTCCGAGAACCGTGTGAAGAAGGAATTGAGTGGGACAGTCTCTGTTCCGATGTTCAGGACAAGCCATGCTCCGGGCTCCAATCACTCTGCGGGAAACTTCGAGCTCCCTCGATGGAGACAATTTTATTTACAATAATGCATGTATTCAGGGTGGGGCAAAAGTAGGTGTACAGTTTTCCATTGGGAAAATACAATAATTGATAAATAATAATAACAAATAAAGTCCATATTTTCTGTGTACACCACTGTAACTCTACTTTTGCTCCACCCTGTATTTGTGAACATTTTATAGAACTTTTAAATGATTCTACATTTGTAATTTCACTTACAGTCACAATGACTTTGAGAACTATTATTATCCTCATATATGACTCAGGATGTGGTTGATTGATTTACCTATGATGTCATAGGAAAGTTGTGCCAGGATTAAAATTAAAATCACCTGACTTTCTAAATGGTGCTCTTTCTAGGAGGCCACCATTCTTTACGATGAATAATCAAAATCAGCCTGATATTTCACAGGGGTTACATCACCACAAAAGGCTCTACAATGATTACAGTGCTGTGGGCACTGCTGGAAATGTTCTGGGACTCCTGTTCTGAATTTCCCTTGTGGGGAACACAAGCAAATCAGTCTCATTATACATTCAATGCAACAGAGATTTATTCAGTATCTATCACTTGCATGACATTGCACTGGTTGATAGAGAGGTATAAAAATATACAATTGTCAAGAAATTTACAATTTAGCAGGCACCGTAAGAAATGTAGTACTGGTCATTTTTTTCTTCGTAACATGCTACGTGGTCATTGTACAGACATAACACATACTCTACTTTATTAAATCTAAGGTACTGCTAAATACACTCTTTTATATCTCAGTAATAAAGAAAAATACTGCACTGACCATCAGAATGTAACAAGTTTCTTTCCCATCATTTAAATTTTTTATTTTACATTTAGAGAAAAAAACTCTTGTAATCTTATTTTCACATTGGCTTTCTTTAATATCTCACTCTGTTGCATACATAGAAAGGCAAATATAAACAAAATAAATTGGTTAAAGCATTGATAACTATATCATGACTGCTAACTGGTGGTTAGTAATTATAAAACCTCACTGATTATTATATTAGCCCCACTTTAAGAGATGTTAAAATGTAAAAGGGAGGGAGGGTGTATTTCAGAATCATTGAAGTATTTCCTGCTCATTTTGTAAAATAGTCATTGTATAATGGAGTTAAAACAAATAATGGGGACAAAATAGTACAATGGTTTGAGTCATTTTCTTTCAGTTTTGGGTGCCATTGGTAATCACATAGTGGTTTCAGAATGTGTTGTGAAGTCAGAGATTTGGTATCGATTACTGACTCTGCTTTTTACAAGCTATGTGGCCTTTGAGTACATTAGTAAACCTTTCTGTATTTCAGAATCCCAGTCCATAAAAATAGTAAAAGTAATAACTACCACTTAGCTATTAAGTAAAATAATATATTTAACACATTTAGCACATAGCCAACAGTAGTAGCATTATATTGGAATGTGGCTAAACTCTGCAAATTCTTCTAAATAGAATAATAATAGCATACTACTAAGCCC
Organism: Glossophaga mutica; assembly: GCA_039655065.1. Lineage (NCBI taxonomy): Eukaryota > Metazoa > Chordata > Mammalia > Chiroptera > Phyllostomidae > Glossophaga > Glossophaga mutica. The sequence continues at coordinate 33,611,230 of CM077306.1, read as the reverse complement.
AGAAATAGCTAAAAAATGAATAAAACCCCAACCCTGTTACCTCCCATCTCCTCCAGTGATGAAACCTGTGGCATCTGTCTTTCAGGTGGCCCTGCTAAAGGCCTCAGATCCCATTGACCAAGGTAAGAAAAGAATTAAGTTCTCTGGCTTAAAGCCATTCCAAAGAAGCTACTGGTTGGTCAAAAAGAAAAAATAAACATGAAAGAAAATTCAGTCTCCGAATTCACCCTTGATCTTCAAATATTCAAATATTAAGAAGATTATACAAAAGGAAATGTATTCCTAATATATTCATACAATTATAATCTCAGGATTTCAAAATCAGCTGAACGTAAATTCTATCAAATATATAACTACCGCAGTGTGGCAAAGTATAAGCTGGATAAAAAAAAAAAACACACAACGACAACAACGAAACAATCTGAAAGCCTGCCTTTTCAGACAATGCGGACAGCGGAATCATGACTCTTTATAAAAATGAGCATAGCTTGGGAAACACAATTAAAGGAAGGGATTCCAAAATGGCTGGTTACAGTAAGCCTTTGGGTGACTGATGGCTTAGCTGCTACCTTGGCTTCCCCAGGAAACCTTTGTGACAGAACCAAGCCAAGCCATAAATCAGACATAGCCTCCAGGCTAAGACTTGTTCACAGAACATAAAGACAAACTTGTATCTCTCGGCCCTCCTTAAGGCTGATGAATCCAGATATCCTAGTTTCTAGGTCACTCTCTACATAGGAAAGAAAGCTTTAATTTGGGAAAATTCCTCTACTTCAGTGTCCTGGCCATCATCATTAGCCCTAATTTTATATTATTGATTTTTTATTAAACATACTTAACTGCAAACAGCCAATAATGCTTAGTAACGGCATAAAAACCTTTGCATTTCTGAAAATATATTTTTCAACTGGGACCACTTTGTAGTTATTTCCATTTAAAAACAGAGGGTGGGGGGAACTTACTCCAGTGGGAAGAGTGAGTAAAATGGACAAATAAACAAATATTTGGAAAGGTGTACAGTATTTATTTCTATTTCACCAGAGGGAGTAGATTTGTGTGTTTCATTATTCATAAGTCACAATTTCAGTTTAGTTTTCCTGCTTGTTAAATATCAAGAATGTTCTAAACCCTCGGGCAATAGGTTTCAGTAAATAATGGCTGTATTTCATTCACTGCATTATGGGAAAACAAAAATTTTAAATCACAAAACATGCAAATAACAGTGGTCGGTGTCCTGTTTGGGTGGAGCATTGTAACTACAATTCCTTTGACGTCTGGAACTAGTCAGCCTTTGTGTATCTGAATACCCATGTGGCAAATTAATACAACATGCCAATAAATTCAATTAAAAATACAACATGAACTTTACGTTAATAAAACTGTTTTACTTATGTCTATGTTCTCAAAGGTGAAAATCACTTAATCATCAGTCTAGTATGAACCTAGATTTTGTAATAAGGTCAAGTATGATAATAGAGCAATTGTTAAATTATTTGAGCTCACAACACTAAAATCATAATTCTTTAAAATATAAAGCACAAAATCAGGTACATAAATCATTGTTTCTTATTCTCTTCCTCAAACAGTATATTTTAAACGCCCTCTTAAATTTAGCCATAACGAGGAATGCTATATGGAAAAGTTAAACAGATTAAGACTACTCATAGTATTAAAAAGTAACATTTCATATAAAATTACAAGTGAAACACTAAAAATTGTTTTACCAAGACTACCTACTAATTTATATTATTCTAATTCAGTCTAATTACAAAAGAAAATTTTGTATATAATATACTACATTCTAGCTCTGAAGAGGATTTTGCCATTGTGGTTGACTAAGTATGACTTAAGATGATTCACACGGAACCCTTGAAAATGAAAACAACTGTAAATTAGGGGTATGGATAGATAATATGCACTAGAATATTAGGTAAGAGACGATAGTTAGAGCCTAAGTTTTTACATTTCAAATTTCTTGTTTGTTTTAGTATTAAAAGCTGGTTGAAGGTTCAGGAAGCACTCCCTGGCTGGTGCGGCTCAGTGGATTGAGCACTGGCCTGTGAACCAAAAGGTCGCTAGTTTAATTCCTCACCAGGGCACATGCCTGGGTTTTGCATCAGGTTGTGCAAAAGGCAACCAACCAATGTTTCTCTCACACATTGATGTCTGTCTGTCTGTCTGTCTCTCTCTCTCTCTCTCAAAATAAAAAATAAATAATTAGGACAACTCTCCAAATCAAAAATAGTAGAACTCTGATTGGTTCATTTAGACAAGTCAACCACACAAACTACTGACCACTCTCAATCATCTAGTGAAGACTTTTCTTTGTGACCATTTACTCAGTTACTCCTCTCAACCCTCCCTCATGGCTTTCCAAGCCAATATGAAGGACCAAACAAAACACTCTTTACACTCAACATTTGTGAAGAGGTTGAGACGTGGAAAAGAGGGAGAAAAAAGGTGATGAGTTCTTGGTGAAACACATGGAGAAACAAGGACAAAAATTCCTGTGTGAGGCAACAGTTTTTAATTGCTTTCTAATGGCTTGACATTCATCTTCCTTGATCTGGGCAAAAGCCAAGTAGAGGATAAAACTTCAATTCTATCACCTACATCAATTCTATCACCTTCTTCAAACCCTAATTGCCATTTAACCATAGGAAGCCATAAGCACCAAAATATAAGGGAGCAGAGAACGAAGAAGATAGATAGTTCTATTGTTTCACATTTTATTTAATGTGTGTTAAAACACAACTATGCCAGAAATGGGAGGGGGGAGAGCTGCAGTTATCAAGTGTAATACTAGAGTGGGCAGATATTGATTACAAATAATTTTAATTTGCTTATTCAAATACAAGTTCTTAGGACCAAAACTGAGCTCTTTTTCATAATGAAGCTCTCTCTTCCTTCCAGGTGGCGCTGTGTTCATGGACAGAGCTGGGACTTCTTTTGTTGCACATAACCTACCCAGTCTTTCACTACGAGGCTGGTTTTCAGAAGAGAATTCTGTCATAAAATGGATTTACTAGAGATTCTTAGAGTCTTCCCCTACTAAAGAGTTTTTTAGTATAGAGCTGCAGAACTTTATTTGACTTATAAAAATAATATATCAATTTCAATTTACTTACTCTTCAGTAAATGTAAAGGATTTACCACTCATCACGCACATTCTGAAATTTTAAGGAATGAAGTAAAAATAATTCAACTAAAAGCCTAAGGTGGAGCTCATAAAATGACCTTCCACACAATTCTTACTTCCTCAGGCAGTCCACAAAATAAATTATGTGTTGAGGAAAAACAGTATAATTGTTAGTGTCAAATACTGGGATTATCCTGTAAGGAAATCACTATGGTATGTGGGTAATACTGAAAGATATACCTTTTCTTGAAAAACATCGTCCGAATTCTTCATTAGATATTTTTCCCAAAAGATATATTTTTCTCTCATTTTCTGTGAATGAATAACTTCTAAATGAAAAAAATAGTAATCAGCAGTGGTCGTTTTTATCTTCTTTGAATCCTGGAAATAAAATGAGAGTTCAATTCAGCCAAGAAACATTTAAAGTTGGGGAAAGTTATGATGTTCTCCCAAATTTTTATTAAAAAAAAAAAAGCCATTATTAAAACTCCTAATCTACCCTCTACTTTTTTCCTGAAAGTCGAAAGCAAATTCTGAAAGAATGTCCACTGGTTCTTCACATACTTGTTCCTTTAAAGGAAACCTTGTAAAATAAATAATAATTCACTGTAGTTATCTAAATCTTGGGTGCCTGGGGACCTCGGACCCATTTTTCTCCCTCCTTAGCCCAACTACTCTTACCGCTAGCCCCCCTCCATGTTTCTCTTTCACCTTATAAAATTTTAGAAAAAAACTTTTTTAAGTTTTCCCAGAATCTTTCATATAAAAAACCCCTCCAGAAAAAATTCTGAACCTTTCACCTTGTTTTCAATTACATTTGATCTAGTGTTTGTGAATTTGTTTCCTTTCACTCATTAATAAACCCATCCTGTCCCTCCTTGGGCAGCTCAAGGCTGGCTCTTTCAAGGTCAGCTCTTCTACTGTATTTCCAACCTCTATAAATTGCCTCACAGATATTTATAGTTATGTCGAGTAAAAACAGGAGTTTGTACACAATTCCATCTTTATATCTTCTATTCCACTTCTGGGTTATCCACTAGGCTCCTTTATGCTCTATGGATTGTCTTCTACAGATGAGCTAAAAATATGTCCATGTGTGATGCCTCATATACATGAAACACTAAGCCATCTCACTTATTTCAAATGGCAGAAAAGTTTCAAATACTGTTTTCAGAAACTTTGAGTAGAAAATACAATTTTATAATAATTTGCCTGTCTTTTGTATCTACTTTGAAATAACCAATAATAAGATCAAAATTACTAAACCAGTTCTTAAGAAATCTAAACCCTCAACAGTTTTGGGTAAGATACCCTGTGCCAAAAGTTATTGATGTTTGAAAACTTCCCAAAGGAAAAAGTCAAGTTTGTCTTCAGCAAACAGTTATCTTAAGTAAAAACCAAGATCTTAATTCTGAGGACATTTGCTGATGAGAAAACAAGGGAAAACTAATGGGACAAATTTTTAAGACAATAGAATTAACCAAGTCACTTCATTTCACAGAATTTAATGCTGGGAAAGTGATAGCCCTTAAAAATCGCACCTGTGCCCTTCTTCAATAGTGATTATAGAAGAGAAGAACTGCAGTTTGGGACTTAAATTTGTCTGTTCTCTTTTTACTTTAAGCATATCAAAGTGGAATTACTCTCAGTGTGTTGTTAAAAAATATTAAAGAGATCAATTTTTAACACCTTCCAGAGTTAGAGTAGTCCAATAAAAAACTTTCAAGTCTTAATGTTCTACATCGTAGTTTTATTATGGTATCATTCTCTATTCTGTGGAATTAGGTATAAGGTACACCTGTATCACTTCCATTGTCAAATAACAAAGGAACATGAGAATACAATTATTCCACAAGGTCATTCTAAATCATTATTCTGAGGAGTAGATTTCTAAAAATAAAATAAAATAAAAATAAACTTTAATGCAAAATCAATTTGTAAAAATCTTTTACTCTATAGAAAATGCTATTCACTTTCATCTTCAAATTTTTTAAACAGGGTAAGTGCTTAAGCAGTGGAGGAAAAAATCTTTCTAAATAATAGTAGATACCTTATGCAGTAGATTTTTATGGCTTATATTGAGGGGGTCCCACCAAACAGAACATCTGTCCCTTTTTGTGGTAGTGGTAATTTATATCTGCTATGAGGACAACATCACCATACCTATTACTAATCCATGACATAAGTGTGTGTGTGTCATAAATTATTTTAATTTCCTACAGTAGGTTTGAATTGAAGTTCCTGGTAGATTCATGGCTGGGGGAAAGAGGAGAAGTGATTAAAATCAGGGACTTTTCAACAATTTTATAACATTACAGTGATTTAGACAATAATAAAAACACACTAAAAAGAGAAGTATAGTATGAAGTCTGTGAATCTACCCTGGTCTAACTAAAAATATTTTTACAGGCTCCCAACCCAAACAATAAATGGTACATGCCCTATTCCCAACCTCAACCTACTGTTAAAACCTAGCAATCACCTCACATCCAAAAGAACAGAAGATAACAAGTGTCAGCAAAGATGTGAAGAATCCATGCTTTGTTGACAGGAATATAAAGATGGTGCAGCCTCTGTGGAAAACAGAATGGTAGAACCTCAAAAAATTAAAATGCAATTATCATATGATCAGCAATCCAACTTCTGGATATTGATCCAAAAGAAATCAAAGCAGTCTCAAAGAGATATCTGTACACTCGTATTTGTAGCAGCATTACTCACAACAGTCAAAAGGTAGACACAACCCACTGATGGATGAAAGGATAAAGAAAATGTAATACGTGTGTATCAACTCTGAAAGGGAAGGAAGCGCTATCCCCAAAGGACCACACACCATAAACATATATATTCATTTTTTATTTAATCTTTATTGTATTTTTCCCATTACCACTTAAGATTGTCCGTAGCTACCTTTCCAAATATACAGAAAAAAGCCTGCCTCAGAATGAAGTCAATGCACAGCCCAAATTAAAGAGAAGAAATCAGAAGGAAGGACTATCCAGACCCATGATGTCCAGTGTATTGATCCTTGGACTTGCCAGTTATACAAGCAAAAGAATTACCTTTTTTTAAAAACCTTGTCTAATTGGGTTTCTCTCATTTTAAAATGAACGCATCTTCTCTAAGCCAGCGTTAATGCCTGACAAAATCCACTGCACGGCTATTTGTTCTACAGCATTTGAGGACCAGGACCTACAACGAGTTTCCTGAGAATACTATCTCTACTATCAGCCTCCACGAGCCAACGGATCATGAGCTATCCCTTGCTAAACTAGACTAATTTCAATGCTATTCTCCAGAAGTCTGTTTTTATTTATTTGTTTGGATTTTCCCAAGAACTCTATAATTTAAGTAAGCGTCTTCTGTGGTAATAAGGAAACAAGACTCTAAGTCAGTTTCTAAGTCAGTTTTTCATTATAAAATAATTGCAGTAATATAGGTTTAGCGACCTAGAACATAAAGTGCGTGTTTTCCCTTAAATTTTCACTCAATTTTAATAATGTCTTCATAAAAATAAAACAATCTCAAGCTAATCATAAATAATTTTCTGGCATCCCGATAAAATTAGACTTAAAAGAATGATGTACAAATAGTGTTTTAGTTAGGTTCCCAACAGGAAACAGATGGAACACCCGAGATAATTCAGGGAGATTTTAATTACAAAGTGACTATTCATAAAGATGTTGGCAGGCTGAGGAGAACCACAAAAGATGGTTCTGTAACTCAGGTTTATTAACATCAAAATGACAGGAGAGGGAGCAGTTACTATAAAAGGGCAGAGATTCATGCAGAAAGACTGCCTTGAAGGAAGCAGTTAACTTCAGAGTAAAGAAAACAGGCCAAGCCACCCTTACATGGAAGGAGCTTTCAAAGTGAATTCCTTGACCTCATTCACACACTGCTGATTGTTTGCCAAGACTCCCTATTGGTCAAGCCCAACCAGAAACCAGAAGGCAAGAATGTCTGTTCCTATAGCTCATACACGCTGGATTCCTGGGGGCAGTGAACAGGATGAAGAATGGGATAAAAAAGATAAAACCATAAACATAAATACAACTTAAAGCCTTCCATATTAATCCTCATCTTACCATCAAACGTATTTAACATCTTACCCTAATATTTCTTTTTGGTTTGAAATATTTGTCCATAAACTATGATGTTAGAAAACACGCAAGCTTTTGTATTAAGGAGACCTGTAAGTACCATGGGTTAAAAAAGTGAGTATGTATCTCTCTCACTCACCTTCCAATGTGAATGGCTAACTTGGTAGGGTAGTTCCATGCCATTCAGTTATCAAGGGACCATATACCTTTTACATTATTATGCTACCATGCCCTGGGGCACAGTCCTAACCCCATCGTCAAGCTGGGTCTTGAGCCTGCCCGTGTTCTAACTCATAGGACATGAAAAGGGGATAAGTCCAGAGCAAGTGAGTGAGGACAAAGTTGCACATATCACTTCCCCTCGAATTCCCTGGAAAGAAACTTTGTAGAATGGCATTTGCAGCAGAGGAGTTTGGGTAATGCAGTTTCCAGTTGTGTGATCATGTCCCCAAAAAATAGAAAAGTAGTTTTATGAGGACAACTAGCAGTATGCCAGGAGGTATTAAAATCTTCACAGATTTTTCTAGTTTTTAAGAGCCTCTATAATAATGGTTCTTGTAACTGATAGATTCACTCTCAGAACTCTTACTTTTAAAAAGGCCTCTTTTGGGGGGGGCTAAAATCTACTTTTGTTGGTATTTTTAAACATTGCCTAATAAGATAATTTTTCAATGACAGAGGATGATTTCTCAGTGTAACTTCCCCTTCCAAATCATTCATTTTTTAAACACATGAGGTAGGAACCCATGCAATTTTATCCCTAAAATCTTCTAATCTTACACATACAGAACATTTTATTCCAAAGCATATGTCACATCTTCTCAACTGGCTACTGGTACTAAAAATAAAAAATAAAAATAAAAGAGAGAGACAGAAATTATAGTGGGAATATATGGATCTACTCAAAATATTGAATAAACCTCAATCATATAGAGTAAAATAAAACATAGGCTACATATAATCATATTGGGACCTGGGAAATGACAGACAGAAAGACTCAATAAATAGGCAGAAGATTGTCAGAGGAGGAAATAAAAGAGATATAATTCCCACAGTGACACAAATTGTATGCACATATCAGTTGTACCTTCTATACGCAACTCACCAATGCTACCTGGAATTGTGAAACTCTTAAATTTTTTTTTTTTTTACATTTGTATAGTACCTGAGAGAGCTCTCAAACTTTCTCTTGTATTCTTTAGAAATATTATTAGTTTATTCTACATGTTCTGACAGTTTCCTAAATCACATTTCTGTTTAAAACAAAGCTAAGAAGGGGATACAACATTCCGGTAAAATCCACAACTCGTAACCTATTCTAGACATGGGCCTTTTGCATTCCTTTAAATAATTAAGTACCATCTGACCTAAAGATTAAGTCTTATTGTCTAAATTATTATAAAAATACCAGAATCTGACATGGACTTTTTAGCATGGTTTTAGTATTCTTTCAAAATGCGTTAATTCAAGCAATAAACACTTTTGCTGAGGTTATCAGTATTTAACCCACTAGCACAAAGTCTCTTCCTTTCCAGTCTTTAACATTTAACGTTTAAGATTCAAAGTTCACGTGTTCAACATTTTACACTTACTTTTGAGAGAATAGTTTTCATGCAAGTGCCATGTATTAATTTTACAGAATTTTAATACTTTGATATGTATGTAGAAGTATAAAGTAACCCTGAGGTCACTTGGAACTGCACCTTCTTTCCTTATCTATTGTTACATATTTCTACTCCAGGTATTCTCTGACTCTATCGCGTGTTTTAGAAAACCGTATTATATAATCAGGCATGAGTGGTTTTTATTTCTCTTTTCATTATCTATCATTGGCCTGGTTAAGTTCCTATAACTAGTAACTGGGTCCATAAAGCCGTTCTTTCCACTCATGGACAAAGATGATGGGCATTTGGACGGCTGCTATGGACGCTATCTTACCCAAACACTTCCACACAAAAAAATTATTAATTCCAAATTCAAGCTCAGTTTAGAAATACATGACAGAACTGAATAAATAACTTCCTCTGGGGAAAACTCAGAAATATATTTTAGTGAACCATGTTCAATCTTTTCAAAATTCAAAGATCAGCCCTCCTACTCTCTACAAGTGGCTGAACATTTATTTTTGAAGTTATTTTTAAATATGCTCCCCCATTAAATCAAAAATTCATATGATCCTACATTAAAAATATTAGGCAAGCATGAAGACATTGCAGTTCTTTTTTTTTCCTCCAAAAAAAAGTTAATCTTAAATTCTGAGGAATAAGACTCTTTGAGAGGTCATTTAACCCACACATACCCTACCCTGACAGCTTCACAGACAACTGCCTCAAACCAGATGGAAATCCCAGTCTCAGAAGAAACAAATTCCATAGATCACTACTCGCTGTCAGGAAATTCTTCTTTATGTTTAAACTACAAAGATCAGGCTACAGATTAAAACTATTTCCTCTAGCACTATTCCTAGTGAAGGAGAAAAACAGATGGACATAATCTATCATGTAGTTGAAAAAAATATAATTAGGTCACTTCTCTTTCTCCAGTTTAAAAAAAAAGAAATTATTTTGGTGTTTTACACGTATTTTATTTTCTAATCATATCTGAAGGATATATATACAAGCCATCTCAGTAGTATTATAAGTAGGGCCTTCTGTGAAAAACAAAGTGGTAGGCAGAGTGGGCTTTGAGCATCTTACCTTCCAGCTATCAGTGGCCTCATGCACTCTCCCTCTCTGTTCCTGCCCGCAATACCTTGGAATCACTGCAGAAGAATATGCTATAGTGCTGACAATGAAAAGGACGAGGGTTTGTTTGGACCCAGCTGACCCCAGAGGTGTCTTCATTTTGGCCTGGGAACTTAAGCCCTCTGCAGTGAAGCTACAGGCAAGCAGCATATGGAGATATCAAGTGAACAAGCGCCACATCCCTGTTAAGAAAACTAAGCAACAAAAAAAATGCAAATGAGCAATAATGGAAACTGAAAGCAGTCTTTCATCAACTGGGACGTGTGCCTAAGGTGAGGTGTTCTTCATTTCAGAAAAGTTGTAAGACCAGACTGGTCATTGGGAGAAAAACTTGAATTGGGACTAGACTGCCAAGTCAGTCTTAGGTCAGTTCCTTAAGATGTGGAAAAAACAGGGAAAGCATCTGACCCTACATTTTGGGTCAGAGTAGCAAGAAGGCTGGCAGGGGACAGAGGTGGCAAATTCAGAGGTCAGTAGCAGAGAGGTCACATTGATTTGGTCTACAAACATTCACTGCCTTGCTGGGTTGAATTAATCAAACTTGCCCTACAGAACCTAAAGCACATTTATGCAAAAACTTTACAGGCCTATAAGAGTTTCCTACTCAATTATTCATATGTTTTTAAGAATCTACTATGTGTTCTGGGTGCTAGAAAATAGTGAGCAAAACAGAAAAAAATCATATATATATGTGTATCTGTCATATATTTGTCTATGTATATATATATTTGTCCAAAAGGTATCCAGCCATGTAATATGAAAAATAGAGACATTTATTAAAGAACATAGAAGAAATGTTGTACACAGGACAATGATACCTCAGTCCCCTTCAAAGTAGGCACCTTGGCACCTCACACAGCTCTCCCAATCGCCATCAGCTGCCCTGTCATATTTTCCTGAATTTCATTGACAGTCTGAAATCTCTTCTCTTTCTAAGATGATTTTAGTTTTGGGAAAGGCCAGAAATTGCTAGGCACCAAATCTAGGCTGTAGGGGGGCTGAGTCACCTGAGTGATTTGATGTTTCACCAAAAAACTGTATGAGTGGGGGCACTGTTGTGATGAAGCTGCCAATCATAAGTTGCCCACAGCTGTGGTCTGAATTATGCAAATGGTTTCTGCAGAGGAATATTCAAGCTTAATGCAAAATTTGATGCAGATTCATTGCTCTACTCACTCAATCATTTTAAATGTGACAGCCACACAGTACACATGCTCACTCAATGGCGTCTACCGCCCCCAGTGACTAGTACAGTGAAGTTGTCATTGCTCACACACGCGCACCCCAGTCCACTCTCCTTGGCTGCCAGGTTACATCAATGTCACACAAATGGTTCTTGTTATATTAACAATGGTTGGACTTTTTCTGAACATACTTCCTATATATATTCCTGTCCTATGGAGTTTACATTCCAGAAGGATAGAAAGTAAATAAATAATAAGTAAAACATATAATATGTTGAAAAAACACCATTGAATTCGCATTTTAATAGTACCCAAGCTCCTATTTTATTTAAGTCACTCACAAAGTTTCTTTGTATTCATCACAACAGTGAATTGAATGAGGAGGCACTTGGGAAAAAGAAGCGGTGTTTCCAAAGCTCCTAACACCCCAGCACACAGGAGGAAACTGCTCATCCCCCGCCCCCGTTGTCATCTGACTGACTACCTACTTAGGTAGGACGATGACTAGAGTACATCACAATAATATATTACATAATAAATACAGAGTTTAGAAACTAATAAGTACTCCACAGATTTTTTATCACTTGATCATTATTCATTTAGACAGAGCATTGTTAAGTAAAATGTCTCTGGTTGCATGCTATAGAATTATATCTTTGCCCTTTTCCTGTTCAATAATTTTATCAACAGCGTGATGAAGGCATGTGAAGGATGGTTATCAAATTTGCAGATAACACTAAGTCGAAAGGCAGACCTAATGTGTTGGATGACAGAATGAAGACTTTAAATGATCTTGACAAGGCAGAACACTGAAATGAAACTTATAAAATAAAATTAACAGACATGCAATAAGTAAAAAAGTTTAATTAACAAACAAACACCCTGCATGTATACAAGATCGTAGAGATCAGTCTTGATAGCATTTTTACTAAGAAGGATAAAAAAACCTAGCTTAGTTGATCTCTAGCTGAACATTAGTCAACATTTTAATACAGCTGCAAAGGAAAAAAGTCTTAGGCTGCATAACAGAGTAATATCTAAATTAAGATAGGTGATAACTATCTAGAGAAGAGTATTCATACCTGGGTGTCACACTTAAAAGCAATATTTAAAAATTTTTTAAGTATTCGTGAAAGGGCAACGAATTGGAAATGCACTCTTCATACCATATAAGGAATAGCGAATAGCTGAGGAATTGCTTGCTGTAGGAAAGAGAGAACTTAGGGAAAACTAATACATATTTTCAAATGTCTTAAAGAGCCATTACTGACAAGTACACTTTATCATTTTTAAATATATTAAGTGTATAACCTCAGAAAAATCTTTGGCCCTCTGTGCCTGAAATTGTTAACCTCTAAAACAAGAGTTAAGAATATCAATTTTGTAGGGTTATTATAAGGATTAGCAATAACGCATGCACTGTGTGTAGTATGTTACTTAAAACACTGTCTGCATTCCATAAAAGGTAGGCTTTTTTACATGCTGTTGTTCTACAAGGTAGGCTAAAGTAAATGGATGGAAATCAGGAGAGTCATGCCACAGTAGACTCCTGAAAGAGTTAGCTTCTTTGCATGAAATTTCATGCAGTAAATGATTATGAAGAAATTTGAAGAGATTTCTACATTAGGTGAAAGTTATATTATACAGTTTCTAAGTTCCCTTCACTGAATAATTTTTGAGTTTTCTTCCAATGCTGAGATGTTATAAGTCTCTCTGCTTTCTTTCCATGCATCTAATGGATGTGTTTCTGACATTGATAAAATTTAAAATGTGTAAAAATGGTTATAACAACTAAGATTTGTTATATTTTACTGTGTCCCACACTAGAAAGTGGCTACATTTATTATGCTCTTTTCACAAATGAGGAAACTGAGACACAGTACAGTTACATAGTTGGACAAAGTTCACACAGCTCATCAGTGGCTGGGTAGTGATCTGAACCCAGTGTATCTAATTCGTAGTCAGCTGGGCTAATTTTGACTCAGCAGCCAGACTTTCTTCTATAGCCATTGCATCATGTGGACCCCAGGAGGCTTCATGACACCCTAGGGTTTCTTTAGTTATCTCCAAACTGTTGTTCATGTACATTTAACTTAAAAGTACAGTAAATTTAAAATTGCAAGAGACTACTAGTGGGTAAATTGAAAAATGTGTTCTGCATGATTACTAAATGATGTGCTCCCCAAACATGTATTTTGTAAACTAACAGAGGCCATTTCTCAAGTGCTAAAACTTTCTGTTTCATCTATTTTGGCTGGCACTCTTCCAGTGATGAACTGCCCACTTCCTCTTCTAATTCATTCTCATTTACAGAACACGAGTTAACTTGTACTCACAACTCAAGATCAACACATCATGAACAATAGTTATCTTATTATGACATCAGGCATTAATGTCCTCAGGGTATATTGATAAATGAACGAAGTCAAAGTAAGCAGGCTTTCAGTGAGGGCCCGCGGAACTCTCTTCAAAGAGTAATTCTATGAGTTGTGGAGTTCGCTCTTTGTGACAGTGTTCCCAGCTGCTCAAAAACACAGCTTGTTTTCTTTTTTGTTCCAGGTTATTTCAAATGGGTGTAGTTACAAGATGAAAGACTTCTAATTATGTAAGATGGTGCTGCTTACTCAAAGCAAATTTCAGTGCCTATCAGATAATAGAAGACAAAGTGTGGGGATTGGTGCTTGGTGAGAGGGCAGGAAAAATTAACTGAACAATGTAATTTCTGAAGCAACAGGATATTTTGTCTACTGAATGAGTAAACTGCCAAGAAAAATATAGGGAATTGATAGGAACAAGTGAGAACGTTTAAAAGGAAATTAAGTTTAAGGAAATACAATTCTATAACATCTTAAAACTTAAACCATGTTTTCCATTTATTAGAGTAAATTTTCCTTCCTGATTATTGTAATTGGTTGAAGATTCTGGTTCCTATGTCCAAGCGTATTTAAGCTTTCAATGCAGGTGTGTTTAAGCTTTCAAATGTTTACAGCATTTCCTAGCATCCTCTTTCCTGAAATTTAAATAGCTTCAGATTCAGTTTTATAAATATGTTTTTTTGTAATTTCCAAGGAGAGACATAACTTAGGACTTACTTGGAAATTTACTTTTGAAACTCAGTATAATGATCTACAAATATTTTCCTAGGAAAGAGGTTTCAATAAGTAAATAGATTTTGTGAGCTGAAGCTAGAATTTGATTGAAATTTGATGGATATTTGTTCTATTGGTTAATTTTTCTGCTTACCTTACCAAATATTTGGATAGAAGCCTAACTATTGAACTGCACCTAAAGAACAGAGGTAATAAACTTTATAGAGTAGTAGAGCATACTTTATAATTGTTTAATTTATCAATGTGCGAGAGCCCCCAAAATAACCATTAATTAATTCAAGAAGCATTTATTGATCTCTATTCCATGTAAGCACTGTTTGTTGCTGAGCATACTAAGGAGTATGGTGGGGAAAGAGCTTTATCGTATAATGTAATAAGTGTCCGAGTGATAAGAACCGGAAGAAGAAAGAGCTAATCCAGACTAAAAGAGCAAGGGAAGGTTTAATTATTGGAATTAACCAGAAAAACAGGGCAGAATTAGGATAAGAAGAAGGACACACCAGTCAAGGAAGATAATGAACTAAGGGAAAGAAAGTGTAGAATATGTGGAAACACAAGTGTGGTCTGTATGCACTGTCCAACTGTTCTCCATTTCTCTTTTAAATCCTGTCTAAAAGGGCTTCCATTTCTCTCTTCCCTGAAATAGCTTTTATCAGAATCTCCAATGACTTAAATATGGCCAAGTCCAATTGTAATAGTTTTTGGTTGTTGTTATAATAATTTGACACACACTTGCTCGCTTAAAACAACACAAATTTATTATCTTAGAGCCCTGTAGGCTACAAGTCTGACATGGGTCACACTAAGATCATAACCCTGTTTGGTACTTGAGAATTTTACCCCAGCAGAAACATTGCAAGTTTGGACTAAAAGAGTACAAAACATAAGAAAGCTGTCAGCTCCCCAAAACTGTAGAGGCAAGAAACAAACTGCTGAAACTACTCAGCTGAAAACACGTGCTGCTTGAAAAAAGAAGGGTGATTCCCGGGTGGAGGTGCGAACCCCAGAGGGCGTGGTGGAGAGCCACAAGGGATTTTGAAATTGCTTGGGATCTGTGTTTTCCATGTTCTTTCATAAGATAATCAGGTGTGGCCACAACAGGGAACAGAAGAGAGGCTCAGGAAAAACAATATTTATTATACACCCAAGTCCCAGAGAGAGAGTCACTACACAGAGAGAAGGGGGCAATGTGGCAGGGGGCGCCAGGGGAGCAAACTCATCCAAGCAGGTGGGGGTTCCAGACAGAGCGAGGCCCCGTGGGCATGTGGTTTTATATATGGGGTGTCAGGGTTGAGTACATAAGAAAAGGCAGGCGGGGGTTTCGTTGGTGCGTTTGAATGGCACAGTCAGGAGAGAGAAAGAAGGGGAATGTGTGGCAGGGGGCAGCCTTATTGCACTACTGCACTGGTCACCTGGACAAGACACTCACAGTCTCTCGGTCTGTGAGCATATTCAGGGAACAGGAAAATGTGAATTTTTAATGGTTACAATATTTCCTGCTTCCTTTTTTCCTCCTATTTTTTCCACTTTTGAACTGAACACTTCTATATCTGGTATTCTATGCCTGTTCCACCATTGTATTTTGGAAGTAAGTAATTTGTTTCTTGAGTTTTATGTTGTCGGCATAAGAATATACAAACCTGTAGAGAATTTTTATGAGTTTGTTTGAGCCAAACTGCCTACGTTGCCAGGAAGCAAGATCTCAAATGTTTCTGAGAATGACACTTTTGCAGTTTCTTTTTTTATACATTTGGAATTACAGAAGGAACAGGAGGAAGATGACATAAAGGTGGAAGGGAGCAAGGTCCAGGAGAGTTAACAAGATTATGTGCTCCCTTCAGGGTGGCTGAGACTTCAAGGAGTCTGGAAAAGGATTACTTCAGGCGTTTCAAAGGTATGTTAACCTAGACCCACAAGAACAATAGATGGGGCTTGTTTAAAGGAAAGATAAACCTTTACAGGCCTGGGGCATGACTACCTCCCCTGACCTGCCCAGTTAGGAATTTATGATCAGATCACTCTGTGAAACAACTTTTGTTAGATTTATTTCAGTGCTGCTTCTTTGTCTGCAATGTTCACAGATAAAAAGAAGTTGTTCCCCACATGAATTATGGGCAGAGCCTCCCTCATACCCAATTTACATCATTTAGATCATGAGACCTGACACTTTTTGAACTGAGGCAATTAAGATGAGATTTTGGACTTGATGGTTTGGTGTTTGAGGGATGGAATGAATATATTTTGGGTGTGGAACAGGCATGAATCTTTAGGAGCCAGAGGGTAGGCTATAGTAGGCAATACTGCCTACTACAGGATCGAATATTTGGATCAAATATTTGGAATCAAATATATCCATCAAATATGTCCAGATACTAATCTCCAAATCTGTAAATGGCCAATTAAGTTTGCAGGTAGAATTAAGTTGCCAATCAGCTTACTTTAAGATAAGGAGATTATCCTGAATAATCATGGTGATCTGAAAATAATCACGTGGATCTTTGCAGGAAAAAGAGGGAGTCAGCAGGGTCAGAAGCAGCGAGATAGCTTTGTGAGAAAGACTTGACCAGCCATTGCTGGCTCTGCACATGAAAGGGGCCACAAGCCAAGCAGAGTGAGCAGCTTCTGGAAGCTGGAAAGGACTAGAAAATGAATTCTTCCCTAGAACCAACACAAAGATTTGCGGGCACCTCGATTTTAGCCCAGTGAATCCCACTTTCAGACTTCTGACCTCCAGAACTATAAAATAAGTGCATTGTTTTAAGCCACTAAGTTTGTGGTTTACTTGTATAGCAGCAATAGGAAACTAATACACAAAGAGAGACTGAGAAATAGTCACAGACCAAAGGACACTAAATGCAATGTGGTGTCCTAGATTGACTATGGGGACCAAAAAGGGCATTAACAGCAAAGCTGTTGAAATTCAAATAAAGTCTAGAGTTTAGTTAACAGTATCATAAGATAAATAATTTTGACAAATGTACCATGGTTATATAAGATGTTAATATTAGGGAAAGCTGAGTGAAGAATATTTGGAACTCTCTGTACTATTTTCATAACTTTCTTCTGCATCTAAATTTATTCTGAAATTATTTATTAGAAAAAATTTAGCTAACAATAAAAGAGGTGAATTTGGGTAGTTAATTCAGCAGATGTTAGACTCAAAAATGATTTCCTTTTTTGTACCAATGCATGCTAATTTCAAAATGCTTAATTTTAAAAAAAAAAAGTTTTCCTGAGAAATTTATTGGACATTTTTCTTGAGAATTTCTTTTTAATTATAGACAGGTATCAAGCAAATGTATATTCTGCACATGGCAGAATGAACTAGCAAGCTTGCATGAGAGGTGGTGTTTCTTGCTCTTCTACCTTCTTTTTTCCACTTTCTCCACACCTTTATTCATTTCTTTCCCTGCCTTTATTTTATTCATTTCTTTCCCTACGTGGTTTCATGCAATCATTTCCAACTGAAGAAACAGGACTGATAAAAGTAAGTTGCAACACAGTGCTAATGAATTAAAGTATTCAAAACTGTTCTTTAAAATTTTTCACTTAAAAAGAAGCAGGCACTAGGGATATTAAAACTCCTGATAGCATAATTCTATAAACATATGAATAAATCTATTCCAGAATTTGCTCCTTTTATCACTGTTTTCATATGTAATAACTAAATTCTGTATTGTATTTTATCCTTTCCTATAATTTAGATAGGCAGAATAGTTCGAGACAAACTTTTTAATAACCAAATTATTAGGTTTTTTTTTTAATTTATTAAGCTATTAAACTACTGGCAAACCCTAGGATCAATCAAATTATTTTCTGGTGAAATTTGAGATGTTAAAATTTATTAATAATAACAATAACTTTCCATGGGAACCTTTACTGTGTGGCACCCTGCCAAAGTAATATCGTCTTCACAGCAACAGTATATGGAGGATATTATCACCCCATTTCATAGACAAGAAAACTGAAGCTTGGAGAGTTTAATTGTCTGCCCAAGATCAAGCAAGTAATTCAGGGCAGAAATGAAATTTAAAGTGAATTCATCCAACTCTTGAGCATGGTTCAGGCTCTGCTCCTTTGCTGTTCATCCACCCTCCCCCCGCTCCCCCGACCCCCGACCCTGTCCTACACACATTCAGCCTGGGTAATGCAGTAGAATTTATTATGTTCCCTATTCATCCACTATCATAATGCTGACCATATACATACATATGTATGTTCACATACATATATATATCACACAATATACAATAGTTATACTTAAACATCCTGCTTAAAAAAAATCCACAGCATCTCTACTTTTCCAAAATAACCTTTGAAAGGGAAGGGATTTCAGACTGTCCATGAGATTCAGGAAAACACAACAGGGCAGTTGATGGTGACTGGGAGAACTGTGTAAGGTCCCAAGGTGCCTACTTTGAAGGGGACTGAGGTGTCATTGTCCTGTGTACAATGTTTCTTGTATCTTGTATCTTCTTCAATAAATGTCTCTATTTTTCAGATTGCATGGCTACATGAATGCATACTTTCTGGACCGAATACACGCACACACACACACGCACACACACATTATTTTATGATGTTCATGGACAAACTATTCTCATTATGATATGGTTCATGTTCAGTTAAGTATATGTCAAATAATAAAGGTCACATTTACTACAGATAAAATTCTGATTTTCCTAAACTTCCATTCTGAAACAGAAAGTATCTTTGCCAGAACAGGGATTTCTCATCTTATTTCAGTGAGGCTTTTAAGTAGTCGACAAGGAAAACACATAAATACAAGTATCATTTCCCTCATGAGAATGAAAGGCATCATGAGCAATAAATACACTTAGAATCTCATTTTCCCCTCCTAAAATGTAACTTGCACTGTATTACTGAGAAATTAGAATAGAACATCTTGAGTAATTCTGTTCTAGTTGTGTCAGAAATCTTAACCACTTGACAAGCAAAATATGTGAAGGACAAGTTTCAAGGACATGATTGGGAGAATAAGGTCTATTAGAAGTACAATGGAAGGCCAGGAGCCTGGCTTTGAGAAAAAGCTGCAGACTTGGGAGGTGTGGCTCAAATCCTGGCTCTGAGTAAGGTACTCTGGCAAGTATCAACCAAAGAAATTAGAAAAGATTTCTTTGAACTAAAAGTGCTATATTCACACATTGCCTTAGAGTAAACTGATGGAAAATCAGTAATTACTCTACTTCACGGCTTTCACGGAACCTTAAGGAATAGCCATGATTAAGAGGCTATTGGTATATAATTTGGAAGGAGACAAATAAAAAAATTCAAGTCCTCAAGCCAACTCAAGATTCAATTTTCCTTCTAAACAGCCAGAATGAAAGAGAGGGATTGAATGAGAGAGGGAAGAATCTAACATTAACTTGAACCAGTTTGGAGCACATATTGTAATAGGCACTGTATGCTATTTTATTTAATCTTCATAACAGGCTTTAGAAGCCACACATTATAGATGAAAAAACGGAGACTCTAAAAGCATAATTTAGCCAAGATCACAAAGTGAGGTATGAGCCAAGTCTCCTCTCCCTGAGTCTACCACTCTTTCCAATGTAACACAAGTAGTAATCATGCGGTGCGATGTAAGGCACACAAGGGAACCACTCAAAAAAATCAATGCCTACAAAGAGTGGCATGATTTCCCAAAAACCACTCTTTGTGACTCCTTACGTTAATTAGCTCTCCATATTTAAAATGCAAATAGTTGAGTATTGTGCCCACAACACACTATCAAGTGAAAAACAAAAATAAGTTGCCAAGAACTATAGAACAGAGATTATTCTGGGAAAGGAGTAAAAACCTAAATGCCCCAAAATATGAGTATAACTAAATAAATTGCAGTGCGATCCACTCATTAGAATGAAGACCTCTACTTACAAAAGACTAGGTTAAGCTATAATGTAAAAAGAGGAAGATACAAAGTACTATGTAGTGTATGGTTACAATTATGTCAAATGCAAACAAAATAAAAGGCTATCTAAGAAGTATTAAAGTAATGCAATAAGGTGATAGAATTATCAATAATTATTGTTCATATTTTCCCCAACATACTTTAATTAGTTTTTATAATTTCCTAATGAGAAATCAATGAGTTTTTAGAAGCAAAAGGCTCAATCATTTTAAACTGAAGCCTTACAATAACTTCTTCCTTCTGGCCAAAAATTATTTTTTTTCCAATTTATTTCCCACAGTGCATAGTTCCTTATACCAAGTAGATGCTTAATATCTTTTTATTGAATATATTTTTTAAAAGGAGTAGACAAGAGTGAGAAATATCTCCCTCTGCTTAAAAACTATTTCCAACATAGGTTCACTAATTAGAGATTTATTTGTGTTAATGAGTTCCTTTTTAAAATGCAAATGCATCAAATAGCAAAATGAGAAAAAAAAAACCATGAACAAAGAACACACAGGAGGAAACACAAATGGCTAATAAACATGAAATGAAAAGTTCAACCTCATTAATAACCAAAGACATGAAAATGAAAATGATATCAGTTTTCCTTGAGAAACTTACAAAATTTTTCATGGTAATTCTCAATGCTAAGTGGAGTATAAACAAGAAAATACTGAAAGTATATGCTTCTCATAAACTGCTGGTAGGACTGAAAAACTGGCACTAACTTTCTTGAAAGCAATTTAGAAAAATACTCCTAATTTTTGATGCAGGAATTCCATTTGTGAGAATATAGGTTAAAGAAAAAAATCATAGACATATGTGAAAAAATTTTATTTGTGAATGTTCAGTGCAGTATCATAATCCCAAAATAATTTGAAAGAATCTAAGTATCCATGGTAAAGAAAAGAAAACAAATTTTTATAAATCAACTCAACAAAATAATATTTTATCTTCATAATCGAATTTTCTTAAGTATTTGAATATGGACAATTCTCATGATATAGTATTAATTGGAGTGAAGTAGTACACAGATATTATTATACATCATGATATCATGTTTCCGAAATATTTAAGCATAGGCAAAATATGAAAGAAAATAGTAGTAATGACTCTAGCTGATGATACTTAACATGATTTTTATTGTCTTCTTTATTTTCTCTTTTTTTGCTCACATTTAATTTTTATTGGTTTTTAATGCTACACAAGACAATATTTTATTTAATTCACTTATTTCATTTACTTATTTATTTCTGTTTGGTGCTGTTATTTTAATTACTTAGAGAGGGAACCTTTGTGGCCTTTTTTTGTTTCTTTATCTGAAGGCCACCTTAAGCATTCTAAATTTGGAATATTTAAGCAAGCTGAAAGGGAGAGATGGAGTTTCCCAAAATCACTCAATGGGGAGAGGAAAGGTTGCTTTGTCAATCATGCCCTATGGTGGGTCGTTAACTGTGTGAACAATTACATTTCACTTTAATTGTGCTGAAGGCTTTAATTAAATCTGGGGGTTCCCTACTTAGAGCAACTCATGCTGACGGAGGTGCATGTGCTGAATGACGTCATGGCAGTCGTTGAACCTGCGGCGGACGTTCTCGGCGTCGACGGTGCAGGTGAAGTGGGCGTGGCAGTAGAGGCGCCCGTCCCCAGGGGATAGTGCTGATTCTAGGAAACTCATCACGGATGAAGTAGTTGGCCCGGATCACGCGTGGGTCCTCTCCGGGCTTGGGAGTAGCATCTTCAGGAGTATGGTGGTGAGCAAATTCTGGAAAGTAGCCCTCGATTTTCGATTTTCCAGCAAGGACATTCTCAACGAGTAGGTCTCGCTTGTTAGAAACAGAATCACAGAGACGGTGCGCAGCCATCTGTTGTTCCAGATACTCTTGAAGAGATTCATGGCCTCCTCCAGACGGTTGGTCTGGTCAGCCTCCCGAATGACCATGTTGTAGCTGCTGCTGGCACCACAGAGATGATGGCAGTCACATGCATTGAACATTGGATCCACCTGCGGTGTTCGTCGAGCTGGCCGCCCACGTCAAACTTGTGGAAGTTGACTTCGTGCACCTGGAGCTTGATCTCAAAGATTTCAGAAGTCAGGACACGGCAGTGAAGCAGGTCCTGATCACTAGGGACATGCGATTGATGTCAGCCTGCTTGATGACATTAACCTTGCCCTGGAAGTACTGGGCGCAGTCGATCGGCTAGTACTCGTTGGAGTGTTCTTGCAGGCGCACACTCCCTCTCCCTCCACAGAGCCTTGGCATGCTCGCAGAACTCGGAGGGAAATCAAAGTCGGGCGCGTTCATCACACTCAGAATGTAGTCCACTTGGAACTGGTTCTCAGGGTTGGCCAGCTCCACGGGGTCACCAGGCTGCTCATGGCAGCCACAATGGTTTCCATGCCTCCTTCAGATCATTTTCGATGTCCTGCACCTTGGTGGCCTTCTCACCTTCAGTGTTGCTCCTGGCAGCCTACAGGTCCTCTTCGCTGCCCTCTCGATTAAATCCATCAACGTGCAGGATCCTCATTCGCTTCACAATGGTGCTTTTACCAGATTCTCCAGCACCTCCTCTGCCTGCCCTCCAAGTACCATGTCTTCTTTATTTTCTTTTATACCTGTATTTTCTAAAAGGATATTTGTTATACATAAACAGCATTTTGCAGAGATATTCTGCTTATTCTTGCAATTTCTAGAACTCCATTCTGAGAATATAATTCAAATGAAAAGTTTCTATGCAAAGATGTTCATACACAGCTTTATTTAAAATAATAAAATTAGAGGACTAGTTAAAGATAGTATGTATATAAAATATATAATATCGTCATTATGCTAATTCCTTTTACTTTATGGAAAACATCTTATTTTGGTGTGCCAGTATAAAAGATACTAGGACACACACACACACACACACACACTTGTCCTCCCTAAAGAGAGAAATTCAATATTGGAGTGTGGGGATCCAGTTCCTTGTTCTTTGAGTTCTAATAGTGAGATGAGCAAAATTAACTTTCTCCTCTGTGAGTTTAGGAGTTGTTTCCTAACCACCTCAAAACATAAGCACTTTTTAATAATAAAGAGAAAAATTTTAATAACAAAAGAAAATGTTGTATTTATTTTTATTTTTTTATATTTTATTTCTTTATTTTTAGAGAGAGGGGAAGGGAGGGAAAAAGAGAGGGAGAGAAACACCAATGTGTGGTTGCCTCTCACATGGCCCCCACTGGGGACCTGGCCCACAGCCCAGGCATGTGCCTTGACTGGGAATTGAACCGTGACCCTTTGGTTCACAGCCCACACTCAATCCACTGAGCCACACCAGCCAGGGCAAAAGAAAAAAATTTTTGACACCACTGTTAAATTTTGAAAAGCAAAGCAAAATTGTGAAATCAACAGTGTCGCTCAGCTTCCTATATGCACACAAAACTGGCCTACGGATGCTCTTGAATTCAGTGGGATACAAAGGTGATGTAGTTTTATTTTCCTCCATTCACTGCCTTCAAAACCGCTCTGTTAAACTTGCTTTTCCCATTTTTTAATGACACCTTGGGCAGTCCTATTATTTCCCAGTCCCTTTTAAATATTAATAATTTCAGTCTAGACTATTTTAAAATCTCAATTCACTTCTATAGCCTTTCCCTCAGTGGGAGGGAACTCGGAATGGAGACCAGTGGGCTCTCCTTCTCTATTCCCCTCTCCTTTGCTCATTTGCTTCCAGCATTTCCAGGAATGGGTAGGAAGAGAAATTACAGAAATAGACCAAAGGTGTTATTAACTGCAGTTGTTGTTAATAACATGTTAAGCCCATATGTTATGCTCATAGCTATAAATGCTCCCAAGGGCTTCCCTAGAGGTCTTTCTACTACTATCCCCTACCCAAGACCAGTTCTTTCAGGTGGGACATGGGCCATACTACTGAAGCTCAGATGCCTTCCTTGATGTTCCTGTGAACCACTAGAAAAGGACACGACTTTGTCCCAGTAAAAAATTATAAGAGTGATGCCTCAACCAGTGTGGCTCAATTGATGGGACATCATCTGGCAAAGCGAAAGGTCACTTTTGATTCCCAGTTGGGGCACATGCCTGGGTTGTGGGTTTGATCCCAGTTAGAGCGCAAAGGAGAGGCAACAAATGTTTCTCTCTCATGTCCATGTTTCTCTCCCTTTTTTTCTCCCTCCCTTTTCCACTCTCTAAAAATAATTAAATAATGTTTTCTAAACAAAAAAATGAGAGTGGAAACCAGCTTTATTTCTCTATCGCTTTCCCAAAACACCCTTGAATTACCTTTCTTATCCCCACTCCGAAAAGGTGCCCAATTGGGGAATAAGATACTATCTCCACTTTCTTATCACCCTCTTTCCAATGTATGCAAAGCATTATGTCGGAACCCTGCTAACTATGCCATTCTCCTGCTGAGACCAACAGCTTACATTTCTAAAGTTCATAAAATATTTTAAAATGAACTTAGGAAGGCTAAAGATTTGTACGCTAAAAACATTGATGAAAGAAATTAAAAAAGACACAAATATAAAGATATACTATGTCCCTGGATTGTAAGATTTAAATTGTTAAAATGCCCATGCTACCCAAAATGATCTATAAGTTCACTGCAATTTCTATCAAAATTCCAAATGCACTTCTTATAGAAATAGAAAAGGCAATCCTAAAATTCATAAGAAACCACAAAGAGCTCTAAATAACCAAAATAATCTTGAGAAAGAAGAAGAAAAGCTGTAGGCTTCCTATGTCTTGATTTCAAAATATATTACAAAGCTATAGTACTCAAAACATTGTGGTATAGGAATAAAGACAGACATACAGACCTAGGAAACAGAATAGAAGGCCCACAAATAAACCCTTGCATACACAGTCAATTGATCTTCTCACCAAAAACTTGGATTTCAAGAATACATGTGGGGAAAAGATATCTCTTCAACAAGTAATCTTGGGAAAACTGAATATCCACATACTAAACAATGATATTGGATCTTTATCTTATACCACACACAAAAGTAAATTTAAAATGGAATAAAGACTTAAATGCAAAATCCGATATCATAAAACTCCTAAAACAAAACATAGGAAAAAAGTTTAATGACATTTGTCTTGGCAATGATTTACTGAACATGACACCCAAAGGACAGGCAACAAAAGCAAAAAGTAAGTAAGTGGAACTACATAAAACTAAAAACCTTCTGCACAGCAAAGGAAACAGTTAAGAGGGTAAAAAGGCAACCTATGGAATGGGAGAAAATATTGGCAAACCATGTATCTAATAAGGAGTTAATATCTAAAGTACACAAGGAACTCCTATAAATCAACTGTAAAAAAGTAAATAAATAACCAGCTTTAACAATGGGCAAAAGACTTGAATAGATATTTTTCCAAAGAAGACATAGAAATGGGCAACAGATACATGATAAGGTGTTCAACATTACTAATCATCAGGGAAATGCAACTCAAACCACAGTGAGATATAACTTTCACATCTGTTAGGATGGCCAATATCAAAAAAACAAAAACAAAAAACATGTTGTTGAAAACATAGAAAATTGAAATCCTTATAAACTGTTGGTAGGAATGTAAAATGGTGCAACTATTATGAAAAACAGCATAGAAGTCCCTCCAAAAATTAAAAATAGAGTTACCATATGACCCCACAGTGCCATTTCTAGGTATTGATTAAAAAAAATTGAAATCAGGATCTTGAAGAAACATGTGCACTGCCACGTTCATTGCTCCATTATTCACAAAACCCAAGCTATAGAAATAACCTAAATGTCCATTAATAGATGAATGGGTTTATTTTAATGCAGCATGTACATACAATGAAATATTACTCAGTTTTTTAAAAGAAAGAAATCTCACAATCTGCAACATGGATGAACCTGGAAGACATTGTGTAATAAGACATGATAGTCACAGAAGGACAACTATGTACTATAGGATTTCACCTACATGAGGTATCTGAAATAGCCAAACTCATAGAGGCAGAAAGTGGAAAGTGGTTCTAAAGGGCCAAGGGAAGAGGAAATTGGGAGTTTCTACTCAACAGGTATGAAGTTTCAGTTATACAAAATAAATAAGTTTCAGAAATCTACTGCACCACATCCCTGTGGTTAATAATACTGTACTGTATACTTAAAAATTCATTAAAAGAATAGATCTCATGTTAAATGTTCTTATCAATACTATACATTTTCAAAATTTGATGGCTTTGAAATGTTGCATGTAGCCCTCAGAGTTCATACGCACACATGCACACACTCAGACCACCTTTGTTTTCACACAGCCTAATTTTAATATTAATATGTGTAATGATTGTTTAGTAAGTGCTATTTTAGAACATGAGATACAATCTGATGAGGCATTTTAAATTCCTCCTGCATAGAAATGGAGTTTTACTATTCCTACTGTTATTTTATATCGCAGTAAATCTAATCACTTTTAAACATTTTCAGACTTCTTAAGTTACTTCTGATATATAATTTACCAGAAAATTCATTAAAACTTTCATTAATTTTTTACCAACCTATAAACCTTATGACTGTAGTTTTTATTAGCAAAGATACAATTAGCTAGGTTTGACTTTGTATTTTATGGTCAAGTTATTTATCTATACTATCAAGAGTTTTATATAAATTACACTTTTACTCCATCAGACTTCTTTCCACATCAGGTTCAGTAATTAGAATTCCACACTTAATGTCTCATAATCACAGTGACATTTACATCTGTCTTTTTTACTTATGGTCTTTAAATACTAAATTGTTTGTAATCGTAACTATCTATTTTAAAGAAATCAATAGCAATAATGAGCACAAAATTACAGTATCAAATATATTACAGACAAGCCCATTAATGGAAAAATTTGATCCTTGTTTCCTGACATTTATATCATTTACCACCAATTTCCTTCATGTAGTGAAATATAAATTAAATGTTAAGGATTCTTTACAGGTAGAAACAGTGATTAAACAATGTCATCTGTCATGAAACAAATATGAATTCATTGAATACTGCTAATATTAATCCTGCCGGCAGCTTCATACATGAAGATGATTTGGTTTCTTTAAAAATTAGAGACAAAAACTTATAACAATAACCAACATGCTCACTTAAATAAAGTTCTGGAAACACTATAAATTGCTTTGCTACAATGATGCAACACAAATTCTAAAAAGAAATAAATGACATGGAGTGTGGGAGCTTTGCTCAAGCTAAGAATTCACTTAGTAAATAATTTCATCAGTTAAGTTTGAGCTAATGTATTACCCAACATATTTTCCTGAGACTTAAAATTTTGAAATTAAGAGTTTAAATGGGAATTATCTGCATTGTTTTAATTTTTTTTTTTTTTGCTTACAGCATTATAATCAGTATTTGCAGACAATGTCTTTATATGAAACATCTAATGTAATTTTAATGAGGTCTTTCAAAATGAAAACCTTTAAATAAAATGTACTTAGATTGAGAAAATGTGTGAAGTCAAGATAAACTGTTCTCCGAAGAACTAGATGGTACATAAAAATTAGGAAGTCAAATTTGCTCTCATTAGAAAGGAACTGGGAAGCATTTCAAAATAGTTCAGAAAAGCCTTCTTTTTACAATGCCAGTTGCGTGAATTTAATGTGATATATGTCCACTTGGTATCAATATAAACACTGTATTATATATTTCATTCAATATTTTTCAGTCTGTCAATTTAAAATATATCTATGGTATTACTATATTCAAAGATTATAAGACATAGCAGAAAAATCAAAGCTAAGAGTATATTCTAGTATATAACAACAAAAAATTTTTTACAGAGAAGTATTTTTTTTTTGCCAAAGGCACAGAAATCCAAAATTATAAGGAAGAAATTGGTTAATAGAAATTATCTGAATTAAGAAATTCTTTAAGTATCTTGTATAGTGAATGTGAACAAAATAGATCTTTGAAAAAGAGAAAATCCTTAGCATTTGTAAGTCATCAAATTAGATAAGCCAGAGATTTGCCAAGATTCTTTCCCTAAAGAATATATGCACCCCTATGTTTATTGCAGTGTTATTTACAATCACCAGATTTGGAAGTAGAACAAATGTCCATCAGTAGATGGGTGGATAAAATGACTACTGGACATTTACACAATAGAACACGACTTGGCCATAAAAAAAGAAAATTTTACCCTTTGAGACAGTTGTGGATAGACCTGGAGAACATTATGCTAAGTGAAATAAGCCAGTCAGAGAAAGACAAATACCATATGATCTCACTCATATGTGGAATCTAATGAACACAATGAACTAACAAGCAAAGCAGAGGCAGACTCATAGAGAGCAAGGTGAGCTCAGTGGGGTTGGGGCATGGAGGGATCAAGCAAAAAAGAGAAGGAACTCATGGACATGGACAACAGTGTGATGATTACAGGGAGCAAGGCAGTGGGTGGAGGTGGAAGAGGGTATAAGCAGGATAAATGGTAATGAGTAAATATAATAAAAAATAAACTATTAAAAATAAATAAAATAGCCCGGGCTGGTGTGGCTCAGTGGATTGAGTGCCAGCCTGCAAATCGAAAGGTTGCCAGTTCCATTGCCAGTCCGGGCACATGCCTGGCTTGTGGTCCAGGTTCCCAGCTGAGGGTGTGCGAGAGGCAACCAGTTGATGTATCTCTTGCACATCAATGGTTCTCTCTCTCTCTCCCTCCCTTCTCCACTCTCTAAAAATAAATAAATAAACTCTTTATACAGATATACATATATAAATATATATAAAAGAATTCTTTATCATTTTAAATCAACCTGGGAAGTGGGGATTTTTAAATTAAATAGTATGTGCTAAAAAGTGAATGTGGAAATTTGCATGTGAATGCCTTATGTTTAATATATTTTATCAATCAGAAAACATGAATTCAGTACCTATAAAAGGTAAAGTATAAAAATGTCTACAACAGATACATTTATAAGAGCGTATAATGCTTTTAAATATATATACATATATACACATATTTATATATGTACACATGTAACAAACACAAAGCAAAATGAATGTGTTATGAACTGAATCTTTGCATGCCCCCCTCAAATTCATATGTTAAAGTCTTAACCCCCAGGGTTGCTATAGTTAGAGATATGGCTTTTAAGGAAGTAATTGAATTTAAATGAAGTCATAAGGGTGGAGCCCTGATTCGAGAGAACTAGTGTTCTTCCGAGACACCAGAGAAATCATTCCCTCTTACTTCGTGTGTGCACCAAGGAAAGATCATGAGAGAATGCAAGTCAGGGAACAGGGTTCTCACCAGAAACCAAACCCTGCCAAAACTTGACCTGGAACTTTGAGCTTCCAGAACTGCATGAAAATTATTTTCTGCTATTTAAGCCAAGCAATCTGTGGTATTTCTTATGTCAGCCCATATAAACTAATAAAAATGAATGCCAAAAAAACTGAGCAAGAATATGTGGGAGGAATAAGATATCACAGACATGAGGAAGAGGAGAATACCTTCTAAGAAGGAGGGAACCTATCCGGAAGAATCAGGATGTGGAAGACAGGGTAAATGGTAAAATGAGTGCAAATTATAAAAAATGAAAACTGGTCTCCTAAATATGTTCAGGAGACAAGTATCCATCAGTCCCAACTATAGGTTAGGAGACTTTAAGTGCAGTAAGAAATAAAGGCAGCAGATAAAATAAACAAACACTTCTCTTTAGATTCAGGAGACATTCCCTGAGTAACAAAAAGTATATCCATTTAAATAGTATGTGATTGTGGGATGTTACTACATCAGGGAGCTGGAAAGAGACAAAAGTTTCTTGACACAATTAAGTGGCCCCATGTCCCTAAAGGGCAAGAGGAAGGCAAACTTGTAAATAGAGGAGAAATCTCTCTACACTGTTGGACAGGTTACATTGTCCAAAACAAATGAACAAACAAGTAAATAAACATTTAGTTTTCTCTTGAAGAGATGTACTTATCCAACTGGATCATCAAGCAAGGACTCTGGTAGGGCCACAGGAAGAGCGGACAAGGATTGTAGAATTCACGTCCACCCTTCCTCATAAAATAAAACTTACTATGTGCCTGCAGCTGTGGACAGCACAGAGGTGAACATCAACTTTCATCCAACTGAAGTCCGGGGTCTTACTTAAAACTGAGAGCTCAGAAAGAAATCAAGAATCGCACCTACTCTCATGGAAAAGAGGGAGTATTATACCCAAAAGAGAGATTTGTGCAGAGTCACTTGAAGAGCTAGTTAACAGTAGCATCCAAGTGAGGCAGAACTTCAACTCTAGTGTCATTTCTTTCTGAGAATGCCCTAATTTTGCATAAATATCTTTGCCAAAGAAGGAGCAGCGTGGTCAGGGTAAAGGGGGAGATAGTTATGCCACTGCATTTATTTCGGCTTCCAGCAGAGTCGAGGAGCTTTGGCACTTTCAGTCACTACTGACTATAACCAGTCAGTGAAAAAAAAATCTTCAAGAAGAAAAGAGGCAGGAAAAGCAAACTTTTCATTGCTACCGAGGTGTATAAAAGGCAGCCCTGGGAAGGGGCACAGGGCAGAGGGGCAGCAAATCTCTGTTACAATAAGTTAAACAGGCAATTTGGAAACCAATGTGACAATTTTTAAGCAATTATTAAATAGACACTACATCAAACCAAAATGTTCCACTAATAAATGCTCACAATTCCACAAAGGCATCATAAATCTTTGTTCATTTCTCCCGTCAAAGCAACACGTCTTTTTCTTAAAATTCCCCTTTGTACTGATTATTCTTCCAAATACAGTAGCTAAGTAGGTGAGTGTCAGCTCTAATTGGATGATGGTTTGGAGACTTCAAATCATCCAGAGGTTAAATAATGTAGCATAGAGCCTGTGTTATTCAAAGGGAATGTTTTAATACAGTGGGAGAAACGCAGAGACACAGCAGCTGTGTGAACCCTGGCAGGCATGCTGCCCTGAAGAAGCCCCAATATTGTCTCTAATACCTTAAGTTCAGCAGTTTTAATTCCCACCTCTGTGGGATGTTTGACAGTTCATTCATTTAGGGAGCTTCAGGGATGCACAGGTGACTCAAGTTCAGATAGCTATTTTAAGGATATGTCGCTTCTGTTTATTTTTTAATGCTAAGAAGAACACACTGAATGAGACAGAGGAAGACCTTTTGCACATAAAAGAAACTGTTCTTTCAAAAAGGAGAATGTTTTGACATTTAGAGACTAAGCACTTCTTTGGGGGATAGACTTCCTTAAGGTTGAAAAACGGATCGGGAGCAGAGTTAAACAGAGCCCAACCACAGAGCATCCTCCCTGAATGTCGGGTCTTAAAATACACAGGCTTATAAAGTAAAGATCTAGGCTAACTATGAAATCTTTCTGTATTATGTATTGCCATACCTTCAATATGCTTTAACATCCAAACTGTTAAAGGTGTTTATGAACTTCATGTTGATGAAAATTAGAAACATTAGCAAAAATTCCAGTTAACAAAGATAACAAAGGAGACTACACTCTTTCCACCAGACAAAAATATGGAAGATGTAAATCTCCAATACTACCCACAGTATTTTTCCCAAATAACAAGAGTGGGGTTAGTGGACAGTTGTCAGTGATTACGGGTGCAGTTGGACTGACTCAGGAGGTAAATTAAAAGGTGAAGGGATGAGCCAGGCCATTTGTGGGTGAGGGGATAGACACCTGGAGGAACAAAGAAGATCAAAGGCAGCTAGAGTAGCAAATGAGGATCCGAGTACATCATAATGATCAATAGCTACATTCTTAAGAAAAAATATGTCTATTAAAAGTAGTTCATAGGAGTTTTTAGAAGTTAACATAGCATTTCTATTTTGGAAAAAAAACTGATGTACTTACTAATATAAAAAGAACATTACCAAGAATAAATTAGCAACTCTTAAAATACTATGTCTTATGTTCCAAACTAACATTTTCATATTTCAATGGAAAATGACTCATTTTGTCACATTAAATATCATAATTCGAAATAAAAAAATCTGTATAGAAATTATATTGTGCTTCCCAGTACTTGAAGATAAAGCAAGATTCATTGAAATACAAAAATATCATCTGCTTCACATAATCAGTTCTTGAAGTCTAAACAATTAATTGCTCAGATACAAAAGGCTCAACAAAAGGTTCAACATAATTTTCTTTCTCTCTCATTTTTACATCCCATTTTTCCCATACCACTTTTTCCCTTGAGCTCTTAACTTAAATCCTCACTATAGGTATCACACCCAAATAAAAAGTCCATTCTGCCCAGCCTTTTTTTATAATCCATATTTCTTTATTCTGTCCTTTAGTTTCTCTTCCAACAACCTGGTCCAAGCCTCTTCAGAGTTCCCAGCATTCCCCACTACTCCATTGGTTTCCCCCTGGCAGTTGGGAAGTTTTTAAGGGAGGGTATGGGAGAAAAGTTTCTGATTCTCCAGAGAGCAACAAGTTTGTCTATGTCCTGGGCCTACCCACTCCAGAATCATTCTCTTTGGAATCACAGCTCAATGTTCCATTCATGCAACACTCTTAATCATCTTTCTCAAGTCATTTTGATTATATCACACCCCTTTTTAGAAATCTGCAGTCCCTTTCAATTGTCATTTTAGTCTCATTAGAACAGACAATCTTTTAGATTCTTAAAGAATAGTGTCTCAAATACATAACACCTAGTTTTTCAGGAATATTTTAAGCAGGTCATGTTAGCACTTCTCTCTGAAGATATTTATATCTTCCTTAGCAAATCACATGCAATGTTACTGAGGGCTTAGGCTTTTAACTCAATTAAAATATAAATGTTAGATGCTTCCTGTTTTTTAAAACCAAGAGGTTATAATGGAAATGTTCACTTTTCTTGATATGAAAGGCATTCACAGAAAAGTGGAGATTTCCTTTGAATGAGTAATTAAGTTTTTAAAATACACAAATTAGTGCTCATTGAATTATAAGCTGTCATGTCAAACAGTCACTTTGTTCTGACATTTCTACATTGGCAAATTATATTTCTAGAAAAAAATGAGTGTCTAGAGATAGCATTTTATTACTGTCTTTGTTAAGTATTGGGAAAAATTCTGCCTAAAATTGTGTGTGTGTGTTTTATCAAAAATCCAGTATGTTCAGTAGTATTAAGAAGCAAAAAATACTTTTTAATATTCAGTAGTCATTTTTAGAAATATATTCTATATTGTAAGCATAAATTGTCACTTATTTTTTCTTATTTTGAAACTAACTTTCCTCAGATATGAAAGCATTGCATTCATGTGATGAATTGCTTCCTTGGTAAGAGCAGGGAAAAAATGAAAGTAGGTTCATGAGAACAGATCTGGACTGTCTACATCAAAGTGCTATTTCTAGACCGCAAACTACACTTGTTTCCCTTTGCGACTTGTTCTGGTTATCTATTGCTGAATTACAGCCACTCCAAATTGAGTAGCTTAAACAACAAATTTGTTTAAACAGTCATTTCTTTTGCTTACAAATATGAAATGTGAGTCCCTGCCTCATGCGGCAGCAGCAGATTTCCCCACTGGGGATTGAACCACCTGAAGGCTCACCACGCACACGTCCAAAGGCCCAAAGGCGAGGACAGCTGGGAGATGAATGGGACTTTAGCTACAGCTATCGGCCAGAACACCTACATGCGGTCTTTCATGTGGCTGTTTGGCTTTCTGACAACATAAGAGCTGACATCTGAGAGCAAACGTCCCAAGAGACCAATGTGAACATTCATGACATTTTTTATGACCTTGCTTCTGAAGTCACACAGCATCACTCAGCTGTGCTTTATATGTTAAGGCAGTTTCTCCAGTCTTCCCAATTCAGAGGAAAGAGACATGGGCCTTACCACCAACAGAGGATTTGTCAGCCTCACCGTGGGGAAACTGCATGTGGGATAGGCTATGCTGTGATGACTGTCTTTGGGAAATTATCTGCCGTATGGCTGTACCTAAATGGGTGATTTCGGAAGCTGTAGCTCTGTTGTATTATATGTCCCATAAAATATTTCTTAAAGCTGCCAAACCCCTCCAGCAGGGGGAAGTACTATGAATTTTACTGTGGGAACAATATGAATAGTTTCTAAGGTCAACATTACTCAAAAAGCCTTCCTTCTGATGAAAAGCACACTTACCAAACTATCTTTGCTTCACTATGTCAAGAGCTTAGGGGTGGAGTTAGGCCACCTTATTATTACTCTTTGCAGAATATACAATTAACTACTTCGATTCATCCAAAAGAAATTCATTGTATACTCACAATAAGAAACAAACTGTCCTTGGCTGGCCTAACCCTGCAGCTTATATCAGCCAGTTGGCTCCTTTGTCTCCACATCCAATCATTTTGAGCCCTGGAATCTTCGCTTTATCTCCAGTCTTAATCACTAACACTGCCCCATTCCACACTCTGTTTCATGACCTATGCTCAGCCCCAGACCTTTTGCTCCAGCCTCTTGACTGGAGTCTCACACCTGTTGCCTTTAAGTATAATGTTACATAGAACAAATTTATCTCACTTTCTGGGCCATTTTATTGCATATCATTCTCATTTTTCCTCAGGTTAAACCTTCTTCCACTACTCTGGAGAACAGACCTCTGCCACTTCCACCACCCAGCACACCAGTTTGTGCAAGCTCCCCTCTGTGCCAGCTCAGGAAGCTACCATTTCTGGAGACTGGGGAAACTGAAAGAATGATGCTCCATCCATGGAGAACATGAGCATGAATTACACAGATGCTCGCCTCCACCAGTTAAGCATCTAGTTGAAGAAATGTATACACATGTAAACAACTAAAT
The DNA here is from genome assembly GCA_039655065.1 of Glossophaga mutica. Taxonomy (NCBI): domain Eukaryota; kingdom Metazoa; phylum Chordata; class Mammalia; order Chiroptera; family Phyllostomidae; genus Glossophaga; species Glossophaga mutica. The sequence goes on along the minus strand of CM077306.1, from coordinate 33,576,254 downwards.
ATAATACAGAGTAAAATGAATGCTACAAGAGAAATGGAAGCTACTTAGCCATATTAGTTGAAAATTCAGATAAATAAACGACTGCTAAATTTTCATAGAAAATCATTTGGTGCTGGCAAATAATCGTATATGATAAGCACAGCTCAATCCATGTGTTCCTAGTTCAGTATGGTGAGTCAGTTATTTGAAAGGAAAATAGAGGCACTAGTTGCTAAGCACCATAGAAAAAACAGTGTCCTAGGCCTGGGTGTGTCTTAATGAATGATAGTTCCCACTCTCCCAACCTAGATTTCCCTGTGTCAGTGATGGCGTGGTGCAGCGTCACTTAGATTTCTAGCCAAGAAGATAGATCCCAAATAGTTCACCACATGAAAGTTTGCCAGTGATAGCTCTGTTGAAGTAGAAGAAATGAGTGTGGCAGGTGCTTGCAGATACACGACATTCCCACGGGAACATTTCGGACCTCGCTTACACTTGAATAAGTGGTGACATGCAGTTTTAGCAGTGGTTGGTATTTACTGCCTATGCTGTTGTGCCCTATATAAAAACTCCCACTTGCTTATTTGGGGTATTATTTAAATGTCATCTATTCTAAACACTTTCTTTGATCTTTTCTTTCTATTCAACAAGTTTGACTCCCTGAAATTCCAAGATATATTTTGGCACAAGACAAAAAGAACTGAATAGATTAAATATTTTCTGATTCTCTTTTAAACTTTGGAGTAAACACAAGTTAAAAGTTATTGTCAATACACTGTGACTGAATTAAAGGTGCAGAATGTGTTTTTATGTGCACTTCAGAAAGAATATTTGCAACAAACATCCTTTAGATTACATAGTTGAACTTTTGGGCACATTTTTCCATTATCAAAATTTTTAGGCCAAAATCATTTTTATGCTTTATTTCTAATTGCTGGAGAAAACCTTGAGCATGTCAAAAAAAAAAAAGTAATATTTTAAAAAAGAAAAGAAAAACAAAACAAACTTCTCTTTGTAGAAACTAATGCTTTGAAGGTGAATGACTAATTTGGGGGAATAAATACTCATTACATACAATTGTGGGTGGTGGTTTCTTCAGACTGTGGACTTTTTTGTAATCAAAGTATAATGTTACTTCTTTGTCTTATATAATCCAATATAAATTATGTAAAATGTTGGAAATGTAGGTAAAGTTTTAATAAACCTAAAATCATTACAGGAACAAATTTTGAATACTGAAGTCCTTAAGGCAGAATATGGTAGCAGTGTTTTGTGGCCCTGACTGCTGCCAGTCAGCAGTAATTTACCCTGGGCCCTGGCCCCTGGGCCCTGGCCCCAAGACAGCCAATATCTCATGAGAAAAAATCTGAGTGTGAACTCTGCACTCTGGTCTGCAAATGGGAAGTAGATCACTTTTTTCTTGTCATCCTTTTCCACTGGCTGTCTCAGCAGGCATCATGGATGCCTTCTGTCAGCAAAGTGGGCTCCAGCTTGAGCTGGGCCAGAGTTCTGGAGCCCTGGTCTCCCTGGCCCCACTCCATAGTGTGAGCAATTAGTTGTGACTCTCTAGATTCCATCCTCATATGAAGGTTACTAATCTTCCTTTCTAGCACTCCAGTTGCCTGTTGGGACTTCAACAATCACTTATTAAATTGTATCTTGATATAAGAGGGTCCTTAGAGTACCCCTTTATAGGGGTTTAAGAACTACCAAAGCAAATACTCTTTTTAAATAAGACATTCTTCAGTCACAGGTTCTCCCTTGAGGTGGTTGCTGGCTACTAGATATATCTTATATCTATATAGATATAAAATAGGCTGCTGCAACCTGATTACATACAGCAGGGTACATTCAGACATCAATGCTATATTTGAAATCCAAGTATATGTTCAGTTTCAAACATGGTATTTTTTTTAATCGATGGGTCTCTTTTACTGAGCAGCTTGGCCCCTAAAAGACCTTCACTGTGATCATACAGCTCAAATCCTCAGCTGTGGTTACCCAGATGGCTTGGCACCTAGATGCTTAGCCACTCACAATAAGAATCAGGATTATACCATCCAGGCCCATGAAAAAAACATATACTCACCAGATTATTTTTCCTTCATCTAACAAGCTTGGCCCAGTATTTTGAAGAAAATGTAGATTCTCAGAACATTCTCATCTCCCTCTGCCCATCATCATCATGTACCAAACATTGCCTGGAGTGTCAACTATGTGCATCATGTCACTCCCTTTTTGATCTTGGCTGGTCCCCTTTCTTAAGTGTTATTTTCATGCTACAAGTCTGTCTCAATGTACAGAAGCACTTGGTGCAAATGTACCTGATTCTAGCCGCACACATAGAACCACACATATTCCCATTCCGAGTAACACTAGTATGCCATTTCTGCCTTGCAAGGATAAAATGGTAGCAATATATACATGGTTCCTTTACTCATACAGTTAACTATCCAGAGCCTAAGAATGAAGAAAGAAAAACAAAGGAAGGAACAAAGGCAGTACAAATAAAGGAAGGAAGGAAGGATGGGAGGGAGGGAGGGAAGGAGGGAGGGAGGAAAGAAGGAAAGAGACAACAGTGTAATAGAGCATAAGAGCTGTGAGGCCTGCGATGCTCTCAGTGAATGACATGAGCTATGATCATGTGCTGAAATGTAAGAAGTGCCAAATAAAGTTACTTTTCTCCCCAAGAGCTCACTTCCCCTTTTGCCATTGTGCTGGAAACCCCCAAATTAATTCTTTGGTTAACCAATCAAATTGCCCAGTACATAGTAGAAATTTAATGAATACTTAATGAATGAATGTTGTAACAGGAGCTCTTTAGCCCCAGTCTTTTGCCCGATTGGTCCCCAAGGGCATAAGCCATGGATTTGGGAAGTTTTTTTCTAGAACGCTATACAAGCTCCCAGGGGAACAAATTTGCTCACTACCAACTGAGCTGAAGATAACCATTGATTCTGATTTACCAAGCTGGACTTTGAAAATTTAATGTGAATGAGTAACCATCTTCTAACATGTCTACTTACATAGATGGAAAACTAATAGTTATACCGTAAAATACTATAATATCAAATTCCAGCAACCACATTCAATGCTGATCTACTTATATTATTGGCCCTGTTAAAAGGAAAAAATCAAAACAAATGTGTCTAATTCATTTCTTTTAAATGAAATAGATTTAGTACCTGAATTTCAACTACAGTGCTAAGGAAGAGTCATTACACTTGGGGCTTTCCAATCTTTAGATTTTAGATATAGGGATTAATTTTATGGAAAAGGGTCTTAGAAAGCAAAGGGTCAACATTTCAAACCATCTGTGGGCCAGTTAGCCTCACTTTGTGAGCTGCATTTAGAGTTCTTAGCAGTTCTTGGTTATAAAGGGAACTATTCAGTCACTCACTGAATGAATTATCTGAGGGTCTGAACATATGAGAGAGAATAGATGACTGACAAAAAAAAACTATTACTCCCTATAAATCCAAAATCAGTGGCAATTGATTTCATGAAACAATAATTGTGTACCTAGTGTACATCAAGTCCTATGCTGTTAAGCAGACTGGCAAACCATCAATTGCAACACAATGTGATAAGGCCTTATAATAGAGATATGCAAATGATGCTAACAGAATGTGAGAGAAAAATCAAACTGCTTCATGATGACGGGAATAGATTTGTTGTTGTTTATTTCTCTGTGTGTGCATGTGTTTAATCTTGTATTGAGCTCTTATTACATTCTAGGCACTGAACTAAGTACTTTTCAGGAATTCTAATGTACTCACAACCCTAGGAAGTGAGCAATTATTTTCCCCATTTCAACCTCGTATATGTGAAAGAAGGATGGAGGGAGTGGCAAGAGAAATGTGGGATATTAAATCTAACCAAGTAAGAAGGACAACGCAATGAATGGTCTCATACCTCCTGAAGGCAACAAGGAGCTACTGAGGAATTTTTATGCCAAAAGGTAATATGGTCTCCTTTCCTGTTACAAAGAGCACTTTACCTTCATATTAGCTTGGAGGGGTTATAGCCTTCAGGAGCTTTCTTCAGAGAAGCTTTCCTGGGTCACAAACATTAGGCAGGGGGTACATTATCCACAACCATGACAGAATAAGTCCCACAAGGAAGCAGTGGGAGCTCTGATTGAGATACCTTTACCAAGGCAAGATAGCATGCCCAGCCATCATGTCAATAGCTCTAAACTCACTATTTCAAGCATTGGCTCAGTCATTCGATGGCACTGTTTTTCTGCTGATGCTATGTTTTAAGCATGGGAGAAGCAATGACTATAAAATTCATTGCCAGTTTATTCCCAACAAATTTCTTACTCAGAATAAAAAGCAGAGTTGTAGTCGAGGTTGAGTGTTAAGTAAAAGAAGAACAAACAAACACACAACCACCACCACCACCCTGCCCACAAGGCTCTCCTTAATCTCATGTGTGTAGATTCTGTGTTATATGTTGTTATAAAAACATACTAACATCAGCTTCCTTTCACACACTGTGTAATGTGCTAATGGCTAGAGTGTACTGGTTCCTTATCCCAGCTGCGGAATAGAAATCTGAGCAACTTTTTAAAAACGTTCACTCCAAGACCTCACCTTAGACCAATTCACTCAGAATTGCTCTGGGCATTGGTATTTTAAAAAATGTCCCCAGGTGATTCTGATATATAATCAGGGTTGAAAACTATAAAGTCTTAGGGATGCCTAAGACTGCATAAGCTGCTGACTACAGTGTGATGAATTTTAATTCTTACCAGGGTAAAGGTCCTCCTTAGGCCTTCAGAGTTTTTAATACAATCCATTGCCCTATGCCCTAAACAAATTACTTGTTTGCTTGTCTCAGCATATCTGTCAGAACATATACAAAGGTGAAGACCAAATTAACACAGAAGATGTCAAGATATGCTATTGAATCCCAGGTACTATTATTGGTCCACCATATCCATTTAAAAAATTGGGTTTTAAACTCAGTTCTCAAAGAATTATATATTTGCTCATATATTTTTCTTACAGAAAGAATATGTTACCTCCAAAAAAGCAATGATGACCGAATTATTTATAAAATGGTACACTTCTCAAGGAAACTGTTAAGAGAGAAACTGGAGCCTTTTCTCTAGACAGTGATTTTTTTTTTCACAAATCCAAGTAGACACTGTTAACACAGCTAAATATAATAATAATAATAATAATAATACTGATAGTACTAAAAGACAAGTTATCATAGAAAACAAATCTAGATATTAGCTAATGCCTTTCTTATTGATCTGAGCTGTGCCAGTCAGCACCCACAGCAACTCAGCTCTTATTGCGGGATCTTAGCGCTATGTTTGTGCTGTTTTCAACTAATCCTGGACCTTTTAAGGTGGAGCTAAGCCTCCCTAAGGAATACTTGTGGCTGTGAAGCTTTCAGGACAACATGGTTCAACACCCACAGAATATCTGCATCTGACAAATGAGAATCTTCTCCCTGACTGCTTCCTGGAAATAGGAGCAGTCTGTAGTGATTCTTCCATCCCCTATCAGGTGAATAAATTCTAAAATTAAGGGCATCCCTCCACCATGACAAAAGAAGACAAATGCAGTAGATGAGGTATATCACTTTTTGCTTATTAGAAATCACATGATAAAGCCTTTATCCAGAGAATAAATGGTAAGGAAGCAATTTTCCATTGTCAATCTTACAAGAAATGGGAGTCTTCCACTTTCAAAGGCTTTTTTAGAATCCATCTCTAAGACAAGTAAATGTTTTCCAGATATAGCACAGAGTCATAAAATACCATACAAAATCCTAAATTAAAATAAAGAGAAACTACATACTCCAGAACATATAATTATGAAAAAAAGATTTTTAAAGGACTTTTAAATAAAAATTCCAATTACATTTATTATTTCACTCTTTTCTATGTTGATCAACTGAATCATGATGTAAAGCCCAAGAATTTAATGTTTTCTAAAGGAGCTGATTGCTTTCCTGAACAGGATCCAATGTGAAGGGAAAAAACCTCTGGCATCCATACTGAACATATACTAACAGCTCATTACTTCACCCAGATTACACTGCTGGGTGAAATAAGCCCTTTAGGACATTTTGATTAGATGCTAAGCTAAAGGGTTTTAAAGAGTACTGAAAAGATGTACAAGAAATATGAGGCATTTCTTTTCACTTATCTCACCATCAAAATATCATCAAGTTTTAAATCCCCACCTGATTCACAAGGCTTTGCATGGCGAATTACATGACGACGTCTACCAGTTTTTGGTGGTAACTCATAAAGCATGGCTAACTTATACAACAACAGAATTTTTCCGGTTTTTATCCTCAAAATACAAGAGGGCACCACTTGGCATCATTGAAGATATAATGAAGGCTTTCTTTAAGTTGGTGTTTTAGTATTGTTAAATCACTTTTTCCAAGAGAAAATACATATATTAGTAATAGAAAGGGATTTCCATAAATATGAAGAAAATGCAGCAGATTTTCAATCAGAAATAACTTCTCTGTTTCCTTTTCTTGAGGACATAAGTATATCAGCAAGGCAAACATCTCTGCCTTCCAAGAGCTTAGTCATGTGAGGGATAAGATATACACACATAATAGAAATTACTGACAACCTGCTGTATATTCTGTTCGGCTGATAGGGTTGCAATAACCAGAGGAAATGGTAAAAGTTATCCTTATATAAGGGAAATGAACTATGCATTGATATTTAAGTATGTTTAATACTTACAAATGAATTTGGACTTATTGAGGTTAAAAGTAAGCAGTAATTATTTCATGTCAGTAAATACTTGCAGGATAAAAGTAAAGAACAAATAATAACACCATGTTACTCTCTATATACAGATTTGGGAAAAAGTAAGTTTACAGTTGTTCATATGGAAAGTAGTAACAGTAATTAATAAATAAAAATACAAGAATAAACTCTGTATTTTGCATATAATTATAAACCTACTTTTGCCCCACCCTCTACAGTGGCATCACTAGAGAACATACATTTTATATTTTTTAGTAATGCACTTAATGTAGGAAGTTTTCTGAACTGAAAGTACTAAAAACTGAGGTTTCTAAGTTTATTCACTATCTCATGCCACTGACTCCTTGCCAAAAGCAAAGAACAGAAAGGCACCTAGCACTCTTTGGCAGTGTAGTAAGATCCATGGTTAACCTGCCTGGAAGCACCTGATTCTGTTCTCTGGGAGCACCTTCCTTCTTGCTTATCCACTGTCCTTTGTGGCCTCTGAGTTTACTCGCTGGGAGGTGCTTCTTTGCTCATTTTTACCCAAGACCATACCTGAGATGTACATTGAAAACATGCGCCGCTCAGGGAGCTGCACAGTCCTTTGCAGCTTGTGTCCTGCTGGTTTAGATGGTGGAGCGGGGAATGAAAAGATTGTACAGGCTCTTTGCAAGGGGTTGAACTGGCTTCCATAAGACAGACTCCTTGTTTATTTGGGGGGCGGGGGAATCCCTCAAAACTTTAGTAGAATTCCAATCTATTTGCTTCACATCAATTCCCTGTGCATATAAACCAGGCCAAAAATCTCATCTAGAAATGTATTTTAAGCCTGGAATTCTGATTTTACATTTACTGGCTACATACAATAACTATTTCCCTCCCCATCCCTGAAGCCCATGAATAAAATAGGCTCAGGTGGGAAGGCAATATCTAAATCCAGTCTTTGCTGCTATACTGGATCTCATTTTCTCTCACACAACTCCTATTGGCAGGTGCTTGAAAGGGGCAATAAAAACATAATATACCCAAGTTACCCATGTCCCCTGAGCTAAGAGAAATGTTAAACTTAATTTCTAGTTCATGTGCTCTAATCTGACAGGTGTCAGAGAGAATCTGCTTCTATCAAATAGGCTCTTTCTCTGTATCTTTAAATATACATATTATCTGGATTGAAATTATTCTTTAAACTGTTCCATGTCCCTTCTTTAAGTAGAAGTGTGTTATATCATAATATAAATAGATATTCATTATATACAATTACATAAAAAGATCAGAATATAAATTTTTATATATAGTCTCATTACATCTATGTTGGGGAGAATTTGATACTTAGAAAAGAAAGCTAAAAGGTAAAACACCAAAATTTTAATAATTGCTATCAGAAGATGAGATTATGGATGTTTTCTACTTTTCTGTTTTCTAAATTTGCTTTTATTTCCACTAGTTATTAATTAATAATAAAAATAAATGTCACAGATAAATCCTATTATTACTAGGAATAATCAAAATAAATTATAGTACAGTCAAGATTTGCTTAACTTTTTTCATTTTCCATTTAACATTCTGTTCAGGGAAGCAGATATATAGAATATAGTCATTGAAAATACTAAGACTAAGATTAAAATTAATCAGAGTCACTGCACCATCTATTGAAGAGTTAGGATCATGGAAATATGAAAATATTTGTGTATAACAGCTTATAATTTTAAAATATGAATAAAAATATCATTTGGGGAAAAAGAATACAGGTTATACAGTCTAAAATTAATAGCACATTTTAATGATTGATACCAGGACAAAATTGGTTTATTTTTACAAAGATCAGAAATACTTTTTAAGTATTTAAAGATGAAGAGTTTAAGACATCTTAAAATGAAAATAGTGAAATAAACTCTGCAAATAAAATATTAAAATGAACCTGCTACATGCTAAGTAAAGTGGAAAGAGAAGCCTCAAGTTGGGGGGAAAATATTGTGACAAAAATAAAGCACAAAGGAGTACCACTCTTTTCCTTAGAAAAGATATGTTCTAAAATTCCATAAATTAATAAAAACATGGACAAAAATTCAATAGGGAGAGGCAGAAATGAATAGAGAATATGGAAAAGACTTGCAGTAGAGGAAATAAAAATGTATATGTGTTTACAAAAAGAAGGTCAAAATAATGTATAATCAAAGAAATTCACTTTAACAAACAATGAAATACAATTTTACACTAACTTTTTTGACCAAAAATTTCATATCTGGCAATACTTTATTACTCAGTCTTTTTTTTTTATTTCATTCTTTCATTGCCAAGTGTCAGTGAGGATACAAAGCAACAGTTACCGCCAAGTGAGAGAAAGCAAATTGGTACTATGTATGACTTGGAGAACAATTTTGGCAATGTCTAGTAACAATTGTACAAATACAACAAGCTGAAACATGGCCCTCAAAACAATAAGGAATGTTACAGAAGATATAACAAACAAGTTTTGAAAAGCATAGATGCATCAGAAGAAAATAAGGTAAATACCGAGGGAACAAAACAAGTGGGGGAGAATTGAAAACTAGAATCGTGAGTCACCAACGTGGCTCTCTGGAGAGCTCTTCCAATGCCTATAAATGCAAATAGTTGGATCTTCATGACAACAAGACAACAGAACAAGAGGTCTTTGGCGTAAGGGAAACTGGAACTTGGGTGCCCTGTGCTTCATCCCACACACCACCAACACACTCAAACATACATGCAACAGACACGTAAAGTGCTGGTATTCTAGAGGCTTACACCTTTAGTGAAAAGGTGAAATAAACATAGATCTACCCATCACCACTGGGAAATATATATAGTTTATTTTCGTATGGGCTCTGGGTAGAAAATTATCTTCTCTAAGAATTTGTAACATCAGGTCTGGGCTATCTATAAGTTTAGAATTTGAATGTACACTACCACATGACCTGAGAGTCCCTGACTTAAGGAATTAATGTGAAGTGGTCTAGGCTGGGTGCAAGGCACAAACAAAAGCAAACCTTCCTAGAAGGATTATCTTAGATCTGTCACTATGCTTTTCCTGAAAGGGCTGTTTACAGAGTTATAAATATAATCACCATGCAAACCCTAAGGGATAAAAAGTGACCTGGAGCTACTAGTAACAGAGCTATTATCACCCATATGGTGACAGGATGAGGGAAAAGATGAGATAGATGTGGGAATCTGGAGAGAATTGAATACAGAAGGTCATCTTGAGTGAAGCAGTGACCTTCACTTGAGAACACCAACTAGGTGTACATAATAGAGACATTACAAGAATGTTTTTTATATCACTTTGGTAAGGACAAGAAAAAAATACTTTTTAAATGTCATCAACAGGACAATAAATTAATAAACTGTGGGATAGCAACCCATTCACTAGAATATTGGATAGCAGCTGCAATAAATTGTAAAAACACTACATTTATCAATATGGATGCATGTAAAAATAAGGGGAAAAAAGAGCAACTTGCAAAAGATTCCTATATTTACATAAAATTGATATAAATTTTTAGTTTGTAAAACAATGCTTTTATTGTTTATATTTCCATAAATATATAATAAAAGTAAAAAAAATGCATGGGAATAAAAAGCACAACTTCAACATAGTGCATCACTTTTAGAAAGGATTCAAAATTAGGGGAATGAATTTGAGGAAGAATACATAAATATTAATGTAGGTCTATAGTACTTTATTTTTTTAATCTGATGCAAATATGGCGAAGTACTTAACATTTCACAAACCTGGGTGGCCAACACATAGGTATTCTTTTTATTATTTTTCCTACTCTTCTGTAGTCTTGAGACAATTTACAATTAAAATCCAAGTCTCCTAAATGTAAATTTAAATGATTAGCCTTCAAAAGGATTCTTCACTAAGCTAAATTAAAAATGAGTTCATGTGAAATTATAGTAAATCTAGTAAACCCAACTGATGAAATATTTTTGTAGAGTATATTAAGGTGACATTTTCTAATAAATACTTTAATTTGCACAGTTCAATTTATAGGCAAAATTATACATGTTCCTCTTCAATTTATAAATTTTTAACAATTTATAGCATTATACCCTTCAGGGAAATACCCACATTACTCTGTGTGGGGGAAAAAAGGTGCTCTGAAGAAAAGCAATACAGTTAGAGGAAAAGAGAAGAATCTTTGTGCTGAATGGATTCACTTTTATTAGAATTAGAACGTCTCTTATCTAGTTTAGATTATTAGGCTTTTGTCCTGACCGGTGTGGCTGTATTGGTTGGGCATCACTCCACAAAGTGAAAGTTCACCAGTTCAGTTCCCAGTCAGGGCACATTGATGTTCCTGCCTCTCTTTCTCCCTCCTTCCCCTCTCTCTCTAAAAATAAATAAATAAAAACTTTTTTAAAATTATTAGGCTTTTAATTTTGTTTTCTTTCTGATTTATATGCCTGACCTAATTCAAAATTTATACACCTCATTCCAAATTTGTTGAGGAAATCAACTGAATACATATTTACACAAGCACACAGATAGATATGAAGAATATGACTTCATCTTGACAGGAAAAAATGACTGAGTAAACTGAGATTAGAAAAAGATCAATTTTGAAGTGATAAAAATAAATGTATTAATATGTGACAGGGACAAAATATTAAAATAACCAATCACATGCTTGCCTTTGCCTTTCTTGACTTCTAAGCTAAAAGGATTATTTGCTGCTGGAACAAATGCCTTTACTTCTGGATTACAGAATCCTTGACATTCAAAGCAACCAGAACTAGATGTTAATATATTAACGGAAGCTAGAAGAATTTAGAAAACTCATTTTCTCTCTACAAAGCATAGCTTTGGGGAACAATGGTTTTAGTGTGGATTCAAAAATGCAAGTAGAGACTTCTGGCCAAGATGGAGGCATAGGTAGACACACTGTGCCTCTTCACACAACCAAAATTAAGGGCAACAAAAATTTAGAAACAGAAAATTGAACTGTACGAAAGACCGACAACCATTCATCCAGACTGGTAAGAGGTGTGGAGTTGGTGGCCAGTGGAGAGGGGTCACGGCAGGAAAAAGCGGTGGCTGGCAGACCCCGGGCACAGGGTGGCAGCAGGCAGACCCAGTGACACGTGCAAGGCGGCTGGCTGACCGTGGTCACACATTTGTGTGTAGATAGACCAGGTGAAGCTGGGGAGCAAGACAGATGGAGCAACCTAGGGCCCCAGTTCAGGGAAATAAAGCCTCAAAACAACAATTGAAAACACCTGTGGGGAGTTGCGGTGCTAGGAGAGACTCCCAGTCTCACAGGAGAGTTCGTTGGAGAGATCCATAGGGTCCTAGAACATACACAAGCCCACCCACCCAGGAATCAGCACCAGAAGGGCCCAGTTTGCTTGCGGGAAGTGGCAGAAGGGACTGAAATGCAAGAGCAATTACTCTCTCTCTGACCCCGCCCCCACATACAGCATCACAACCCAGCCACTGGGTTGCCCCACCCTGCTGAATACTTAAGGTTCCACCCCTCACTACCTAGCAGGTGTGACCAGACCCCCCAAAAATGGCCCAAACGGAAAAACACATCAAATTTCCAGAGCAAATATATCTAAGTGACAAAGAGATAGCCAACCTATCAGATGCACAGTTCAAACCACTGGTGATCAGGATGCTCACAGGATTGGTTGATTTTGGTTGCAAATTAGATGAAAAAAATGAAGGCTACACTAAGTGAAATGAAGGAAATGTACAGGGAACCAATAGTAATTGTTGCATCCGCCGACGCGAGAAACAGATGTTCGGGAACTTTCAGGATTCAGAGATGTTACTTTTATTGGCCAAAAGTTTTAACCTGCGCAGGGGCGGACTCCCAGAGTGTCCGGAGACACAATGCTCAGAAGAGCTACAGACGAGAGCCGCGCCTAACGCTTATAGATAAGCCTTTTTATAGACGCAAGCAAGCAAGCATTTCACAGAAGCAGATGTGGCTGTTAGCTATTGGTTATCTTTTAGCACGTGGGATCTATGCGTTGCAGGGTTTGGGGAATGGGAAATTTAAACCCAAACATCTCCTTAAATGGTAATCCGCCTCAAGTTCTTTGTTCTCTGTCCTTGGAGAGCCAAATCTCACAGGAACAGTCCTTTAGCTATTTTCCTGGTTCCAACATTCCCCCATTTTCTTTAACATGAATCAAACCCTTGATTCTTCATCGGTAGGGAGAATGGTATAGGGCTGAGACAGGACCATTAGCTTTACTACTTTTATTCTTTCTTATGCCTGATCACCCAGGGAGCCATCCTGGCCGGTACAGGGCTGCACCACTCGCCCCCACAGTTTCAGGCTTTAAGCCAATTAGGAAGCAGAAGACATCTCCCAGATGGAAATGAGGACTCCAGCTATGTCAGAATAGCCGAGGGGCGAGGGTCCATCACCATCCTTTTTGCTGCAGCCCCCCGAGTCCTTCCATGAGGCCTCCCAAGTGGTTGCGTCTGTCTTAGGTTGCCCCTCCCATGAGGAGTCTTACCCGTCATTGACTGCCAACCAAGCACTGGGGCCAGAGATGGATGAAGCAGAAGCAGTACTCCAGCCAGGGAGATAAGCTTTGTTTCCTTAGTAGGTCACGTCCTTGTGACAGAACAGACCCAGATGAAGTGGGTCCCTTGGGCTCCTACACAGCCCACCATGGGGTGAGGGTTACAACTCCTGAAACCAGGCTGAACGGTCCACAACATCTCCCCCATTTTTAGATTGCTAAAATCAATTGTAATTGTTAGGCCTGTGAAACTTACTATCTGCTATTTTCAAATGCAATCACAAGAAAACAATTTCCACATACATCATGAAGCACAAATAAGGATTAAAACAAGGAGGCAGCCAACGGTTGCCATAACCCAAACTTGTAAATTTAGTCCAATGAAAAATGTTGCAAATGCAAGGGAACCATAAGAGTAACAGGTCTGGTTACACTTCAATTCTTAGGAGAATTAGCACAGACTTCAGGAAGTTACTTTAAAGATATGCAGCAAGAGCAAGTCAGAAAACATTATTAGAATCAGTAAACAACCAGTGGTATTCAAAGTCCCTTTAAGAAAAAGTCCCATCACTCTTAGGTGATGTTGATTGTCGCTCCAGGAATGCTGGCTGGAATTCCACTGGAGTGTGATGACACATAGCTTGGAGAAGTCTGGATCGGGAGGGTCCAATGGGTGGAGGTGGGTTGAAGCCAGGGAAGCCTTTTCTGTGATATGGCTTCATCTTCTTCGCCTGCAGTTCCAGCGATCTTTCTGCAGAGTAAATACAGACATACCCTCTTCCCCGAATTAATAGTTTAACTGGGCTTTTCCATTTTCCTTCTTACTTTCCTACACAATCCTATACTTTCCTTTCCTTCACTTTCTTAATTCTTTCTTACTTTTCTCCTACACAATCCTGTTTCAACTTGCACAGACCATATTTGACTTACACAGACCCTCTTTAACTTACACAATCCTTCCTCAACTCTCCTAGCCCATTTTAGTTTGCCCTTTTAACTCATCTAGACATAACCAACTTTAGAATAACCCACATTCAATTCTACTTTTTTCAAGATACAATGCCATAATTTATACTTTTCATTACCAAAACCATATATTTTCCCAATTTAATTAAAATTCTCAACTTTTAGTGATAACCAAAAGTAAGTAATTAGCATGCTTTAGATTGACAAGTTTATGAACACATTTCATAACTTTCAGAAACAGGTTTTTTTCTTACTGGCAAATACATTTACATTTTTTTTGGGGGGAGGGTTTGTTTTTTGTTTTATTCTTGGTGATTACTGCATTCCTTGAGTGTGTCAAAAGTGAGCTGTCTCATTATCCAGTGTCCTTGACAACTTTAGGGAGGCTGGAGAAGAAGGAGGGAGGAGACACCAGGCATAGCACGGCCTGCTCCCAGGACTGAAGCAGTTCCTGGGCCTCCAGAAGGAGGATTCAGAGTGTTAAAAAGACACATTTTCTCATTGTTTTTCTTCCTGAGCTTTTTACTGTCTGAGAGGGGAGAATTTCCTCTCTCTCTCTCCTCCCCTATAACTGCCTTAGCAGCTTCTCTGTTAATCCTTTCCCTTTCTTCTGACGTGAAGAGGGTCTGTAGAATCTGCTGGCAAGCATCCCAGGTGGGTTGATGGGTCCTAAAAATAGTCTCAAGGAGGGAGATTAGCCCCTGAGGTTTTTCAGAGAAAGGGGGATTCTGGTGCTTCCAATTATATAGGTCGCTGGTGGAAAAAGGCACGTAAATCAGACGTGGAGGAGCCCGCGGCGCGGCCGGTGCTTCCCGTAGCGGTAGAATGGCAGCCTCTGCCCCACCCTGCTGGCTGGCTCCTTCTCTGGAAATCAGAAAAGTTGTTAAGGAGGAAGTCTAGGGGGGACCCAGGTACCGATCCACTCTGGCCCATGCCGGAACTGGATACTCTTCCGGATTTTGTACACAAGGGGAGTGACAATGATAGTCAGAACGAAACAGGTGAACAGACACCACAACCTTCTGTCATCCACTCTTCTCTCAGACACAATAGAGCCGCGGCTTTCAAACATACAGTCATTCACACGGCGCTGCGCAACGCTGCGCGAAACCAAAACCTTAGGCGACCCTTTCGCAACTCCCGAGGGCGTCCCCTCCTTGGGAGTCCCCTGGGTGGAATGCCGGTGACGTCTCACCTACCACCTCAGGGCTAAGCAGTCTAGACTTCCAGAACCATATGAGGATCCTCCCAATTACTCACCCAGCTCGAGCTGGCCCTTTCAGTTCCCGACCCAGCTCTCCACTGAGGGAGTATCTCGCTGGGGCCTCCAAATGTTGCATCCGCCGACGCGAGAAACAGATGTTCGGGAACTTTCAGGATTCAGAGATGTTACTTTTATTGGCCAAAAGTTTTAACCTGCGCAGGGGCGGACTCCCAGAGTGTCCGGAGACACAATGCTCAGAAGAGCTACAGACGAGAGCCGCGCCTAACGCTTATAGATAAGCCTTTTTATAGACGCAAGCAAGCAAGCATTTCACAGAAGCAGATGTGGCTGTTAGCTATTGGTTATCTTTTAGCACGTGGGATCTATGCGTTGCAGGGTTTGGGGAATGGGAAATTTAAACCCAAACATCTCCTTAAATGGTAATCCGCCTCAAGTTCTTTGTTCTCTGTCCTTGGAGAGCCAAATCTCACAGGAACAGTCCTTTAGCTATTTTCCTGGTTCCAACAGTAATGGGAGGAAAACTGGGACTCAAATCAATGAAGTGGACCAGAAGGAAGAAAGAAAGAACCAAACAAAAAAGAAGGAAGAAACAAGAATTTGAAAAAATGAGGAGAGGTTTAGGAACCTCCAGGACATCTTTAAACATCCCAACATCCGAATTATAGGGGTACCAGAAGGGGAAGAAGAAGAGCAACAAGTGGAAAACTTATTTGAACAAATAATAAAGGAGAACTTCCCCAATCTGGCAAAGGAAATAGACTTCCAGAAAGTCCAGGAAGCTCAGAGAGTTCCAAAAACGTTTTACCCAAGGAGGAACACACCAAGGCACACCATAATTACATTAGCCAAGATTAAAATGAAGGAGAGAATTCTAGAAGCAGCAAGGGATAAGGGGACAGTCACCTACAAAGGAGTTCCCATCAGACTGTCAGCTGATTTCTCAAAAGAGACCATACAGGCAAGAAGTATTCCAAGTCATGAAAGACAAGGACCTATATCCAAAATTGCTCTATCCAGCAAAGCTGTCATTTAGAATGGAAGGGAAGATAAAGTGCTTCTCAGATAAGGTCAAGTTCAAGGAGTTCATCATCACCAAGCCCTTATTATATGAAATATTAAAGGGACTTACCTAAGAAAAGGAAGATAAAAAATACGAACACTAAAAAGACAGCAAACTCACAGTTATTAACAACCACATCTAAAACAAAAGCAAATAAGCCAACAACTAGAACAGGAACAGAACCACAGAAATGGAGATCACATGGAGGGTTAGCAACAAGGGAGTAGGAGGAGAAGGGGAAAAGGTACAGAGAATAAGTAGCATAGGCAGTAGGTAGAAAATAGGGAGAGGGCTAGAATAGTATGGGAGATGTAGAAGCTAAAGAGCTTATAACACATGGACATGAACTAAAGGGGGGGAATGTTTGTGGGAGGGGGTGTGCAGGGTGGAGAGGAATGAAGGAGGGGAAATGGGACAACTGTAATAGCATAATCAATAAAATATATTTTTAAAAAATCCAAGTAGAGATGTTAAAAATTAACACTCTTTTGTTTATGTGCTGTAACAATGCAAGTCTTCTTAGAGGCAAACAAAATCGCGCTTTGTCCTAGTAAGGAGGTCAAATAATTAAGCAACAAGCACAACTGTGGTGCAACACTATTTGGAGAACCAGAAGCATCTGAATTAGAATAGTACCAAAGGAATACACAGCCAAGATTTGCCATATACTTGAATTATCATGGTTAATAAAGCTAATGAGAGAGGATAAAAAAGCGGGCACTGCAGCAGACCCCAGGAAGCATGATTAAATCTCGATTTTATAATAGAGGTATGGAAATGATCGTGGGGAACCAAAGTAGCATACATATGATTAATTCTCTTGATAACAGATTCCCAGCTATCACAATTCAGGTGAATAGGAATAAGTGACTCCTTCAGTCCAGGAGTAAGGTTCTAGTTGAACCTGAGTGCTTCTTGATCTTCTTGTAGTGAGACAAGATTTACAAAGATGATCAATCCACCAGCTAGGCATTAATTTTCTGGTGCTTTAGGATGCTTTACATTATGTGATAAAATCCATAACAGCCCAGGGCTTCCCAGGACTTTGCAAGGGTAGAAGTAAGTGCATTTGTTTTGACCGTAGCAGAGAAAACCTGGTGACCCACTGCAGCCAGGAGATAGACACACTCTCCCGGATGAAAAGGAAATGAAATTCTGATTGACTTTTGGGACCCCATTCTTACAAACAGTTCCAAGTTCTCTAGAATCTTAAGGTAGTACAAGAAAATTGGACAGTGCTTTAATGAGCTGATCTTAGAATAAAAAGGTACTGATGGCTGAAGAGTAGTTCTAAAGAGCCTGTTGGTATTTGGGGTAAAGTCCTAGAAAAGAAAAATGGGAACAGCTAGTTTCCATTAGTGGAAACAGCTATTTTGTTAAATGAAAAAGAAATGGTTAAAGAGTACTTTTAGGATATTATTATGTGTATTGGGGAAGACAGTGCTATAATTAGTCTTCTCTCTGTCTTGAAGAGCCTTAGAGCTAGAGTTCTGTCTCTCAGTGAGTATGTGTGCCTGCACTGTGTGTATGTGTGTGTGTGCGTGTGTGTGTGTTAAATACAACTACAGGCTGCTGCCAGCACCAAACAGGCTTGTTCATTCAGGTTACATGTATCAAAGTTACATGTTTAGCAAAGTTTACTAATTTGTGTTTTTCCACTTTTTACCTTATTCATTTAATAGCACTCATTGTTTTTGTTACATTATGAAATTACAGAAATTTAGAGCTAGGAAATATTACAGAATTTAGCAGTCCCATAACATCATTCACTTGTAAGTAAACTGAAAGCTAGCAAAGTTAAGTTCCCAACTGAACGCAGCTGGTGAGTGAGGCATTGAGAACCTGAGACAAGTCCGGAATCAAGTTTCTTGATTCCTGCTGTCCCAAACCTGGTATGAAAGCCAATCTTTCTTCCTTTAGGGAAAAAAAATTAACATTTTTGGCAGAATGCTTAAGCAAAATTCTCATAAGTTTTCATTTAAAGTCTAGTTATGCGACACCATTTTGTTCCCACATAGCTGTCGGTCGAAAGTGAGCTTCAATGAAACTTTTTTTTTTAAATGTATGACTAATCCAGTGGTTCTCAAATTTTGTTGCATGGTAGAATCACCTGAGGTAGTTTTTAAATTCCCAACGTCCAGATCAAGCTTCATACCAATTAAATCAGAATGTCCGGGAGTGGTAGCCAAGTACCAATATCCTTTAAAGACCCTTCCCTAGGGGAGCCCAATATACAGCAAACCACTAATGCAGCCTAACAATGATGGTTTCTTTCCTTTCCCCTCTACCCTGTCCCCATGTTTCATACATATATATGTCTGTCTCTAACTCTTTCAAATAAATCTCAAAATTAGTCTACTAGAGGCTTTTTCCGTTGCACGGATTAACTACTTTTCTAAATTTTATCCTTCTTTGCATTATCTCCCAAAGCTAAATTATATACCTAGATACTCTAAAAAATAATAACTATTCAAGACCTACAATACGTTCCTTAAAGTCTTCACATTTACATTAAGAGAATCTAGTTTCTCTGGATAAATAAAATCACAATTTATTATCTGAATAATAATCTTTGATTAACACCAAATAACTATTTAACTAAGCATTTTACATTTCTCCCATAACTGTGGGAGCATTTGCTTGCTCTTAATTATACAATTATTGAACTGCTGATGCCTTTATAAGCTTTAATCACTGTTTTTGGCCTCTTCCCATCCATGGCTGTAGCTCTAATTGAGTTTACTAAGGAAGTAAATTATGCAATTGTCCATAATAAGATCAGCCAATTTCCGTACTTCCAAAACAGCAAGTCACATACCACAATATTTGGCAGAAAATATGAGAAAAATCCCCATTATAGGAAATCTTATTTTTTTGTCTGATTATGTTTCTAAATTTTTTCTATGCATTAATTAACTTGCAAGAATAAATTATATGCTCAAAGTTTTATATAAAAACAGCAAAACTAATGTTACTGATAGAGCAGAAAGAGATATTTATTGAACTTCTAATATATATACCAGGCTCTAACTGCTCAGGCGCTTTATACTTCCTATCCAATCTTCATAAAAATGTTAAGACTATCTTTATTTTATAGTGAGGTAAACTGAGACTCTGTAAGGTTAAGCAACATACCCGAAGCAGTTTGGCTGAGAGATAACAGAGTCAGGATTTATATTGTCAAAGAATAATATAAGGCCACTAGATCCCTCATTGTTATGAAATACAAGTCTATTGATTTTCCAGGCAAGGGAACACATGCCAGTAAGGAATTTACTGAGCAGTTGACTAAAGGAAAAAAGTAAGGGTCTTAATTGCTAAAGAGAAGGAGTTCATAATTTTATTCTAGTTAAGCACTGAAAATTAGCCTTCTGGATAAAATCAAATAAATAAATATTGTCTGTATATAGTTTGCTAAAACAAATTTCAACTCCCCCAAAAGACTTACATTAGAAAGTATATATATATTTTTAATTCTCAAAATTCAATAATAATCCAATTATTAAAAATTAGACAAAATATTTGAAACAAAATTTCACCAAAGTGTATACATGGATGACAAATAAGCACATGTAACATGCTCATTATAATTAGTCTTTAGGGAAATGCAAATTACAACCATAATCACCGATCACTGAAAACCTATTAGAGTGACTAAAATTCAAAATATTAACAACTGCTGGCAAGGATGCACAGCCAGTAGAACTCTTTTAAATTGGTGAG
Source organism: Glossophaga mutica (assembly GCA_039655065.1). Taxonomy (NCBI): domain Eukaryota; kingdom Metazoa; phylum Chordata; class Mammalia; order Chiroptera; family Phyllostomidae; genus Glossophaga; species Glossophaga mutica. The sequence goes on along the minus strand of CM077306.1, from coordinate 33,556,055 downwards.
GATGAAAATAGTACAGATGTCTAATCCCTTTAGACAAGCAAGTCTAAAGCTTTCTCATTCAGTTTGTACAACACTCTCTATCTATATATACAGTGCCATGTGCTATTATTACAATTGGAAGAATATTTTCAAATGTAGCTTTTGAGGACCTCAAGACAAGGAAGAAACTGGTGCTCAAAGCAATGGATACCAATATTCCCAGCCTCTCCTAGTAGATTTGCACACCAACAGACAGCTAAATGAGAGGATAATTCATCTTAGACATTTCCAATATAAAAAAATTGCAACCGAAAGTGGCATACAATCCTGTCCCAGGTGGCATCCTCCTTTCTCCAATGCCCAAAATGCGGAATGACATTAGCATGGTATAAATCTACCAAGGTGATGCAGACACCAGCCCGCAGTGTCTGTGTCATTATGGATGAAATGAGACATTCACACAGACTGTTGAGTCCGGAAAAGGGACAGCACGGCTTTTCTGTCAAGCAGAGCAAACGCCATGGCCCTTGCCATGACGGGCCTTTATTGGGTTTCCTCCCATATTACACAATGGTGCTCATTTACTATGCACAGGTTCGCTTTAGGTGGTTACTTTTTACAGACAACAAAGGAGCCAATGCCGCTAATCACATCATAGAAGAAGGATATTTGCAAATGAAAAGGGAAAAGTGGTCAAACTGGTTACACTCATCCTAGGAAGGTTTAGCATGGATTTTAGGAAGTTACAATAAGCACTTGCTGTCTCAATTCAGGGTGAAGGAGTTTTTAGCAAAAGCAAGTTTCACAGCAGTCCAGGCACATTACAAACCTGATTCCCCACAGGAGAATCTATCCGTGGGCATGGGTCCTGTGCATCTCCAAATGGGAGTTGGGCCCATACCATGCAGAATGGTCTCCTACACCAAGGAACATGCACACAGCTTGAAATTTTGAACCCAAGCCTTGCAAAACATTTTTCACTAATCAATTTGTCAAGTGAAAAGTATTATTAGTTGTTTCCTGTCATGTGGTGCCATAAGCAGTATTTCAGGGTCTACGGATTACAAAGAAGCTGTTACCCTTTATAAGAGGTATTCATGTCATATTTATAAAGATTAAAGCAGCATTAGAAACATACCTTAAATTTTTTTTACCAATATAACTAATTTTGATTTTTTTCATAAAACTAGTAGCTGTTATCAGCCTCAAAGGTGTAATCCTTAACGATAAAGTTATTAATTGTGGGATAATCAGAAATTAATTTTCATGAGTGAATCTTATCATAATTGCAGCTAGTTACATTTTTAGTAGAATACTCTAATAGAAACCACTCTGGTATTCCAGAAGGATAACAAACTCAGGTTAATTAAATTTCCTGGAAGAATTATGGCCTTGCTGAATCAAACAAATTGTTACTTATGTAAAGAGTTTGTTCTAAAACTTTACAGTAACCAGAGGGGAGGGTAGAAAGGGATAATGGGAGGAAGAGGGGAAGGGCCTCAAGGAACATGTATAAAGGACACATGGACAAAGCCAAGGAGGGTAGGGTCAAGGGTGGGAGGCAGGGAGGGGTTGGGGGAAAATTGAGACAACTGTATTTGAACAACAATGAAAAAAAATAAAAGAAAAAAGTTTCTATTAAATCATTACTCTCCAAGATATGTTGGTGTGTTTTTATCCTGAAACTAATAAAATTGATCAAAAAAAGTTTATTCTAGAATTAGAATGTTCAAAAAAATAAGGGACAGAAGTTTAATAATTTAAAAGTTAATAAATTAAAATGTAAATAAGTAGTCCTATTAGTAGGCATTGATTCAAATATCAGGTTATCTGTTTTAGATAACTTAAAGTAAAATGAAAGTAAATTGAAACTTGTCCCTAAGGGGGAAGTCTTTTAAACAAAATAAAAGGGAAAAATTATCTTGAAGGAAAAAATTAAACGTGAGCAAATTTAAAAAGTGACGATAATGAAATCCAGGGTCTGCAATCCAGGGGCTTCAACAGTGCTGCTCCACACAGAACTCAGAAGGGCTAGGGCCACGGTACCAGCAGAAAAGACTTAAACGTCAGGCCAAACCAATGTGCTTCCAAGGGAGGGTTGTTAAGAAAGGTTTCCAAGATCAAAACAAAGAGGTCAAACTATTATTTCTGCTGAGGCACTGAGTCAAGAGCTGTAGCAGTGATTAAAACCATTGAGACCCCCAAGTCAAAGTGGAGATAGGGCAGGAAAGAATAGGAGGCAAGCAAAATGCTCCAGGTCGGGCATGGAATAGTAAAAGCCACTTGGGTGCTGAATACAGGCTGTCCAGGATGAATCTCAAGATGTAGTTCATTTGCTAACAAATCCTTTACCTGCAGAGTAACCGTATACCATATTTTGCTACATATAATGCGCCCCCATGTTTTTGGCCCAAACTTTCAGGAAAAAAATCCTTCATTTTAATTTTTAATTCAATTTTTAGTTATTTATATTTATATATTTGTTTTTGGTATTATAAAGGAATTTTAGCATTTATTTTTTAACATATTACAGTACAAGAAATTTTGTGTAACAAATAATCACAAAATACATGAACAAATACAAGGTACTTCAGGTATTACCCATGTATAATGTGCATCCCTATTTTTTCCCTCACAAATTTGGGCAAAAAAGTGTGCATTAGACATGGAAAAATGTGGTAATTAACTATCCCAGCCAGAATTCCTTTGAGTGAAATGGAGCTTTAAAAATAATAAAAACTACATAAATTTTTGAAATATTATTGACCAGCAAATTATTTCCATTATATTATTAGACTATTCAAATAACACATAGTTTTTTAAATAATACTATCTAAATATTAGTTTTGAAAGTAAAATTTAAGTTGATTGACAAAGAAATTCTTCACAGGTTTAAACATTCCTAAAACCTATTTGATAATGGACAGCAAAAAGGAAAAATGCATATCAACATGTTACAGTGCTTTTTAGAATTCAAATTTAGCTACAACACAAAAAAATTCGTAATGCCCTGTTTATGTTTTAAAATGTTGAATTTTTAATGGGATTTATGACAGAATTCATAATAATGTCAGCTTCATATTGTTTCAGCTCTGGCAAAATAAATGTCTGAAGTTTTAATTTCTATGAATTAGATGAAAATATCATTTCTTTATAGAAATAAACAAATAATTTTCTATTTGAAGTATCTCATGGCAGGTTATAAAACTGACATTATTTAACTGATTACAAAGTTCTGCAAGTAGACCTGGCACATAAACAGTACTGCTTCATTGGCGTAAAATAAAACTGAACCAAAAAGGAACAAAACTAATTTCAAAGAGTCGTCATTGGATACAAATAAAGTGTGATATACAAAGTCACATTCACAGTCTGCACATTCTGGCCCTTAGGAATAATGTTCTTAAAGAAACCATTAATTTTCCTAAGGGAACTATTAATAACTGTATGCCTTCGGGTTCTCACACGGTCAGCTGTACTGCTCTGCGTGTGCCCCCGTACCCCACCTTGTTGGTAGATACATGTCCACCAACGTTATGTGTATAACTATCCCTTGATGATCAAATATTCACTACTTAGTTTGTCATTTTTTTTTAAAGAATGCTTTATTTATTTATTTATTTATTTATCTTTAGAGGGGAAGGGTAGGAGAGAGGGAGAGGGAGAGAAACATCAATGTACGGTTGCCTCTCGTGTGTCCCCCGCCGGGAACTGGCCTGCAACCCAGGCATGTGCCCTGACTGGGAATCGAACCGCGATCCTCTGGTTCGCAGGCCCGAGCTCAATCCACTGAGCTACACCAGCCAGGGCTGTCATTTTTAATGTACTTTTGATAAGTAGCAACGCTGCTGGAAGGAGGTTTTCATATCCACCTAAACTAAAATCCCCATTTCCCCAAATCCCCATTTCACTGACCCAAGTCATTGGTGATGATTTCCTGAATTTCACAGGCCATGCCATGGGCCACAGCACAGTGGACTGGTACCTCAAGAGGCTACCTCATATCACTACATGAAACCAGAGAAGTGAACTCTTCCCATTTCACCTCCTAGTGCACTCTGTTTTATTGACAAGTCCTGTCTGCTGTCCTTTAAGGTGTCAGATATATTGTATCCAAAAAGGGTCAGGTATTGCTCATTATCTTTCAGATTTAAGTATAATCCCTGAAAATGAGACCTCGGATCACTGCACAAGTATCTCATAAAACTGTGTTAGAAGCTGAATGTACAAAGTGAGATATGCAAACCCATCCTAGTTTACCTTAATGCAAATACTAACAATATAATCAGAGAGAACGCAAGTACTACAGATGGAGACTGGGACTGACATTCTTACATGGGGCCTGTCATACTTGCTTGGTAGTCTGCAAGAAATCAACCTACCATATGTCCACTATTCAACCCAGTGAAAGTTTCCATTTGCACCCTGCCAAGGTTAAGCCTCTACTTTATGAGGAAAAGCTGTCTTGTGCCCAAAGATAAGTATGTGGATGAGGCCACTCAGTCTGACAGTCCAAGTCTTACTCTGTCCTGAAATTTAAGAAATTTCCTCCAAACTCAATATTACGAAGGAGGAAGTAAGTGAAGATAGTAGCAGAAACTCTGGAACTACTACCTAGATATGTTGATCAACTGTTATAATAAATTATCTTTGGCAATAAATTTATAACCTAGAAAAACATTTCCTGAAACATTTCAAGAGAGTATGCTCTTACTTGAACAATTACCACCTATTAGGTAAAAATTAACACTAGCATTAATACTAGTAGTATTCTGTTAAAACAAAGGCATTTGACACAACCCCCCCTCCCAATGCCAATACATAGAGTAATTTTGGAAAAGTACAGTTCTCACCAACAAGAAACCTTTAACTCCTAATTTGATAAGAGCCTATGGTAAGGTTTTAACTCACATTACTTACATAGATAAAGATTTCATCAAGGTAACTGAACAAAGTGGATCTGTAACCATGTTTTTTTTTTTAACAGGCTTAATGCATTTTATTTTTTCCTGTATAAAATTATGTGCCTTGTGTAACCATGTTGTTTTAAACCAAAAAGATAATGTTCCAAAATTATGTGTTTATTCAATAATAATGTGATAAATTCCCATCTTATACAAGACCCATGCTAAGGATTTCAGGTATATGCTGATGATAATATATTATTTTATTCACAAGAAGTTTATAATCAACTTAAGCATTTCTAACAGCACTTGGAATCAGCCAGAACTGCTATCACATAAATTTTTTTGGTAGGCCTCATAATAAATGTGATCCATTAAGAGATATATATGACCAGTAAACAATCTAAAAGTAAATTAAGACTACAATTCCATTCACAATAAAATCAAAAAGAATAAAAGGCTTAGGAGTAAATTTAACCAAAAAAATACAATACTTGTACACAGAAAGTTACAAAACTTTGCTGCAGGAAAATAAAGATGTTCATGGATAGAAAGACTCATTATTATTGAGACTGCAGTTCTTCCCACATTGATCTTTAGAGTCAAAGCAATCTTATCAAAATCCCAGTAGCCTCTTTGGTAGCAATTTGCAAGCAGATCCTAAAATATATATAGAAATGAAAAACTGGAATAGCCCAAACAATTTTGAAAATGAAAAACAATATTGGAGGTCTTTCAGTTTTCAATTTCAAACACTATGAAGTTATAGTGTGATACTGGTACAAGGATAGACACATGGAGAGCAACCAAGCAAAATTAAGAGTCCAGAAAAAAGAAAACACCTTGTACTTACAGTCAACAACCTGGTTAAACAACTAGCATCCACAGAGACTCGCACGTAAATGTTCTTAGTAATATTATTCATCACTGCTCAAAACTAGAAACAATCTAAATGTCCATCAGTGGGGAAATGGATGAGCAAAATGTGCTATATCCATTAAAATGGTATGCCTTCAGCATTATAAAAGAATAAATTGCTGACATATGCTACATCACACACAAACCTCAAAAACATATGCAAAGTAAAAGAAGTCACACACATTGTATGGTTCCATTTACAAGAAATGTCCAGAAAGAGAAAATTTATAAAAACAGAAAGTAGATCGGTTATTGCCTGAGGTTGAAGGTGGGAAGGGACATGTAAATGGACATGAGGGATTTTATTGAGACTATAAAATCTTAAAATTAATTTTTTGGTGACAGTCGCACTACTCAGTAAAGTTACTAAAGATCATTGAAATATATACTTGAAGTTGTTCAATTTTATGACATGAAAAATATATCAATAGAGTTGTTTTTAAAAATGAGGGATGGTAAATACATCTTTAAATGGCAAGCAGGTTGGGGGGTAGCAGTTGATAACATCTGATATTTTACATTGTGCTCCATAATACATTCCAAATCTAAAGCATCTCACCGTGACCAGATCGTTATTACACCCACAGGCGAGAATCGGCATGTGCTTGCTACTCCAACCACACGTTGGCAACAACGAAAGCACTGAGTAACACTCAGAAGACGGGATTCACCCTACAGCTCACCCAGAAATGTCCAAGGCTGTGAAATAAGAGAAAGGAAGACGTCACTCTCAACAGTGAATGTTAGATGAGATGGACTGGAGAAGCAAAGCATTTCGAGGTACTTTTAAAGAGTGAAAGACAAATACCATATGATCTCACCTTTAATAGGAATCTAATCAACAAAACAAACAAACAAGCATAATATAACCAAAGACATGGAAATTGAGAACAGGCTGAAAGTCACCAGAGGGGAGAAGGGAGGGAATTTCAGGAGAAAAGGGGAAGGATTTACAGGAACAAGTATAAAGGACACATGGACAAAAACTATGGGGGGTGGAAATGGGAGGGAAGTGGGGAGAGCTGGGGTGGTGGGTTGGGGTGAGAATAAAAGACAGAAAATTGTACAAGATCAACAATTAAAATAAAAATTGAAAAAAAAGAGTTCATGACCTTTCCAATTTCAGTCTGTTAGAAATTGAATGCCATTCAATTGCATCCCTACTATAACGTATAGTACCCAAAATAGCATAACCCCTTGAAAAGCTATTAGAATGTGTTGGGCTGATCTCAAACTTAAGAATCGTTCAGTAAAGTGAGAAATGATTTGTGCTTAGAAAGTGGATCCACAATAAAACATTTTCTTCTTTCTAAATGTATACAGTAAAAGCTTTCTTAACACATCTATTTCACTCCTGAAAACAAAACAGACTCATATGCCCATGGAGTGCTAAGTGCTCAGAGTCCATAGTTCTTGCACACAAACCCAGGCACATCTGCTCCCATAAACTGTGCCCCATTCTACCCAAAGTCTGCAGTTTACTCTCAAGTCATTATTGTAATTATAGTATTTCATTAAATATTACCAGTGATGTCCATAAAGTGGTGGAGTAAAACCTCCAAAAAGCCTCTTCTTCAAAGCAATGAGAATACTGACCGAAAAAGCATCAGAATTAAGTTTTCCAGAACTCTGAAAATTAACTAAACATGTGCAGCCATCCAAGGAGTGTTTATTTGAAAAAAAAAAAATTGTTGAAGCACAGTAAGAACATGTTTTGTGGCATTCTAACTTGTAACATTCTCCTCTCCCAACCCCTCACTCCTAGCTATGCACATAACTAGGGCCTAAAAAAATAAAAAGCAGCAACCTAGAAGCAAATGGAAGAGGCAGAATGGTCTGGAGCTCTTTCAAAGCCCCACTCTCAGAGAGTTGGTATGATTTGGCCTATCTCAAGGCTTCCTTGAAGATCTCACTCACAAGCATTATTGACCAGACTCAGAGCTTGCTTACCCTGTGCAAACAGCCTTTTCCCCAGAAGCATAAATCAAAATAATCAGAGGAAATTGTTTAACATTGCAGTTGTTTGGGGTGGTGAATTAGACTTAGGGCAAACAATAGACTAACCAAAAAGTTTCAAAGGAAAAGCTAGGGTGGAGACTTCCCCAGGGGGCTTTGAAAACTGACACATTCCTGAGAATCTAGAAAGTCATGTGCTTGGGTAGGTCATGCCTATTCCCTGAACTTCTGCTGTAATTACTGTCAAAACCACATCACTTAACACTTAATTATAAGGTGGCACATATGACTTTGATTGTAGGTTTCTTTCATCTCCCCAACATTATACTAACAGCTAACTTTTACAGAGCACTATGAGCCAGGCACGGTTTTAAGTGCTTTAGATGTGTTGGCTCATTTGATCCTCATAAATTAAATACTATCATTACCCCCACTTTACAGAGGAGAAAACTGAGGCTTAGACTGCTTAAACCACCAAGGTCAAATAATTAACTAAATGGTAGAACTGGGATTTAAATACCTAGCTTTCAGCTCAAGAGTTCATGCTCCTAAATACCAATTACTATCATCTCTAGCTCGGCCTCTAGCTTGTAGCAAAGACAAAGCCTTTGGAGTCAAAACTTGTAAACATGCCACCTTCTAATTTAGGAAAATTATTTAATTTCTATGAGTCTTCTATGAGTTTTCTATTCTTTAAAATCAATCTGATAATACTATTTAGGATTATTATGAATATGAGACAACGGTGTATATAGAAATACACTTTATATACTGAAAAGTGCTAATAAAAATACTTGCTAATTAGATATGCAGGTGGGGGAAATGGAAGAAGAGTATGGTAGAGCCAAGTCAACAAACCTGGGTTTGATCCTGACTTGAACAATTGCTATCTCTGATACCTTGAGCAAAGCATTTAACCTTCATGGGTCTTAGTGTTAACATCTGTAAAATAAGCATTATACACACTTTCTGGATTCTGAGGATTAAACAGACAAAGTAAACCAAACACCCGACAAATCCAGTAAACTCGACAAGCATCATTTCCTTTCCTGCTCCCTTTCAGCATTATAGAACAATTCTCCATTTCCATTCACTTAACTCAGCTTCATTTTGCCCCATAACTCTTGTCAGTCTCTGACATATTATATATTGATTTCTTTCTTTATTATCTATCATTCCTATCCAAATTGCAAACTCCTTCAGGTCGAGGACTTGTCATTTTTTTCACTACTACATCTCCAACAGTGCTTGGAAAATAGTGGATGCTCAATAAACATTGGTTGAAGAACTTACAGTCATCTACCATTATCATTTTTGAGGTCAGGGTCAATACCACTGTAACCACTTAACAAAAATGAGGTAAGTGTTTATTGAGTATCTTTAAGGTATATAATATGCTCCCAATCCAGTTCTCAAAGATTAATCTCCAGACTACCTGTATCAGAATCATCTTGGCTACCCATTACACCAGAACTGTGGAATCAAAATGGTGATGTCCCAGAAATTTATTTTTTAAGCATAATTCACTCCTTCCTTCTTCTTCCTTCCTTCCTTCCTTTCTTTCTTTCTTTCTTTCTTTTTCTTTCTTTCTTTCTTTTTTCTTTCTTTCATTCTTTCTTTTAATATAGATTTCTGTTTATTGGAAAATTAAAAACTATTACTTGGCACAAAATTGTGTTATAATTTGGGTGAGGAAAATATAAGGGTTTTAATTTTAAATTCAAAGATTCTAAAACTAAATTTATTTTCCTAACTTTGTGCTCATACATTAAGGCCAAAAAAATATTTATTTTCTATTTACCATATATTTAATGTCCACATATGGTTTCTGGCCCATTTGTTGTAATTTTTATGAAATAATTTTTCTAAATTTTTTTCCTTACTTCAGTGTTTAGAGTACATCTTTGGATCATTTTGAATTTATTAGAGTTGAAAATTTCGGTCAGCTAACAGGGTATCATTTAACAGATACCTAGGAAATCATCCGCATATTACAAAGATGAACATTCGTATACCATTTAAGTGACTGCTTCATTGTCATTCTAAATTATTTTTACTCTGTGGATCAACACCAGGTTAAATATGGTAATAATTTCTAAGCTGCCACAGCAAGGAAGACCACTCAGCTGCTGGAGAGTTCACTGGCACACACTGAAGCTACTGTCGCAGCTTAGAAGATGTTTGGAGCTGCTGGCTGCCTACCAAGTCTTCAGCGCTAAGCACAATGATGATTGTCCCTCCACTCCTTGTATGTTCTGAAGTTCAAAATTTGAAAATATGCATCTCTAAGCAGAATACATATTTACTCAACTAAATCTTAAGTATAAATAGTTTCATACTCCGGTCCACCTTTTGTCTATCTGTTGTTATAAGCTGGGTATAGAGATGAGTGAAAAGACCACAGGAATAAACTCCTCCAAGTTTTTCCAAATAACACCTGCAAGAGCTACCCCAATGAGCAAAGGGTCAAGGGAAGCTTCTGCCTGATTGCTGAGCCAGTTTTTTCCCCTTTTTCTCACTGGCTATGATCTCCAGAGAACACCGAGGTAGAAATCTGTGGAGAACGCTGTAACATTGTGAAATGACTTTTCTGGAATTAAAACTTTAGGTACATCAAAGGAATTAGCAAATGCCGATTTCGAGCTCAGCACTACTATAGGCATTCAATGGAGAGAAGTAGAAGATGTGGACTTCTTATATCGTAGCTGGGGAGAGTGTCATAAATGGCACTATAAATGTGTGAGAAGACTGAAATATAGTTCACAGTCAAGAAATATTTGAAAACAGACCCTAGACAATAAAGTACAGTAGTTCAGAGAGATTTCAGAGTCAGACTAGCATTTGAATTCTGGCTCTACCATTTAGTAGCTATGGCTTAGTGTCCGTGTCTTAATCTTGCTAAACCAGAATTTCCATATCTATTTAGTCAGGAGAAACCTACTTCCCAGAGAGTTCTTATATAGATTAAAAGCCAGGTGCCACGTGTACTAAATAGTAATAAGAGTATTAAGAGAAATGAGTATTGGGTGTTTGCTGCCTGCTAGACACTTTTCTAAGTACTAACTCATTTAATTCTCTTACAAAGCCTATGAGGGCTCACAGAGCAGGAAACTGGGATACAGATAGTGGCCTCAAGGTCACCTAGTAAGGAACAGAGCAGAGACCTGACTCCAGAGTCATCTACACCCTTAATATTGGTGCCCTTTTGCATTTAATGGTAAGCAAATCGGGGAGGAGGCAAGAGGCAACTGATGGAGTAGATGCCTAGTCACACCTCTGGGACACCTAGCTACAATATAAAGAAGTACTAGTAGATGGTAAACTTTTTATTAAGGCATAGATATGAGAAGCCAGAGTGTCTTTAAGAAAATGGGATATAGAGCAATCAATATTCTATTAAGCCACCTATAAGAAAAAGAGGGAGGGGAGTCTTAATTCCTATGAAAGAACCATTAACTTTAACAACACTATGTGATAAAAATGATGATTTTATACCCACAGCAATGCTCGCACATTTACGGTGCTCCCTGCCGTCTAAGTAGTCTTTGTTTCGGTTGCTATTCCTTACATCAAGCAGTCCTATCCTCCCCTCACTTGGAAGTCACTTAGGAGCCCACAGTACCATTATCTTCAGCAGTTTGCCTCACTTTCCCTGGAGGCAGCTGATACCTAAAGGAGAAGGGAGCCCTGGCAAGTGTTCTAGCAGCCTTTGATCTCTGTAATGACAGCCCTTAGACTCGAATTACCCTGGCAAATACGTCAGCCTACAACGGTGGGAGCAAAGGTTCCTTTAGGTTTCTTTCTTCCCAGTTATCCAAGGGGAACTTCCCATGAAACAGGATAATGCCTCTGGAGAGATCAAGACTACTTTAAGCATACTTGATCACAGAATGGGAACAATCCCCTAAATCCTGCAATTTAATCAAGCCTCACTAACTACTAAACAACAGACACTTGGCTGCTGCTAACTCCACTATTAAAATCTAGTCTTCTAAAATACAGAACATTTTTATCTCAATGTATTCTTTAAAAATATAGATCCACAGTTTTCATGACAGAGGGCTAGCATAGACAAGAAGAGAAAAATGTAAGATATCATACCATCACATGAACGGACTAAGGAGGCAAGGAAATCAGAAAGGGAAAATTCCTATGGACTAGGGTACATGTGAAAGATTTTATAGCAATATTTATCTTATCTCTATTTCACAGTAAAGTGAGATTATACAACTCGTTCAAGGTTATATAAACCGTACAAACCTAGGGGTTCTGACATCAGAATCTAGGCTTGCTCCATTGTACTGGACTATCCCACCCAAAATATTGGGACCAGCAAGAACACTGCCTGCACGTCCTCAACCTCTCCCCCAATCTCTTTGTTCTGCTTTCCCTCTCTTCCCTGGTAAAAAAACTTTTGCCTGGCCCTAGTTGGTGTGGTTCAGTGCACCAGCCTGTGAACCGAAGGGTCACCAGTGCCCTGGTCAGGGCACATGCCTGGGTTGCAAGCAGGACCCCCACTTCAGGAGCCTGCAAGAGGTGACCGACAGATGTTTCTCTCTCACATGGATGTTTTCCTCTCTCCCTCCCTCCCTCTCTCTCTCAAAATAAAAAATATATTAAAAATGTTTTAAAACCTCTGCCTGCACTAAGATGTTAAGGTGTAGCTATAATTTAATATCTCTCAGCTAGTAAGTATTCTGTAACAAATAAAAGTATTTAATCAACCCTGTGCAGTCAGTTCTCCTGGCAGCTGCAAGATAAGCTGGCACAGGCCATAAACCACAGGTGTCCAGGGAAGGAAGGAATGAAATGCAAATAGGGAGATAACACCAGAACAAAGGAGTGAGCTTGGGAAGAAGCTGCACAGCTCCCCTCTCAGTCCCCTGTCCCCTTACTTCCAAGAGAACCACAGGCCCGCACTCCCCCTAGGGGTTTCCCCCTCCCAAATTCCCACCAACTCCCTATAAGAATCCCTGGCTTGACCAGAGACATTAAGATGGGTTTTTGAGGAAAGGAGTCACCCATCTTCTTGAGATGCCAGCTCTGGAATAAATCGTTTTCCTCACCAACACCTGTCTCACAAGTTTGGTTTTCATTGCGACCGGCAGCTGCACCTGGGTTCAGTTACAAAAAGAAGAATGTGATGCATTCTGAGGGGAAAAAAAAGAAAATAAGCAACAAAGGCACAGAAGACCTACATAGAGAATTTAGCAGGAGGACAGTTACAAAATATGGGAACCAGGAGAATGCCTCAAGAGAGCAAAATAAAGTGGTAATTTAAGGAAACCAATATGTATAGCAACGTGTTTGAAAATGTCATTTGTTGAAGAACTTCCATGTTCCAGGTAAACGTTATCTCACTCAACCTTCACATCATCAGAAATATACGTAGTATTAATATTGTTGTTGTTTTTGTTATTCCTGCTCTGATAGCAAAGCTTCTCTGGATCTGGAAATCCCATAGTATTTCTCTAAATGTAGATGCAAACCAGTAAAGTAAAACGACACCCAGATCTTGGGAACCAGCAGAAAGATCTCTTTTGTTCATAGTTCCCACCTGACAATAATCTTCAGAAAGAAATTCTAGGCAAAAATCATTACATTTCTAAACTACAGAGCTTAAAATATCAAATAATACACCATTTTAAAGAACTATCATTCACAAATCTAGATGTACTTAGCATGCAATCACAAAACTGCATATAAACAAATTGATTTATAAATAGGAAAATGATTAAACCATATAATTAACACTCAATGGATAAGTACTTAATGAAGTATCTTATTCTAAGAATAGTTTTTGAAGAAAAAAATAATTATAGTTAGACCAAATTTTGTTCACATTGGGTTTCAGATCAATTCAATGCAACAACCATTTGCAGAAGACCTACTGTGCTAAGCAGTTTGCAGAGTCTTTGGAAGAATCAGCTCCTCCAACAGGCCCTGTGACACTAGAGTCATGTTTTGAATCTTACGTGCTCCCATCCCCTTCCTCTCCTTGCACAGCTGCTTAGACCGGGGCATAAATCTGACTCAAGAGCAGACAATCCTTACTCTGCCCATTAACCCACAATAAATAATGGCCTGGCTCAAAAACAGGAAGTGCAGGAATTCTCTCTTAAAAATAAAGACTAAGGAACTACAGAGAAAACTGCTAGATAGTGAAGAAAGCTCAAAGATACAAGTCACATACAGTCCATGCTAGAACAGTGTGGGCATTATGCCATTAGACTTCGAGGAAGCTGTTCTGACAGAGGGAACATGAGACAGAAATGAGAGAAGCCATGCAACCCCAGAGGGAGAGAAAGAAAAAGATAAAAACAAAATCCTTGGTTTTTAATGTTTCCCAGTTCCATTTCCCAAGAGTCTTGTACATACTTTGGTGCCTGTATTTAAATTTTTGTGTGATTTCACTAGTTGTTCTTACAATAACCTTTATTAAGTGCTTTTCAAGACTTTTCTGTTCCACACTAGCAAGATATTCTTGCCTGAGACACCTGCTATGATGTCAGCTGTGAACTATTATTCTAAGGATTCAAAGATGACTTAAGAATAGTTCCTTCTTCTAAAAACCTTGCAACCAGGTGGAAAATAAATACAAGCACATGTCAAAGATAATATAAAACGCACTGTGTAAAAAGAGTACAAAGTACAGTCAAAGGACCAACAAACAATGTTTGGTTCAAATTAGTAGTATCTAAGAAGGCTTCTTTTTTTTTCTTTTTACTGAATTTATTGAGGTGACACTGGTTAACAAAATTATACAGGTTTAAGGTGCACAATTCCACAACACATCCCCTGTACACCATAGAAGACTTCTTAAAGTAGGGGAAATTTTCACCAGATCTTAAATAATATTAGGTTTTCAAAAGTCGGGAAAGGTGGACAATTACATCCTGGTGCAGAGAAGCAGTGTTAGCAAACACACAGCGGCAGAAAAGGGGAACTTCTTTGAAGAGCAATTGTTCTGAAATGAGTTTATGGTGCACATAGAATGGGAGAATTTAAGAGAGATAAAATAGGTATGGTATATACCATACAAAGTAGAGATTATTGTGCAACCCATGATGACTTTTAATTAGAGACATGAGTTCATTAATTTATGTTTCTAAAACACTTAAAGTTCAGTATTCAGTTTTCATTAAATAGGCACAGAGGAAGTCAAGGTAAGACACCAGTTATTAGACTAACAGAGTTTTATAGGCTTGGTCCTGGATAGATGTCCTAGAAGTGATTTTCTCCACTAAATGTATAAACAACATTCAAGGAAATTAGTTTCCTGGGAAACAGTTCCACAGGTCACAGTGGAAAGGATTAGGAAAGAAATCAGTAGCAAGAGAGTAGGCTAAGGGAAGAAGGATAAGGCATGGCTAAGCTTAAAGTATGTAAGAAAATACTTTGTGAATGGCAGCCACGGATGACAGAGTGGAAAAGCATGGTGCAATCAAGCTTCCAAAGGAATTCAGTTGTAAAGTAATTGTAGTGGTTTGTATTTGTAGTAAAGAAATAATTTTTCAAACCACAAAAATTGTCAGTGTGTCATGGTGACTCAGTAGTTCATCAAGTAGTCAGACCCATGAAAACCCAAACACTACACTGGATATTTAGAACTCATCTTGGCTGTATCTCTAAGCCTAGGAAAATTCCCTCATGATATAACTCTTGTGAAGGGTACTAAAACCAAACTTAAACAAATATCAGATATTTATATTTCTGAAAAGGCACTAATCCTTTCAAAGTGAAAAGCATTACTCTTTTCCCCCAATAAACCATTATGTATTTTATAAGTGAATTGCAAATACTCTAACAGTCTAAAATTTAAAATATCAACCTAGAGACTATATTATTTATGAAGCAGTCACCGGAAACCATTTGATTTCTTTCTGCTTTTTCCAAGTGGCTTGAACAAACACTTCTACGGTCGTGCTTAACTCACTCAAAAATTATTCGATGAACTGTATTTATATGCTCTAGACTATGGGAAAGTTGGGTATTGATAAGGGAGATAGTTATTAGAAGAAACATTCCTTTATTGCCACCTAATTTATTATTTTCTTCTCATTAGCTGAAGCATTGTGTTCTTTCTGGGATGGAGGATAACAGAAAGAGGGTCAATTCCTTATTCTTTACTTGTTTACATTATTTGGAAAACTGTGTTTGGGACTTGAAAAATTAAACTAGTATGTGATGCAAATTATTAGGAACTGGATGAACAAGGAGAATAATAGACTACTGCTTGAATAAATCTGGGTGTTTAAAATCAAAATAATAGATCAAAATAAAGAAACCCCCTCCAGAATAAAGTTGGAGAATGGTGAAACTCACACCATCATCCGAAAAATATCTTCCAACCAAATCAAGTATCTCTTGAGTACAGATTTCACAACATATCTTACATGAGAGGTCTCTAAAGGATCCAAGTAACATTACTTTATTTATAAAACTTAAATGAGAAAGAGGAACTGTGAATATTGGCCATGGCTAAAGTAAAAACCACAGTGTCGATGGTCATGCAAGTAACTTGATAGAGTTGGAGAGATGTCAGTTTTGGAATCAGAGCTAAGCTTAAACTCCCCTTCCTGTTAGCTACAGAAATTTTAAGCTCAAGTCCTCATTTCTGTCTATATAAAGTAAAAAACACCTAGTAATTGAAGTAGGACTATTAATTGTCTTCTCATGGGGTTATTTTAAAGATTATATGAGATTAATAACATTAGAAATTCCTGACACATAGTGAGTACTAAAAATATTGGTTGCCATTTTCTTTTACCACCTACATCATCACCTGGCCTTCTAGGATTCGACCCTACAATAATACACTGTGGAACTAGGTAATTTTAGCTATGGGAGTCAATTCGTGAATCCTGTCTTCTCTGCAAGCTCCCCTCGAAATTTCTGATATGTAAAAAACAGTTACTTATAGTTAGAAACATAAGACACAGAATGAAGATATTATCCTTTGGGACTAATTTAGGCAATCATTAGTGAGTTAATATTTGCAATGGTTCAAACGTTTTTTTTAAATAATAAAAATTATTTTCTATTGTGTTTATTTAAAATCCAAGAAGCAGCTATAATTTAGAGATGGTTGAAATTGAATTGCTTTTCTGTGTTCTTTAAAGATAAGAAATGGGTAGATGCTGCCCTAACTACTTTGAGACATTCCATTCATGTTTATCCAAAATAGGAGAAAAGATTAGAAACTGACACACATATTTTTTACTCATCACATTGAAAATTAACATTATTTTAAAAAGCAATATAACAACCTAACACAGTTAAATAGGCTGTGAGAGAGGTACATCCTAAAAACACCTCAGGTTACACTTAATCTATCGTTTCTTTTAGATGTGGTTAATTTTACAGATCTATATATATAATTTTCACCAAACCTTCAAAAGTGAAAATACTTTAAAAGTACTTTCTTATGCATAAAACATCCTAGAAAAATTGCCAGTTATATAATTGGTCATCACATTTTGTTAACAATCAAGACATCCTAAATTCCAACCCCAACAACTATTTATAAAGCAGATAATCAACAGTTGGAATTAGAGATAAAATGATCTGGCCTCTAAGTTCTATCTTAATTCATCAATTATCAGGTTTAACTCCTTCAAAACTGATACCAATCAAACTGACTATTTTTTTTTCACTAAATTAGAACTATTATCTTCTTTTTATGACTTTAGTATTTTGGAAGAATTGAGAAGTCTTGCAACAATATTGTCCCTTTCTCAATATAATCTCTAGAGGATTTTAGTGTTTTTATTCATCCTTTGAGAGTTCTTAAACTCCATCATTATGTTACATAATTTGGTGATTTCAAATGATCAATTAATGAATGTATATAGACTTGGTTTAAAGTAGATTAAGATTCAATCATAGTAAATTCAAAATGACCTATTAGTTTTATCCCTCCCTCCATGGCAATCATCTGTATGCATGGATCTCACCAGCATTTTGCATATCTGAAAGAAATAAAAACTGAGATGACAAAGCAGATCAAATCACTACCAGAAAAAAATTGCCACAAATATGTACTGGTTAATGAAAAAGTAATTTGCCCAAAATGATAAACAAAACAGCATTAGAGATGCATTATGAGTTTTTACTATTACCATTAGTATTTAGCCAGAAAAGGGAGCTTAATAAACTGGAGAACATAAGCCTGCTTGGTAGCAGGGAAGCCATAGCTTCACACCCCAGGGGATCACAGCATTACTCCACCAAGGGGATTAACACTCCTCCCATCCCCGCTCTGGTACCCCACTGCCAGAAAGAGGAAGGGAAAAGCAGGCACATGTGCAATGGAAGTCATTAAAGGTGCAGAGGGACATGCTTGACCAAAGATACCTGTCAGTCTAGCCTAGAAAAGAAAGGATTCATTGGGAGGTAAACCCATCCAAAGGCCAAGAAAGCTTGTGAATTTGATTGGTTCTTTTGAAAAGACACCTAGTCTGTCCCAAACCAAAGCTAATATAATCCCAGGGGGTGAAAGAAACACTCTCACTCTCTCGCTCGCTCACTCTTCCACCTGCGAACACATTTGCCCATAGCGTGTGGCCTCAGCAGCTGTGTGGCCAGCAGCCATGTAGCCTCCACTATGGGAGCAGCAAGGAACAAGTTAAGCTACCTGGATGCAGGCTGAGACTGCTTAGCAGCCACCTGTGGACTCCAAAGGACAAATTTTTAATATGAAGCAAAAACTCTGGACACTGGCTTTATCTTGGCCTTGCTGAGGATATGGTTGGACTCTTCCCATGGCGGAACAGAGGGAGATGGGACATTGAAAACCCAGGAGGCAACTTCTATTTCCACACCAATAAACCATGTCATATAACAAGCTCCCATGCATGGGTCCTTGGAATGCTTTCCTCATGATCCCATGGAAGAACCTCATTTCTACCAACACCATCTAGAACCCCAGTCATCTTTGCAATTCCAGCCTACTGTCTATGGTCACAGATCACATGATCAATTCATCATGAGATGATGAGGGTGTTGAAGGTACCTGAGAACAGAAAAAGCTACAAACCAAGGAAGACAAAAATACATTACATGTGCTACTTACTACCATTCTATACCTACAGGAAGTATCATTAAGCAAGCCACTCTTTCATACTGAATTTATCCAGATATCTTATATACAACTCCTTTAAGAGTTTCATGTTTTATATTTTTAAAAACTATTAAATTTGTTTTAAAAATGCTTATTCAAACTAATTTCCTTCCATTTTTAATTAATCAAACAACTGTATGATAATAATTCCTCAATTAAAATATTTTAGTCCTTCAGTTGAATGAAATTTTGCTATGCAATGGTCAAAATAGACAAAGATTTTGTATTGATGATGGCCTATTCTTTTCTGTCTAAAATTGATTACTGGACAGACAGTATGCAAATTGATCATGCTGAATGTTATACATTTTAATTTTTAATAAGGAAAATTTCAAACATTAAATAAAATAAAGAATTGTCTAATGAAGTCCTATGTACATACCAGCCAACCATTTCAAACAATTATTAACATTCTGCTATTCTAATTTTATCTGTCGTTTTGCCTTTTTTCTAAGACATTTTAAAGCAAATCCAGAAAGCATGTCATTTTACTCAAAAATACATCAATATGTATCGCCATTAAAAAAGAGATTTCTAAAACATAGTACAATATCATTACTACACTCAACAAAATTTTCAGTAATTCCTTAATATCAACAAATAGCCAGCCCTTGTGTAATTGTCCCCAATTGTCTGAAAATGTCTTTTTCAATTTTTGCTACAAATCAGGAATCAAGATCCAATTATGTCTCTCCCCTGCTTAAAAATCCCTAGAAGTTTCCAGTTGCCCTAAGGATTCAGTCCAAAATATTTTGAATAACCTATAAAGCACTAAAAAAATCTAGTCCTGCCTACTTCTGTATGTAAAGCAATGTTTTTTCTATAACTAAATTCTCTCTCATAAACTATTAGGTATTCTAAAATGCAGCTGTACAGAAAAATCTGAAGAAAAAAACTTTGTCACTATGTATAGCAACAGGTGTTTTCTAGAGTGATCATGGTGATCAGTTCACAATACACACAAATAATGAATTATTAAGTTACACACCTAAAAGGAATGTGTTATATGTCAATTATAAAACTCAATTTCAAAAAGAAAAGGTGGAAGAAATGCTTGGATCTTTCCTTTTATCAATTTTCAAAACAATGAGCTGACATTCTACCTGCCTCTGAAGGCATTCAAAGTGTTTCATGATTTTGCTCTGACGTTTGTTTGACTTTGTTCTGGATATCAGTAAGTGTTTCACTGAGCTATGGTCATTGTTCTTTTGTCCCAGCTTTGGCCAACAGGAGCCGTTCAGGTTCACTCCTGTGTAAATCTGACACGATTGTAATACGCTTGAATAGCTTTGTCTTATCTGTTCTGACAAGACCTTCCAGGTTCATATTCCACAATGCCTGCCTGACCTACAATCAGTCATTTCTCTAAAGTGCCTTGGGTTTTGTTAGTGGTAAATGGTACTTAGAAGCCTCTGTGTCATAAAGTGGTCATCATCACTGTAATCATTACTTCTAGGACTTTGCAGTGGGTACACCTAGAAAACATGTATTTTCAGATAGAGCAAAGTAAATAAATACATATGTAATATCTAATTCAAGTTAATGATTATAGATATTTTACTTCCCTTCTTTGATTTTATCTCTTACTCTGAATAGTCTGATTTATAACAGTAACATACTACTTAATCGCTTATCTTTCTACTTATTTATGTATCTATGAATAATAGTTTCAAAGTAACAATGCCAACATCACCAGCCACAATACCATTGAAAGCAGTTTAATATTTCTTTATGGTTCTTTTTGACTTCCAGCCAAGTTGGAGGTGTAGGTAGATACATTTTGCCTCCTCACACAACCAAAAAAAGGACTACAACAAATTTAAAAACAAAACAAAACAAAAATAACCGGAACTTCCAGGAAATAGAACTGTAGAGAAGTCCAACAATCAAGGAATTAAAGAAGAAATATTCATTCTGACCAGTAGGAGGGGTGGAGTTGGACAGCCGGGACAAAGAGAAGATGTTGCAAGGTGGCGGCTGGAAGACCGGTAGGCAGAGGCGACAGCTGGTGGTCCCGTATCGCGGGCAGATAAACTGGGAGGAACAACTGGGGAGCAAGAAAGACCACACAACCCAGGACTCCAGGCTTCTGGAGTCCTCAAAACTTCTGGCTCTAAAAACCTATGCAGGTTGAGGTAGGAGAAACTCCCAGCCTCACAAAAGAGTTTGCTGGAGAGACCCACAGTGTCCTAGGACGTACACAAACTCATTCACCTGAGAATCATCAACAGAAGAGCCCATTTGCTTTTGGGTAGCAGAGGAAGTAACTGAAAGCTGGCCAAGAACCAAGCAAGCAGTATGGTTCCCTCTTGGACCCCTCCCCCACATACAGCGCCACAAAGCAGCCACATGCATGGCCCCACCTTGGCAAATACCTAAGGTCTACCCCTTACTAAGTAACAGCCATGCCAAGACAAAAAAAAAAAAAAAAAAAATGGACCAAATGAAAGAACAAATCAAATATCCAAACGTTGAACTAAGTGAAGAAGAGATAGCCAACCTATCAAATGAAGAGTTCAAAACACTGGTAATCAGGATGCTCACAGAATTGATTGAGTATGGTCATAAAATGGAGGAAAACGTAAAGGCTATGAAAAGTGAAATAAAGGAAAACATGCAGGGAACCAACAGTGAAGGAAAGGAAACTGGGACTCAAATCAACAATTTGGAGCAGAAGGGAGAAATAAATATTCAACCACAACAGAATGAAGAAACGAGAATTCAAAAAAATGAGGAGAGGCTTAGGAACATCCAGGACAACTTTAAACATTCCAATATCCGAATCATAGGGGTGCCAGGAGAAGAGGAAGAGCAAGAAATTGAAAACTTATTTGAAAACATAATGAAGGAGAACTTCCCCAATCTGGCAAAGGAAATAGACTACCAAGAAGTCCAGGAAGCTCAGAGAGTCCCAAAGAAGTTGGACCCAAGGAAGAACATACCAAGGCACATCATAATTACATTACCCAAGATTAAAGATCAGGACAGAATCTTAAAAGTGGCAAGAGGACAGGAGAGAGTTACCTACAAAGGAGTTCCTGTAAGACTATCAGCTGATTTCTCCAAAGACACCTTGCAGGCAAGAAGGGGCTGGAAAGAAGTATTTGAAGTCTTGAAAGGCAGGAACCTACATCCAAGATTACTCTATCCAGCAAAGCTATCATTTAGAATGGAAGGGAAGATAAAGTGCTTCCCAGATAAGGTCAAGTTAAAGGGGTTCATCATCACCAAGCCCTAATTATACAAAATGTTAAAGGGACTTATCCAAGAAAAAGAAGAAGATCAAAACCACTACAAACAGTAAAATGACAACAAACTCACAACTATCAACAACTGAACCTAAAAATAAAAACAAACTCAAAAACAAACGCAAAAACAAACTAAGCAAACAACTAGAACAGGAACAGAATCACAGAAATAGAGATCACATGGAGGGTTATCAGTGGGGAGGGAGGTGAGAAAATGGGGGGAAGGTACAGGGAAAAAGAAGCATAAATGGTAGGTACAAAATAGACAGAAGGTTAAGAATAGTATGGGAAATGGAGAAGCCAAAACACTTATGTGTATGACCCATGGACATGAACTAAGCAGGGAGAATGCTGGTGGAATGGGGCAGGGGCAGGGCAGAGGGGAATTAAGGGGAGAAGAAAAATGGGACAACTGTAATAGCATAATCAATAAAATATATTTTAAAAAGTTTATTTCTTTATAGTTCTTTTAATCTTTATAATATATCTCACTACTGATATAAAGTCAAAATACTATGTTTTTAAAAATTATTCTTTTTGCATAGTTTTTTTATTTTCTATTTTATACATTGACTTGTTTTTTTAATTAATTTTGTAATTTCATAAAGTACACATATTGTTCCCAAGCCAAAACTATAAAATAGAGCATATTGATAGAGTCCTAGCCTTCATTACTCAAATCTCCACTGTTTTCTCTGCACACCTATAGAAAATCACTTTTATTAGTTTTTGGTTTATCCTTGCATTGTTTCTTCTTAAAAATATTAGAAATACACACAGAGAGAGACACATACATATTCACCCACACAAGCCAATACTTCTTGCCCAAAAAGAAACTTACAGTACACATTCTTCTGCATCTTGTATTTTTGATTAATACTATATCTTGGCTTTGACCCATGTGGCTTAGTTGGCTGGACATTTTTCCACAAAGCAAAAGGTTGCCAGTTAAGTTCCCAGTCAGGGCACATCCCTGGACTGTGGGTTCTGTCCCCGATAAGGGCATCCAAGAGAGGCAACTGGTTGTTGTTTCTCACTTACACTGGTTTGTCTCCCTCTCTTTCTCCCTCCCTTTCCCTCTCCCTAAAAATAAAAAAATAAGTATCATATCTTGGAGATTACCTCAAACATTTTTAGAAACCTACTCTATCATACTTGTATAATGGATGCCTGGTTTTTAAATTATTTTTTAATAATTTTCTAATAATTCTGCAGGTAGATTACTATTCCTAAAGGGATTTTTGGGGGGGCCATGGCACCTTATTTTCCATTGAGATAAAACTTTTCTGGAAACATCCTTCTCTCAAGCACTATATGTCTGACTCTCATATGATACATCTACGTCAACAATGAAATAAAAGAAAAATTTACTTTTTAAAGCACAGCAGAAATTTACGATTAATGTTTCCCCTTTGACAGGGACTGAAATGAAACATTCTTTCTATAGTTACTGAACACAAGAAAATAAGCAGTAAATTATTGGTTTTAAGGCACAAGCACTAAAAAATTGCTTGTAAGTTTTGACAGTGCTAAGAACGTGCTAAATGTGTCGCGAATTTGAAAAACAAAAGTTTTGACTCAAATTAGTTCACATTCTTCATAACACATCTCTATTACCTCTACCAGTACAGAAATGTATTTAATTTAGGTAAAATTAGGCCCTGGCTGGTGTAGCTCAGTGGATTGAGCACAGGCCTGTGAACCAAAGGATTGCGGTTTGATTCCCAGTCAGGGCACATGCCTGGGTTGCAAGACAGTCCCCAGTAGGGGACGCAGGAGAGGCAACTATACATTGATATTTCTCTCCCTCTCTCCTTCCCTTCCCCTCTAAAGATAAATAAATAAAATATTTTTTAAAAATTATGTGAAATTACTAAATACATCTAAATATCAGAGGAATGTATCAAATGCACTTATTGCTGAGGAAAGACTTATCAAGGATAATCCACAAGAAGCAATTGAATTAACACATACTGGCTACCTAGGGTGAATGAATCAAGCACTCACTAGCCACAAAGAATACGAAGCTGAATTGACTCACTGATTTTAAATTTTTTAGTAATCTGTGAATTTTTAAATTATTGACCAGAGACAGACATAATTCATAAATTCTGAAAGCATGTGCTAAGACAACAATATTTATAAAGTACAGTGGAGGCAGCACAGAGAAGTTTAAGTGATTAATTCTTAGGAAAGCTTCCCCATTAAGTGATGGCTGGGCTGAGCTGGGCTGGAAAGGGTAAATATCTCTGAGGGGAAAATGGGCAAAGGAATCCCCTGGCAAAGGGAAGAGCAAAGAATATTATATTATGTGTCAGGAAACTCTACAAATGGCCTTTCCCAGGATTTGGTATCTCTAGGGACATTTAAAAATACCCAGGCCTGGGCACCACCCCACCTCTACAATGTACACTCAGACTAATTAGCCTAGGGTGAGCCGTAGGAATTTTTTAAAATTCCTAGATAATTCAGTATGCAATCAAGGCCTAGAATCATCTTGGTAACTGATATCTGGAACTACCCAAAGAGATTTGAACCCTGTATGAACAGGTCATTTTAGTTCTAAGTTAGAGGGATTTCCTCTTTGGTTACAGGAATCCAGTCATTGCTGTCAAACACTACATCCAAAGTGAAATGTTCTCAGTAGTTCCCTCTGTCACTGTCAGAGTAAGAAATGGTCTTACTCTGTGTTTCATGTACACAGAGTAAGACCATTATGTACTCTGTACATAATGTAAGTAATGTACTTTGTACTTTAATGTGTTGAATCTTTTTTAACACATTAAAATCAGCATTCTGAAACAGCCAATTCTTTTGCTTGTTTTTATAGCTGTATAGAAGAAGTGATGCGCGGAGCACTAGTAACAAATTAGGCTTCACCTTAAGCCAAGATCTAATGTATATGAGAGAAGTTTGCTCATCTTTTTTGCCCATTAATGCTTAATTATGCATTTCATTTTAAGTAAAGTTTTTACTTGAAAAGGTTCATTAGTAACAATTAGTCTTCTCTCTTTTCTAATTTATATGCACCTGTTTCTAATTACAGTGGCAGTATGTGAACCTTAGAAAATGTTAAACTCTTTAAAACAACTTGGATATTTCTGCCTACCCAAGGATATTCATCTCCCTGTTTAAGAAATAAATCTGCCTTCTTTAATCTCAAATGCATGCCCTGTATCTTTCTGGTATAATGATATTTGTACATCTCCAATAAATGACAGGGAAATACAAGGATCTATATTTCTTGTTTTGAAGGCTTACCTCTCAATGAAGGTGGTAAGTATGTCTGAATTAAAAAGGTGACAAGAAACCCTGAAAAACAAATTGTTATCATCAGATTTTTGTTTAATTCTGTTGCCTGCTATATGACTAAATGTCTGTGTGCCCTCCCAACTCACACGAAAAAAACCTTTTATGTTGAAGTCCTGATCCCCAACGTAGTGGTGTAATGGAGCAGCCTAGGGTTCGGCCACCTGCCGCTGCGCACAAGCATAACACGGGGACTGGTGGAGTAGGAAAGAGGTTTTCATTAACAGGGTACCCAAGGTGAGGGAGCATCCCTGCTTCTAGCCAACCTCTTCTGCAAGACACAGAAGTTCCCTTGATCCCAAAAAAAGTGAAATGCAAACCCACGCCCAGAATTCCCCACCGTTCCCTATCTGTCCTTTTTGGACTCAGAGGTCTCTATACACACGAGTCTCTGCAGCTTTCAGACTCCCTCTTTTTGGGGTGTGCACCTGTAGGCTCCAGCGTCGCCACAGCCTCGCATAGCTTTCTCCCTCTTCAGGCTCCGGATGTTGCCAGATCACTGTGGCCACCGTGCGAGGGGACTGTCTATGGGGGCCTGGGGCACCAGGCTGCTGTCACCCCCAGGGCCGGTGTTGGTTCCTGGCCCATGCTTCTCTCTGTGCATTGCTCTCAGAGAGAGAGAATAGAAGCATTCCCAGACCCACACTACGAGAAGGGGGTCCTGCTGGGGCTCTTGCCGTACAATGCAGAGCCGCTGCTCTCAGTGCCAGACTCCCTCTGGGAACTGGCTCCGGAGACTGTGCAAGGCAAAAAGGCCACTGGGCACCAAATAGGCCCGGTGAGGAAGAGAGAGCATGCTCGTGGTCTGTTTTAAATCTTTCCCCCAAATCCCCCATGCTGTGCGAGTTTCCAGCATCCACCAATTCCAGCCAACGTCCACCCTGTGCGTCAGTCTGCACAGCGTCTTTGCACTGGGTGTGGCCTTCTCAGCAGTCCCCGCCACATTGCCTTGTCTACAGTTGCTTGAGGCAGCGGCCTCCTCTGTGACCTCTTTTCCTGCTTCCACATCATGCTCTGCGTTGCTTGGTTGCCAGGGCAATGCCCGCTAGCGTGGATAGCCTGGTTTATTAACAGTTGCCTGAGGCAGCAGCCTCCTTCAGACCCTACCCTTTCTTCCCTACCATCTGCTCCACCTTGGGGTTTCTCCCCACCCCCTCTTCTGGGGAGAGGTGCTGGCTCTGGGGCCACTTGTGAGGTTTCTTCCACTGCTCCCTAGCAATCTGGCCTGACTCATCCAGTTACAATGACATTAGAGGATGGAGCCTTTGGGAGGTAATTAGGTTTAGATTAGGTCATTAGGGTGGTGCCCCTCTGATGAGATCAGTGCCCTTATACAAAAAGGAAAAGGCCCGAGCCCTCGCTCTCTCTCTGCAATACATGAGGACGCGGCAAGAAGACAGCCATCTTCTGTCTAGGAACTAGGAAGTGGGCCTGTGCCAGAAATTGAATCTGTTGGCACCTTGATCTTGGACTTTGCAGCCTCCAGAAAGTTAAGAAATAAATGTTTGTTGTTTAAGCCAGCCTATTTTGGGATTTTGTTATAGCAACCCGAAAATGACTGAAATAGACCCACAGAAACTAAACCAAAGCCACATTAATTAGTAATGGAAAGTCTTCTGCCAGAATGTGATTACTCCCATTGCAAAGGAATGGCCATAAACAAATTACCTATTTTTAATAGCAGAATCTTGAGGTGAAAACACACAATTCTGTACTGCCCATAGTGGCAAATGGGGAGAAAGTTTTACTTATAACAATCTACTTTATAATATTAACATAGAATTGTAAATATATATTATAAATCATTGCTATTTAACAAATAAATCCCTATTTTAGCAACTTTCAGAATTTCAATATAAATTACTCTTAAAAAAATATTTTAAAATAAAAGAATGGCCCTAACTGGTGTGACTACAAAGCTAAAGGTCATCGGTTCAATTCCTGGTTGGGTCTCATGCCTGGGTTGCAGATTCAGTCCCTGGACAAGGCATGTACAAGAGGCAACTTGATTAGTGTTTCTTCCATCAATGTTTCTCTCCTTCTCTTTCTCCTTCCCTTCTCCTTCCTCTAAAAAATATAAACTAATTAATTTTAAAAATAGAATGATGTTTAAACAAGATCATTTAATTGATTTTAGCTTATATTTAAATCTTTTATCCACCCTATGTCTTTTGATTGGAGCATTTAATCCATTTACATTTAAGGTTACTATTGATAGGTACTGATTCATTGTCATTTTTGTATCTGTGTTCCTCACTCTCTCTTTTCCTTTCTTTCCTTAAAGCAGTCCCTTTAGTATCTCTTGTAGTACTGGTTTGGTAGAGGTGTATTCTTTTAGACTTCTTTTGTCTGGGAAGCTCCTTATTTGGCCTTCTATCTTGATTGAAAGCCTTGCTGGATAAAGTAGTCTTGGTTGTAGGCCTTTGGTTCTCATTACTTGGAATATTTCTTGCCATTGTCTTCTGGCTTGGAGCGTTTCCATTGAGAAGTCAGATGCTAACCTGATTGGGGCCCCCTTGTATGTTACTTCCTTTTTCTCCCTTGCTGCCTTTAAGATTCTCTCTTTGTCTTGGAAGTTTGCCATTTTAATGATGATGTGTCTTGAAGCTTATGATTATATACATATAGCATCCTAAGTCATAGATGTGAATGCTACTTTAAAAAATAATCAAAATTGATCCCTTACTAGTATTGCAAAGGAAATTCTCTTTTAAAGGTAAGGCATAGGGAAAATCTTTTTGCAACACAACAGTCTCATTTTTCCCTTGGGCATCTTTTGTTTTCCAACACCCTCCTTTTTCCCTCCCTGATCAACTGTCAAATTCCACATGACCTCTATGACATTCCACCCCAAGCCTGGCTAGCCCCAGAGAGCTTCTGGGTCTCTTCTCTCACATCAGAACTTGGTCATTCTTTTTACTTTCACCTTTGACCTCAATATCCTGGTAAGAAACGTGATGAGCAAATTCTTATACATATGAGCTATTAGTAACTTCATTCCAAGTACATTTAATGATTTTTCATAATGATCATCTACAGCTTCTATTTTTAAAAGAGAGAGTTATCCTAATACTGAGAATGGAAATGATGTTGTTAAAAAAAAAAAACTAAACAAAGTACTGGTCTCTCACTTAATCTTTCTGATACTCAATTTAGCAATCGCAAAATCTATATATAACAACAACCCCATTTTTTGTGAGGATTATATAAAAAGAGGTAAGTAAAAGCACTTTGAGGTTTTTTGTATATATAGGAATATTACATTTGTATGTATACATGTGATGTATATATATGCATACATATATGTGTATATACATACACAAAAAGATAGTATTGTCTACTCAATATGGTGGAACATATGGACCTTTCAGGTCCTTCCTCTACAACTGTCAAACAAATGAATGACAGTAAAAATATTAGACAAAAAAGAGAAGAGGAATGACCTTTCAACAGAAAAGGATTGCTAGATACCTTGGAGACTACCACTGAGATGCCCAGAGAAATGACTTTTAGAAAAATGGTCACCATTTCATATCTTTAGCCTCCCAAGTCCAATACAGCTGAATTCAACACAGTGGGAGAATACAGAATGAAAATGGCCCTATAGGTAATGTCATCCTATTATGTTTATATGAAAGGAAGACTGTGAATTCTATGCTTTTTTTGTTTCCTTTCTAATAATTTTAGTGCACTGACCAGAATCAACTTAAAGCTATGTGCTGAGGGCTATAATTTCATAGGTAGTAAAAAAAAATTGATAGATGTGTATCTGTAAGGAGATAACCTAGGAAAGGCTTCAGAAGCAAAATAAGGTTGTCTTAAGTAAACCCATTTAAGACTAGCTTATCACATAGACTCCCACACTATAAAATTATAGATTGGCTAGGAGCCCCTGAAAAGCTTGTAAGATATGAGGAGGAAACAAATTCAGGCTAGGGAGTAATCTTAAAACTGATGAGGCGGAAATATCACTAATTGCATTTTCTGAGTGACATTTTTGATCATCCTACCTTCTCATGAAAGAGGATTTTTGAAAATTAAAAGGGTGTTAGGGTGTTGAGAAATCAGCCAAGTGGCAATGTGTTTGCCCACAATATCATTTTCTGGTTTTGTAGGGATCAGCAGGAAATGTTTTTTTTGTTGTTGTTTTTCCCAGAAATCACACTGTGTCAGAGCAGTTAAGTTACTTAGGATGCACCTTATACACAATGCTTCCTGACATGACCATTGGAGTGGATAGAAATTCATGCCAACAAGACATAAATGTCATTGGCTCCCTTTCCTTGTAATTTTTCAGAAGAGTCTTGTATAAACGTACTAATGGGAACAACCAGTAAAGGAATTTCTCAGTGAGGAAAGGAGAGAACAATAGGATGAATAGTGAGCATCAGGGTAAGAACACCAGAGGGAGATAAAGAGAAGTTGAGCTGTATTCAGACTGAAAAATTATCAGAAAACCCACAAACTAATCTGCTAATATGTTAGTGACTGTATGGATATGGCAGCTGCATCACTCATGTTGTGATAACCACTCTTTTCTGTATGAAGAAAGACTAAATACTCAGGCTCTGGTGCTGCTGAATAAGTGGAATTCTCGCCCTCTGATAGAATCATTTAAGGAATGGCGCTGGCCTTTTGGAAAGAGAACTACTTCTCCTGAAAGTCATGATATCACTTGGGGAAGCTG
The DNA here is from genome assembly GCA_039655065.1 of Glossophaga mutica. Classification (NCBI taxonomy): domain Eukaryota; kingdom Metazoa; phylum Chordata; class Mammalia; order Chiroptera; family Phyllostomidae; genus Glossophaga; species Glossophaga mutica. The sequence goes on along the minus strand of CM077306.1, from coordinate 33,525,932 downwards.
ATGAGCTCACTGACAGTCACGTAACCTGACAGAACAGGAGAGAAGACAAAAAGTCACTGCTAACCCACCTACGAGAGAAAAGCTGATCTTCCTCTCACCTCCTCCAAGTTCGCCCTTTCCAGAAATGCTTGACTGTTTGAAAATCATTGTAACAGGCTTTTGTCAGACTATGTATAATTATTTAATATGTCTCTCAATAATCCAGTGCTCCTTAAGATTAGATAAATGTTAGATTAACTGCAAACATTTGATTTAGCACTAATTCTATTTGTATATGTTCAGTCTTCATATTTTGTTGATCACATAGCAACTGTTTAGCCCACAACATTTAAACATGAAATGGGAGTTTGCCACATGACTATTTATAAATCTATATCACACTCACATCAATAAACTGCAGATTTCACACTTTTTCTCCCATATCCCTGTTGCTTAACAGTTGGTCAGTCTAGATAAGAAAAACAATGCTGAGAGGACATGGTGCTGGAGAAAAAAGAAAGATGTAGAATATTTTGTCACAATAGGAAGTAGCATAGTTTGTGTCTAGACAATTTATTATTTTTTAAAAGACTTATTGAGTACATACTATATGCCCCCCTGTGCTCAAAAACCATAGAAGGTATAAAAACCAGAATCTTATGCAGCTGAAGAAGAAACCCAGGTACAGGTCAGAACAAGTGTGTACATGGTGAAAGAGAACCCCTGGGGTAACTGCACTGGAGCTGAAGGTCTGGGAGAAGCTGCCCCCACGGCCCATCTCCACTGAAGAGCTGGAGCTAAAAATCACTCATACCTTCCCACACGTTTATCATGAAGCCAGAAAAAAATGCTTTTATAAATTGCTTCTTTCTCTGAACTACTATTTATACCATTGTCCCGGAGCTTACACTTCTTATATTGTTATTTATCTTCTTGCAGTATTTCCCAACTGTTCTATAAAACGTCCTTTGAATCTTCTAAAACCCGGTGAATTATTATTGCCTAACAGGGAAAATATATTTTTAACAGATTAGAGTGCTTTTCTTTTGCTCACTTCATTGCGTGTGAACTTTCTCTTTTAATCCATTGCCCAAGGGAGGATTGAAATTTTCACAGCAGAAGTACAGAATCTATACACTCTGCTTTAGGAGCCCCAAATAAAAATGTAAAGCTCAGTTTTCTCTTAGCCTAACTAAAGTTTCTAAATTTCAAAATTCCTTTCTATATAAAAAGACAAGCCTGGCTAGCCCCAGAGTTGTGGGTTCCAGATCAAGATGGCAATGTAGGACAATGCTGGACTCACCTCCTCCCACAGACACAGTGAATCTGCAGCTACATATGGCACAATTTGCTCTGAAAACCATCTTAAAACTGAGCAACTTTTAAGCATCTGGCCAATGAGAGAAAATCCATATCAAAGCAGGTAGGAGAGGCTGGGCCACAATCTTACCATAAACCCCATGCCCAGAGCAGCACTGGCAATCAGGAGAGTACGCAAAACTCGGAGCTTTTCCCTGAAGAGCAAAGGGTTTAAACCCCACATGAGGCATCCCAAATTTAAGGCCTGTACCTGAAAGAAGAGCCCAAAGATTTCTAGCTTGGAAAACTAATGGGTGCTTGTGATCAGGAGACTCACAAAGCTGTAATGATCTGAGAAATGGCTCTTAAAGGGCTCCTACACTTGGACTCACCCGCCTCATCTGCCTTATCCACCTCAGCACAGAGACAGCCTATCCAGAGGTGCCCAGACTTTATGTGAATGAGGCTCATCTGCTGATTTTAAAGTGTGGATCTGAGGCATCTGATTTCACTAGATGTGTATCTAGGGACTTGCTGGCTGGTGTGCACCACCTTCACCTTCTCTGCTTCACTCTAGTCAACAGGTACCATATTGTTTTTTATTTTGTGTTTTTTTCCTGCATGCCTTCTACACACACTCTCTCTCTCTCTGCCATACTACAAATTGCCAGTATCTCATAGAGGGGAGCTTTTACCTGTCTAGTACCCCAGTGTTAAGAGGTTTCCACTCAGGAGACATCCCTTGATCTCCCAGCTCTGACAGTCAGAGGGATTTTGCAATCCTGGGGTGCATAAGACCATAACAATTGGAGATACAGTTCTTGGCACTCTGCCACTCCCAGAGCACATACAATATCCTACTGGTATACTACACATAGATATCATGTATAAGTAACATCCATCCTATTGGTTCTATTTCTCTGGAGGACCCAGACTAACACAGAAGAGAAGCCTAAAACAGGCATCCTGAGCCCATACATATTTCATGAAAATGCCATACTGAGGGCCAAGAGTTTCTGAGTGGAGGACTAGGAGTTGCAGAGAGAGCAGTGGAACATCTAACATGGGGGATCAGGAGGAAAGGCTGCAGAATACATGAACTTCATGATCAAAGCCAACGGCAACAACAATGGATTTGTTGCCAACAGCAGCTACCCAAGTAACTCTAAACTAGCAAGTCACACTCACAGAAGCCAAGGGCCAGCATAGGCTAATCATACCACAAAAAAAAATTATGAAGGATGTTAAGAACAGTGTATGAGCCAGTCCATACCCCCAGGCGTCTGTGGTAAGATCATATCAGTTTCTACCTAAGCATACTTCATGAAAGATGCCTCGTGAGAGTAGAATCACTCTGATATAAAATTTATGTTTGAATTGACTATTACATGAAATACTCTGGGTTAGCTAATTCTAAGTATACCACATTAAACCCAAACCTACCTTTGTTGTCAAGATTAAATTCATTCCCAGAGGTGTATCAGCAAGAGGGTAGACTAGGAGGCTCCTGCTTATATTGCCCCTTAGCAACAATAATCTGAAAGCCATCCACAGTCAAAAGTTCCTATGTGGGAGCTTTGGGATCCAGTTAAGAAATGGTAAAACCCCAGTGGAGTCAAAGACCAAGGAGGAGCAATTTTGAGAAGGCAGACTTATACTACCAGGCAGGAGTCTCACCAACCAAGGTCTAAGCTACAGACACAGAAACAGCCCTGTCCCTCAGTGGACTTGGCCACATCCCATTTGTCCTTTGTCCTACTGATAGCACCATCTGCCAAAGGACCTGTGAGGAGTCACATGGGCCTTTGTCTCAGGTAACAGGCCCGCAAAATTCAGTCCTGACTGTGGACGCTGCAGTGTGCTACAAACCGATTTCAGGCCCCCTAAGCTGTGGTCCAGGAGTGGTCCTATCAAGGACCAGAGAGGAGACCTGCCTGTTAGTGACATTGGAGGCAAGCCTGCTGCCTTTGATCTGATCATGGATTCTGAAATGGTGCTGTGACTTGGCTTCAGCTCCATTCTGGAGCAGTCCTGACCACCCAGGGGCCCTGAGGGAGCAAGCATCTCCTTACCCCTAAAATTAGGTCTACAAACATCTGTTCAATTGTAGATACTAAGTCAGCTCTGTGACCAAACACCAACTCCACTCAGTCATGGTCTGAGAGTAGTCCTGCCCACGTAAGAACCCCACAAGACATGTGTCCATCCTTGCTCCCAGAGGCAGGCCTGCAGACCTTGGTTTCATCTGCGGACCCGACGCAGCCTTGTGATTTGACTGCAACCATGCTAAGTTGTAGTCCCGATTGAGTCCCAGTAACCTGACCAGTGATCCAGCAGGAGAAACACCCATCTCTGTACCTGGTATCAGGCCTGCCATCTGTGGACTCTTAATCAAAGGAGAGGTTTAAGTCAACATAAAGAACAAAAAGCGCTTATTTGAACAAAAAAAGATTATAATCAGTAGTACGCAGATTCAGGTAGCAACCCAAATTGCTCTCCATAGAGAAAGGCAGGATTTATAAAGGCAAAAACCACAAGTACAGTTTCCACTTAGGTTCTTCATTCAAATGAAGGATGTTGGCTAGGTTAACAGAAAGTGGTTAGTTTCAGTATGCACATGAGAGAAGTGAAAACTACAAGGAAGGAAATAAAGTCCCTGTATTTCTACGCAGCAGTTGTTGCTCCAGGATGTTTATGGCTCTGTTTTGAGCTGAGTGTAGCAACAGGTTAGCAACTTAAGAGGATGCTGTGAGAACTGGGGCACAAGATGTGCATAGATCTCTCTTCCTCCGTGGCCTCTTCACTCCATTTGAAGTGACTCTCCCTGCAATGTTTATTTCACTTTATTTTATGCATTATCAGGACCCCACTGAAAACCCTGAACTGAACCCATATTCCAGCACTGTCCCTACTAACCAAGGTCATGTAGGCAGTTCTACCCACCCAGGGACCAGAGGGGATCATACCTGACAAAGCCCCTGGTAACAAGAGCATGGCTGCTGGACCTTATGGTAAGAGTACGTATAATTTTGTGAGAAACTGCCAAACTGTCTTCCAAAAGGACTGTACCATTTTGCATTCCCACCAACAATGAATGAGAGTTCCTATTGTTTCACAATCTCACAAGCATTCAGTGTTTGCAGTGTTGCGGATTTTGGCTATTCTAATAGGTATGTAGTGGTATCCCATTGTTATTTCAACTTGCAATGGCCAAATAGTTTACGATGTTGAACATCTTTCCATATGTTTAGTTGCCCTTTATTTATCTTGTCTGGTAAAATGTCTATTTGATCTTAGCATTTTTTAAAATTTTTCATTTATTTTTAGAGAGAGGAGAAGGGAGGGAGAAAGAGAGGATGAGAAACATTGACATGTGGTTGCCTTTTGAGGACCCACCCCCTAATGGAGACCTACAACCCGGGCATGTGCCCTGACTGGGAATCAAACTGGTGGTGACCCTTTGATTTGCAGGCTGGCACTGAATCCACTGAACCACACCAGCCAGGTAATCTGCATTTTTTAAATCTGTTTTTCTGCCTATTTTTCAAACTTAAAATATGACAGGACAAATTTACCTACTTCTACAATAACCTCAAAATAGTTTTTCTTCCTAGATTTCTACTTGTTCCATTCTGAGATGAAATGGAAGAAACAGTTATTTTACTGGAGGGCGGGGCGGGGGGGGGATCAAGTCACTCGTTTATAATCTTCTCTAAAAAACTAAAGGAAAGAATGCAACTGATATTTTTCTCAGGGAGGAATCAGGACAACATTGTACCTGGAAATGGTAGTGATGCACATTATCCAGCCAGCTGGTAACATCCATGACTTGACTTCTACTGTCCCAACTTCACCTCTAAAATATTGACAGGACGCAGCGGTTATCACCACCCCATTCTGCATGATTGATGTGAGGGTCTGGGCCATTTTTAAATTATCGCTTTAGTTTTCTGAGAGGAGCCCTCACTTGTTTTGAATGCCCTTGAATTTAATTTTATCAATTTTATGGCCATGTAAAACAGGGCTCAAATTTACTACGCAAGCTCTAATTCATGAAATTATGTGAACTATTAGCATTGCATGGAAAAGACTATTACTTTATAATAACTAATATATTTCCAAATAGATAGCAAGTCAGAGATATTTATTTTTTAAAAATATGTTTTATCCAAAGGCAATAATGTACCATTGGGAAAAGTCATGAGTACTATATCAAACCATGTTTGGGCATGAGCATGGTTTAGAATATGAGAGTGGTTTTTAATAGGTCTCATGCAATTTACGACAAAGTTATAGGTGTGGCTACTGAGGGCCCTGAAAGTGTCATAACATAAAAAATAAAAATAAAAAAAGTAGAGACACAAAGGTAGGGCATGGTCAAAATATTTTTAAACATCAATTCTTTAATTAAAAATTAAACTTTAGCTTCTAATACATTTTCACTTTTTAAACCAAATTTTATATATAATGATTCAAATAAAAATCCCATATTTTGTTAACTTTTTAATTTTAATATTAATGATTAATATGTGTGTGCCTTATGCTCTTATAGAATCTGTTATAAAACTCTTGTTTAAAAGTGAACATTCGGCCCTGGCTGGTGTGGCTCAGTGGACTGAGTGCCAGCCTGCGAACTGAAGGGTCACTGGTTCAATTCTCAGTCAGTGTACATGCATGGGTTGCAGGCCAGGTCCCCAGTTGGGAGCATGAGGGAGACAACCACACATGAATGTTTCTCTCCTTCTCTCTCTCCCAACTTTTCCCTCTGTCTAAAAATAAATAAATAAAATCTTTTTTAAAAAGTGAATGTTCACGTAATGACAGTTTTATCAAAGATAAAATGAATAAAATCAAGGGCAAATACAATTCTGAAACAACAACAAAGCCAACTGTAATGGTAATCACTAGGAAATAATTAAAAATCAGAATTATCTATTCATCAAGAATTACTAAATAAATGGAAGTTGTGAATATTTTTAGAACTTCAAGCAACTCAGAATATCATTTATTTCCTCTACATATTTGATAAATCTATAACTAAAAATTATCATAGACAAATAATTGTCAATTGTTCTTTTAAAGATGCATGGGACATTCTCTGACCATCAATTCCAAGACCCAACATTTATTAACTACATTCTAGAATGTCTTTCTTCTATTTTCCTGAATTCTCTCCTGCTGCTATTTCTTCTAGTTTACATTCTTCTAGTCAACATTCTGATATTTTCTATTTCATTTAAATAACAATGCAGTTGTTGTTTAAATGAAATAGAAAATATCAGAATGCTCTTGGGTAAAGTAAGAGAAATAATTAATTCATGAAACTTGTCCATATGTAGGTATGTGAGAACTGAAGTTATTCATATACAAATATGTGTCTGCCAGTTTAAAAATATATTTCTTACTCTGTATAATGGTAAAAAAAATGAAAAACATAAATGTCTATTAGGACACCGAAAACTTTCCCTTGGCCACTTCTTATTCCTTCTACAGTTGAAGAGGATTTTCTAACTGTATGTTTTTCCCCTTTTGGACTCACAAAATTTTTGTTGTTGTTTATACAATTATAATTCTCATTGACCAATCTTGCTACGGGAAAACTTACAGACTATTTTTTATACTATTTTTATAGACTTTTTTTTACTGAACATTGTAACCCTAGACTTGTAAACCTTGGAAAATGAGACATACTTAAAACTTTCAATGCATGTTTTGTGACACAGCTGCTGTTTGGCCTTCATGTCAAGGAAAGTAGCTCACATTGTAAGTCTGCAAACTTCAGTTATTAGAATTAATGATAAGCTAGGAAGTGGTTTTGTGTGTGGTGCAATTGAAACATCAATTATGTTCAATAAATATTATTCCTTTGACATGTAGTACAAAAAGGCATTTAAGAAAGATTTTCCCCACACTAATGTGACACAATTTCTCATTACTAGAGGCAAAAATAACAAAACTTTTGATTGACTTTAAATATTGATATTATAAAAACTAGAGAGATGGAAAAAATGTGATTTTATAAAATCCAAAAGTTTTCCTTGACATTTTTCTTTTCAAATCAACTGTATTCAGGCATAATACACATAAAATAACATCTTATACATTTCTAAGTGTACAACCTGATGAGTTTTGACAATGTGTATACCTGTGTAACCATGGCCTTTTCCAATCTTTCTTCAGCCATGCTGTATGAACCAGTGTCATTGTCGAAATTTACCTGTATTGCTCTACGTAGTTTGTTTCTTTCCACTGCTGAAAGGTATTATTCTATTATATCTATATCGCAATGTTTTGATCTACTCCCTTATTGATAGACATTTGGGGTGTTTCTCATGTTTGGTTATTTTGAATAAAGCTACTATGAATATTTGTGTACAAGTCTTTTTGTGGGCATATATTTTCATTTATTTTTGGTAAATACCAAAAGTTACAATTACTGAGCTGTATGTTAAGTGTGTTTAACTTTATAAAGAACTCTGTCAAAATTGCATTTCAAGGTGGTTATGCCATTTTCTACTCTCACCCCATGTATAAAAATGTATTTACTATACATCTTTGCTAATACTTAGCATTTTATCTTTTTTAATTTTAGTTATTGTATCAGGGTTCTCCAGAGAAATGAGAAATTACAGAAACAATATATGTATATGATAGTGGGGGAGGAGGCAGCAGACAGCACAGTGAGTCTCCTTTATTTTTACTTTTTGTAGGAAACAGGCATTTAGATGTCATAATTTAAATAACAAAATTACCATCAGCAGTTTAAAGCACTTCAACAATGCATGTGAAGTCCTCTTTGCTGCCACAGACAAGGCTAGTATTCCATGGTCAAAAAGCAGGACTGTCCCAAGTAGACATGTGTTGCGGACCATTCAGCCTGGTTTCAGGAGTTGTAACCCTCACCCCATGGTGGGCTGTGTAAGAGCCAAGGGACCCACTTCATCTGGGTCTGTTCTGTCACAAGGACGTGACCTACTAAGGAGACAAAGCTTATCTCCCTGGCAGGAGTGCTGCTTCTGCCTCATCCATCTCTGGCCCCAATGCTTGGTTGGCAGTCAATGACGGGTAAGACTCCTCATGGGAGGGGCAACCTAAGCCAGACACAACCACTTGGGAGGCCTCATGGAAGGACTCAGGGGGCTGCAGCAAAGAGGGGGTGATGGACCCTCGCCCCCGCGGCTATTCTGACATAGCCCGAGTCCTCATTTCCATCTGGGAGATGTCTCCTGCTTCCTAATAGGCTTAAAGCCTGAAACTGTGGGGGCGAGTGGTGCAGCCCTGTACCGGCCAGGATGGCTCCCTGGGTGATCGGACATAAGAAAGAATTCCTAAAGTCCTGTGAAACCTGCTTTGCTAAGAGTGCTCTCACTTAAGTGATAAGTGTCCCAGGAGGAAATGAGTATGTCTCCCAAAGTTTGGCAACCCCCTTTCCGGACAGACACTGACTCAGATTAAGCCCTCAGATTTCTTTGAAATGTTAACCATTGTTTGATCCTTGTCGCCTGACATACCTGTATTCCCGTGTATCTGAACCCAATAAAAGCCCAATAAGGAAGGGGCTCTGGGTCATTCTCCTCTGAGAGTTTGACCACCTTTCCTCCCCAAGCAGTCATGTCTTGGTAGTTTTTATTTTCATCCATGACGGAGGGATGGGGCTCTGTGGGCGGATCCACCCCCCCCCCACATCTGGCGCCCAGGACAGGGGCCCCCACAGACATGCCATACATCCTGTGGATACTCAGGCCACGCCGCTCAGGGCCCATTTGTGACCTTGTATTCTTCCTTCTCCTCTTCCCCATTATGGGTGGGGCCTGATCTGCATTCCCTGCCGGGTATCTGACCTTACTGCAGCAAGCCCTTCAGCCATTCCCCTGAAGCCAGAGTTGATGTGTTTGCTATGGTGTTCTGTTTTGTTTTGTTTTGTTTTGTTTTTTAATCCTCCCTAGAAGACATGCTTGTCAACTGTACAGAGTGGAGAAGAGAGGGAAAGAGAGAGGGAGATAACCATCAATCGGTGGCTTCTCACACAAGCCTGGACTTGGGACCAATCCTGCAACCCAGGCATGTGCCAGGACCAGGAATCCAACCCTACTCTTCAGTTTAGGAGATGATACTCCCAGCAACTGAGCCACACTGGCCAGGGCTGATATGGCAGCCTTGATGGCTTCTACATCCCCTGGACATAGGCCACCTTTCTTTTACTCAGTTGGCAAACCAGCAGCTGGATTGAACGTTTTGCTTCTCCTGGCAATATCCTTTGCCATTTGTGCACCTCGTTTGCCCTTGAATGTTTTCTCTGTCCCTTGATGTCCTTTTAGTTTCCACCTTGTGGAAACTCAGTACTCTGACTTGTAGTACTTTATAAATTACATACAATCCGTAATGCTTCTTAGTTGTTACAGGATTTCTTAGAATACTTAGGTAAGTCAGTGGTCTCAGAGATGCTAAAGGGTCCAGATCACTCAGTTCCACAAAATGGTTGTTGGGGAGAATGAGCTCCGCCAGACAGAACAGAGCCTGATCAAGTCCCTCACCAATGCCACATATTTGGTTGTTCACCAATAACATTTTCAAAGTCTCCTCAACAAAGAAAAACCATCCTGTGTCCTGATTTCATTGTCTGAAAAATCAATAGATCAAAGTGGTCTAAGGTCGTAACCAGATTTTCAATGACAGGAATTTTATATCCACAGAGGTCCAGTCGCAATTCCACATGGCAGTCGGTATGCTGAATCAACTGCTCAATCGGTTCCGCTGTCAGCTTCACCGTTCTCTATGTGTATATTTGTAATGGCTTGCATGATTATGAAGGCTAAGAAATCCAAGACCTGTAGTCAGCAAGCTGGAGACCCAGGAGAGCTGATGGTAAGACTTCTAGTCCAAAAACCAGCAGTCTTGAGATCCAAGAAGAGCAAATGTTTCACCCTGAGTGCAAAAGCAAAAAAAAGAGACCAATGTCCCAAATGAAACAGGCAGAAGGATCTTCTTTTTACTCAGACTCTTAAGGTCCTCAACTGATTGGGTGAGGCCCACCTTCATTAGGGAAGACAATCTGCTTTACTAGTCAACAGATTCAAGGTTAATCTCACTCAGAAACATCCTCACAGACATACCCAGAGTAATGTTTGGCCAGACATCTGGGACCCCATGGCCCAGCCAAACTGACACATAAAATTTACTATCAAATAGACCTATGCTCTCCCCCTCCCACTCTCCACAAACACTTACCACCCCACTTGGCATGTAGATGATCCAGCTTTGGTGCTTCATGTAGAGTCAGCCTGATACTCTCCCTAGAGCCTGGGTTCCCAAAATTAGTCTCTACTTTTTACTTAAAATTACTTTCAAATGCTTTCTTCCTAATAAAGAATTTGAAGGGTTCCTAAGAAATAATAATGATAAATCAAGTGTAGCTCTTGCCCATAAAGAAGCTTAGAATCACTGGCATGGGGCCTGTAAATAATTCTTGGTGGAGTGAGTTGTAGATATTCTTAACTCGTGGCCACATGATTGGAGAAAGTCATGAGAACTCTAAAGGAAGTGTTGGAAAATTCCTGGTAAAACTGAAATAAGGAGGAAAAAGTTGTACAAATATGCCAGGAATACTTTGAGAACACGCAGAATGTTCTAAAGAGTAAACATAGTGGAGGAAAACAATAATAAAAACAAGCAATCTGGGGATATTCTTATTTAAATTGTAACTATAGATGAAAATTACATAGTAAAGAACAGAGACAGCAACAGAAGAATTCTAATGAAGTAGTTTTGATGGTTGATATGATGTGTCACTAACTCACTTTTTTTGTTTCTGAGAGGTAAGATCATTTTATTCATAAAGGAGGACAGTGAGGTTATCCTTTATTAACCTTATGTTTTTGTTGTGGAATTTATTGCAGTGACATTGGCTAATAAAACCATACTGGTTTCAAATGTACAACTCTATAACATATCACCTGCACATATCAACTGCATCATCTGCTCGCCACCCAAAGTCAAGTCTCTTTCTGCCACCGTTTATCTCCCTTGTGCCCTCTTCTACCATCCCCACCCCCCTTTTCCTCTAGCAGTCACCATGCTGTTGTCTGTGCCTAGTTTGGGGTTTTGGGGTTTTTTTTGTTTTTTGTTTTTGCTTCTCTTTACCTTTTTCACCCAGCCCCCCCAACCACACCCACCCTGACAGCTGTCAATCTAATCTATGAGTTTCTTTATTAGTTTATTTAGTTCATTAGATTTTACCTGTAAGTGAGATATCGTATTTGTCTTTCTCTGCCTGGCTTATTTCACTTAGCATAATAATCTCCAGTCTATGCATGCTATCACAAAAGGTTCCTTCATTTTTACAACTGCATAGTATTCCACTGTCTAAATGTACCAAGCTTTTTTATGGTTAATTAATATATGACAAAAGAGGCAAGAACATACAATGGGGAAAAAAACAGTCTAACCAATAAATGGTGTTGGGAAAAAATGAAACTAGACCACCTCCTTACACCATACACAAGAATAAACTCAAAATGGATTAAAGATTTAAATGTAAGAAAATAATAAGGTTAAAACTTGAGGGAATGTCAAAAATAACAATAAAAATCATTGAAAAGTTACCAATCAAAAATTGTCCAAATGATAACATCTTTCCCTTCCTAAATTTCTTAAAGCTTTTTTCAACTTTTTATAGATTTATTTTAACATTCCATTTTTTATTCTAGTAGAATACAGCTATTCTATTAGGAAACCTAAGAGAATATTTCCTTTGTCAACTGAAACATGTCATTTTATGTCTATAAAATTCTAATACTAATTATCACAATATAAAATTAGATTTGTGCCCTTTTTTCTTTTTTCAAAGCAAGACTAGTAATGAGAGTGACAATAAATAAAAACATGATAATAAGAATAGGCCGGATCAGGTCAGCCATATTATTTAATATAAACCAAGTCATTTAAAATTTATTTTACAAAAATAGATGCATTTAAATTACTATTTAGGTGCTCTTACATATTACCGTTTATAGAGTATTGTTTAAATTTGCTGCTCATTTAGTTCTGGCTCAGCTGGTAACCATGTTAATGAACAAGGTTGAGTTTAAATCATTTATTTAAAACATGGAAATACTTTGAAGCAAAAAAAAATAGTGTCTTCCCCTCTGCAGGGGCTCATATATAGAAAAGTAGTGATTTTATGCGGTGGATTCTGGTGAGACTTAAGAGTTGATAAAAGTTTAAAGCTTGATAGGATTTCTATATTCAGTAAAAAGAAAATTCATTGCAGTTGTGTTCACAGCCTTTTTATTTTTTGCTTGGAGTTTTAAAAATGCTCCTAAAAGAGATGAATGTTTTATTGATTAAGCAACCCAACAATTTTTTACTGTGTATAAATAAAAGCTAGGTGTTTCAGCAAATTCTGGTTGTAAAAGTGACAGGAGTCAACATTATTTGGTAAATGACTACAGCAATTCCTTACTAAACATTTTTCATATTTCAATTAACTTTTTCTTCTACCATGTACTAAACAAAAAATAACTGCAGTTAGATGGCATTTTGTCATGTCTGAATGTTACTATTTCACAAAGAGCAATCATTTTCCGATTCATATGCTGCCAGTAAAATAATTTCATTTACTTTTTAATTGATGCTTAACCCTCTTTAATACCATCCGTAACAAATGCCCTTTAATGATTAGCCAGGAAATGCCTTCATATAATTAGCACTTTTCTAACACCAAGCAGAACCCCTTTGTCCCAGGGAAATAGAGGGTGGACAAACATTTGAGGAGGCCCACCAAAAGACAATCCTAGCCAAATATCCTCAATGGTCACAGAGGATGAATATCTGGAACCATTTAATGAAGCCTCCAGGGGGAGGAGAAGGCAATGCTCTTTAGTATTACTATCATTTTGTAAATGGCGGAAGTGCGTTTCAGCATCTTTCCTTCCTGCGTGCAAATGTGGAACATCTGTGGGAGCAAATGCCTATGCAGGCCGTGCAAACAAAAATAGAAAGATTTTTATTTTAAAATCTCTTTCCCAGATACTGTATGAGATGAGAAATAAAAGAGATCCACTGTATGATATTCTAAGTTGGTATTTACAGGTGCTACAGAGGATAATCAGGTTCACCCATTGTTTCAAGACAATGGTCTTAACAATTTTCTGAATGTCCTCAAGCATAAGACTCACCTATGTAGACAGAGGCAGGTTGAGGTAATGCTTTTAAAAAGAGGTAGATTGTGTTACAGTCTGCTCAGTGCAGAGTCTCCGCGATGATTATAGATCTGAAAGCAATTTGAAAAGGATGAATTCTATTCCCCCAATGCCTTCTGCTAAAGCAGTTATGCTTGCTATTCCAGATTATTTTTTAAAACTTATATGTTGACTATATTCAAGTAATAATTATAATATTTCAGTTCAATTTGGCTCATAAAAATTTTTTATCACAATCTTAGGCTAAATTCCCTAAGCATACTCAGTTAATTTAAACTAAATGATTGAAAAAAGTGGAGGAAAGTAGTTTGGTTTTTTTATCCTCTCAGGTGTTTATAGTACTTTTCAATGTAGTTATCACACTTTGAGGTTAGAAAATTTATACACTGAATAATAAGTTCATGTAAGAATCGGGCATCAGCATCTGGTCTCTTGGTCTTTCTAGTTGAAGACAAAATACATGTTTAGTTTATTCTACAATGCCAGTTTGGACTGCCACTTAAGTAAGTCCATTCTGTGTCTATGCACTATATAGTGGAAAACACATTTCCTAACTTTTGGCACTTAGTAGATATTATTGAGGGCTCCTTTAATCTCTGCCAAAGAAGTTATTTTAATATATTAGGAGAAAGATTTCATATATTGAAAATTGCATGTTATGAACCTTATTTAGCATGTTCTATTTGGAAAACATCATGCCAATTATACATTTTTAAATGTTTGCATCTCAAGAAAATGCGCTATACTAAGTTTCAGTTTAATTTAAATCTTAGTGATTATAAAGCAGTAGTATTTTCTTTAATACACTGAAGAAAACTCTTGTTGTTGTTGGCAAGAGACTAGAACTGATTTATAAAGAATAGGGCAAAAGTGTCTTTAGATTAGACACCAACATAACATATCACTATTGATATATTACAGTGGAGAGGTGATATTGAACCAAAAAGAGCCTGCAGTTGTTTTGAGAATTTTCCTGGGTCTCTTAGACTGGAAAACTGCTGACAGTAGATTATATGAATTATTCCAGAACTTTCCTGCAAATGAGATTAGCATTGTTTCACTAAAACTGCCCTATCAATTCACATTTAGAAAAGTAATTTTTCATATTTATGTATTTATATGTATGTACATATGTATTATATATTTGTAAAATTCAAAATGATATTCACTACATTCATCAAAATGCATTAAATATTTTGGCTGAATAGAGGTAGTATTACAAAAGCCTGGATTATTTTTTACATGTTCTTATTGTCTTTAAATTTATAACTTTTCCCTTCATCCCTAATCTCTGTAATTAAAATTGTTGCTGTAAAGTTTGTGTTTTATTGTGGTTTATGGGTGCAGAGTCTAACTCATCAAAAGTGTATCAGGTAGGTCTGATTAGCTCCCTTGCAAACATCTTTTGGGGTGCACATCACATAGTCTACATGCAATTAGAAGTAAAGATATGCAAGGATACAGAGAAAAGTGAGGTAGTGTCCTTGACTATGCTTACTGAATTTCAGAATTAAACTGAAAACATGTTTTCATAGTTACCACTTATTTTAACTTCATGTCGGTTTCTAAATGGATTACATTTTAATAAATAACAATCATACAGAAACACTTTAAAAATAAAATTATATGCTATGGAGGATATGGAATAAAGTAAGCCATGAATTCTGTCCTTGAGAAGCTAATGGTTTAATATAGGAAATAAGATATGTAAATAACCATGAATAGAGAGATGGTAGGTAATATGAAAGAAATCTCTGAGATAATTTTGTGAAAAGGAAAATGACTTCAGAGGAGGCTTGGTGAGGAATGTGGCAGATGAGTTTTGGAAATGAGTCTGGTAGAAATCATCAGAAAATGAGAAAAGCGGTGGAGTTCATAGTGCATAAAATTACTAATATTGGGGGGGTGATCATAAAGTAAAATTACCAGATTGGGGAGCTGCAGCTGCTTCTGGAACTGGACAGGGAGACCCAGAGGCCACGACTCTGCTCTGAGCCTGTGTCTTCAGTCAGTTCACTCTCAGCTCCCCCACATTCGCCTTTTCACGTTTCAATAACCAATTCTCTGAGCGTTGTGGATATTGAACATGGCTGAGGGACTCCTTGCAATTTATTTTCTCCTTTCTCTATTCCATTTTTAATGAACAGAATAACAGATAAGGGAGGTTCATTTTCTAACAATGTTCATATAACATTTAGAACCAAATTCCAAGGCAACATTTGAGAATGAGTTCTGGCTTAAAGCACAGATGAGGAGAAAGGAAGTCGTTTTTCAGATGAGGCACAGCCCCGGGGACATCAGGAGAACTTCAGGTCATTAGGGATTCCCAGGCCATTCGGTGCCAAAGGATTAATGTCAACCTCAGGTCCTGGGTAGGTGCCAAGAAGGATAATTGCTTATGGAAAAATTAACTTGGATAAATTGAAAACTGCTCTTTGCCCATATATTAAACAATCTGGAAACTCATTTTTCCATATGTTTTTTCCAGCCTGCTTACAACTAGCACTTTCTAGTTGTATTCAGTGAACATGTGTTCACTGAACATGTGTAAGTAGGAAAAGTTTAGAAAAATGAGTTAAATTGGGGGTAGACTGCTTCAAATGTGTAGGTCATGGGGTGAACGGCATTCCTGGGCCTTTTAAGGCAAGCACATTGTGGCCACCACAAGTGAAATTTCTCTCATTAATTTTAATTGGGCAGAGTAATCTTTACTTCCTTTCCCTAACCCCCACTTCATTCCATGCTTTCATTACGTTATTAATGCACCTCACCAAAAAAGCAGTTCATCTCTTCTTGATCTCCTGATAAGCGTCTTACAACAGTTCATCCAAAGCTTCCCCACTGTTTCCAAGCCCTCATTTCTCCACACTGCCTCATTCTCAACAAATGAGCTCACCCCTAATTTATGGAGGAGCAGAAAGTCATTTAGCATAAACCCCCTCATCTGTTCTTTTCTCAGGTTCTATTTCTACAACTATCATGTCTCTTTCCTTAATTTAGTCTCAGAGCAAGAGAGGTTTCCCTTCCTTGCCAAGGTGTAACACAGTGGCTGGGCCCCTTGCTGCTCTAAGCGTGGCCTGAAGAGCCGAAGCATCAGTATCACCAGGGAGCTTGTTCAAAACACTAATCTCAGGACCCAGGCTGGCCCTAAGAATCAAAATAGGGGCATTTGAAGGTGGTTTGCACACACACTCACATTTTGTTTTAGATCCTACTCAGTCCTAGAGCCCCCAGGGCTGATTTCCTTCCATTATTTACTTTCATCATTGTATTGTATCATTTCATCATTATACTCCTATATCTTCCTCTCTCTTGGCTTTTTTAATACTCGTAACTCCTTTTTTTTTTTTTTTTTTAATTCTCACTTGAGGACATGCTCATTGATTTTAGGAAAAGGGAAAGGGATGGAAAAAGGGAGAGAAACATTGATTGGAGGTAGAAACATCAATGGGTCCATGCCCCTACCACAAACCAGACCAAATCTGCATCCTAAGCATTTGCACTGATGGGAATCAAACCAGTGACCTTTCAGTTTCCAGGAGGATGCTCCACCCAACTGAGCCACACTGGCCAAGGCACTCACAGCTTCTTCTTTTTTCTGTCTTGTTAAGTCCTTCTCTTCCCACCACTTCTCATTTAAATAGTGCTTTCCAAGATTCTTAGCCTGTAGTTAGGCCAGTGTCTTACCCCACAGTCTCAGCATCCATCCTTTCATAGTGACTCCTGTCATTTTACTTCTACAGGTAACTTTGAAAGTGGCTGGTGATCTCCAGTTTCCCAACCAGTCTTGACTTAGTCTTCATGCCTCTAAATTTCTGTAAGATTTGGCATTGTTCATCATGGTCTTGAAACTTTCTCCTTGGGTTCCCATGACACTAGGTTTTGCCCAGGGCTCCGGTGCATGATGCTGGCTTTTTTCTTTCTTTCTTTCTTTCTTTCTTTCTTTCTTTCTTTCTTTCTTTCTTTCTTTCTTTCTTTCTTTCTTTCTTTCTTTCCTGCTCTTCACCTGTGGTTGAATGACTGAGGTAGGAGAATGCTTGGCTATAAACGTGAGATACCTTAATCACGAGAAATCTCCTCTTACGTTAGAATTGCTTTAGAGGAGGGAGGAGGGAGTTCTTGCAGCATCCAAGGGTAAATCAAACTGAAATCCAGAACTTGAATACAGATTTGCTCAAAACAAAAGGGAAGAAGGACCCTTATGGAAAAGTCTGGGTACTAAAATTGCCCCATAGGATTTTTTTGATGTCATCTTCCAAAGGAAGCAATAAATGAGCTAAACAATTCTTAGACTTTTCCTCATGATGTGGGGATTTATAATACATAATTATGCATTTGATGGGAAGTCTCTCCACTGAGTTCTCCTTCCTACCCTAACTTAATAAAAATAACTTTAGGAATCAGAAAAATTTTCATCAATATAGGGCATTAGAAAGAAAAAAGAACCCAGAATTCTTCTATCTCAGAGATGACCACGGTTACCACTTCAAAGTTCATCTTTCCAAATTTTCATTAGTAGATCAGTAGGTAGATAGATAAATATTTTTTATTATTATTCTGTCTACAAAGAGTCATAACTGCTTTTGTCAGTTACTTATATAACATGGCTCAAGTTTCTATGTAAAGCTTATATGTCTCTTATTTTTAATTACTAAATATTATTCTGGTGAATCGCTATGGTATACTTTATTTGAATAATTGTTTATCAGAAGTGTTTTGGTCCTTTAAACATGTTTAAATGAGTATTAATGTATAGATATCTTTATTTATTTATCATATGATTTTATTATAATAAATTCCCAAAAGTGGTATTTTTATGTCATGGGTTGTATATAATTCAATTGTGGATTTATATTGCCAAATTGCCCACTAATTTATAAACCATTCACAGTGTGTAAGTGCTTATTTTACCTGATACTTACTAATATTTTTAGGATGAGGGTTAATGTTGTATTAGTGAAGAGCTATATCCTACATTTATTTAAAATTGTGTATTTTATTCATCATAGTTTTTTAAATGATTTTTATTAAAATATCATCTATTGTGATTATTAGGGTTTTTGTGCCTGAGATGAGTAAGTTGTCTCACCATAGTCCTGGTCCTGAACACTGGGTCTGATATTTAAAAAAATGCCAATACAACAATACGATTGGTATAAAATAATAGTTAATTGTTACATTAGTCTACATTTTTTAATTTCTAAATTTTAAGCAATTTTTTTACATTTAATAAAAATCTGTATGTCTTCATCTAAATTGCTTGCTTGTTTTCTTTGCCAACTTTCCTCTAAAATACTGTCTTTTTTCTTTTAATTGTTAAAAACTTCTTCTCTTTTTATCATATAAATTGCTGTAATTTCCCCATTTTAAAAAAAATTTACAAGAGTTTTGCCATGATTTTTCTACATATAAGTTTGGAATATGTTTGTGGCTATGATGTGAATGCAAAAACTGTATAAGATAGAAAACTAATCTTTTAGTTGTCCTCCCTTTCTTTAAGTATTTTTTCCTAAGAGAATTTGAAGACCACGGTTTCCTTGACCTTGAGGAAATGTGAACTGTTTTTGCAATTAGTAATAGTTTGAGTATTTTGAAATACACCATCGAAGTTCATTATAACAGAGGAAGATAGAGGGCAGGTTGGCAAGGAAAAGCAGAGTGGAGAAACAAGAGCTAGAATGGGTTGTTCTCACTACTATAAGGACCTGTGTAGACGAGACAGGACTTCCACATTCAGAGTGACTCAGCACGCTGGGGAGGTGGCTGGATACTGGAGAGGAAGGTTGCATCCTACTTCCAGACAGAGGAGGCTGGTTCCTTAAATCCCCATGTGACACATAAGCCATAGAGAGTCACCTGACTTCCAGTACCAACCATGGGCGTGGATGTTGAGAATGGCAGTGTGAGAAATTCCTTGGAAATTAAAAGCACTGACATTTGCATCCCTCCTACTCCACCCCGATAACCCACATAATTTTATAGGTAGCACATAAGCCTCTGTGTGCAACCTTGAGAAAGAGAAGAGGGCACCACGTATAACAACCTTGGAATTTCCTAACAATGTGTTAGGAGATTGAAATTAGATTAATTTAAAGGAAACAAAGTTGTTATTCACTACATATTCAAGTTTGGAGACTGAAATTTCAACTTTCAAAATGACTAACAATCTTCCTGAATGTATTTTTGGATTTGATATGCTAAAAATAGGCTTTCCTACATCAAAAAATTTTTTTCATTATCCTATAATATTTCTAGTATGTTAATGATTTTCTTTTTATTTTTCAATTTTTAATTCATCTCCAGTTTACTTTGGGGAGTTTTGTATGTAGCTGGGATGTAATTTTAAAATTGTTTCCAGAATGGTCAGCCAATTTAATTATCACCTTAAGCATATAAAATTCACAATGTATAAGCTGGGCAAACAGGGAATATAAAACCAGTTGTTCCTTTTTTCCTTTTTTGTAATCTGTCAGGTTAGTCTTTCTGGATTTCCTTCAGTTTTATCCTCTTTCAGTGTATTCCACCCTGCAGCCAAAGTGATCTTTCTAAAAGACAAATCTGCCCATGCCATAAGCATTGCTGAGAAGTGTTTGAAGGGCTGTGTTGCAGAACAGGAATCTGCTCAATCAGGCAGACCCAGGACTTTGGGGAGGGAAATTTGATAAAAAGTTACCTTGTCAAAGAAACATATTCTGTAACATAAAGAAGTGGATTCCTGGTTTGGCTTCTCTGTCTGTGAAAATATTTCAGACTGAGAAAGTACTCACTAGGAATGCCGTGGAATAGATTCCTTCATAGACAGAAGGTTGGAAGAGAGGCTTTCAAGATTCCGCAATTGTGCTAAGTGTGTGGAGTGCCATAGAACCAGAGTTCAAAATACAATAAATTAAGGAAAAAATTATAATTGTTAAAACTGTGATCTCCTTTGATCTCCTGTTTAAATATATCTACTTTTCTATTAAATACTATTTGACCTATTAAGTTTTATGAACTGCTATTTATATTAATGGTTTTAAAATAATGGAATGTTACTTTCTGAATATCTAATATATTTATTTATAATTATAATTGCTTTCTTTTTTATTGGTATAGTATTTTATGGCAAAATAATATTATTATAAAATGTTCATGTATATCCTACAATCGCTGTTTGGGATATCTAATTAATAATGATGTCCAAAATATGTTAGCTAAAATTTGAAGTTAACATAATTCATTAAAGTGATTTCTTTCTTTTAGTATGGAGAACAGTTAGTGGACTTTTACATAGTTTTTGGAAAAATATTAGAAAAGTAAATTTATTGTACTTTTCAGAAATAGCCATCAACTCAATGCTGATTATCACATGAAACAGGGGCAAGGAGAGTATCAGAACTTCATGGCTGAATGATTTAGTCTCTGAACCACAATCTAGTTCAGGGTAGAGCCACAGGGTTACTAATACATTAGGACTAAGGTCACAGAAGGGAATCAAGTGCCATATGCCTCAACTTGATTATTATTAAATGTTTCCCTTCAGGAACATTACATTAATTTTTCCATTTCAGAAAGAAAATTACTTTTGAAATAGTTAGAACAAGGCACTAACTAGAGTCTTCCAAAGCCTGGACATTTGCCAACTGCCTTGAGATATGCTTGATAGATAATTTCCTTCCCATTTCTCCACCTATAAGCTGTGTTCTAATTGTCTAGTAGGTGGGAAATATAATTTGGTGCTAAATGAATTTCTAAAAATGTTGTTTGGAATACCTATATGATCCACAGCGGGTGGGGAGATATTTGCCTGGGCAAAAACTTCAAATATATGATGATTTTGCCTCAAAAATGTTTTCAGTAACATTTCCCTATTTTTAAAAATATGTCAGATTAAAAATGTAATAGAACTACCCTGGCTGGTATGGCTGAGTGGATTGAGTGCCAGCCTGTGAACCAAAAAGTCACCAGTTCAATTCCCAGGCAGGACACATGCCTGGGTTGTGGGCCAGGTCCCCATAGGGGATGTGTGAGAGGCAACCCACACGTTGAAAAAAAAATGTGATAGAACTTAGCAAATAAAGGAAGGTAAGAGAAAAATAACAGCCCATCCAACCAGCAGATGTTTGAGGGTCTACTCTATAAATAAAACTTTCAAAACTTTTTATTTCCCAAGGACAGCATACTTATTTATAATGTATGCAAATCTACTTAATAAATTTTCCAGATTGCACACGTGACAATAAACATTTGTCAGAACATTCCAGGGTTTGAAAATTTTACTTTATTTGGCATCTGTATGAGCACTTTTTGTGTTTTGATAATAGTTGGGACTGCTTCCAAGAATATTGTACTCTTCGTACTACTATATATGGGGTGCAAGCTGTTAGTTCCCTCCCTTTTGTTACCAGAAAATTTCCAAAATGTCATTTTAATGTCATTTAAGAGGTTAAAATATAGCTTCTTAGAATTACCTCTGTATGACCTAAAATTATAAAATCATATTGTTTTTTCTTTCCACGTATACTGTGCATTGTAGAAAATTCAAACAACAATGGCCATAAGATAATGTTGTATTCCCACTCAATTTCTGTTTTTGAAAGTAACAAGTTCTTCAGCAGTAGTTTTTCCCAACTCTAACCTAACAAATTAAACATATCTTGAGCCTCTCAATCCTGGCATATCAGTTATCTATCACTTTGTGACAAATCACCTAAAAACTCTGCAGCTTCAAACAACCACTACTTATTATTTATCATGATTCTGTGGGTTGACTGGGAGGGTCTTCTGGCAGTCCCAGGTAGGGTGGCTGAACCTCTCTCTCCATCCACTAGGAAACAGAACCAGCTTCTCGGTTGGTTTGGCTTCTTACATGGCAGCTGCTGTCAAAAAGTTAAAATTGGTAGAGGTGAGACCTCTTGATGCCTTGTCCATCATTCAAGGTCGCTTTTGCTACATTTTATTGGACAAAGAAAGTCACAAGGCCAGCTCATATTTAAGAAGATGGAGAAATAGACTCTACCTCTTCCTTATTTGGATGACTCACAATGTTACTTCCTAGGATAGGGAAAAATTTTGGCCATATTTTGCAATCTACCACCTCTGAGAAGTAAGGAAGTGGTCATGGCTGCAATCTAATCAGTCACCATAACTAAGTGAAAATCTCAGGAAACCAGAAAATATAAACAATTAGTACAACCCAATTAAACACAATTTTAAACAGGCAAACTGTGAACAGGCACTTCACAAAAAAACATATAAATGGTTAATAGGAACATGCAAAAATACTCAACACCATTAGACATTAGAGAAATGCAAATTAATACTACAGTTACACATAACACGGTTTATTTTCTCATCCATTTATGTAACTAAAATGTATTATTTTCTCAGTGACAAGCATTGTGATAAGCAATAGCTATATAAAGATAATTCATGTTTCTTGAAACTCACAATAGAGATGAACAGATTGATGGCAAAACAGACTAATTACTATTATAATAGAGAGTGCACGAAATTTATAAAGGCTCAGAGGAAAAAGTGACCAAACTTTGGGAGACTGGAGAAAGAAAAGGGAGGCTGATTTCTAGATGGTCTTGAAAGAAGAGTGAAAGTTTACAAGAAACAATAGGGAGAAAGAGTATTTTTTAAAAAGAAGCAAGCATAGAGATGCAGCAGAAGATGCCAGGTTTGGCAAATGATAAGGAAGCTTAGCCTCCAAGGGAAAGGAGCGAGGTTAGTTGTAGCGGATGGGTACGTGAGCTGGCAAATAAGAGGCTTATGATACACTTTCCTGCTCTGCGGCTTCAGGGGTTGGTAGGCCAGCACATAAGATGACTTCTCCATCAAACTGGTTAATCTTCCCCATCTCTACTGCCCCTGTAAGAAAAAAAAATTCCACCTTTCCTAAAACTTCAGTAACACTTGGTTTGTAAACTTATCTCTCACTTCTCTCTCATATTGATTGTTTTTCTTCATGCTGCGTCTTTCCTAATAGACTGATGACCCTGTTAAGTGCTAGCCTCTGTCAATGCTTTTCTCTCCGATATTTTGCAAGATTATTTACTTCCACAGATCACCAGTAAATGCTTGTTAAATAAGTTTTTTTACTGTATCTATCAATTATGTTTTGGTATATATCATTGACATGCTGAGAAGAGAAGGCCAAATAAAGTACAACGTAGTTTCCTGAAATTGTGTCACAGGTTTTAGGTGGAAATGAAACTCAAATTGTTAAACTTAGTTTAAATATTGTAGGCTCCGTTTAAAGTTAAATGGCTTTATGCATTTTAAAATTGTTGCTTTTTTACATATATTTTTAAATTTTGGAATACCTATTATTTACAATAAGGATTCCTTTGTACAATATTTTAAGTTGAACTTAGCTTTCTTGGCCTTACCCACTAAAATTTGTGCTCAGTAATAATTCTTTGTCCTGAAATCACTTTGTGACAGTAATTCATAAAAGATATATTAAATGCATTGACAATGTGAGATACAAAATACATTCATATATGAACTAATAAACTCAAAATACATTATAGTGATTCTTAGAAGGTGGCTTTGGAGATAATGAGTAAGTTTGTTTTAACACCTCAAGGAGTAGAATGCAGACAGTCTGAAAATGCTCACTTGATCTAAAATAATATGTAAATTATTTTTAAAATAAAAGCCACACAAAATAAGGCTAGGCTGATATATGTGGAGACAGAGTGGGAAAAAAAAAGAGAGGTAAAGAAACAAAGTTTTAATAATTAGTGTTTTGGACCTATATGTAGTAAGTGAGAACTATCTGAATAATTCAAAAAAGACAAAAAGAGTATTTTTAATTCTCAAAATTAACAAACTTCATTGAGCGTCTATTATGTGTGGAGTACATGAGAGCTTTCATTATTTAGCTACAGTATATTCAGATGAAAACCTTCACTTTCTATTTTACTGTTACATGTCTAGACAGAAACTTGGTTTCTACCCAGAACTAAAGGACACTTAAATAATTTATTTCTAGGTGGAAGGATCTACCTTCTAACTTCTGTCAATCCTTCATCAATCACTCCAGCCCCTAACTAACCAGATGGGATTTTCACCAAGCCCTGACAGCTAACAGGCACTGTTGAGTCAAGAATGAAAATTAATTCCATAGACAATGACCGTCTTCTGGACGTGCTTACATAATCAAGGTTTGCATTCAATCACTGAAGATGTAGTCTACTTGATTTAGGAGAGGTCTTTTCTTCTATTACTATGCTGCTTGCTATTGAATAGGAGCTGATAGGGAAGATATTTGTCAGAAGACACATTTTCCGCTACTTTCCAAATGTTGAGGTTCACATCATTTAAAGTATGGTTTGTCCATTTGTGAAGGAAGACAGTAACGTTCATCTCCTCTCCAATTGCAATAGTGTCCATTGCATCAAGAACCAGAGTAATCTGTAATGCATTTTTAGCATCACAGACTAAAATACCAGTAGCATTTTTAAGTGTTCACCCCATTACAAATAATTAGTTAACTGTATATCAGTGCATCCAGAAATAATAATGAGGAAGTATCATTATTCCTACTTTACATGCAAAGAGACTGAGATTCAGCAATGTTATGTGGCATGGCCAAAGTAACATTTCAAATTAGTGCTGAAAACAAAATTTAGAATATGTGTTCTGACATCAAGTTCAGAGCTTTCTTAATTCTTCCCAGAGAAGTAACATCATAACAGTATTTTCTCCAGATTGTTCAGTGCGTTAAAGTAACCCACCCTGTAAATTCTACAAACTTCAAACTGGACTTTTCCCCTCTACCACCAATCATGAAGACCTCACAGCCATATCACCTCCAGGGAAATTTGTCATTGCCTCAAAAAGAAGTTGCAAGCAAAAATAGCCTTTCATAGTTTCACCTATAATTAAAACAATCCTTATCCCAAAACATTCGGAATCAGCCATTACACCATACTACTCTGCCTTTTAATCAAAATTTTTAATGAAGTAAAAGCCTAAATGCTATCAATACAGCCTTCAAAAAAAAAGGTTTCTAACATCAGGTCAATTTAACAATGAAGTTGGGATATTTTCTCAACCTACAAAAGTAATTAATTCACCACCTGGCTCAGTGCCTCAAATGGATTAAATATAAAACATGAAAATTGCTTTCAGTTAAGGGGCAGTGAGATGAGATCACATGAGAACTTCGTAAAAAGACTCACAAGATCAAAGACAGCACATTGGCAGCAGGTCAGGGGTATCTGTTTTAGCACAGCTACCCTCATGATTCAAACAATTGGCATTTATGGGGAGCTATAAATAAGCAAGCTCTGTCAAGAAAGTGTCCCCAGTTTCTGGCTTTTAGAAACCTCTGAGGAGAGGTGTATTTATCCCAGATTTTAGTGTTTATTGGCTACCAACGGGTTTTCAGAACCAAGTCTCGTTGACATAAAAGGAAAGATATCACTGGATTTAAAAAGAAATACTACAGAAGATAGGCATAAGGTTCATTCTGTGTACTCCATAATTCTAAATTTCCTCTTTTAGCCCTTAGGGATGGGATTTCTTCTTAGCACGTGTCTTGGCACATAATAGACTTTCCAAAAAATATTTGATGTCAGAATATTTAGGGTATTGATTCAGGGACATCAACAAACCATATATTTGTCAGAGAGCCAGTATAATAGTCAAGACTAGACACTGGACTCAGACTGTCTAGGGTCAAAGATTCATTGCATTGCCCACTAACTTTATGATCTCACTCATTATTAAAAAAGTGGGGGGACTGTTATAAATCCATTAAATAAAATGTGTGTGTAACAAGCTTAGGGCAATGCCCAGCAAACAGTAAGTGCTCGATAAATATTAGCACTTAATTATCATTGGTCTGAAGTCCCATATTTACCAACTTTATATCTTTAAGACTTTATTTTTTTATTTTAGAGAAAGGAGAAGGGAGGGAGAAAAAAAGGGGGGCAAACATCGATGTGCAAGGGAAACATTGATGCACGCCCCCAACCGCAGACCTGCCCCTCAACCCAAGCATGTGCCCTCACTGGGAATCAAACCAGTGACCTTTCAGTCTGCCAGACGACGCCCAGCCCACTAAGCCACACCAGTCAGGAACCATATTTACCAACTTTAAACCTCATATCTTTGTGGCTCACAGAGAGAAATGAGAGCTGAATGACGGTTCTACCAGGTAAATACCAACTGGATAAGTAACTATACACAAGAGTAGAGATAAATGACTAGACAGCTGTTACAGGAGCCTTCAGGGATCTATCTTTGGCTTCTTCTGATCAATATTTTTGTCAGTGACTTGCTTGGAAATTTATTACATACAAAAACTATCTGACATGTCTGGTATAAAATGGCTTCTAACACTCTCTGATGCAGCCTTTCTCAGATTCTCACTAAAATATCTGTGAAAAACAAGCAAATTATCAACATATCAAAACCCGAAAGTGATAATACATGCACTGTGGGAATTCAGGAAGCATTTGCATTATCAGTATGATTTACCAAGCTTCTACATTAATTTATCACAATCTGTAGTAGCATGGAACATATTTAATTTATCCAATTAATATTTCTAGATTGTCTACAATGTGTTCAGCACTATTCTAGAAGCTTGGAATCTGTTAGTGAAAAAAAAAACATAGATCCCTGTCCTCATGGAACAGAGGGATAGACAGGGAGTAATCATAATTAATAAATATACTTATTTTGTGTTAGATGGTTTTGAGTGCTATGAAATAAAATGGGGCAAAGGAGAATACTGAGAGAGGATGGGGGTTGCAGTATTAAACAGGGATGGTCAGGGAAGGCTTCATTAAGAAAGTAAAATTGGAGCCAACGCTCAAGGATGCCTTAAAGGCAGTTGGCTATAGAGCTATCTAAAGGAGGAATATTTCAGGTAGAGAGAAGAGCTGGGGGAAGGACTCTGAGGTGGGAAGAAAGAAGAAAACAAGATAAATCACATTTTTCATGCTTTTTCCTAAATGAACAAAATAGAAGGTGAACCAGAGGAGTTTGCTTTAGGAAAGAATAATAATATGTATATTGATAACAGAGTCAAAATCACAATTTTAAAAAGGCCAAACTGAATCAAATGAAGTATAATGGAAATGAAGTGTGAAGTATTGCAATTGTGCCCACCACTCTGACCCTGCACAGCTGATCCTTCACAGATGGCAGAGGTAAGTGGTCAGTGGTCACAGCCAGTCCTTGCAGCTGACTGGCCTGGGTAAATCCCTCCCATTGACCTGCCAACAGCAACCAAAGCTCAACTACAAGAGGAGGGTGTACTCAGCCCACATGAAGTATTCACTTTGAGGACCCAGCCTGGATGATAGGGGAGGCTGTGCCACTGGACCCAACTACACCTACTACATTAGTGTCCTCACCTACTACATTAGGTCACACCACCAAAACATGGTAGCTCTACTTAATACATAGAAACAAACACGGGAGGCTGTCGAAACAAATAGACAAAGCAATATGGCCCAGATAAAAGAACAGATCAAAACTCCAGAAAAAGAACTAAACAAAATGGAGATAAACAATCTCTCAGATGAAGAGTTCAGAACACTGTTTATAAGGATGCTTAAGAAACTTAGTGAGGGCCTCAGCAGCATAAAACTGACCTGGTCTGAAACAAATGATACACTAATTAAAATGAAGAACAATTTACAGGGAAACTATAGTAGAATGGATGAACCTGAGAATCAAATCAATGATTTGGAACGTAAAGAAAAAAACAACCACAAGAACAACAGGAAGAAAAAGAGGAGGATAGTATAAACAACCTCTGGGACAATTTCAAGAGATCTAACATTCACATCATAGGGATGCCAGAAGGAGAAGAGAAAGAGCAAGAAATTAAAACTGTATTTGAAAAAATAGTGAAAGAAAACTTCCCTAATTTGGTGAAGGAAATATACATGCAAGTCCAGGAAGCACAGAGAGTCCCAATGGTGATGGATGTAAAGAGGCCCACTCTAAGACACATCATTATTAAAAGGCCAAAAGTTAAAAATAAAGAGAGGCTCTTAAAAACAGCAAGAGAAAAGAAGTTAGTTACCAGATGGTTGCCAGATGGGAGGGGGCAGAAGGAAAATGGGTAAAGAGGTGAGGTGATTAAGAAGTACAAATAGGTAGATACAGAATAGTCATGGGGATGTAAAGTACAGTACAGGAAATGGAGCAGCCAAAGAACTTATACACATGACCCCTGGACAGGGACAATGGTAGGGAGATTGCCAGTGGGAGTGTTGGGTGCTGGGTTGAGGGGTCAAAGGGGGAAAAATCAGCACAACCGTATTCACATAATCAATAAAATATAATTAAAAAAAAAAAAAAGAAGTACCTAACTACTATAAGGCAAAGACATAGTTTAACAGCATGGTGTATCAGAGACACTTGGGGATTTCCCTGATGTTTGTTTGTTTGTTTTTTCAACCCAATTGGAGTCAACACTGGGAGAGGTTGCCAAAAGATCGCTTATGTTAAAATGTATTGCCACTATGTACAACCGTATCCCAAACCAGGAATTTCACATTTTGACACACTCTACATCTTTAATCAAATCCTGGAGTACATGGGTTAATTCTGCATTCCACACTTAGCAGTGTACTCAGAGGAGTACAAACATTATGTTAAGATGACTGAGACTATGACATCTGAAAAAGAGTTTATGAGACTAAAATTGAAAAGCCAAAACAGGAAAGGCATGGGCCAGGGATAAGAACATATTTAAATAGTTACAAATAAAGTAAATATATTGGGCACTTCCACGTAGTGTTTCTTGTTAAATCTTCACACTATCCGAAGGTAATTACTATTATTACCTTTATTGAAACCTCCATTTTAAGCCAAAGACTAAGACTCAGAGAGTTTGAAGAGAGACCAGGTTTGACTCAGGCCTTTGGGGCATGAACGCACAGGCCCCACTGAACATGGCTCCCACCCAGGGAGTCTCCCCAAGGTCTCAGGAGGAGCTCGGTTGCCTGGCAAAGTCTCCCCTTCAAACACTTTTCTACCTGTTCCCTAACACGCTGAGGCGGTGTTCCAAGTTGCCACTCTCATTTCTGCCTCTCTTTTTTTTTTCACTTCTTCCTGTAGCTCTCATTGCCCTCAACAAACTTCGTCTTTCTTTCCACCTTGGAAATCTATGAATATCTATGAGGTACCTACTATGTGAATGGCCGAAGGGATGGGGGAGGGTTGCGTGAAGAGATATAAATGAATAATAGACCATGTCTAGGAAGTTGGGAATATATGCATCATGGCTCAGTCATTCCCCTTCTAGATATATTCTCTAGAAAAAGCATGCATGGCTGTATAAGAAGATATTTTTACACTGTAGTAGAGCTGTTCGTAATGTTGAAAAATTGATTAGGACATAAAGATTCATCAGTAGAAGCATGGGCAAGCATAAAGGTAAAATGAATTAACCAGAGCTATGGAGGGGTGTAAATGTCACAAAAAGGAAGATCAGTAGCAAAACTAACAGAATGATATGTACAACTCGATGCCACTTAAAAACATATTTAAATACACAAAGGAGTTTAATATATATTGGGTTAGCCAAAAAGTCAGTTTAGTTTTTTTCCATAAAATAAAAGACGCATTATTCATTTTCAAAAACAACTTTATTAATTTGAATATTTTGAGTATGTAGGCTATCTCCCACATGATATAAAGTTGATTGTTCTCAATTCATGCCTCAATTTGATCACTATCAACTTCAACTGATCTATTGGACTGTGGAGCATCATCCAGCGAGAAATCTCCAGCACAAAACTTTGCACCCCACTGTTGACATGTTCCATCAGTCACAGCACCATCCCCACACACTGCACAAATCTTGTTTTGCATTTCACTTGCATTTTTATCTCTCTTGAATTAATAAAGCATGATATGCCAAAAGTGTTGTGTACTTTCTCCATCTTCAATATTAAATGGCTACATAAAAATTCACCAATTTTGATAAGATTTTTTTAAATGCATGCTGATATGACAGCTGTCACAATACAACCTAACAAAATTGTTTCAAATGAAGTTAAAGATAGGTAAGTGCTATTAGAGCCATCTTATGGGGAAAAATAAAGAACAACTTCTTAGCCAACCCAATACATACATATTTCTGTGCTTACCTCCATTCTTTCAAAAGCTGTTAGTCTTTCTTGTCACTTCACTGTCCCCTCTGTTCAGATGAATCTATTTGCTCTTTTCTGGGGACGTGGTGAAGTCTCCAACAAAGATGCGGTAAGTAGATAGGCCCAGCGGGGAATACTTGCAGCTGAATCTTAAGCTTTATTTTCCTCATGCTCCTTATCTA
Organism: Glossophaga mutica; assembly: GCA_039655065.1. Lineage (NCBI taxonomy): Eukaryota > Metazoa > Chordata > Mammalia > Chiroptera > Phyllostomidae > Glossophaga > Glossophaga mutica. Next base: position 33,495,158 of record CM077306.1, on the reverse strand, counting down.
TGTATCTTTGCTTCGAAGGCCTGTCCCCATTGCCTGATATAAAATTCTTACTCATTTTTCAAGATCTAATTTAAACCAATTTTCTCTAAAACACTTTCCTAATCACCCCTAATTGGAATTTAATGCTCCTCTCTCCTATTTTCTTAGCACGTTTCTCAACCCCTATTTTAGCATGCCTTGTAAAATTGTTCATGTCTGTTTCTCACCCCACCAGATATCTATCTTTAGATTGCCTCTAGAGACCTTGGGTTTTATCTCCCACATCTTTGTATTTCTCCTCAGCCCCTGATGCAGGTGACTGACCATAGAAAGTGGTCAACAAACATTAGTGTAATCCTGAAACTTGGTGGTCTGGAGACTATTTGATCTCTGGATACCAATTGCCGGGAGCCAATGCAATTCTTTCACTTTCTCCTGAAACTAGTTCCATGATCTGTAAATAGACCTAACTAGACTCTGGATTAATTGCTCGTCCCGCTTTCTACCCTGGCAGACTTCTGGCTTCGAATACCCGTTACCTCGCTCTCGTCATGGCCCTCAGCTCCACCGTTCTGTCCTCTGTGTGCAGGCATCGTGTGTGTGTGTGTGTGTGTGTGTGTGTGTGTGTGTGTGTTTCCATTTTCATACCAATGTTACTTATTTTTAACTCTTGGAGCTGTAAACTACTGGTCAAAATGATTGAATTGTCCCTAGTGTTTTCAGAGTAATTTCAATGCTAATCTTTTAACATCTACCACATACAATCTTAGCAGATAATACCAGCAAGAATTGATTAACAAGCTGCTTTTAAATGGATCTTCCCAATTAACTGCAGGACTAGAAAGTTAATCAAGTTGGAAGAGAAATTACTGGAGGCGCTGAGTTTTATGAACATCTTTCTGGATTAGCAGGTTAGTTCTCTTTGATATCTCATTTATAATTGAATGTAATTAAATATTAACCAACCCCAAATGAAATCCCTTGTATAGCATAACTCTGATTTTAACAGATAGGTTCTTAGGACCAGAACGGCTACTTCACATCCCCTCCCTCCCTCCCTCTCTCTCCCAGTTTACCTCTATCTTCACTGAAACACATCCTTTAGTAATTCTTTCAGGAAAATCTGTGGGTGGTAACCAATATAGTCTTCTTCTAAACAGTGACTTATTTTACCTTCTATTTTGGATGGTGCTTTAGCCCCAATATTTTAAAAATATTGCTCTCCTTTGTGGATGTTAACTGATGAGATTCAAGTTCCTTCAGATGAGCCCAAGACCATGAGATTGTTCCTCAGATGGGAGCAATCACTCTGGTTCATGTCTATAGACTCTTTAATGCCAGCTAAATACTTGTCAAATGTATGTACACTATTCTCTACTGATAACAGGTGAGTAGCACCATTTCACACAACTAATTGGGGCTTTGTGTCTAATTAAATCTGATGAGCCAGCAAGAGGGATACATGACCTCTATATTGAAAGAATTTCCCACTGCACAAGATCTAAGAAACATTTATGTAGACCTGACACTGAGTAAGTCAGAGCAGACACCTGAAAGAGAAAGGTTCTCCTTCATGTTCTACCTGGTAAATTAACCATTTCATAAGCAATCAACCTCCCTAACAGAGACTAGAGAATTTCAATAGATAGATGATTGATTGACTGATTAATGATAGACTCACACAAGGGTTCTACAGGGGAGAATAAAGATTTGACTCCAAGCCGTATCTCTGTTATAAAAATGCTGTTTTTACTCAGACTACATGTTTTAGCTGGCAGAGTTTTAAGAAGTCTGGTTAAATATGTCTGCAAGATATGGCATGTATTAAAAAAGAAGTCAGTAATTGGCTGATAATAGAGTAAGCTGGTAATCGATAGAAATAATCACCATTCAATAATGGCACTTTCAAAAATAATTAGGAATTTAACCACCACTTTTTCAAAATTATTTCTCCAAAATACTTAAATGGATGTATTAGTATAGGAAAGATAAAAAAGAAAGATATTCATAGAAAATGGAGAAATGGAACTAATAGAAGTTCTGACTCCAAATCTCCCAGTTTTGACCTTCAATATCACATCAACTGCATCACATAATCTCTCTGCCTACAAAGTAGAAATGCTAATATTTGCCATGTCTTCAACTGATAAACATTCTTTGAACAACCAGGATTAGAACTTGGTATAAGCACTGCAGAGTGCTATTTTTACTAATGTTTTTCAAATCTTCTAAAAATTTTAATCCACTTGAAAATAATTGCTTAATTACATGAAAAGACATGAACATCTGACTAAATTAAGATTTCATACCCTGTGGGAGAATTCGTATAGAGTTGTCCCATAAACTTACAGGAGTAATAAATTGGACTTACAAACTTGGAGCCTTAGGTCAGTGTAGAGCTTTACTCCAATCTAAAACTTTTTCTAACTGTAAGGAAAAAATTTAGTTTGTTTTTTTTTTAATGAGATGAAGAAGTCATAAAACGTACAGCTCTTACACAGCTGAGTGACTCTAAGTGTTATTTCTCTCAGCAGTTACATGAACTACAGGAATCAAAGAATTCAGGGGATGCTAAGGGCCACTGTAAAATGCCAGCACCAGTGTTTTAATGAAATAGTTGAACATATTGTCAAATGAAGAGATGTGTTATCAGAAATGCTAGATTTTTAAAAGGAGCCATGCTTCCCCATTCAGCCATATCCATGTGTTTTGGGAGGGGGGAAAAAGATGACTTTGGAATGGTTCACATTTGCTTTCCTCATTTTTTAATTACATGTTTATTTATAAAACAGCTCTTCAAATATCACTATTGATTGATGACTGCAAATTTGCCAAATTCGTTGGTCTTTCCTTAAAACTTCTCTACTTGAACATCTCTGAAGCATTAATGACTCCCCTTTTTAAAGTTTTTCATACATGTGCTCAAGCAACACACAGTATTTTCCAGAGTCCTCTAATAACCTTGGATGAAACTTTTTCCATTTCATATACCCTACAGTTTCTTTATTCATTATTGTTTACCCATACTTTCTTTCTACTATCATCTCTATGCTGAAAACTACCCAGACTAAATGTCTAGCCCAACTCCTCTCTCAATCTTTAAATTCACATTTCTAAAAGCTCACACTGCTATGGTCCAGAAACCCACCAGCTCAATGTGTCTCATAGCACCCCACTATGGGAGCCTCCCACTAACTCTCCACTTAGTATCACTCTGCGTTAAGTCTTTGTCTAGTGTTTATTGCAATCAAAACTTTCCTTCTGTTTCCATTATTGTTCTTGGTGCTGTTTATTGTCTGCCTCTACTGATGTGAGAGCAGGGACATCGTCCATGTACTTGCCACTCAATTCTGAGTCCTTAGAACAGTGCCTGGCATGTCGTAGGAGGAAGATAAATATTTAATTAATAGTTGAATAAGCAAATAACCTTTCATTAAAAACATTGATTTTTCTTTCTCTCCTAATAGCACTGTTAATTTTACAGTCACTATGTGTGAAATATAGTTTCACCATATCACACCCACGTGTGAAAGACAGTTTTACCAGATAGTTTAGGATTGCATTCAATTGCAAGAATCAGAAACAACCAAACAACAACTTCTCCTCACACATACACACACACACACACACAACAGTGATTTTAATCAGTAAGTTATGTTTTGAATGTTTACACAAGTACAAATACCTAAAGTGAGTGACCCTGAACTGGTATGGCATCAGAGACCTAGGTTACCCAACTCCTGCTGCTAAATCAGTCTTGCAATGGCTTTTGTCCTCATGTTATAGTTCCGAATGGCTACTCTACCTCCAGGCACAGAGTCCTGAGCAGGAAAGAGGGGGAGGAATAGCCAATGGCAACAATGATTGTCCACTGGGTCAGCCTCTTTTGAAAAGCTTTCCTGGAAGACCACTCAATTGATCCCCGACAACACTATCTGGAAGGGAGCTGTCAGAAGGAAATGTCAGTTTCTAAATAGGAATACTGAACTCCATACCACCCAAACTGAAGCCTGTTATAAGGAAATAATGGAAATAGGTGTTGTATAGGCAGCTAGTCATATTCTGGAATTGTATTAATTCTGTATTTACAGTCTCCCGCTCAACCATCTCTTTCTAATCTCGTTTCAATGGTGTTATTTCAAGTCCCTCTGTTTCCCACATAAACTACTTCAATAATTCTTTAACTGGTCTTGAAACCTTTTCTTTGCCACCCTGAAGAATTCAAAACTTCAGGAATATGACTCCAGCTTCCCATATATACTAGACATGTCTACCACAGCTCCTATCCAACCAGGAGTGATGGTTCATTTTATGGACAGTATCAAACTGACTAAGCTAAAGGATGTCCAGGTATCTGGAAAAACATTTCTGGGAGTGTCTGTGGGTGGGTTTCTGGGATGCATTAGCATTTGAATCAGTAGACTGAGGAAAGTACATTACCCTCACCAGTGTGGGTGAGCATGATCCAACCCACTGAGGGCCTGAATAGAACAAAAGACAAAAGAAGGATAAATTTGTTCCTTTTGTTTAAACTGAAACTTTCATCTTCTCCTGCTCTTGGACATTGACCCTTCTGGTTCTCAAATCTGCAGACTTGGATTTGGACTTACGCCATTGGCTCTCATGGTTCTCAGGTCTTTGGGTTTGGACTGGAATGACGTAATTGGAATAGACGTACTTAGACACTGACAGAATCCCCTCATTGGTTCCCTGATGTGTGGAGTAAAGTCTTATATGGTGGTAAAGGCCAGGTGGGAGCCATTACAATTGTCTCTACCTAGGAAAATTGTAAATTAATAGAACTATCACATTCCTAGAGGAATTGCAGAGACTAGTGCTGCTATCAGAGACTTAAAAGATTGACTCTAACTGCAGCTACTGTACTAGAGGTGGTTTTATTACTTGAACAGATTAACACATCCCCTAGTACCTGGTTTGCAGCTATTTACCTGGGAAATACCTTTTCTCCATTCTTGTCCATAGTCCCACTAAAGCAATATTTTTTTCAGGTCCAGCAATACACCTTCACTGTCCTACCTCAGGGCTATATCAACTCCATAGCTTCATGACATAATTTTGTTCACAGAGATCTTGATCACCTTTCTCTTTCACAAGATAATAATTACAATATGCTAATTGAAACTGGTGAGCAAGAAGTGGCAACTACTGTAGAATTATTGGCAAGATATTTGCACATCAAAGAGTGGGAAGTAAATTTTATTAGAATTCAAAGACCTTCTATCTCAGTGAAATTTTGTGGGCATGTTAAATTATCCTTTTTCTTTTAAAGATTTTTGTTTATTTGTTTTTAGAGGGGAAGGGAGAGACTAAGATAGGGAGACAAACATCAATCCACCTACTGGCGACCTGGCCCACAATGCAGGCATGTGCCCTGACTGGTAATCGAACCAGTGACCCCTTGCTTCTCAGGCCAGCACTCAATCCACTGAGCCACATCAGCCAGGGCTAAAATATCCTTTTTAAAGTGAAAGATAAATTACATCTGGCCTCTCCTATAACTAGGAAAGAAACACAATGCGTAGTAGGCCCCTTCGGATTTTAAAGGCAACATATTCTATATTTGAGTATGGTGCTATGGCCCGTTTACCAAGTGAGCAGCAAAGCTACTAGTTTTGGGTGGATCCTCTCCTGTTTCTTAGGCCTTTCAGTTTGAACTGGAATTATATCATCAGCTTTCCTGGTCCTCCAGATGCACACAGCAGATTGTAAGACTTCTCAACCTCCATAATTATCTGAAGTAATCTCTTACATGAAATCTCTTTCTATACATGCCCTATGGGTTCTGTTTCTATAGAAAACCTTGACTAATTTATCAGGACACTTGTTTCTTAAATCACTGCCACACATTTTCCCTGACACTGCTTATGCTTATCGTTCAAGACCCTTTATAACTGTCATCTGTCATGTCAACTAAATTATGTCCCCTTAAATTTATATTCTGAAACCCTAACCCCCAAGGTGATTGTATTCGAAAATAGAGCCTTCCTGGCTAGTATAACTCAGTGGATTGACCACCAGCCCACCAAGGAAAGTAGCTGGTTCCATTCCCAGTCAGGGCACGTGCCTGGGTTGTAGGCTGGGTCCCTGGTTAGGGGTGTGCCAGGGGCAACTGATCGATGTTTCTCTCCCTCTCTTTCTCCTTCCCTTCTCCTCTCTCTAAAAGTAAATAAATAAAATCTTTTTTAAGAAAGAAAGAAAATAGGGCCTTTAAGAGGTAATCAAAGTTATATAAAGGTGTCACCCTTCTAAGAAGAGACAGCAGAGACGCATGCAGGGGTGGCACAGAGAAAACACCAGGCAAGGACACGGGAAGAAAGCCACCACCTGTAAACCAGAGAGAGGCCTCAGGAGAAACCAACTCTGCCAACACTTTGAACTTGTACTTCCAGCTTCTAGAAGTGTGAGAAATATTTTTCTGTTGTTTGAGACACCTGGTCCGTGGTAATCCGTTCTGGCAGCTCTCGCATGCTAACACCCTACTTCTGCCATGAAGCCTTTCCAAATGGGCTCTCTCCTCCACGAGATGCTTTAAAGAACTTCCCCTGCACTGCTGTTAACAGTGCTTTTTTCTTTCACTTTTTTCTTGAAGTAATTTTAGATTTACAGAAAAGCTGCAGAAATAGTACAGTAAGTTCTCATATATCCTTCACTCAGCTTCCCCTGCTGTTAACATCTTATATAACCAGGAAAGTAATGTTGGTTTAACGTCATTAATTAAACTACAAGACCTCATTCAAAGTTGCCCACTTCTTCTCAGATGCCCTTTTTCTAGTCCAGGGCAAGCTGAGAATTACACATGGCATGTAGTTGTCATGCTTACTTAGAATCCTCCAATCTATGACATTTCCTCAATCTTTCCTTGTTTTCTATGACCTTTACACTTATGAAAAGTAGTGGGCAGTTATTTTGTGGAATGTTCCTCATTTTTGGATTTATCTCATGTTTGCTCACGACTCCACTGAGTTTGTGCATTCCCGACAAGGATACCATGGAAGTGAGGCGGTGCCATTCTCAGTGCATCATATCCACTGGAACATGGCACCAATGAGTGTTCTTTTGGGTGCTATTAACCTGGGTCTTTGGTTCAGGCGTTACTTGCCATGTTTCTTCACTGTACAACTGTTATTTTCCCCTTTATAATGAATAAGTGCCTTGAGGAAGATCGTTTAAGGTTATTCATATATTCTGTTTCTCATACCACTTTGCCCATGGATTGTAGCAGCCCTTGGTAGCTCTGGCCTGCAACAACTATAACTGCAGCATTTATTGATGGCGATCCTTCCATTCCTCTACTTTCTTCTACAGGTATTCCTTGGACTTCTTCTATAAAGAAGTTGTTCTTTCTCTCTCATTTATTAACTTATTCAATTACTTACATTTGTATGGACTCAGGAACATCTTTTTATTTTTTTTATTGATTTGAAAGAGAGAGAGAAGGAAAGGGAAGAGAGAGAAAGAAAGAAACATTGACTTGTTGTTTCACTTATTAATGCTTTCCTTGGTTGATACTTTTATGTGCTCTGACTGGGGATCAAACCCACAACCTTGGTGTATGGAGACAGCACTCTAACCAACTGACAAGGCCTTTTTTTTTTTTTTTTTTTTTTTTTTTGAGTTATGATCCATCACTCTCATTGCTTATGTTGTTGCTCAAATTATTTAAACTCTGGCCTTTGATTCTAGAGCTCCTTAAATCCTAGTCCCCTTCTATCTCCAAAGTGAGCAATGGCTGGTTAAGTCTCTCTCAGGTTCTGGCACTCTGAGTCTGACTCTCCTACCTCCCTCTTTCACCTGTAATGACCCTTATGATTACATTGGACCCATGCAGAGAGTCCAGGATAATCTTCCTATTTTAAGATTAGCTGTTTTAAAAAAAAAAAAAAAGATCAGCTGTTTAGCAACAAAATTTCGTTTGTAAATTTAATTCCTCTTCGCCACATGATGTAATATATTCACAAGTTTTGTAGACAACTTGTCCCCAACCTTTTTGGTTTCATGGAAGACAATTTTTCCACAAACCAGAGCGGAGGGGATGGCTTTATAGCCTGCCACCAGATGCAGCTTCATTGTCACTTACCATTCACTGATAGGTCTGCAAGCAATGGATTTATTATGGTCTCTGTGCAGACAAACCTCTCTGCTAACGATAATCTGTATTTGCAGCTGCTCCGCAGCACTAGCATCACCGCCTCAGCTACATTCTCGTATGGAACATACAACCTAGATCCCTTGCCTGTGCAGTTCACAGTAGGGTTCATGCTCCTGAGGTGGAGCCCAGGAGGTAATGCAAACAACGGAAAATGGGTGTAAATACAGATGAAGCTTCACTCTCTGTCCTGCAGCTCACCTCCTGCTGTGCGGCCCACTTCTTAACAGTCCACAGACTGGTACCAGTCCATGGCTGGGGGCTTGGAGACCCCTGTTGCAGACCATTGTTGTGGTATCACAATACTTCTACCTCAGTTCTAATCCAATACCTCACAGTTTATTCTAGTTTCCCCTCTTTTTTATTTGAAACTTCTTTCTCTGACCATGAGAAACCTGACTTTCATTATATATGATGTATTTATTTGTTCGATCTTAATATACACATAAATTAGTTTTAGAATTGCTGGACCACACCCAGTGAAAAACAAACAGTAACTATAGTACAGTATTTATGCACAATTATTTTGCCTAATCTCACAGTATACAGACAAAATACTGTTTTCAAAATTATTTAAATTCATTTTTATCTTCCCCGTCTCCTTCATTGTGGTTAATATTAATCTGTAACAGGTTCACTTGTTACTGTGTGTGTTCCATTTTGGATTTTTCCCACATTGTGATGAATTGTAATTAATCATTGGAGGGAACAGTATGAGAAACAATACTAGGATTATAGGAGTTAGAACTATAAAGAGTTTACTCAGAGAATTGTCCTTTCTTCTAATCCCCACTACTCAATTCCCATTCTTCCTTTCTTTCTCTCTCTTTCCCACTCACTCCCTGTTGAAAGCCAATCTTAGTCAATTCTTTCTCCCTCCTTTATTTTATTTGCACAGATGAGCAGACACTTTTATAGGTTCTTATATCCTTTGTTGCTCTTACATAAATGATAGCATTTGGCTTTTTGTAGCTCATTGTATATACTAGAAATTACTTCATAGCATTCCTTGGAGATCTTTCTCATTCTTTTCTATAATTACATAGTACTCTACCACAGGGATATACCATAGTTTATTCAACAACTCTTCTACATATGGCATTTGGATTCTGTCTGACATTCTGAAATTATAAATAATGTTGCAGCAAATAACATTGTGCATATGTATTTTCTTATTTGTGGTATATCTTCAGAGTAGATTCCTAGAAATAGAATCACTGGTCAAAATGAAAATGTATATGCATTGTCAAATTTCTCTTCAGAAGGATTGCACCAGTTTGCATTCCCAGCAGTAATGTATGGGAACTCTTGTTTCCCCAGTCTTACCAGTATAATGTATTCTTATACTTTTTAAATTTTGCCAGTCTTCTAGGCTAAACAAGGTATCTCCATGTTGTTTCAATCACTATTTCTCTAATTGTGAATGAGTTCAAACTGATTATTTTTATATACAGGTGAGGGCCATTTTTCATATTTTGCTTTTGTGTGTGTGAATTGTGTGTTCATGCCTGTTTCTGTTTTTCAAACAGGTTTTTGGTCCTTTGTCCCTCAATTCTCCATGTATTAGGTATATAAGCCCTTTATCTACATCATATGCTATAAATATTTCCTCTAGTTTGTCACTTGTCTTTTGATTATAATTTTTTCCATGGCAAGAAATGTCTTATGTAGTCAAATTTACCACTCTTTTCCTTTACAGTCTTTAACTTTGGGCTGCCTAGAAAGCCTTTTCCTATTTTGAGATAAAAGAAGAATTCATCCATCTCACTGTTCTTCTAATATTGTATTCTACCTTATAATTTTTTATTTTGGTCTTGTCAACATAAGAAACACCAGGATCTGTAAGAATTGTTATGATTTAACTTGAACCAAACTGATGACAAAATCTCAAGGAGTGGAGCGAATGCTCCAGAGAAGGGCAGCATTGCACCTTATTTTGCACAACACAGTCAAAGTAGGAGGTGTAAGGAGATTACATGAAATCCATTGCTGATACATTAGGGAAGAGGGAGAAAGAGAAGCAGGAAATCTTTGGGATTGGACACACACTTCTTTTACAAAGGTAGGTATAGGAGAGTTAACAGGAAACAATTAACCTGATAACAATAACAATGAGTGTTCTCTGGTCTCTGGCTCTGGTGGGAGATTGTGCCCTGAGGGGTCTGGGGGGGGGAAAGAAATTACCGTAACATTCCACCGGTATGTTATCATAGATTCAAGATAATAATAGGCTCAGTTAAAGTAAAGATTAACCTCAGTCAGAGAAGGTGCCCACCTAGGACCGTCTACCTTCCATGACCTGATTTTACCTAGGAAGGTTTACTTTCAGACTAACCTATTGGTTTCTTTAGGTCTCCCAGTGTGTAAAGCCTACATTGAGGCTTCCCTGGAGCTTGTCCGGTTTAGTGTGTGGTCCCTTTTTCATCCAGTCTCTACTGCCACCAGCACTGACTTCTCTCTTCTCAGTAAACTTCAAGCTCACTGCAGAAAACCTTTTTTTTGTAATGCTCCCTTGAGTAATTAAGGGACCATTAATTTTTTATTTTGGTCTTCTCAACATAAGAAACACATCCTTAGAAAACTAAATTGAATTAAATTTATATGAAGCCATTAGCTTCCCTCTAGTAGTTAGGGAAGGTTTAAACAAATTAGTTATCAGTTTCTGCAAAATTAAGTACAATGATTTACAAAATTAAGTACAAAATAAGTGACTCTGGAGAAAAATGTAAAGATAATTTTACTTTATTAAAAAGCACCTTTATTATGCAAATAAGAAAACTAACACCCATGTAAATTAGTGACTTGCCCACTATCTTATGTCCAGAAGATAAAAGTATTAACTCATCTATGAAGTCCAAACTTTCAGATTACTAAACCCAAACTCTCAATTTTTCTTTCTAATTATAAAGCTAGTTTTCAAAACTAGCTACTGATTTCTGTTTAATATAATCAAGAGAGAATAGTTGATAGAAAATAAAAGATTTTTCTAAAAGTGTTAAGCACCCAGCCTTTGAAATGATTAGCTGTGGTTAAGTTGTACTTTGAGAGAAGGAAACCCCATAGATTTTGATTCCAAAAAGGCCTGTCTTCCAAATACAGTTTTACTAGAAAGTTAACTGTCACATGTGAAAGACAGGATTTCCTGTTGATAAATAAGGAACTAACTGCTCAAACACAGCTCAATAAATATCCTGCAGGGATTTAAAACTGGTGGACAGCAGGCCAAATAAAGCTAATAGGCTTGTTTTCTTTGAAGTACAATACTGAGCAACATTATTTTTACATCAAAAATAATTTTGCCTATAAAAATATTCATTTACACTGTTTCCTGAAAAATTAAAAGAACTGGCAGCTCTGAGCTCACATTTCCACATGACATTAACTGGCTAGATTTGAGAAGTGGTTGGTTTTTTTGGAGAAGTTACGAGCCCTTCACTTTACCACCACATCTGCCACTACCCAATGCAACCCACTTCATTCATTTATTCTCTACCTAAGCCCTGTATGCTTTTGAGTTTGTAACTACTGACAAATTTAGTGTGGATGTTCATGGGTAACAACTCAGTTTGGATTAACATTATTAAAACAGTAGGTACCCTTTATTAATCATTTTAGATGCCAAGCATTTTTAAGTATTTTATATACAATATGTTATTTAAATCTTATAAAAACTCTGAAGAAGGTACAAATCTTCCCATTTTACAAAGGAGAAAAATGAGGCTACACGAAGTTAACTTGATTAAGGATGCACTGCTACGAAGTGACACTTTGAGCAGGGATGCAAGTACTTAAAAACAGCAGATGGTGAAAGCAGATGGAGTGACAATATAGAGAAGAGTCAAGAAGTTTGTGAACGGAAAAAAACATTAAAAAATTAGAAAATATCATAGAAAACTTACAGAAGAGTAAAATAGTATAGCAAAAAAAGAGCACGGAAAGATAGAAAAGTCATAAGAACATTCAGCAACAGGAGCAAAGCCCCAGCAGTATAATATTAAGATACGAAGCAGTATAATATTCAGATACATCCTTCAGACTAGGAAGGATGTTGAGAAGGCACCCAGCTCCAAGACTGGCTTAGAGCAGTAAATCTTAGAGGGTAGGAAGCTAGGCATCCTCAACCTACATGATCATTGGATATAGAGCAAAGTGATTCTCTGGTCCCTTCACATTGTATTAAATATTCATAATCTGTTAGGTAAATCTGTTTCTAACTTCATCCATAGCAATTGTAGATTTTCTGAAATACTTTGAAATGCAGGTGAATGTCAATTGGTTGGGTTTAGCTGCCCTATCTGCCTTAGCAAAACTACTCAGAACCATCTAGAAGACATACTCACAATTTTAGTGCTAAACCATACACCTCAATCATTTTTTGAGCCTATTCCCTTCCTGTTTCTGATGCCGTCAATTCTAGTTTGAAATTGCCTTTCTTTTATCATTCTTATTATTTCTTGTACCCTCTGGTATGTTGCTAAATGTTTACAGAAAGAAAGAGGGAGAATAGGGAGGTAGAGAAGGCAGGGAAGCAGACAAGGAAGGAAAGGAGAAAAGAAGGAAATGTTGATGTGAGAAATGTCCAAACCTGCAGAGAATGTTTAGAAGTTTATTTGAGCCAAACTGATAATATCTGCTGGGGAGCGAGATCTCAAACGCTTTGTAGAATAGCAGCTTTGCAGCTTCTTTTATGCAGTGGAAATTAAGGAAGGGACCCAAGGAAAACTGCAGAAGTAAGTCGGAGATTGGATTATAGGAGAGTTAAGATTATGTGCTCTCTGGAGGGTTAATGCTACCTTCGAGGAATATTACTTCTGGTATTTCAAAGGCATGTTGAATGTACAAGGAATAATGGACAGGGTTGGCATGAAAAAAATTATAGGACTGGTCCACGACTACCAACCATGACCTACCCAGTTAGCAATTTATGATAAATCATCCTGTGAGGTTATTTTCCATAGCATCTTTTTTTTAACCACAGAAAGAAAGAAGGAAAATAGAAATAAAATTTCTGATTCTTAGCATTTGTTGATTTCCATGATGTAAATATTTCAGCAATGGGCAATTTCAAGCTGCCTATATTATTCACTGAAAGCCATCTTGGGTAGAGATGTGAAGTAAAACCATTTATAGTATTTCATCATACCAGTCACATAAAAATAGATATATCAAGAGTATAGGTAACATAGTGAAATAAGTAGGAAGAAATTAGTTTGAAGTAAGTTATTACTTTGTTTAATAAAATGTATTTAATTATAAGTTGATATCATTTAATAATTCTGTGGACTTAAAAAAAATGAGGATTCTATGGAAAGTAACTTCATAGGGTGATCTGACTGTAAATTCCTAACTGGGCAGATCATGGTGAGTAGTCATGCCTCAGGTATCTAACTTCTTTAGTTAAAGTTTTATTTTTGCCTTAAGCAAACCTTGTTCATAGTTTCTGTGCCTGTGGATTAACGCACCTTTAAAATGCCTCTTTTCACACGCCTCAGAATTGAAACTGTTACCGCACATCAAGTTTAGGTAATCTGGCTGAGCCCTGAACTACCCTAACACTTTTTATCTCTGTGAACAGGGAGACATACAAGTAACACAGTTCCTTCCCAAGAAACTGGCTTAAAAAAAAATACAATCGAGTGAAGAAATCCTCTTCAATAAACGATGCTGGGAAAAGTGGAAAGCCACATGCAAAAAAAGAAACTAGGTTATAGTTTGTCCCATGTACAAAAACTAATTCAAAATGGATCTTAAATATAAGATCTGAAACAATAAATATATAGAAGAAAACATAGGTACTAAACTTATGGACCTTGATAGTAGAGAACATTTTATGAACTTGATCCAAAAGGCAAGGGAAGTAAAGGCAAAAAGAAATGAATGGGATTGTATCAAACTAAAAAGCTTCTACACAGCAAAAATAATAATAATAATAATAAAATAATAATAAAACCAACAATAAAACAAAAAGGCAATCAACTGAATGGGAGATGATATTTGCAAACAGCAGCTCCAACAAGGGGTTAATATACAAAATACACTATGAACTCATACAATTCAACACCAAACAGAAAACTAAATTAAAAAAATGAGCAAAGGACCTGAACAAACACTTCTCCCAAGAAGACATACCAACAGCCAACAGATATGAGAAGATATTCAACTTCACTAGCTATTAGGGAAATGTAAATTAACACTACAATGAGATACCACCTCACACCTGTTAGAATGGCTATTATCAATGACAAGTAATAACAAGTATTAAAGAGGTTGTGGAGAAAAGGGAACCCTTATTCACTCCTAATGGGAATGTAGACTGGTACAGCCACTGTAGAAAACAGTCTGGAGGTTCCTCAAAAAATTAACAATAGAGTTACCATAGGATCCAGCAATCCCCTTTCCTGAATATCTACCCAAGAATATATTTATTCGCAAAGATACATGCACCCCTATGTTCACAGTAGTATTATTCACAGTGGCCGAGACATGGAAACAACCAAAGTGTCCTTCAATAAAAGATTGGATAAAGAAGATGTGGTACATATACACAATAGAATACTACTCAACCATAAGAAAAGTTGAAATACTGCCAAATATGACAACATGGATGGACATGGAGAATATCAAGCTAAGCAAAAAAAGTAAGATGGAAAATGTCAAGAACCATGTGGTTTCACTCATCATGGAATATAAAACTGAAACTCATAAACAGAGACAGCAGTGTAGTGGTTATCAAAGTAAAGGAGGTGGAGGGGGTGGAGGTGGGGTTTAAAGGGGCCAATTATTTGGTAGCAGAAAATGATTTGACTATGGGTAGTGGGAGCACAATGCATTGTATAGATCACATATCATAGAAATGTACACTTGAACCTGTATGATCTTATTAACCAAATGTCACCCCAATAAATTTAATAAATAGGAGAAAAAGGGAGAGGGAGAGAGAGAGAGAGAGGAGGGAGGGAGGGAGGGAGAGAGAGAGAGAGAGAGAGAGAGAGAGAGAGAAAGGAAAGAAGAAAGAAAGAAAGAAAGAAAGAAAGAAAGAAAGAAAGAAAGAAAGAAAGAAAGAAAGAAAGAAAGAAAGAAAGAGAAAGAAAGAGGAAAGAAAGAAAGAGGGAGGAAGGGAGGGAGGGAGGAACCAGCTGAATTTAAGATGGTTGCAAAGTGACCTTCAGAAGACCTCATACTTCATTATAATCGCATCTGCATACTAAATGACAACCTACTGATGCCATGAGTGTCAAGAATCATCACAGCATTGCTGGGTAGGAACCATGAAAGGGCAGAAAGAAGGCAGAACCAGGTTCTCAGTACAGCTTACCTGTGACTCTGGGCTTGGTACTATTTCCTCAACTAATAAACCAATACTTTCTTGGCTGCAAACTCCTGTTTAGTTTGATTAGCTTTGATGTATGCAAGCAAATAAACCACTTTAGTCCCATAACACAGGCACAACAGCTATGCAGCAGCGTGAGTGGGGTATTCTCTGAATCCTTCCCAGCAGCTGTGGCAGCTTTCTCTGAGTTTTAATGAGAGCTACTCTTCACTGCTTAGCCCATCAACAAATTTATAAAAGCAGCAGCTACTAACAGAAGGTTTTCTACTTTCATCACTAAGGAAACCTCGTTTTGATCATTCTCAAGACAGCTGCCAGTGTTAAAGAACAAAATTCAACTGAGTAAATGTGAAGATCTAACTAGTTTTATTAAGTGATTAATGAATTAGGCAACATCCCATCTAGCAACTAGAAGGGTGCAAATGAGTTGCACAAAATGGAAAGTTTTTATAAGCAGAAAAATGTGGGACACAAAAGGAAAGATTAGGCATATGTGAACATGGCTCAAAAACTCGCACAACCACATCAAAATTACGATTACAATGTAGAACAACCATCACTCAGAACAGTCAGAAATCGAGCTGAATGGAAGTCTGACAACTATGGAATTAAAGAAACCACATGCATCCAGACTGGTGGGAGGGGTGGAGACATGGAGCAGGCTGGTCCCACAACCACAAATGGTGAGTTAAAATTCAGGAGACTCCTGACTAGTGTGGCTGAGTGAATGGAGTGCTGGCCTGTGAACTGAAATGTTGCCGATTCAATTCTCTGTCAGGGCACATGCCAGGGTTGCAGGCCAGGTCCTCATTTGGAGGTGTGTGAGAAGCAATTGATTGAGGTTCCTATCGCACATCGATGTTTCTCTCCCTCTTTTTCTCTCTCCCTTCTCCTCTCTCTGAAAATAAATAAATAAAATCTTTTTAAAAAATATTTGAGAGGGATATCTCAGGAGCAAGGAGTCCTAGCCTCACACCAGGCCCCCAGCTCAGAGTTCCAGGGCCAGGAAAATAAGTCCCTTTAGCTTCTAGCTACAAAAATCAATGGAAATTGAAGTGATGGAAGAAACTTCTGGCGTCCCAGCCAGTTCCTCTTAAAGATCCCACATATAGAATTATTCAGACTCATTCCTTCTGAGCTCCAGCACCAAGGTAGCAGCTTAAAAGGCTCCAGTGGCATACAGGGAGGAACTGAAGTGTCCAGCATTTAGGTGGGTGCTGGGGAACAGCTTTTTCCCAGACAGAAAGGCAGGCAGAGGCCATTGTCCCTTTGGTGAACCCTCCCCCAACAGAGACACAGAGCCAGCAGGCTGGTGTCATATCTGATATTCTATCAACCTGGCTAACACATTGTCCCACCCTGGAGATCCCCCCCAGCTCTGTCCCACCCAAATTATAGGCCCACCCAAGCTGTTAATCATAACTTTTCCATATGAATGGCTGGGCTTGCCTCATTCTTCACAACTTCCTAAATCCTACCAAACAAGCAACAGCTAGCCTCAGTAAGCCCCCAAACTCCAGCTCCTATAACTCCTGCCAAGTGGACCCAGGCCAGGCACTAGCAGCAGCCAGCATAGATTCACAGCTTGGCTCTACCTGATAATTTCCCAGCCCAGTACAAGTAGCAGTCATCCCAGATTGCTTCAGAGCTCATGTAGGGTGCCCTGGGCAGAACACAGGTGGGGGCTGACCTTGGCCTGCACCACCCAGGAAACCCCAAGGCCTGTGCACCCAGTGGACAGCTACAGACCAAGTTGGAGCACCACCACTATGCACTTGCACAGCTGATCTTACACGAAGGGCAGAGTTTGGTGGTCAGTGGTCACAGCCAGTCCTTGCAGCTGACTGGCCTGGGTAAATACTTCCTATTGACCTGCCAAGAACAATCAAGGCTCAACTACACAGAAGGGTGTACTCAGCCTGCACAGAGGGTGTGCCCAGAGTCCCCAACATGGGTGATAGGGCAGGCTGTGCCACTAGACCCTACAGGACAGCCACTACAATAGACCACACTACCAGCCTGAGATATAATACATAGAAAAACACACAGGTGTTGCCAAAATGAGGAGGCAAAGAAACATAAACCAAATTTAAGAACAGATCAAAACTCCAAAAAAAGAACTAAACAAAATGGAAATAAGCAATCTTTCAGATGCAGAGTTCAAAACACTAGTTATAAGGATGCTCAAAGAAGTTAGTGAGGGCCTCAGCAGCAGAAAAAAGACCCAGTCAGAAACAAAGAATACATGGGGGTGGCTGTGGTAGGGGGAATGGTGGGGGGGAAATGGAGACAATTGTATTTGAACACCGACAAAAAAATTTAAATTAAAAAAAAAGAAACTAAGGAAACACTAATTGAAATAAAGAACAATTTATAGGGAAACACTAGGAGAGTGGATGAAGCCAAGAATCAAGTCAATGATTTGGAACATAAGGAAGCAAAAAACAATCAATCAGATCAACAAGAAGAAAAAAGAATCCCCCCAAAATGAAGATACTGTAAGCAGCCTCTAGGACAATTTCAAGAGGTCTAACATTCACATCAAAGGGGTGCCAGAAGGAGAAGAGAAAGAGCAAGAAATTGGAAATCTCTTTGAAAAAATAATGAAAGAAAACTACCCTAATTTGGTGAAGGAAATAGACATGCAAGTCCAGGGAACACAGAGAGTTCCAATTATGATGGGTGCAAAGAGGCCCATTCCAAGATGCATCGTAATTAAAATGCCAAAGGTTAAAAGTGAAGAGAGAATCTTAAAAACAGCAAGAGAAAAGAAATTAGTTACCTACAGGGGATTACTCATAAGACTGCCAGCTAATTTCTCAAAATTGCAGGCTAGAAGGGATTGGCAAAAAATATTCAAAGTCATGAAAAGCAAGTACCTACAAACAAGATTGCTCTATCCAGCAAAGCTATCATTTAGAATGGAAGGGCAGATAAAGAGCTTCCCAGACAAGAAAAAACTAAAGCAGTTCATCATCACCAAACCATCATTACATGAAACATTAATGGGACTTATTTAAGAAAAAGATCAAAACTGTGAGCCATAAAAATGGCAAAAAATACAAATCTATCAACAACTGAATCTTAAAAAAATAAACAATAAAGAACAGAGACAGAATTATGGATATGGGGAGCATTTTGATGGTTGCCAAATGAGAAGGGTGTATCGGGAATGGGTGAATTGGTAAATGGATTAAGAAGTACAAATAGGTGGTTAGAGAATAGTCATGTGGATGTAAAGTGCAGTACAGTAAATGGAGTAGCCAAAGCATTTATATGCATGACCCACGGACATGAATAATGGTGTAGGGATTACCTGAGGGAGTGGGGGTGCTGGGTGAAGGGAGGCAAAGGGGGAAAAAAATCAGGACAACTGTAATAGAATAATCAATAAAATATAATTTAAAAAAATAAAAATGAAAAAAATTTTAATCCTCGAACTAAAAAAAAATAACAGGTTAAAAGAGTGGATTATTTCAGGTTTGGACACCTTCTTTTATGGGAAGATAGGAGGTCCTATGAAGCAGATCATCTCACTAGTGTTGATCAGGAAATTCCAGACTGATTTTAAGTTCCACCCTTGGGAGAGATCAAACTGCAGTTAAGTCAGTTATTAAGTCAGTTTTGGTTTGGTGACATGGCTTAGCAAAAGTGACTCCATTTTGGCCTGTTGAGTTCCCTCCCTTCCTTCCTTCCTTCCTTCCTTCCTTCCTTCCTTCCTTCCTTCCTCTCTCTCTCTCTTTCTTTCTTTGTTTCTTCCTTCCTTCTTTCCTCCCTCCCTTCCTTCCGTGCTTCCTTTCTTCACAAGGAAAAACAAACACAAATGAGAATACTTGACTAAACAAGTCAAAAAAGGCTAATTGTGAGATGAGATGGACAAAAAGGTCAAAGTCAATAGAAGAGAATTCTCTATAGGTGCAGACTATTTAAATGTGCAGGACTTCAACATGACTGCCAGTGTGATAATTACTTCTTGCTGAAAACTTCAATTAACATAAAAGAAAATAACAAACTATTTCCCTTCTATGATGATTGCCAAATTAGTACAAAAATAGTGACAAATTTCCATAGTGTATAAATCAAGAAAGATAAAAAATGTTTCTAATTTCTGATAAGCAAAGTCAAAAGACCACAAGAAAAAGAAATTTCAGCAAGCCCCTTATTGCCTAGATTCACAAGGAACGCACGCAGAAAAGAATCTTTCTTTTTTCTGTCCTGTACAAAAACATATTTGTGTTCTTCCTTTTAAGCATACCTTTGCCTCTTGTTACGTTTGAATTGTGTTCCCCCAAAATTCATATATTGAAGTCCTAATTCTCAGTACCTCTGAATGTGGCCCTATTTGGTAATTAGGTTAAAATGACATCATTAGGGTGAGCTCTCTCTCATCCTATCTGGTTTATCCTCGTGAAAAAGGGAAATTTGGAGAAAGACATACATACTAAGAGAATGACGTGTGAAGACACAGTGAGCAGATATTTGCCTATAAGCCAGAGAGAAAGGCCTGGAACAAGTTCTTCTATCACAGCCCTCAGAGGTAACCGACTTTGCTAATACCTTTATTTCAAACCTGTAGCCTGTAGAACTATAAAACAATAAATTTCTGCAGTTTAAGCCATTCAGTTTGTGATACTTTGTCATGGCAAACCCAGGAAACTAATACACTTCTTCTAGACATTTTTCCCAGATATCCTTCATACTGGTGTTAGCATCATTTCTCAAGATTTAAAAAAAAAAAATCACTTCAGTTTCATTTGCCTTCTTTTAACATCAGTGTGTAATCTTATCTCACAAAGTTAGATGTAATGTAGGAAAACCTCTGCAATTTTCAAAACCATAATAATCAAGTTCTATAATCACCAAAAAAAAAAAAAAAGAGTACAAAAGAAAACCAATGCTGAGAACTCTCATAAAACAAATACAAAAGCAGGAGACAATGTTGGCTGTGGAGTATCGTTAAGCAAAGCCATCAGAGTCCCTTTGTCATCTTAATCAGCTATTTAGTGATCTTTTTACTTGCAATAATGAGCTGAGCTTTTGATAAAAGAAAATATTTGATCTCCTTTAGCCAAAAATAACCCCTTTATAAGCCCATTTAATATTCTAGAAGGTTTTTTCTTTCCTTTGAAGAATTATAAGTTTGACATTCTAAAGGCATTTGTATTTTAAAGCCTGAAAAAGATTTTTGGAGAGAACCCGGTGGAGCTCTGGCTTGTCTCTGTGGCTCAACAGTTCAATTACTATAGACATTTCTCTCAGAATAACATTTCTACCTTTTACCCTTCAATTAAATAATGCTCGTTTCTCTTTCACCATGACAGAGTTCAAGCCCTTGTAATACACTGTAAAAGGTGTAGGAGATATATAATTGTACTCTTTTTCTTTTTTCCTCGATTTTAAACATCTGTCTTTACTCCAAGACAAAATAAAACCTCATGATTTCTGCTGATACAAGTTTCCTAAAGAGAAATCATTAAGGATAGATTGCAATTCTCTCAGAGAATAAGAATGCGTCAAGAAAACATCTCTTTTATTGTGTTTTTCTTTTGAAACACAAGAAATAGATTTCCTAATTTTAGAAAGTTGATTCCTACAAAAGCATTTCTAAACTGTGAGAAAATTATCTCAGCCATGAGAAATAGAATTTCTGTTTCCAAAAATATTGACATGATTTGCAAATGATGGCCAAAACACATCTTAGCAGGCAGCTCATATTTGCTATGAGTGGAAAGGACTGCAGAAAAGTGATTGAACATGACAAGACTCAGCTGTTCAAAGTTGACTTCATTCGGCAACTAATATAAAGAATTGTGCTTACTTGACTTATGGCACTTTTCCCATATGAATATCAGAAAAATCCAAATGAAACAAAAAGAATAAATTTGACTGAGATGTAATTCCAAAATGTGGCTGAAAACAAATCAAGAGCAAGATCACCTTGACTGCTCTGTCAGTCAAGGTTCTTTGTTGGTAAGTAATGGACTCTGATTGTCTAACTTAAGCAGGAAGAAATCTTACAGCAAGTGTTAAGGTGTGGGGGAACTCTGAAATAAACCAGCCTGAGAGGATAGGACCCAGACTATCTCCAATCTGGGTAGCAAGAACTAATGAACACTGTTGCCGGGGTGCTATCACTGGGATGAGTCAACTCCAACTGCTTTCCAATCTAGGTCCAGTCTGGGCAGATTCTGATTAGCCTACCTTAATCACGTAGAAGAGGTTAGAGTCCTTTGACCAGAGTTGCTTGTTGCTTACAATGTGAGAGAGATAATTTCTTAAAAGGAAATTTGGAAGTGTTTGGTTTTATTTTTTTTTTTTGAAGGCTTTAAGCAGAGAAGGAGAAATGGATGCTTTGTTGCATAAGTAAGTAAATAAATATACATCTGTACAAGTAAACTTATAAGAGCAAAATATACCCTGACTGGTGTGGCTCAGTGGATTGAGTACCAGCCTGTGAACCAAAGGGTCTCCAGTTTGATTCTCAGTCAGGGCACATGCCTGGGTTGTGGGTCAGGTCCCCAATAGAGGGTGCATGAGAGGCAACCACACATTGATGTTTCTCTCCCTCTCCTTCTCTCTCCCTCCCCCTCTCTAAAAATAAATAAGTAAACCTTTAAAAATAATAATAATAATAAAACAAATGATTTTGAACTACCTATGCATATATTTTTCTTATTTCAAATAACATGCTATCACTGTAAGGTCATAAATAACTTTATCCTTTGCTTTCTCAGTTATCCATTTATATATATTATATATACCATTCTATTCCGTGGAATTTCACTATTGGCATGAGTTTAATGTTATTTATCAAATATAAATGGCCAACCCATGATAATTTAAGTTATTTGAAACGGGTTTTGTGATTGGCTATATGGAAAGCCATGACTGGGATCCTTTGAAAATGTAGCCAAATTTTTAAATTCTCACAAATACAATAAGCCTTGTAATTACTGTTCAAGAAACTACACTTTTAATGTTGAAGTATCTTCCCAACGGTTAAACTTAACTTGTGCCCTAAATGCCACTCAGTTTGGGGTTTGCTTTGCTTAAAAGAGAAGTATAAAAATTACTATCAATGATATAATTTATAACCTGAAAACACCACACCTAGCAGGTTTTGTATCTCTACCTAATAATTTATTGTGTGATCGTACCAAGAAACACCCTGATGACTTTCTCACCAAATAATAAAACAAAGTGTTCAATTATTCTCATGATTTATCAAGGCCAAGGGGTTGGAAAGAGATAGTTTGAAAAAGGGAAACACATTAAATTGGTTTTGTTTCAAGGAATAAGAGTCTATCATAATAAAAAAATAATAAAAACTCTTCTAATTTAATTTGGACTTTATTAAACCTAAGTTGAGGGAGATGGAAATATTTTCACTTGTTTTATCTTAGTGAAATGGAGATAAATGCAAAAACATCATGTGCATTTTTAATTTAAAATGAAGTATCTTGTCTGTGGAGCAAAGGCTTTCTTTAGGCATAAAGTTTTTCATCTAATAGCAATATTTTGACTATCTTTTTGCTGGAATCTTCATTTTGACAGTCTTGCAGCTGTGAAAGTTTGCAGCTTCCTGAGCTAAACTCAAGGGGCTCTGAGACTGTTGCCAACTGTCTTTCAATTTCACGTCAACTCTCTTGATATTTTTGTCAGTTTAAAGCTTTTGCAAAGTTTGCAAGGCCTGAATTCATTAGATAAGGGAAATGGGTCATCTAAATCTTAGCCAACCTCAACTGCCATAGAGATTCACTATTGTAAATTTCCTTCAAGACTGAATTAGAAAATAGACCCCATGGGTCTTTGTCAGTTTGGTATTTGATGATACCGTTATAACAGCAGCTGCTGAGACTGTGTGTGCCTCAATAAAAAATTCTGGTTTCAATTCCCTTTCCTTTATATTTTCTGTATAAAATTGCATGCTGACAGCTGCAATAATAAGGGCAAAGGGGTCATTTAAAGTTCATTTCCCTGGGCACATGATAGGCAACAAATTTATCCCGAAGGCATTTTTTAAAAAAATTATGGTGATTATTGCAAGAAAAATCCATCTTTAAGAAAAAAAGAATTCTGCAGCATCCTAAAAGCACTAAAAAAAAAAAAAAAAACAGATTGTCACAGATAGTTAAGGAAGTTGGAACATAAAACCTCAACCGACAAAAGGATTTGATGATTGCTCTGAGAGTGCAGAACAGCCTTATTCTCACAGGCAATCATGTTGTCTATATTTTAGTCCAGTATGCATCTTGGAACTGCAGAGACCGAGCACTTGCCACTTCTTATTATTAGAAAGAAATATTTAAGTGCACATATGAATTTCAAACTGAAGATAAAAGAAGCTAGACAGTATGTGGAACAGGAAAAGTATTGGGAATATATTCTGTAAACACTCTAATGGTACAGTGTATCACTACAGGGATGAATGAGAGCTTCATCCCACAAAGATTAAATGTGCCTAAATTTTGCATTCTGCAAGTACCTCCCAAGACAGCGAGGAAAGAAGAAAAGAAAGAAAGAAAGAAAGGAAGGAAGGAAGAAAGGAAGAAAGGAAGGAAGGAAGGAAGGAAGGAAGGAAGGAAGGAAGGAAGGAAGGAAGAAGGAAAGGAAGAAGGAAAGGAAGAAGGAAAGGAAGAAGGAAGGAAGGAAGGAAGGAAGGAAGGAAGGAAGGAAGGAAGAAAGAGAGACTTTAGAAAGAAGTAGAAATTGTCTTCAATAGAATTTCAGAGGATGTGAACCAACTTAAATTTATTGCCAGCTGCGTTTCTATAACTCAAGTGTTAGAGCATAGTGTGACCTAAAGCATAGTCTGCCCAGTAGAAAAATTCATGTTCAAATCTGTTTTGACCACTATTATATAACCTTGAGCATGTCATTCATATTTTCTGAGTCTCAGTTGCCTTGCTTGCAAAATTGAGATAGTACCTAAATCACTGTGCTGCTGTGAGGGTTAAATGATGTCATGATACATGTCAGGTGCCTGGCATACAGTACATGAACAGTACATGCTAGCTATTATTTTTTAAGGAATACCATAGTACAAAGAATAGAAGTTTATTGTGCTCTCTGAATTTGTAATCCAGAGAAACTATTAAACCTATTCTTGGAAAACGAGAGTGCCTGTTGAAGCTCTATTTGTATCTATCACTCTTTGCTCTTTTGGGAGCGGGAAGAAAAACACGTGTAGTGAAGAGTTTAAGGCACTAGGCAAGTCTACTAGAGAGATCTCAAGCTCTGTAACAGTGCTGCCCAGTAGTACTATCCGTGATGATGGAAATGTTTAATATCTGACTATCACATAGAATAACTACATGTGGCTATTGAGCACACGATGTGTCTGGTGCAACTAATTTAAAGTCTAATTTTATTTTATTTTACTTAATTCAAATTTAAATAGCCATATGTGCCTTATACTACCATAATGAATAGTATAGCTTTATACTGACTGACACTTTCATTGGACCCTCTCAGGAACA
This sequence comes from Glossophaga mutica, assembly GCA_039655065.1. Lineage (NCBI taxonomy): Eukaryota > Metazoa > Chordata > Mammalia > Chiroptera > Phyllostomidae > Glossophaga > Glossophaga mutica. The sequence goes on along the minus strand of CM077306.1, from coordinate 33,470,203 downwards.
GTAAGTGAAAAATAGCTCAGAGTGAATAAGAGTTTAACATAGTTAGATATGAGGGCCTGTTCCCTCAATGCAATCTTTGATCTTTAGAACAATTTGATTTACTAAACTGTGATGCATCAAAACTTCTTTTTCAACAGGACCTTTGATAGGTAGTATGAGAAAAATGGGTGAGCTACCCAGGTACCAAAGTGCAGCAGATCTCATTGCCAGCTGCTTGGTAAGAGGAAAAAAACAGAACCCTATAAGAACTCACTGGGCATGAGCTTCCCCAGGAGATATCTGTGAGGGGAGCCAGTGCCATTAGGAGCTACTACCAGTAGAATCAGTGCTTAAGAACCAAGTAATAGTTGTTTGGATTGACTTATGAAGACATGACTTCTTGGAAATCTTCATTTTCTCTACTTTCAGATGGATGTCACCCATACAGAATAAACTTTAATCCTCTTTGACATGTCTCCTAATACATTTTCTGGAAAATGGCACATCCATGAGGGGGGCATTAATCTGTCTGTCATACATGATATACTCCTAACAGAATAGCCAAGAGAATGCTTTGGGTCCTTGGGTATCAGTGTCAACTTGGACCCAATGTTCAACAGTTAGCAAAATGTTTGGATACTCCTCCTTCCAACGTGTATGATTACACTAGTAAATGGTCACAGGCCCCTTTGAGTAAGGACTAGATAAATTATTACTCTTTGTATAGGTTGTCAGTTTTATAAGATCCTCTATAATGGGAATTTGGCCTTCCCTTCAGTCTGTCAGGTCTAGATCTCAATTGGCTCGTATTTGTGAACTGAGCAAAGGATTATGATATTTCGTTGGGTTCTTAGCTTCCTGATCATCAATACTTGATTTCTTCTGGTTGCACAGATTGTGAAACACCATTGTTGACTACCCATCTATTTTGCCCTGGGGCACGCCGTGCTCTATCTCCACAGTTCTCTGGGGTTCTGACCTGCCTGGTTTACACTCCGACCTTTACAATAATTACAGTAATGCATCCACCTTGCTTCTTATAGTTAAGTACACCACCTGCCCTCTAATATTTCAAGATTCTTTCATCCTCTTCGCTATCAGAGATCCCAGGTCTCTAACAGGGTCTTCAACTGCCAGTCCTGAGCCACAGAGAAGAGCCACCACTGACCTCAACAGTGCTGGTGCCCCTTTCAGTGCAATCAATGTCACTAGGGTTAACAGATTTTTCCTTCCAGCACAATAAAGATGTAACCCCATTGCATTCTGGTTTGCATGGTTTCTAGGGAAAAAAAAAAAAAGAGTGTTTTATTATATTTGTTCCTCTCTATGTAATGTATCCTCTCTCTCTCTCTCCCCCTACCCTCTGCATGCATGTGTATGTGTGTGTATTTATCATGTTGGTATTCTTCAATTAGGGTGTCTAATTTAATTAACTCATTAATTTTGGGAAAGTATCAGACATTACTTCTTCAAATGCTTCTTTTGTTTCGTGCTCCCCTCCCCCTTTATGGGATTTCAATTGCACTTATCTTTGACCGTTTCACATCAACCCACAGTTTCTACTCTATTCTGGGGTAGTTTCCTTTCCATTCTCTTTTATCTCTGTGTTTCAATTTTTGTCATTTCTACTGTGCTATCATTAAGTCCACCGATTCTTTCCTCAACAGTGTTAACTGAAGAACCAAGCAAAAGCATTCATCATCTATATTACTGTGTTTTTTATTTCTAGCATTTCCATTTGATTTTTCTTATAATTTTAATCTCTCTGGTAAAATTACCCATCTGATCATGTGTGCTGCCCACCCTTTATACTTAAGCCCTCAACATAGTAATCATAATTATTTTAATGTCCTGTTTAATTGTCCCAACATCTGTGTCATATTTGAATAAGGTTGATTGCTATGCCTCTTGATAGTGAACGGATATTTCTTACTTATGCCCCATGTAATTTTTTATTCAAAAGTGGAGGTAAATAATTTGTGTACTGGGAAATGGACATTGCTTTCTTTCTGCTAGGCCATTATTATGGGAGGTTGAACAAATTTAGCCAGAAGTTGTGCTGAGGTTTGGACTGTTGTTACTATACCACAGGCCAAAAATTCCTCTAGTATTACCCTGTGTTTACAGTAGAAGCTGGTTTAGGGTAACAACTTGTTTGTCTAAATTTCTGCTCCATTTTCAGCTTTTGGACTTTGTGCTATGCCTCAGAGAGAGAGGAAGGCCGGTAAGGGTAAATGCTGGGACACAGGGTGCTGGGAAAAAAGAAGGGGGATAGGTAGATTTTTTTTTTTTTTTTTTTTTTTTGCAAAAAAGAAGCCTCTCACTACATTGTTTATAAGCAAGTGTTTCCCTACATTGTTTAAAGCAAGACTTTTCAGAGAAGGTTAAGCCCGGGTTTCCAAGGAATATGAAGATTTGAGATTTTCAAATGTTTCAACTCAGATGTCCCAATCCCAAATCCCACTTCTTCCAAAATAGGGTGCTGGATTTTGTAGAGTACACCTGCCAGGATTGAGAATTAAACATTTTCTGGAGGTCTGACACCCCTATAATTAATTCCTGGATTTGAGCCTCAGCTTTTTCTGCACTTGAGCAAAATATTAGAGTTTATGTTTCCAGGGAGGACCTCTGGCTTTTACGCTTCACTTTGTCATGATAATGACCTTCATTGACCTCTAATGCATCTAACCCACCCCAGCAACAGCCATCCAGTTATGGATTCCTTAAACAACTATTTCCTCTGAACCTCTCAAATGCTTTCACCAGTATCCCATCACTGTTTACCACCCGTGAAATGTTTAACAGTTACAATGCACACTCATGTCAGGCTCTGTCACTGTTCCAGCTACCAACAGTGAATGTAAACTATTTCTGAAGTCCCATCTTAGAACCTGCTTCTTAGGACCCTTCCATTCTAGTATCAATTTTAATCAATTTTTCCTGTACATGAACCAGGCATTAGACACAGATTGCTACCAGGGTGGTAATGCAAATCAAGGCAAATAAGCTTCCTGTACCTGAGGACAGTTCCTAAAACAGGACTCCACTATGAGCCATTAGCAGCAAACTCTCTTAGCAGCTGCAGAAATGAGTGCCTTGATCCTGAAGGGAGATCTGAACAACACACCACAGCACCCCCTCGAATGGTTTCCTGTTTATTGGTAGAAAAGAAATGAGGAATTTGCAACACTTGATAAGATCTTCCCCCAGCATCTCACGTGACCCGAATGGCTCTAAAGCTCACAGAATTTGTAAGCCCGATCAGCAAGACTGACAACACTGTTTCATTCCCATTTTTTATGTCCTAAGATTAAATACCATGATGCTTCTGGGAACTTTATGTGAATGTACCAATCTCATCTCAGCAATAAAATGAAGTAGTAAGGGAAGCCATCTGATGTATACAGCTGGGATTTTGAAGGGGAAACCGCGAACTTCCAACACCGTGGAATTAGGAGAGTGGCAGCAAAGGAAAGCCGAGAGGACCCGCGAGAGAAAATGAGTCTGATCTGAGAAAGATTCACCAGATGTTCCAATTATGGTGGAGAAGGATTAGGGTTTCATTTTCATCAAACAACTAGGATTTCTTTATAGTTTACAACATTAAAATTCTAGCCTAACACTCTCTTAAAGATGTTCTCTCTTTGGGCATGGTAGTTCAAGAGGCTTAGATAGAAATATGTTATGAGCCCTGGCTGGTGTAGCTCAGTGGATTGAGCTCGGTCCTTCGAACCAAAGGATCGCGGTTCCATTCCCAGTCAGAGCACATTCCTGGGTTGCCAGGCCAGTTCCTGGCAGGGGACATACAAGAGGCAACTGCACATTGATGTTTCTCTCCCTCTCTCCTTCCCTTCCCCTCTAAAGATAAGTAAATAAATAAATAAAAGAAATATGTTATGAAATCCAATTGTCATTAGATTTTACTCATTTTGGTACAATGAGATATAAAAAATAAAATTAGTAGAGGTAGTCATTTGTATGTAGTATAGTTCCACATTGAAGTTTCTGCCGAATAAAGTAGCTAATAATTAGGATCAAGACGATAACAATCATCTGAAACTTAATGTGGAAAATATAAATATTGCTGGTATTCACACTAACAACAGAAAATAAGAACAAAGCCATTAACTTATGTTCACAAGGGAACAAAGTCCACATACAATATTATTTTACTCCTCATTGCTATATTGTGAGCAGAATTTGCTGCCAGTTGGACATTATTGGGATATAACAAATTGTCCCATGGCTAAAAATATGTAATTTTTGAATGCCTAATATGTGCCAGACATAATGGGGTTTTATGTACATCAACTGTAATTCTTATAAGAATATTACAGTTCTCATAATTTTAGCTAAGGCTTAGAGACTTTTAGTATCTGTTCAATTTCACACTGTTGGGAAATAACAGATTAAGGGTTCTGGGATGAGATGATTTGTCCTGAAAATGCATACCCCTAAACACTAAGTCTTAGGGCCTCTTTAGAGTAAAAGAAACTACATACTCTATGATCAAGATTTTCTCTGAAATAATTAGATTTATGTAACCTAAAACTTTCTATCCTGAAGATGTAGTATTACTTTTAATGAAGTCTTACCCTTGATTTCTTCCTGCCTTTGCATGTACCCAGGATAGATACAAAGGTGTATTAATATTGTATATCACCCAGATACAGAATGAGTTCCATTAAACACACACACAACATATTTAATAGCGCTAGGAAAAGAGGCTGGACGGATTAGGGGCACCAAAAGAATTTCTTGCTTCAGCTCTTTCTAAACCATAATAGAAGAAGGACAAGGACCACAAAAACACCCAGCCCAGGTGGTTAATTTAATCTCCATGCAAGCATCTCAGGAAGAAGTTGCAAACCAAATCTCAATTTAAAACAAGAATACCTTTCTCATGATGAAATAAGTGGTAAGAGTTTGGAATATTTGGCTCTATTTCTCCAGAGGGGTACCAAAAGTTTAGGCAAATACAAGTAAAAAATGTCAAAAGAAGAAACAAATACACACTGTAAGTACTTCCAGAACAGTAAAACTGGAAAAGTCAAGTAGAAGTGATCTTTGAGAAGATTGTGTTTACCCTGGGAAGGAGGCTGTTATCTCCATCCTCATTACAGAGTGCATACACACGGAGGCGATGGTTTTAACGGGGTTGGTGTTGGTACACAAGATGACTCCCATGTCTGATTGTTCTGCTGATTACTGCTCCAGCCTAGTTCTTACAAAAAACAAAAAACCAACAACAACAACAAAAAACTAAATAAGCAGGAATGATAGATTTCCTGAACACGTTAAACAATTCTTCTTCCCTTGTAAATGTTCTTCTGGGAAATTAAGAAAAGGAGTCACTTGTATGTGGAAATAATATTTCTGTCCTCCCTCGATGTCAGTGGCTTTTAGATTTAATATCAGTATTTTTTCTCTAACTTGAGACGACTTCGGCCCACCCTCATGGGATTTTTTTTAGTTAATGGATTTCTATAGTCGAGAGCTACTATTTCCTGATAGAAAAGAGGAGCTGAAGAGAAAAAGGGTGCTTTACGAACTCGTAGACACAGACGTTTGATCTCCTGGCTGAGAAGTTTGAATTTTCTTCGTTTATTTTCCCTTCACCTGTCATTTCTCCTTTCAAATAATCAAGTGAATAAACATTTCATTCGATTCCAGTGTAACTCAAATTTTTATGTACTAAAAAAGATGGATCTAGATGTTGAAGTCTCTCTCACTGGAGAGAAAAAACAAGCAGAATAGCTCTGAGGAATTTAGCAGTCAGCTACACTTTTGAGAGCTGGGGAGGTACTGATAGACTGTTTGGTATTATCCAAATAAGAACCATAGGGCTAAGTAACCTACGAGATTGAATTAAAAGCATATTGTGGGATTTTTTTTTCCCACATCAGAGTGTTGATCCTTATGCAATGCAAAGAATGCAGTGAAGTTTTTATTCAATTATATAGCTTAATCTCATGAACCATTTTGAAAGATTTGGTCCAGCCCCAGCTGGTATGGCTCAGTGGACTGAGTGCCGGGCTGCGAACCAAAGAGTCACCACTTCGATTCCCAGTCAGGGCACATGACTGGGTTGAGTGGCAGGTCCCCATTAGGGGGCATGCAAGAGGCAAGCACATATTGATGTTTCTCTTCCTCTTTCTCCCTTCTCTCCCCTCTGTCTAAAAATAAATAAAATTGAGAGAGAGAGAGAGAGAGAGAGAGAAAGAAAGAAGGAAGGAAGGAAGGAAGGAAGGAAGGAAGAAAGGAAGGAAGGAAGGAAGGAAGGAAGGAAGGAAGGAAGAAAGAGGAAGGAAGGAAGGAAGGAAGGAAGGAAGGAAGGAAGGAAGGAAGGATTGGTCCAGACAACAATGATGATAAAGGAGACTTTTATTTGTAATTTAACAGCAGTGAAAGAAATAATTACCACTGAATTTTTTGCTCAGAACAAAGCATATAACTACTACCCATTATCTTATTACATGTATAGTACTACAACATAACTACTACTAACTTAACATCTGAGAAACTAAATAGAATTGCTAAGATCCATTGAACGTTGGAGGATTTATGTCTAACCCCATACACTCTCCCCAGAGAATGATGTTCAATTCCAAACAAGTGTAATATCAGAGAATATTAATTTATCCATACTAATCTAGGGTAGCAGATACAGTACAACAGGGATTAACTAAAATCTTTACACTTAATAATAAAGGTAATAAAAGAATTTTGCACCTTACATTTACTTTTCTTGAAACGTTTTATTTGGTTCAGGAAAGTGGAATTTTTCAGACATAAATTTTATTTTCCCTGAGTCTCAAGTCATTCTTATAGCTTTCTATCATTTAAAAAAAAGAAACTTTGATTGACTTCTTTTTTATGCCCATGTTGTTCGCTAGGTGTTATTAATCCCTAATGTATTAGGAGCTTTCCTTAGGAAAATGACTCCAATCCTGGGTTAGAGGTAAAAAAAATGGTCTCTAACTTACAAATTAATCTGTAGTGTAAAAAGCGTCCTAAAATCAGTTGATTTGAACTTGGAAATAATGTCCCCAGAGAAACAATCTTGTAAGTGGTGGCTAAGTCTCAGTTCACTTATACAACTCACAATATAATGAAATTTACCACAGTACCTTTCCACCATACATGGTGCTGATTTAACAGTGTTGAATGAGTTAAACAAGGAGGCCATAAGACTCTATGCCTGAAATGCCTCAAGTTTAAAAAGCCAAAACCTAAGGACAACCAGTCACAAACAGCCAACTAGGCTTTCCCAAATAAGGCAACTGCTTAAACTATAGCCAATTAAATAATTTCCTTGCGTTGTTTTCACCTCTTCTCTATCAATGTTTTCCTCAGTTCGTGGTGGTGCAGTGCTCCTAACCAATTCCAGTTGGGTGCTGCCTAATTGGAATCATTGATTTCTCAAATAAACTCTTAAAAATTTAATATATACCCTAATTGGTGTGGCTCAGTGGTTGCACATGTCCTGCAAACTGAAGGGGTGCCAGTAGTACACCAGTTCCATTCCTGGTCAGGGCACACGCCTGGGTTGAGGGCCGGGTCCCTAGTTGGGGGAACGAGAGAGGCAAGCGCACACTGAGGTTTCTCTCCCTCTCTTTCTCCCTCCCTTCCCCTCTGTCTAAAAATAAATAAATAAAATCTTTTTTAAAAGGGTAATATGCTTCAGTTTATCTTTTAACAATAGTAAAGTATATTCACCGCTCCAGGTAGGGGACAGAAACACAATGATCTCAGGCCCACAGTAAGAGCAGGCAATCTGCCTACTCTGGTCCTGATGACTCAGAATGGGATCCAAGTATTTGCAAGAGCAGAAAGTGCTGGCTGCTCTCCTGGGAGCTGCCCCATGGAGGAGAGACAGCTTCCCAACCAGGGCTTCAATAGTGGCTTCCTCCCCGTCTCCCCCGCCCCCTCCCCTGCCCCCTGCACAGGCAGCCTCTCCAACCAGCAACCCAGAAGACCCTTGACAGTGCAAACTAGATCTTGCTTCTTCCCATCCCCAAGCTCTCCAAGGTTTTACATCATCCTTTGAAAAAACTTCTAAGTCTTTCTCATGAGCTGCCTAATTTGGCCTCAGCCTGCTTCTATGACCTCATTTCCTGCTACTCTCCCCCACTCGCTCTGCTCTAGCCACTTTAGCCTCCTCGCAATTCTTTAAATATGTCCAGCATGTCCACACTTGAAGGCCTCTGCACTGGATGATGTCTCCCTACCTGGAATGTCTTTCCCCCAGGTAAAACACGATTTCTTCCTCATTTAGCTTCTGTCTCTGCTCTGAGGTCACCTTCTTAGCCAGGTCTTATCTGATCACCATAGAATAGCTCTCGGGTCATTCTCAATCAATTGCGTACCTTCAATTTTTATCACAGCACCTATTATTGCCTGCCTTATATTACATATTTGTTTATCTTCCTTAATATTGAAGTGGAATAGGATTTGTCCCCACAAAATATGCCTCTTTGGGATATTGACTACTTTAAGTGGGTTATTTTTAAGGCCCAGAAGGCTCAGGATGAACCTTTGACCTTCTCCCTAACTGCCTAAAAGAATTTAAGGCAGGAGGCCTGTTCCAGGAAGGTGCTATCACCATGGATAACCACAGTGTAAGACGAGGGGGTGTAATAGACAGGAAGGAACCCAGCAAGGCCCCTTGGATCAAAGTCCTCTTGTGTCTCACTGTGTCTTGAGTGCCCAGCAAACATTTGTTTCCTAAACATTAACTCTTTTGTCTCCCTCTGCGTTGCCTTACCTCCCTTTGAAGTGACCAGACCCCTGCCTTCTTCTTCTTAGTCCAGAATGACATATATACCTCATTTTGCCTTGCCGTCTTTGGGATTCTTTATGTTTGTGTGAATTCCTCAGATTAAATCATGATTTTCTCCAGTTAATCTGCTTATACCATTTTAATTGTTCAGTCAGTCATAAGAACCAAGAGGGGGATGGGGGAATTTTTCCTCTTCCACAGTACTGTAAACTCCATTAGGGTAGGGAACTAGTTTTGTTGACCAATGTATTTCTAAAACAGTGCATTGCACATAGCATGCATTCCATATAGTATGCATTCCATCCATATTTGTTAAACGAATGAAAAGCCCAGCTCTCTCAAAAAAATTGCTCACAAATCACAGCCTGCCTCCATTTAAAATTGGTTTCTATCATTTTAGTATATATACCAGCCACTACAAAGGAAAGATAAGTTAGCCGAATAGGAATAGTCAGCCATACAATAACCAAAACATTCCTCTGAACAAAGTACATTCTAGAAAAGTAACAACCAAAAAAATTTTTATATCAAAGTATAGAACCTGAGGACGAGAAAAGGGGTTGTATGGAAAGTAACCTCACAGAGTAATCAGATCATAAATTCTTAACTGGGCAGAGCATGGTGGGTAATCATGCCCCAGGCATATAACTTTTTTAGTAAAATATATATCTTTGTCTTAAGTAAGTGCTGTCCATTGTTTTGGGGCATCTAGGTTAACTACCCACAAAAGAGCACGTTAATCTTGTTAACTACCCTGTATTCCAATCCCTGCCTTGCTTTCTCCCACCTATAGGTAAACTTCCTTTGTTCTCTCCTTAATCTCAAAAGCATGAAATAACTGCAAAACTGTTATTTATCATCAGTTTGGCTTCAATAAACTCATAAAAATTTTCTACAAGTTTATAAGTTTCTTACATCAACAAACCTTTCATCCTGTCCCTTGGACCCAAAATGCAGCCAGAGGACCTAAAGCTATCCATAACTGCACTGGTAGTCATCTCAGGCCCTTGGCTCCGATGGAAAATACGTCAGGCTACTGGCATTCCCAGAGGCAAGGTCTTTTCCTTCAACAGAGTTTATTTACATGGCCTTCAGGGTTTAGAGAGACACAATAGCAGTAGTCATGGTTGCTGCTTATCGAATAACAGAAATTAGAGCTGAGACACCTAAGAAATTATTTAATTACCCCCTAAATTTATGTTTGAGCAAATCAAGGTCCTGGAGAAGTGGCTAAAGGGTACCAGAACATGATGCCCCTCAAAAAGCCTCTCTGACAGACGTACTATGTGGAGCTAAAAGCCATTGAGAACCAGCAGAAACAGAAAAGGCTCTAAAAACAAGACACGGGTTTTCCTTTTGTAAAAGAAATTTGCTTTTGTAAAGGACATTTCATTTGTAAAGATGTCCTCCTCCCATACCGGGAACAGAGAGATTCTGAACGACTTACCAATGGAGAAGAAAATGACGAATTTGCACAAGAAACATACTAAACAACCGTTGTTGACCATGCTTTTCCTGATCACTTTCCCCAAAACTCTCCTCCCTCACCCAGAGGCCCAAAAGCCCTGCTCCTTTGTTTAGCTGAAGATGGTGCAGAAGCTCAAGTTCTAACAACCTCTTTGGGCTATTCACGGGCTGCTCCTTTGTGTCTGTGTGATACACGTGTTAATAAACTTCTGTGTGTGTCTCTCTTGTTAGCTTGTCTTTTGCTGCTCTGATGTATGGGCCGCAGTGAAAGAACCTAAAATAAATAAAGGGAAAGTATTTTTTTCTTCTGATATTGCTGATGAGTCATCATAATTTTATTAAGTATAAATGGGTTTTGTTTAGCAGGCATTATTTATCATTTTCCCAATGTTGTTCATTCAGGAGCATAAATTTGTGCTACACTATTCAGTTGTTTCTTTAATGACCCACTCTTTAGAACCTGGCTTGGTGAAAAACTGTTGACTTTTGTCAGCCCAGGTACCCTCCCTCCCTTTCTCCCTAGGCACACGCACCTAGAAGTCAAGGGGTTAAAACCCCTTGGAAATATCTTTAATTTAAAAAAACGGTAATAGGTTTGTGTGCTCGTTTGGACTAACAGCCACAAGAAGGAAATCACACAGCACCCATTCACCATTATAGAATTTGCTTAGCCAAGGGCCTGTTAGACTGCAGGGGCAGGGCCTTAGGGAGAATAAACCACGACAGCACAAATAATAGCACACATAAGAGTCACAAGATGTACAGCTTCTACTCCTGCACATCAAGCTAACCTAGAAACATGCATTGTTAAGATGTCTTTCAGCCCACAAATCGAAGGACCAACTGAAACTAAGGGTCTGGATTTAATGTATGATTTTGACTTGATATGGAGCCACAGCACTCTATTCAGTCTCTTCACGGCCTGCCCTGTGAGCCTGAGCCGCCTGAGCCGGTTCCCATACTAGTCATTAACCCCCTGAGGCAGCAGGAAACAATGGCCATGCGTTGTTTGGATCACAGTTTAGGAGTTTCTGTCACGCTAAAGATAATACTGTGCTCTAAGCTGTATTTCAGGTCCTGAGCCTGAAAGTGGAACAGCCCCTGGCCATGTCCCCATCAAGCCAGACTGAGGGGCGCTGAAGCTGACCTCAAGACCTGAAATAATGATTTACTGCCCTTAACTCACTCTGACTGGTTAGAAAGACCCATGACCCAACCCCTTAGTCACGATGACTTGTGATTTTTGCTGTACAAAACTTCTTGTCTGTAAACCACCCAGGAGTTTGAGCTTTTGAACATTATCTTCCCATTCTCCGGGGTGGTACTATTCATAATAAAATAGCCAATCTTTCTCCACCACAGTTCTTGGTGTTCAGTGTTTGGCTCTGATAGAGCTGCATGGATGAACTTGCTCTGTGCCATAACACAACCTCTGAATCATTTACTTTTTTCTCCTCCTGAACCCAACTCCTTGGATGGAATGGAAACCTCGTGGCTACAGAAGTCAGCGTCTGACTTAGTCTAGTTAACCGGAGCGCAGACTAGCCCTGTCCACAGTAACTGATTCACAAATGAACACATGACCCAATTGGATCTATCACAGGACTTTGAAGTCCTAGTTACAAGAGTAAACAGGAAAACAAAATTCAAGAACACAAGATAAGCCTTGATCCACAGTCATCCACAGAAGGAAAGTCTGCCTGAAAATGATTCAACAGATTTGAAAGCAGAGACCACGATGGAAAGAAACTAAGAGGTTAGGTTCTTTAGATCCAGTTATGTCTACGTGTGACTCTTCCTGTATTCAGGTCAATGCACTGAGTTGAGTATCATGTGCCACAAAAAAACACACTGCCTAATAAATAAGCTGCAGAGGGTGCTAGCTGAATTTACAGAGGAAAAACAAATAGTATGGGGATATTATCTTGAAAGTGATCTGAGCACACAAGAATAAAGCTTTTCACATTCATTCACCTTCAACAAAGAAGCTAAAACTACAAGCAATACAAATATACAGTCAGCAGGTTTCTTCATTCTAGTTTAAAGTAAGGACCCTACTGCCTGAGTTTTAATCATCTGCACACTTTCTTCTCTCCCAACCTCCAGCAGAAATAACTGCCAATAAATTGTTCTAGAAAGATTTCTTTATAGTCTATTTCTATTGGCTGATGAAAAAGTTTTTATTACAAAACAATACTGTAATAAAAAATACTGCAGCTGTGAAAAATAAGGATAAATTTGGAGATTTGTTTTTATTCCTAAAGCAGAAAAATTAGTAACTGTAACAACTGCATACATAATCATCCACTGATCCTCTGACCCCAAAATGTAGCTGCAAAAAAAAAAAAAATACTGTCATGAATACCAGCTTTTGGCTGAGGGGAATAGTTGTGCTGGCCAGAATTTTCCCTTTTCTCTCTGTGGGGTCATTCACCTGATGGAATTGGCTGTAATAAAAACCAGAAAAACAAAATGGAAAAGTTGCAATGAGGTAAGCACTTGTCAAATTTAACCTTATTTAAAAGAGCGGGTTTCCCTGGCCAGTGTGGCTCAGTTGGTAGGAGGTCCTCCTGCAAACCAAAAGGTAGTGGGTTTGATTCCTGATCAGGGCACATGCCTCAGTTTTGAGTGCGGTCCCCGGCAACTGATAAATATTTCTCTCTCATACATCAATGTTTCTCTTTCTCTCTTTCTCCTTCCCTCCCCCTCACTCTAAAATCAATAAGCACATTCTTGGGCAAGGATAATGAAAATTTAGAAGGAAATAAAAATTGTTTAAAAAATAAGTTTGAAAATAAATAAAAGAGGGGATATAGTAAACATCCTTTTCTAGCAACACATTTTCCCATCTGGAGGAGCGCTGCAAGGTTTAATGCGTTCTGAGTCTTCTCTGGAAGGTGACTTACAATCCATGAGTCATCTGACCTAGTCATCTACTCTCACCAAAAACTCCAACATTTATTTGTAGTTTGACTGGAGACTGAGTCATGGCTTCCTTGATTATCCAGTCCTGTGTCCATACAGAAACAAAATTTATGCTTATAAATGTTAATGTAAAAAGTTACACCATGCCAAAGGATTCAAGAGAGAAAGAGGCACTCTCGCCTAGTGGTAAATGGATGCCGATGTGTTCTTGTTATGAATTAGTGAAAAAGCTTTGTCACTTCTTCAGTTACATTTGTAAAAACAGCAAAAATGAATTAAATGCTCCATTCATTCAAAAGTGGATTGACATAGTAAAGATGTTCATTCTCCCCAAATTAATTTATAGTTTTAATGTAATTCCTAGCAAATTGACAACAAGGTTTTTTATAGATATGAACAAGCTTATTCTAAAATTTATACTGACACAATACAGCTAAGACAATGTTCCAAAAGTGGAAAGAATCATGCCACCCAATGTTAAGGCTTGCTACATAGTTACAGTAATAAAGGTAATATGGTACTAATGGAGGGACTGACACATAGAAAAAGGGAACAGAACAGAGAACCCAGAAATAAGCCCACAAAATATGTCTGACTGATTTCTGCCAAAAGTGCTTGAGAAATTAGACAGCTATTGGGAAAAAAAAAGAGTTTTGCCCTAAATCTTATACCTTATGCAAAAATTAACTTTAAAAAATCATATGCTATACTTAAATGTAAAACTATAAAATTTTTAGGCAAAAACAAGAAAAAATCTCCAGGACCAAGAGCAGTCTCAGACAAAGTATTTGCAAACCACATATATGACAAAGAACTTATATATAGAATGTACAAAGAACCTCAAAATTCAACAGTACTAGGTTCCATATCTGCAGACCTACTCCCCAGAAAACAATAACTAGTAAAATCACCCCGAAAAAGGTCTCTGGAAATAACATTGATTTAAAAAAAAAAGTCTATAAAATTCAGTAAGAACAGCAAGAGTCTGTGGCATTTGACCTACATCCCATCTTCCCATAACTTCCTCCCAGCTCAACAGGACAGAATTTCCACCACAGGGGAGTGCAGCAAAGAATAGTCATTCCTCTCTCTCTAGTTGACAGCCCGGGGCTGTGGTATCCCCGAGAGGGGCAGGTGCTAGCATTACTCATCTTTCCCCCAGAGCTTTGTGGTGGAGGCTGAATTCAGGCTGGAGGTCAGGGCTCCCTTCTCCACCCAGCTCCTTTGTAGAGATTCTACCTCAGGCAGGGCACTTATTGTTGTGGGAATGCAGAGAAACTGGATTCCTCAGATATGGTGGTTGGGATGTAAAATGGTAGAGTCACTTTGGAAGAGAAGTGGGCAGTTTCTTTCAAAACTAAATATGCACTTAGCATGCAACCCAGCACTCACACTCTTGGGCATTCGTCACAAAGCAATGAAAATTATATTCACACAAAAACTTATCCATGAATATTCAGAGCAGCCTTATTCTTAATAGACAATAGCTGGAAACAGTTCATATGTCATTTCATAGGTTAAACAAATTGTGGTGCAGCATAATGTGGAATACTACTCAGCATTGGAAAGGAATTGATACATTAAACTTAGATGGATTTCAAGAAAATCATACTATAAAAAAAGTCCATCTGAAAAGGTTACCTAGTGTATGATCCATTGATACAGCATTCTTGGCAGAACAGAACAGTGGGTAACAGAGTCGTGCGTGGCTGTGGCTACAAAAAGGCAGCCCGAAGGATCTCTGATGGAACTGTTCTGTACGTTGCAGTCACGCAAATATGCCCATGGGATGAAATTGCATAGGACTGATTACACGCACACCACAGATCAACGTCTGTAAAACTGGGGCAATCCGGATGAAAGCGATGGCCAGCATCAGTGTCCCTTTCCTGTTTGGGACACTGTCCTGCAGCAACGCTGGGGTTCCTGTGGGGGAGAACTGGGTGAGGGGTTTATGGCAGCGATTTTCAACCTTATTCATCTCATGCATACATAAACTAATTACTACAATTCTGTAGCATTCCAAAAACTGTATTTTTTTTTTTGCTGGTCTGACAAAAACAATAGGTATAATTTTGATTCATTCTCATCAGATGGCTATTGTCATGCTGGCTGTTGTCATTTTTTTATTTGGCAATCTAAGGGGAAAAGGGTCAGTGTCCCTGACTAAACAGTCATATATTGCATGTTTTCAAAATTCTTGTGGCACACCAGTGTGCCTGCCAAGGTACAGTGGTTGAACATCATTGGTGTATGGGATTTCTCTGTATTATTTCTTACAAATGCATATGAATCTACACTTATCTCAAAGTAAAACTTTTTTAAAATAAAAGTGAATAGAATGTCATACAAAGTTTTTTTAATATATTTGTTTCAGGCATACAGCATAGTAGTTAGACAATGATATAATTAATGAGGGATTCCCCTGATAATTCTAGGGCCCACCTGGCACCATACATAGTTATTACAGTGTTATTGACTATATTCCCTGTGCTGTACATCCCTGTGGAATGTTGTACAAAGTTAAATGATCAGATGGTTTTTTACATAAACTTGGCTGAGATCATCACATCGTCATCACAGCCAACTATTTGCACCATAGATGTTTGAGTCTACTACTTCTAACCCTTGTCCCCTGGTATCGAACTGGTAGAGGAACTTACATTTCTGGACTTGTAATGTAATGCACACACCCCTGATTGAGAAACTTACGTTCATGACAGGTTTTGCCACAGAGGTCACTTGGACTGTGTGCAACGCACACGGTCCAATGTTGTGGGTGTGAGATCAAATTCTGGCTTTGTCTCTTGCAAGATCTGTGACACTGAATATGTCATTAACTCTCACAAAGTCAGTTCTGCAGAATGGTGTAATGATAATAACCTCGGACAGAATTTTGTGAAAATTAAATGTGATAAAATATGTAAACAAGTGCCAGTTATTGCTATTAAATAGAAAATAGAGCCGTAATGGTACTTCACACCTCACCTGATCAAGTCCCTGGATTAAATCGATGAGAATCTGGGGCCAGCAGAAGTGGCTACCCAAGAGTAGACAGTCACCTGTCAGGTGAGGAGTAGGGGCAGTTAGTTGTCTTTTCTAAGGCATTTTGAAAGACCAGGCCCATTTTTATAAGAGAAAGATTTTAAGCATTTAATGGGCATCGACTTTTATTCTACAACTTTTTGATCTCCCATGCACCCGAGTGAGGCTATACATGGCATCGTTGTTTCATAAATGAGGACAGATTCAGTTACTAAAGAAAACTGCATAAATTCTAACAATATACATTTATTTCACATACGATTTTTTTGTTACTCTCCATTTGAAAACCAGCACAGCTTTCTTTCCTCTATTCCCTCCGTCTCAACAGAAAGAGAGCAAAGTTCAGTACTTACAGACTTTGTGTCTAAATTTTCCTCTGTCAAGGTATAGTCAAGGACCTCAGCCAATTTTTATTTGATTAAAATCCAAATTGTGTCAGTGTAGTCGTTGTCTTTACCTTTGAAAAATGGTCTTTTTGGTTTTGTCCCTTTATGGAAACTGACCAGATATTAAACTGACATGCTTTTCTTGAAGAACATCTGGACATTTTTTTATTCCTATTCTACTTCTGTAAAGTCATTCTAAATAAATTAGTACACCTAAAATTAATGGCACCCCATTAATCTCAAGTTTTAAAAAAATCACCAAGACATTCTTCAGTCTTAGAAACTGAAAGGAGAAGAGTGATTCACGCCAAGATTCCCTATTCTTGGGGAAAATGACGGGGGTGAGGCAAAGGTGCAGGCCAGTTGTAGGTAAATCAGAGAGGGGCAGACTTACTCAGGGGAGAGGGGAAGGGCTCAACCAGTGGCTGGAAGACCCTTGGGAGAGGAGAAAGTACACAGTTCTCAGAAGAGCTCTGTGAAACCGACAATGCACCTAACATTGGGTGTGTCTTGCACTTAGGTGTTATTTCCAGGTGCACAAAAATCCTGTTGAAATTGATAAAGAGAAAACTAATTTTAAAAAATCAACATAGGGATTGAGGATTCATCTTTAAAAAAAAACTTTAGGATTTTCTTTTACAGCAGTGTTTTAGTTCTCCAAGTCTACCTGTCTTAAGGCTTTCATACTGATTTATAGACCTGAGTTTTCAAGTTCTTACCTGAGCCAATAATAAAAAGCATGTTTAAGAGGATGCCTTTTTCTGAGCTCCTGGACCAGGAATATATTCATCTTTATTTCTCCATGTTCTGATTACCTTATATAACTTTATATGTTTTATTCTTTAACAAGTTTCTTCTGTAAGCTGGGCCTGCTGAAATAACTTTATCTCCCCAAGAGTTTCACACACCACAATATCAGCTTTTCTGGACTTTATTACATCACCACAATTCTCCGGGGATTTGTAATAAAAAGTTCTACATGTATAGCACTTTAAATTTTTCAAAGCACATTAGCCCATATAATTCATCTTGTGATTCTTTATAGATGGTCATTTCTTTTGCTGTTTAAAGGTAAGGTTGAAAACAGGCAAAGAGACTGCCTGCATTCTCAGAGTGGAGCTTGGACCAAACCGAAGGCATCCTTCAGCCCCTCTGGCTCAGCTCCTTCCCGGACTGGTAACCAGCACTCATAACCAGCTGCCCCAGCTCTCCTGATGCTGTCTGTATCAGTCCATTGGAAACAGAGCCCACCTGGACAGTCTACAGAGGTGAAATGCTGCGTCTCAGGAACGATGTGCTCACAGGTCCTGGGGGTGTTTGAACAGACAGAAACTGAATGGCCAATCAAAGTGAATTCAGTCAAATGGAATGTTAGAGACAGGAGGACCTTGAGGATCATTTCTAACTGAAATTCTGTGATTACAGCAAAATACCTTCCTCAGTCGAAACTACAACTTATTTTAGTAAATTACATTCTCTTTGTTTTTCTTCCTTACAAACTGTGATTGTTAAAAAGAAAAAGAAATGCTGAAGGAGTTGTACAAAAAAGCACTATGGAAGATAAATTTTTGCCTCCCTTTCGAGTCAATGTTACACTACATTAATAAATCAGTCATTGTTTTTCCTACCACCGGTTTGTCCTTGCTGCAATCCACCCTCCATGCCAGCACCATCCAGCAGGGTTTCCTGCGTCAGGGAAGGGTCTAATGCAGTCTAATAGCTTTGCAGCCATACGTAGCATTGAACTATTTAAGCACACACAATGTGGCTATAGCAACTGAGTACCTTATTTTTTAATTTTATTGACATTTAATTTTAGCTCATTTTAATGTAAATAGCCATATGTGACTATTGGTTACCATATTTTATGACACAGTTTTAAAAACAACTCTGTTCCCTTCCTTAAACACCTGTTAACTTGCTCCAAACCCATAGAATGTATAACACCAAATTCCAATGTAAAATGTGGACGTGGGTGATAATGATGTGTAATACAGGTTCATCAGTTGTAACAAAGGTACCAACCACTCTGGTGAGGGATGTCAACGACGAGGGTAGCTATGCATGTGAGGTGGGGGGCAGGGGGTCCATGGAACTCTCTGCACTATCTGTTCAATTTTGTTGTGAACCTAAAACTGCTCTAAAAAAATAAAGTCCGTTAAAGTTCTTCTGCTTCCCATTTGCCCATATTAATCTTTCTCAAACTTCCCTACCAAAATACTACTGACAGAGGCTAGAGAGCTATTGCTAAGATATCTGGGGGTAGGAATTAAATTAAAGCTAGACAAGTTGGAAATTAATTCGGAGTGTCTTTTTTATCTTTAAATATGTGAGAATTTTGCTGTCCTCTACATGATATAAACAAATTTCCTGCCTCCACTGATAATGAGTGAGAAGCTATTGCATTAATTAAATCTCTCATGAAATTAACTACTAACAATTTGAGAAAATCCAGCTGAATGAAAGACTCAGGCTGCTTTTGCCGCTGCTGCAGATATCAGATTTGACACCCAATCCATCTTCCTTCTGGGTGTGAGTGTCACAATATTTGGAGAACTGAGATTCACAGAAGAATGTGGATACAATTGGCAACAGATTTTTTTTTTCATTACTTTTTGAGCTGTGTCAGAATAATCATGGCAGGAATGTTGCCAAATGTGATGATGGGTGAAAAATAATTTTAGGTGTAAAAATACTATGATATTTTTGTAACTGTGCTCGTTTGCAGAGAAGTCAAAACTCTGGTGTCATCTGGTCAATGACACAATGTCTTTTATTTTCAAGGGAAAAACGTGTTAAATCACTTGTCCAGTGTATGAATGTGGTGAATATTATTCGTTATTTTATCATAAATATTATAATTTTCATCACAAAGTATGTTAAATATTTAAATTCACTTCGGGAGTTACTATTTTTCAATAAAATAAATAACATTTGTAACATAAAAATTAATATTAAACACAGAAGGATAAAATAAGTTACTGTTCTTAATTTCTGTAATTGAATCCAACCACCTACGAAACCCCATCCTACTAATAAAGGGAGGGAAAGGGTCACTTAAATTTACCATTCAAAGCTAACTTACATGGTCTTGCTTAAAAGTCTTCTTTAAGAAAATATTCGGTCAATTCAAAGTATACCTTTCTATGAGGGCTTTTCTCCCTTCTTCCTCCTCCTTTCCCTAAGGCGAAGTCAGCTTTCACAGCAGTGAGGCAGGGGCCTCTCATTTATCTAACCTTGAAGAGGCCATCAAGCAAGCCTCCATTTGCTTAGGGATTATGCTCCTCATTACACTGCTTCTAGCGATGACGTCTCCATTTAGTTGTAAGATTTATTGTGATTTTTCCTTCATAATGTTTACATTAAAAAAAATAATGATGCAACCATAATGGCTGCAAGAGATACCGTGCTCTGAACTCATTTGCCGCTCCGCAATGACAAGCTCCGAATTTAACATCAAAGTATCTCTCTCTCTCTGAATATCTCTTTCTGTTTAGTAATTTTATGCATTTTCCTAGCTGTGGAGGAAGGGGTGCTCTCACCTTCTTCGCTGCAATGGGCCGCAGGGACGAAACCCACCTCCTCGATATCAGTTGCGCTACGCTTTCCTCACTACCGCGAACATTGTTGTTGCGGTCTCAAATGTCCTGTTTCTGTCCACTGATCCATCTTCCTGGTTGTCTTTATGATTTTAATTTAGACATTTAAAATGCAAATTGTTGACAAAAGAAAACGCACCTAAAGCTTCCCCCGCAACTTCTAAACTTACTTGTTATCAGAGAATACATCACAAAAATGTGGAGCTAAGCATAGCCAGTTACCACACATTGATAAACTGTTTCTTTCACTGCAGTTGTCAAAGACATAGATCAGATTTGTAAACCAGCTATGTTTGTGTATATGACAGAAATTTAAGAAAAATAAGAATACTGACTCAGAAACTGGTAAACATGTTTCTCAAGGAGACTAAGACTCTGGGTGAACCTCCTGGGGCTCAAGGACAAAGCTCATATTTTCCAGGCAGCCTTTCTCATAGACCAGAACCAGGTACCTCGATCTTTGACACTGACATATGCAGTGGACAGTGCGATGCTCCCCCAGCAGTCCCTCTCAAGGGTAAGCTTTGGCCCGCACTGCTGGATGTGGTGTCAGCAGAGTTTTCAGCTGTCGACTCCTTCACGGTTGATCTCAACTGCAGAGAGCCGCCTTGCCCAACCTCACACCCTTCCCAGGGAGACCCGCATCCATGGATCCTCGCAGGCCCGGTCACTCCAGTCCAGTGCAGCACGATGCTAACAGTGCATTTTAGTTACAGGTCACTCTGTGGGGTCTGCAGAAGTCAGCATGGGCTGATTTGCAGCTGAACTTCTCCCTCAGCTCAATCCTACATTCTTTTCTTTCTATCCACAGTAAACATCCTGCACACGAACCTGTCTCAGTGAGGCTGCCTTGAGAACTCAACCTGCATGATCTTATCTTCCTGAATGAAATATTAGTGTCCTGTTTCTTACGGCGCTGATGCCACCATCACACGAAACACCCAATTTTCCAGTCACTCACTCTGCATAAAATGTTACACCATCTAGCCCTGACTGGTGTAGCTCAGGGGGTTGGGTGTCATCCTGCAAGCTGAAAGATCACTGGTTTAATTCCCTGTCAGGACACATCCCTGGCTTGCAGGCCAGGTCCCCAGTTGGGGGCACACAAGATGCAAACAATAGATATTTCTCACATCAATGTTTCTCTCTCTCCTTCTCCCTCCCTTACCCTCTCTCTAAAAAATAAATAAATGAAAACTTTTTAAAAAATATTACACCATCTAGCCCAATGGTTCTCAAAAACTTGAAAGGATTTTTTTGAATGTTAGTGTCCAGACCAATTAACTCTAGGGTGGGTCCCTGGAATCAGTATTTTTTAAAAAGCTCTCCACGGGATTCTAAAATGCAACCAGGAGGGAGAACATTCTAGGCTTTCAGAAAAATATACAATTACAATTAACCAAAGCAGAAGAAAAGGATTCCGCTATGCATGCTTGTGCTTAAATATGCCGAAACACATCCCTAAGCTGCCAGCCATCCTACACACACACACACACACACACACACACACACACGTCACCTCTGCATTTGCTTATGTTCCAGCCAGTGAGCCATTTGGGCTCCAGGTGAAGGCCAGTTTCTCCATCTGGCATTGAAGCCCATCTTCTCGAGGATTCCTCTCTGGAAGAGCCCCTCTTGCTTCTGCAGCATTATTTTCTTTTTCCTTTCTCTCTGTTCCAGTATTCCCACTAGCATGCAGATGCAGAAATGTTTCCATTCTCTCCTGAATGACTAAACTTAATCCACATTCTACTCCAGCCTTCCAGCCTTCCAGCTACTGCTCCATTTCTTTGCTCCATTTTTTAGGAAAACTCCTTCAAAGAGTTGATGACATGTGCTTTCTCCATTGTCTCACCTCCCATTCTGTCCTGAACCTACTTTAATCAGGGTTTTTTTTAATTGTTATTCAGTTACAATTGTCCCACCTTCCCCCCACCACCCTGCACTTGCTCTCCCCTACCCTGCCCCCTCCTCCAATCCCTGTCAATCCCCACGCACTGTTTGTGCCCATGAGTCCTCTATTTCTGTTCCTTGACTTGCCCCTACCCCTTCTTTACCCCATTATCCCCCTCTCCCTTCTGGTCACTGTCAGTTTGTTCTTTATTTCCATGTCTCTGGTTTTATTTTGCTCATTTGTTTGTTACGTTGATTAATTTCCTCTTATAGGTGAGATCATGTGGTATTTGTCTTTCACCGCCTAGCTTACTTCTCTTAGCATAATGCTCTCCAGTTCCATCCATGCTGTCATGAAGGACAGGAGCTCCTTGTTTCTTTCTGCTATGTAGTATTCCATTGTGTAAATATACCATAGTTTTTTAATCCACTCATTATACCATCCCTCCAACCAAAGCTGCTCTTTTCGAGGTTCCAGGGGCGTCTACATTGCCAAGCCCAGTGGTTAATTCTCAGTCTTCCTATCACTGAGCCTATCAGAAGCCTTTCACTTCCTTCTCATGGAACTGTCTTCACTCAGGGCCCTGGATAACACACCCTTTTAAGATTCTCTTCTTACCCTAGTGGACCCTCCTTCTCGGTCTTCTTTGCTGGTTCCTCTTCCTCTTTGCAGCCTCTACATGTTATTTCGTTGAAGCTCATCTCTTCTCTTTGCTGCCTGTATTTGCTCATTAGGTTATTATCCCAGCATTATGGCTTTAAATACTATGTATAAGCTTGAGATTCCCAAATGTAAATTCCCAATGCAAACTATTCCTCTGAACTCCAAGCTTATGCATCCCAAGTACATATTTCAATTTCCATTAGGACATCTGTTTGTCTTGTCACATTTACCATGTCCCAAACCAAGTACACTTCCTCCCCAAATCTGCTCCTTTTGTAGTCTTCCCAATCTCAATAAATAGCAATTCCAACCTAGAACTGTTCTATTTCGATTCCACCTCACAAATTCTGTTAGCTTTACCTTTAAAATATACACGGATAATGCCACTTTTCATTACCACCTTGCTGCCACACTTCATAAGCAACATCATCTCTCAAAATAAATTCCAGTGTCCCCAGGGGTTTCTAGGCATACTCTTCTGGCCCTACTTTCATCTCCTTCAGCTCTCCTCCATGAGCATCGATCTCATAAAATCCAGCATCCCATTGTACTGGGTAATTTCAGTCTCTCCCACTAGATTAGGGAGCAGGTTCTTAGTTATCTCTTTATCCTTATTCAAAGTGCGGTGACTGAACACCAATTTAAGATTTCGATAAATGGTAAGGGGATGAATAATGAATGAATGATCCAACAATGTTACAATATTGACTATAATGGATAAAGAGATATATCAATCGCTTGACAGAAAATTCAAGAGGTTATTATTGGCTACATTCACTCTGCATGCCAACTGGAAAAGAATTTCACACTTGCTTTGAAGTATTCATTTTTCTCTTTGATTCAGTGGATAGAATTGAATTGTCTTTCTTCTCTTTCAGAGACCGATTAATTTAAACAAAGGGCATGTGTGGTGACCCTCTCAGCACATTGACCCAGTGAGCTGACTCCAATAATTCAATATGTACAAAGAAAGCCTGTTGAAGCAAGGCAAGAGCTCAGCCAACAAAACGAGCCCTAAAAGTGTAGAAGGCCCCTAATAACCTATATATTTTTAAATTACGTTAAAATTGTTTATAGAGAAATCAGGTAGCTGTTACATATTCCTGGATAATTTAAGTTGGCAAATATAATCTTTTCAAAGTTTTGCACATTTTTATTTTTAAATTAGGCTGAGTTAATATTAGTTCAGAGAGGCTTACACCTGGTCCAAAATTAAAATTAATGTGCATTTCCCTAATGAGAGTGACTTCATGATTTGCATTCACATTAATTCTCAATAGGCTTGCTTAAAATTGTTTTGAATTAGAGTTTCATAATTAGGATTTAACATTTAAATCATGTTCAGGAGACTGTGCATATGGTTAAACAGACTGTCAGAATAAATTATGAACTAACGAAATAGTAATCTATTACTTTAAGGCATTTGGTAAGTTATACTATAGTTATCCCTTTACATTTGCTTACAAAATATTCTCTTGAATTTCTTGAACACCACTCCACTCCACCTCTTCTGACCCACAACACTTGCTTACTGTCACCATACTACCCCAGGGCCGCAACCTATGGCATTCTATGGGCCAATGACATGAGGAAGAAATGTAATAAAAACCTAATGTATTTGCTATGCTCTCACTAACCTGAGCTTCGCTCTCTTTTCCCCAACTATAGTTTAGCCTCCAGTAATTCTTTTTTCAACTTATCACCTCCCCAATATTCTATTTAGAAATTGGCAAATAATGCAAGATCTATTACACATTTGCTTTTGAATAACACAAGATCTTTTTACACATTTGCTTATGAAATTTGAGCACTGTTTTATTGGTTATCATGCCTTCTAATCCTTTCATCTTCCAGTCTTCTCTAACTTGACCACTTCCTAGCTTGGTCGCCTTGCTTCTGGCAAGAGGTTTCACCGCCTCAGCACTATCGACATTTGGGGCCAGACAGCTCCTTGCTGTTGGGAGGCTGTCCTGTGTGTTGTGCAATGTTGAGCAGCATTCCTGATCTCTGCCCATTGTCACATGCAGGTAGCAACTCTTCCTACCCCCACCCTGATTGTGACAGTCCAAAATATTTTCAGACATTATCAAATGTCTTCTGGGGAGGCAGAGGGACAGGCAAACCGGCCCAAGTTGCTTTATGATAACTGAAGTTAAAGGTCTTTCCAAATGACACAGCTACTAAGGATCCCTGGGACTCAAATTCATATCATTTTAATCCACAATGCATTCTTCTTCCTAAAATGAGAAAGCTTGCACTAGTGGGGCAGGGACAGACCCTAGTTTAGCCACTGTGTTTTCCTAGAGACCATGAGTATAATGACATGTGATGGTTAATTTTATGTGTCAACTTAGAGCATGTTTTAGAGGAAATTAACATTAATTTATTTTTCTTTTATTAATTCTGGAGAGAGGGTAAGGGAGTGAGAAGGAGAGGGAAAGAATCATTGATGGGAGAGAGAAATATTGATCAGTTGCCTCTTGCACTCACCCTCAACCCGGGACCAAACCCGAAATCCAAGCATGTGCCCCAACCAGGGCACTTGCTTTTCAGTTTTCCAAACTTCTCAGTAGCCCAACTAACTGAGCCACACCAGCCAGGGCAGATGAGATTAACATTTAAATCAATGCAGTATGTGAATTTTGCATCTTAATTGTCAGAATGCTTAGTGTGATTATAAAGTTGTACCAGGATCTACCTTAGTTGTAACAAGGATAAACATTTCCTGGGCTGCATTTCTTCTCCTCTTGGTCATGTCCTTTAATATACTTCCTTTGCATAGGTCTTCACAGTTTGCAAATCTTTGGTTACACATATATTCTCATTTGAGCCTTCAAATAGCCCTATTGCTAAACCAGCTATGCATATTTCATATACAATAGATGAAGTTAATTACAATGAAGGGACTTCAAGTTTACAGAGCTAGTGAGTAGCAGACCAGACTATGCATCCAGTAGTCTTTCCACCATCACTGTGGCAATTACAGTTGCACCAGTTGCCAGAGCTCTTTTATTCTTAATCCCTACCCTCTTATCAAAGTCCAACCCCTGGGCCTCATTCACAATAAAGTGTGAGTGACTATAGTTCTCAGGACTGTCTCTGTCTGCACTTTAATATCAAAGGAAACAATTTCCACCATAAGCAATCAAATCAGAGAGAAATGGGTTGGGATAAGAGGAAGTATTAGAGGAATAAGGTCTTCCCCCCATAATGACATCTAGACATTCTTCCAAATGTACCTGAATGTTAAACTCAGTGTCAAACTCCCACAGAAGTTAAACATCCAGTTAAAGTCGCTTCAGACGAATCCCATTTCGTTCCAAAAATGAAGTCAACACAAATCAGGAAAGGTGGGAAGTTTAAAAAGAATCAGAGCAAGGAAATTATGAGGAGAGAATGTCAGGTGCCAAAAAAAGGAAAATAATATAGATAACTAAAGTTCTCAAGTTGTTAAGTGAAATAACATATATAATATTCTATCAAATAAGGAAAAGGAGGTTTTCTCTCCATAATGATTGAATAACAGCCATTGTTATGCTTTGCTCTTTCTTGTTCATCAGAATAAATTGCCCTATACTGAACTCAGAAGGACCTCTGAGACCCCCATTAGAGAAATGTAATCATTATTGAAACTACTGATAACAGTATATGAGGTCTTGCCCCTCTTTTTTTTTGTACACGGCTTCCCCATTTACTGTCTGTCCTCCTGTTGTCTCTTGACCTGTTTCATGTTATCAACTTCTCAAGTGTCTTTTAATGACATGTAGGAAATTATCCACTTGATGTTTCCTTTTGTGAAACCTCAGGCTACCAAAAGACATTAAATAACTGAGTCTAATAAAATTAGACTAAAACCTTCTTTGAAGCAATGCTGGGGTTTTGCTTTCTTTCTTGCTTAAAATCATGAAGTAACAACATCTGCTTTGTCATTATAAAGGTGAAAGGGACCGTGACAAGTAATTTAGTTCATTACATGCATCGGGGAGGTACTACATTAAAGCCATCAATCAAACACCAGGGCCTACCCCTCTTCTTATTTATTTATTTACATATGCATTTATTTTCAATATTCAGTGAAGATAACTTCATAGAACTTTGTTCCTTTGTTCTCTTTACAAAGGAAAAAATAATGATGGTGATCATGGTTAAGATATATGAGTGGGTATCTATTTATGAAATATGGGCTTTATTTCTCTTTAGATCTGTATGAGTTCCATGTTTCATGTGTTAAGCACATGTTTGATGTGTTAAGCACACCTGTCCACAAATTATGGCTATGTATTACTCCATTTGTTTAAGAAGAAATAGATGTGGGGAATTGAGAGTAACCTTTTCTTAAAAATAATAGGTAGGAACTATACCAAGTACAGAGAGAACTGTTCAACATCTATGATCATGCTTAGTAACCACATCGAGAGATAGTTCAAGATAATGGGTTAATTAGAATTCTCAAGAGAAATGCTGCCTGTGTAAGCTCCCTCTAAGGAAATGAAATCCCTAAATGACTTGATTATCAATATCAGGATAATAATATGGCTGAATGGAGTAAGATAGGACACTAGGTGAGACATCCTTCTACTGAACTGTATTGGCACGGGGGAGGAATAAGGATGTACTAGAGGATGGGGTGGGGCATGGGAGGCAGGAAATGAGGCAGGAGTTCTATCTCTTTATTTTATATAAGCCACACTCCATGTCATGTCCTTGAGTCTTGGCCAAACTCTTGAGCTTTCAACAGGAATAAATGAAAGCAGGGCATGAACTTCTACTTGTTACTGAAGATGACAGCTGATTGCATGGGGAGCATTTGATAGAATTTGACTAGGAGCCAGCAATTTTACACTTCACAGAGGTGTATCCCTTGGCTTATGACTGATGTCAGGGCTCAGGTAAGAGTGCCACCTTATCATAAAGCATATCAGAATTATCATTCTCCCCTCTATTTGTAAGGAAAGAAACTAAATATTGCAGTTTCTCTTGTTTTTATGATTGGAGTATGCCATTCTAGAAAAGAAAGTAGTTGGAAGTTACTGATACTGACATTTATAAAACCCTACTCAAATAATCTGGATGTGTTTTTAAATATCCTTAAATTATAATATGCTAGACATTTTCAAACACTAGGCAGACAACTAATGACCATGGCAGAAAATGAAGTTAATATTCCAACTCCAGAATTCCTTTGGTCCTTGCATTTCCAATTGCACATCTATTATTCATGAAATCCCAACAGTTATCACAGAATAAAAATGAACTTCATAATTTAATCTTACATGGAAAGTATATTAGTAATTTTATTAACATATTAAATACTGGCCTATCGTGAATATCTGAGCTCTGCTTGAGAGAATGTAAATTATAGAAGCAAAAACAAAGTTCCAAATGACTTTTAGATTAAGAAACAGTTTGAAACACTTTTTTTTCTGTTATGTTTTTCATCTTTAGCAAGAGGGAAACAAGTGAAATAAAGGGATCATTTAAAGAAAAAACTATTCTAAATTTGTATAGATGGTAAAACTAAGAATTTAGCTTAAATTATTACTTTAAATTTGGCTATGTCTGAAGAAAGCTAAGTACAATTTCTGAGCCATCATTTCTCTTCTGCACTGGCCATGTTTTCCCTCCCCTCACAGTGGTCCTTGACATTGACAACACAAAGGGTGACACTCTCATTGGCTAATAAAACAGTCCAAGAGCAGAAGAGGCTGTGCTTTTTGACAATGAATGGAAACACATTCCAGCAGTCTGCCAATTACTGTGGAGCAGAACCAAGTTTCAGTCTGGCTTGAAAGGTTGTCTCAATCTGATCTGTGAGAATGCGAGTTTTCTGTTCAGGTCCATGGGCTTACAGATTTTATTGGCATAGTTCTCTTTGTCATCAAAGAGAAGCAATTAACAACATAGAACTTGAATCAACAGAGAGTACTTTTGGTCTCATTTGCTTCACAATTCCTCTTTCATTAGAGCTGATTCCCTGTTTAAAGCAAAGCTAACATAACTAACTTTCTTTCTTCAAAGAAGGGATTTATATTATTCTGCTTCCACCACTCTATAAATCATATTATTCAAACTACACTTTCTAAGCCACACGTCTAGGCTTCCAATCCAGAGAGTGTATGAAGCTGATAGCCTCGCTGTCATCCTTTCCTAACTTCAAATCCACACTCTTGGCTTGTGATAAATACGCATTCTCACAGAGATACACATTCTCACATATACTCATAAACGACAAACACAAATGTGGTAGATAACAAAAAATCAAAGTGTAACAGTTGGAAATGCTCACTCTCTCTGACTCTTTCTTAAATCTGGCCTGGATTCCTTCTATGGCCTTCAGGCTAATAGCTCCTGCTCTAGATAATGCTAATTAACTAGGGAAATTCTGTTTGAGACTTGAGGTTTTTTTGCAAGAACAGCCCCTTGTCAGAAGGCGCCTTTCCAGAAGAGGTGGGGAAATATGTGCAAAGTAATGACCGTGTATCAAAGATTTACAGAAGCCTCTGGACTCAGATCTGCACGGGTCAAGAGACCAACCAGGAACAAAGGGATTCAGAGATTTCTCACTCTTCCTTGGGTCCCTGTCCATGCCTAGCTGTCTAGGTTCCTCACCCACATTTGGACTGCCCCTCCTCCCTTCCCTTGACATTAAAAAAAAAAAAAAATGCATGAATTCTGGGCTCTCTCAGATGGATTTGTAGCTCTCTTAAAGCTACACGGCATTCTCCATCTTCTCGAGCTGACACCTTCTTGAACAATAAACCTTTTCTTAGTCCAAACTGACATTTTGAATATTGGTCTTTGAAGTGTAGGGCACATGAACCTTGAACTGTTAACAAAAGCATAACTTTCAACAGACAATTTCATCATCTATTTTTGTTCATATTTCTATCAAAAGGATTGCTAGTTTATTTTAATAATGCCTCCTGTTAGCTCACTAAATCTGACTTGCTTATGCAGTAAGAGAATTTATTATGAATATTTGTAATAGTTCACATAACTGATGGAAACGCTGGACAGTTTGCTCCCAGGGAGCTCCAGGAGTCACCAGGGCGCCTTCTTTTGAGTGAGTATATTCAAACCAATCTCAGTTTTTTCTGTAGTCTACCCAAATTTCACATTATTGAACAAATCATCTGGTTAATTTAACTAGAATCAAGTGCCCCCTTCCTATTTTCAAAATAGAAAAAGTCTGTTCTGGAAAAAAAAAAAAAAGAAATTTGGCAGTACCGAAAGTTGGAATGGATGTGAGGCAGCTAAAAACAGGGAATGTCCACCCTATCCCAACCCTTTCTCTTTCCAGTAACCTCCTATCTCCTTTCCCATTATAGATCCAAATATCTCATTCAACATTTTTTAACTACTGCATTTAAAACTAAGAACTCCACATCTTCCTCAAAGAAAGCAAACTCAAAGTTTCCGATCAAGTTGCCAAAAGTAGCTTGACTTACTCCTGACCAATCATGAGGAAAACATTTTCCTGGAAACAGTGATTGGTTCAAGGAAAGGCAGAGGACCCAATTGACAGTCATAGCTAGTGAAGCATTCCCTGTTGTCCCTGCTGAGGCTGAGGTTAGTCATATGTAAGCTTGAAATACTGTCAACAACTTACTTTTTTATTTAACAGATTTCAAAGTGTAATTTTCTTTCTTACAACAGAGTACTAACTGCCCATCTCTTGGCTTGGGGAACAGAGAATTCCACAAGCAATAATGAAATGATGTAGCTGGTATCAAAATATGATGAAATGGATACTAGAAAATGAAAAATCAACCAAAGACCATTGGATCCCCTACTCAAATATGTTTATAACAGCTTTATTCAGGTATAATTTACATGCCATAATACTTATCAATTTTATGTTTAGAGTTCAATGAATTTTAATAAATGTATACAGTTGTGTGGTCATCATAAGCCTAGTTTTATGAAATTTCCATCATCCCCAAAGTTCCCCTTTTCTCATTGGCAGTCAAGTCTGTCTCTAACCCCATCCCTACACAACTGCTGATCTGTTTCTTATAAACTATAGCTTTGCTTTTTCTAGAAATTTCATATTAATGGAATCTTGTATTATATAGCTCTTGTATCTGGTTTCTTTCATTTTCCATGATGTTTTTGAGGTTCATCCGTGCCACTGCATGTATCAGTAGTTCCTTCCTCTTTATTGCTGAGTAGTGTTCAGCAAAATGGAAATATTCTGTTCACGCATTCACTGGCTGATGGACATTTAGAATTTGTCCATGTTTTATTTGGTGATTATGAGACATACAGCTCACCATATTTACAGACAAGACTTTGTGGGCATATGTCTTCATTTCTCTTGGGTAGCTTCCAGGAAAGTATACTTTCTTTTTTAATCCTCACCCAAGGATACATTTTTATTGATTTTGAGGATACGTTTTCATTGATTTTTAGAGAAAGGAAAATATAGAGAGAGGACCATCAATGTGAGAGAGAAGTATCGATTGGTTGGGTCCATACATGCTCTGACCAAGGATCAAACCCGCGACCTAGGTGTGTGCCCTGACCAGGGATCAAATCTGGAAACTTTTTGGTGTACAGAATGACACTCCAACCAACTGAGCTACCCAGCCAGGGGTAGGAAAGTATAGTTTTAACTTGTTAAGAAGTTGCCCATTGTTTTCCAAAGTAGCTATATCAGCATTGTTTGAAAGTTCAAGTTCTTCCACATCCTTGACGATATTTGGTATCATTTCTTTTTCAGTATTGTTGTTCTAGTTGGTGCATAATGCTATCTCATTGTGTGAAAATGTGCCATTTCCCAGTGACTATATTTACCATTTGTATAGTTTCTTCGGTGAAGTGTCTACTCAAATCTTACATCCATTTTTGATTTGGGTCATTTGTTTTCTTATTCTCATATTCCAGTTCTAGCTATATTCTGGATGCAAGTTTTTTATCAGGTATATTATTTGTAAATATTGTATTTTCTGCCAATCTATCACTTATCTTTTTGTTTTCATAATGAAATATTTTGAATAGTAAAAAGATCATGATTTTGTCAAATTTTATCTTTTTTCCCCTTTAATAGTTAGTGCTTTTGGTATATGTAAGAAATCTTTTGACTAAACCAAAGTTATAAAGACTTTCTCTTATGCTTTTCCTAGAAGTTTATAGTTTGAGTCTTCACATTTAGGTCTGTGATCACTTTGGGGTTAATATGAGAGGTGAAGGTCTGTTATTTTGTTTCATATAGATACCCAATTTTTCTAGCACCATTTGTTTAAAAGAGTATGCCTTCTCTTGAATTACATTGGTAACTATTGAAAATCAAGTGATCAGGAATACATATATGGATTTATTTCTGGACTCCATTCTGTTTCATTCTCAATGTTTATTCTTATGTCTTGATTACTTAAGCTTTCAATCAGTTTTTAAATTTGTCAGTGTAAAATTTCCAGACTTGCTCTTCTTTTTCAAAAATGTTTTAGATATTCTAAATCCCTTGCACTTTCATGTAAGTGTTTGGAAGAGTTTGTTCATTTCTACCAAAAACTGCTTGGAATTTGGTAGAAATTGTGTTGTATCTATACAGCAATTTGAGAAAAAATACAATTTTAACAGTAGTGAAGCATTCCATTCATGAACATAGTAAAACCCTCTATTTATTTAGGCGTAATGCAAGAGTCACAAAAGCTGTGACTATGTGCTCAAATCTGAATGAATGTGCCCTATGCTTTAGTAAACACAATTACTACTTGTCTCTTAAGAGTTAGAGATCTAAGCAAATGAAAGATGCTTGAATTTCTGTTTCTGTGTGGATGTGGTATGTGTGTTATGAAGGGAGAGTTTTTGTTGAGTCTATTCTACTTCTAAGACCTCTGAACATCTTTTTAAATAAATTGTTTTGCATAGGGGTAATAGGAACTTTGAGAAGAGTTTTTCTTCAAGAAGAACCAAGAAACAAGGATGGATGAAGTGAAGAAGACATTATTTTCTTTATTGCTCAGCACAGTCCATCAACCTGAGCTATTTTTGAGGGTCCTTAAAGGCAGAAGCCTATAGAGGGAACTACACTGTTCTACAGACGACACCGTTGGCTCCTTGAGGAGTCCCCCTTAGTATAGAGGAAATGGCCCATGTGTTTGTTTTTCAGGAGAGGATGCCCCACCTAAGTACAATATTATCCCGTAGGGGGAACCTTAATGGGAACAAAAAAAGTCAGTCTCTACATAGTAGTTGAACTCTCTCTCTCTCTCTCTCTCTTTCTCTCTGTCTTTCACACGCACACTAGTCTAGTGCACACACGAGTCCTATAATTTTGCAGGCCATAGCGTATATTCAGGACAGCATAGAATAACACATGACTGAGAGCAAAAATGCTGGTTTTGGCCCTGCCCTGTTATTCCCAGTAAGTTGATCAACTCTCTGGACCTTAGCTTCCTACTCTCTCTCTTTTTTTTTTTTTTAAAGAATTTTTTTTCCCCTTTTAGATTTTATTTATTTATCTTTAGAGGGGAAGGGAAGGAGAGAGGGAGAGAAACATCAATGTGCGGTTGCCTCTTGTATGTCCCCTGACGGGAACTGGCCTGGCAACCCAGGCATGTGCCCTGACTGGGAATCGAACCTCAATCCTTCGGTTCGCAGGCCCGCGCTCAATCCACTGAGCTACACCAGCCAGGGCTTCCTACTCTCTTAAAAGAGGAAATTGGACCACATAATATTTTAAAACCATGGCAGCTCTAACCATCTCGAATGTAAAGAGCTACCCAGGCCACACTTTGCCAAGGGAATTGTAACTCTTAAAAGAATTCTGCTTGTAATTTAAAAAAAGAAAATAGTCCAAATCATATTTTATTCTCTGGATGTTCTAAATTAATGTTTAAGAAAGTCCTCTTTATTTTTTAAGTGCATCTTGCCCTTCAGGCAAAGAAAACTCCTTGTCCTCATCTATTGGCTGGCCCTTTTCAAGGCACAATGCATTCTTAACTTCTGACTTCGGTCGGCACTATTTTTTCCCCTTTTCCTATTGTAAAAGCTTTCTAAAATCTTGTTTGCAGAGTAATGAAGAAAACATTGCCATTTGCAAGACTGCTTGCTACCTCTGAATATACTCCATCAACATACTGCCACTTCATCTTATTTAGACCCACCAACTGCTTTGTATAAGGGTACTGATGTCCACACTTATCTCCTTGAGACAGGCAGAGAAATGAATCTCTTTTCCTATTTCAATAAAGAGCTGATGAGCTTTAGTAGTGTTTCTCTTCACTGAAGGGCGATAACCTTGAAAATGAAAGTTAAAAGAGACGGATACAATTAGGTACATGGTCTTCTCCATTCTGTATTACAATTGGTTTTCCTTCATCATTTAACATGTGGAAGTTTTCTATTGTCCACACTGTTGTTTCTAAAACCAAATTTAAAGTTACATTTTATTTACAAAATGTAAGTGTATCATGCTATCATGCCGTGACTCTTCTGCAAAAATATAATTCTGCGGTTAAGCCTAAATTGGGTTAAAACACAATTCCTGTGTTTTCCATCCTATCTTTCTACATTATCCATACCATTTTTTTCTTCTTTTGTATTTTTGGACCCCATGTTATATCAGTTTCATAGAGCCTTGAAATTCCCTAAAATAATTTTCCCTGATTATGAGTGAACATTTAGAATTCTAATTACTCAAGTAAAATAATAGGTGGATTCAATAGTCTTATTAATAACCTGTTGCTATAGATTGAAAATGTTTGTGTCCCTTCAAAGTTGAAATCCTAATCTTCAATGTCATAGTATTAGGAGGTAGGGGTTCTTTGGGGAGTGATTAGATTGTGAGGATTTTGCCCCCCTGAATGGGATTAGTGCCCTTTCAGAGGCCCAGAGAGCTCCCCACCCCCTCTGCCTTGTGAGGACACAGTGAGAAGACAGCCATCTATGACCCAGGAAGCAGGTCCTCATCAGACAACCAACATGCCAGCGACTTGATCCTAGACTCCTCAGCCTCCAAAACTGTGAGAAATAAATATCTGTCTTTTATAAGCCACCCAATGTATGGTGTTCTGTTACAGCAGCCTGAATAGACTAAGACGTGTGTTTATTAAGGTCCCCTTGTGACTCAGAGTGCCTTCAGAAAGAGCTCATCCTAACAGAACAAGAAGCTGGGCACAGAGCCTGGGCCGTCAGAGGAGAGCAGCACTGCTGAGTTCAGTGCCGGGTCTGTCGCTCAGCTTGTCTCAGAGCTAGCTCCCCAAGGTGCAGAAAGGAGAAGAGTCCACAACAAAAATAAAGGTTAACTCAGATGGAAGAAAGACTCTTTCCCAGTGCATAGCAGAGCAAAGTACAGCCATGGCCTCTAGCCGATTGCTCAGAGGGGCAGCAGCCAGCAGGCATAAACTGGGACCAGGCACACACGAATCCTCCGGGGAGACTCACAGACACCCTGAAGGTTGTCCGTGACACACTAGAGGGGACATGCTCTGTGGCAGCCCTGCTACTCTTCCCTCTCAGCTACGGCTACCTGCCATTCTTGCATGCCTTTCTCCATGGTTGAGCTTAGTCAGTCCAGGATGGGTGGCAGGCAGGACTGAATCATCAAATCCTGTGGGATACTTGCCAGAAGGGGCCTTGGAGACCAGGTCCCCACTGACTTCTCCCATTTCTCTGCAGCTAGCTGGCACTGGCAGGGCTCTGAGCACCAGCAGGGTTTGTGAGTCAGCACCCGCCCACAGCTGAATGTTGGTGCTTGTTCTCAGTGGGAGCCAAGTGCGGATGAAATATCTTTGTGGGCTTAATCTGGCCTGCAGGCTGTATTTAGCCACCCCTGCTCCAGCTCTAAATTACTTCATAGTGATACAGGAATGTCTAAAAGGTACACTATCTGGTTTTGGCTCAGAACTTGAGATTACACTTTAAGTGTACTATCTTAATAAAATATGTACCATCTTTATTCTTCTTCATACCATTTATACAGAGCTAATGATCTTGTACATGGAGGTCTTTCTTTGGCATAAGTTGTTTTTAATCTTCCTATCTCACACCTCCACAAAATAATTTTGGGTTGCCCAAAAAGTCTGTTTATTTTTCTGTAAAATAAAAGACACACTTTTCATTTTCACCAACAACTTTGATTTGGGTATTTTTTTTAGTATGTCAGCTATCTCCCACATGATACATAACATTGATTGTTCTCAATTAATGTCTCGATTTGCTCGTTATCAACTTCAACTAGTCTACCAGACCATGGAGCATCATCCAAAGAGAAATCTCCAGCACAAAACTTCTCAAAACACTTTTGACATGCTTGATCAGTCACAGTACCTTCTCCATACACTGCACAAATTATTTTTTGCATTTCAGTTGCATTTTTACCTTTCTTGAAATAATAAAGCTTAATATGCCAAAAATGTTGTGTATTTCCTTCCATCTTCAATATTAAAGTGGCTGCACAAAAATTCACCAATTTTGATAAGATTTTTTTAATGCATGCTGACATGACAGCTGTCACAACACAATCTAACAAAATTGTTTTGAATGAAGTGAAAGACAGCTAAGCACTATGAGAGCCATCTCACAGAAAAAAAAAAATCAAAGGAACTTTTTGGCCAACCCAATATTAAATCTAAATAGATATTCCAGGCAGTAGCTTTGAACAATGTAAATTATAACTTTACCTAAAATAGCACAATCTAAAATATAAAGATATGAGATTTCATAACAAGGTTTTAAGATTCTTAGAACTATAGCACAGGGCTGGACATAGAGTGACATCTTAATAAGTAATTTTTGAGTTTAATTTTGACCAATTAAATGGACTGAAATATCTGTTTTCCTGTTTGTAGGTTTGTTTGTTAATAGCAAGGCAATGTCATATACTCGAAGAGAAAGAGCTTGGAAGAAGCTCCTCTGAAGAAGACAGATTCAAATTTTACCTCCCTTGCACAGTGTATAACCTTGGGGGGAAATCATAAAAGAGACGTAATAAACTATATCTCTCTGGGATATTGTAATGATAAATTAAATGAGTATGTAAATTATCTAATATGTTTGGTTCAATGGAAGTTAACTATCTTTTTTTAAGTCATAAAGAAGAGCTTTATGGCTATATGGAATGAGGATTAAAAGGTCAGCATCTGTCACTTCTGTAAGCTGTTATCTAAGAGCAGATGACAGCCACTTTCAGGGGTCTCTGTAAGAGGTCTCTTCAGTTTGCAAACGGTGTCAGTTGTAGTGTAAAAAATGGAAGCTCTTGATGGTATATAAGCGTTCGCTTCTATAGTCAAGTCACAGAAATATCAGTGTGCCATTTCACTCCCAAAGAAAAGTTGTTAGCAGTCCCATTGTTTAAATGTGGCAGATAACATTTGGCCAGGAACATCTGGGAGGAAGGCAATAGTGAGACAATCCTCATATTCTGGGGTCAGGTTTGGTCCACAGGATCGGTCAAGTACCACAAGGTACTTAAGTTCACTGAACGTCCATTTCTTTATGTACAAAATGAAAATAATTCCTCTTCTTCTTACACTATTGTTATTGATTGTTATCATCATCTGCTGTGCCCTAAATTGCTTGGACTTAATATGGGTCTCCTCAGCTCCATGTCAGGCAACTTGTATCGCCTCATATAATCCTTACATCAACCTAAAGCAGTAACTGTGATCCCAGCTTTACAGAAGAGAAAACTAAAACCCTGTGAAGTTAATTATCTTACAAGCCAAGGGTAGTGGCAAGAGTAGGAATCCAACTTCAAAGCCCACAGTCTCAGCTATTCTAAGCTGCCTCCTGGAAAAGGTGGGCTTTGGGTGCCCAGCACTCATTCAACAGGCATACGTTAAGGACCACGTGCAGAGTCAAAAAGCCATTTGCAGCCACCCCAGAAGAGTTAACTGAACCCTGGGCCTCCAGCAAGTGGGTAATTTTCTGACAGGATGTGAGACCACAAGTGACACAGCCACAAACCAAGTCACCCACATTCAGGTGGGGCTGGTGGTAGTGTCTGTCTTGCCAGAAAATATAACTTCTTCTATGCTTTGTAAGCACCTTTCCCTCTGTTTCCATTAAGGTGCCATTTAAAGAAAAACACTATTTACTTTACTTCCTTTAGTCAGAAGGAAAATCACATTTTACTTGGTTTCAAATAGCCAAATGTAATGCTAAAAATAAAGCCTGCAAAAAAATAAAGCCTTTCTTACATTACAAAAACAATAAATTGGGGGGGGGGTCCTTATGAATATGCATAGTGCATTGCTTTCACAGTTAGAGCCTAGAATTTTGAAAACTCCAAAGTAGTTGCCTAATGCCATTTTACCTAAAAGAACTAGACTGAAAATTGGGTCTCCTCACTCCCAGTCCTGTGCTTGCTCTTTCCACTGTAAGAATGTCCTTCTTTTACTCTGCTAGTTTTAATTCCCTGCCTGAAGGAGAAAAATCTTGTACTGCTTTCTTCCTCTCTGCCAAATTTCTATTGATTGGTTGGTGATGAGCTAGTAAAAGCTTGATGAGAATGCCATCTAGGCCTTCAGTGTCAAGATCAAGGGAAGCTTATAAAGAGATGCCTTTCATCTTTTCCTAAAGTCAGTGCCTTAGTTAATTACTCCTTGTCCAGAGGCAGTGAGTCCCCCAGATGAGGTGCCCTGACTCGGGGAACTCTGGCCCTAGCTCTGGCAGCTCATTAAGGATATGGTCTACCACAAAGTGACTTTTGAACACACTAAGTAGGAAGAATCAAATGGTTTCTGCAGTGACAGGGTCAGCTGGATCAGAGCCTGAGCCTTGAAATAAATCAGATATTGAAGGAGTAAACAACAAAAGAAGCTGAAGACAGATTGAATACGGACACGGTGCTTTTATCTGTCAGCCAGCAAGCTGCCAACTTTCTCTTTTGCAAACAGACATTGTGTTTCTGAGCTGCCATCTTATCACATTACAGGTTACTTGCCCACACCCCTTGCTGGTTTGTGAACTCATGGAGAGCAAGGACTTTGTTATGCATATTTTTATTTCATACTTTGCAATGCATTGCCTTTTATATAGTGGATGTTTGATATATGAAAAAATAAAGGAAGAAAAGAACAAAAACTCTAGGCCCTATATCCTAAAGAAAGTTATAATGAAACATTTTGCTTTTCTCCCAAACTATTTAAAACCATGCCAGAAAAAAAATAACTTTTTTTTCCATAAAAGAAATGGTAAGGATGGGGAGTAATAGAGGTAAATAAGGGGCTACCTTGGACCAAACACTGTAGCATGTAATTTGCATAGCACATTATCTCATCTAAACTTTACACTAATGCCATGAATCAAGTAGTCGATTCCTGGGTTTTTTTTAATAGATAAAGAAATTGGGGCTCAGAAAGACTAAGTAACTTGTTCAAAGTCATGCCACTGAAGCAACAGAGCTGAAATTCAAACCACAGGCAAAAATATTGTCTAGACATAATTAACAGCATTCTAGCAGCAA
The DNA here is from genome assembly GCA_039655065.1 of Glossophaga mutica. Classification (NCBI taxonomy): domain Eukaryota; kingdom Metazoa; phylum Chordata; class Mammalia; order Chiroptera; family Phyllostomidae; genus Glossophaga; species Glossophaga mutica. The sequence goes on along the minus strand of CM077306.1, from coordinate 33,431,049 downwards.
GCATTTCTATCAGTCCAGCACGACCAACACTATTACTTCTTCTTCTCCCATTGGCATACATTTTTAAGGCACTAATTTGGAAAAGATGGAGTAACAGGGGATAGATTCACCCCCCTGGCTGTAACAACCACACACTCACGCACACACACAAACAAGAAAAAAATATATTCAACAACAGTTTTCAAGACATTGAGCATCAGGCAGTGAAGTATAGTGATTCCTGAGAGACGGGAAACAAATCATGTGAGCCCTGTAAGTCCTGACTTACTGCCTTGAGAGAATTCCCAAGTCATGGCATAAAGGAGTTTCCAGGCACAGCCCAGTGAATGGCCCACATTGAGGAGATAGAGCTGAGTCCAGGGAGACCCAAGGCAGGGAAGGTTTGCAAGGCAGAGTATCAGAGAGGAGAGACCTGCACAAAGAACTCCAGAGATTTGCAGAGGGCCCCCTATAGTATTTAGCAGAGTATTCATCAGTACAGGCGTGTGAGAAAATTACTCCTGGTGGGAAAGAGTCTCTAGAGGTTTAAAGAAGAGTGTCCAACACTCACACTCAACAGCAGAACTAGCCTGTCCAGTTGGCCCCTGAAAAACATGGGGGATAGGGCACTGATCCCCTGTGTAGTCTAACATCCACATATAATTTATGACTCCCCCAAAACTTAACTACAATCTTGCCTTGGTATCTGCAAGGGATTGGTTCCAGGACACCCTGCAGATACACAAATCTGCAGATGCTCAAGTCCCTTACATAGAATGGCATAGAAAAACACAAACAGTCAGCTTTCTGCATCTGCAGAGTCCCAACTGTGAATCAAAAATGCTGTTTTTGATCTTTGGTTGGTTGAATCCATAAATGGAAACCCCACAGATACAGAGAGCCAACTACACATTTATTTTTTTAATTTACATATAAGTGGATCCTTTCAGTTCAAACTCATGATATTCAAGGGTCAACTATACTTCCAACCAGACTGGATAAACCTCATAATTTGTGGAGTTTTGGGTAGATTACTCATCGGGTAGTCTTACCTCAATAGGGAATAATTAGACTTCCCCTCTAGACTAAACACTACCAATCCACCAAACAAATCTTAAAAACAAGTCTCAAAAGGAACAAATTGTTTTCAAGTAACTTAACTGTATTCCAGAACAAAGTTCAAGAATAATTATAGGAATACAAAGCTATTCAGTGCCAACGGGGTAATAATCACAAATCCAACATCTAGTAATCCAAAATAAAGAAGCAAAGACAGTAGAAAAGCACAATCTTTAATAAGTGGAAAATTAACCAATGACACCAACGCAGAACTGATACAGATGTTAGAATGAACAGACAAAGACATAGAAACAATTGTTGTAATTGTGTTCCTGGTGTTGCCTTATCTGGAATCATCAATAAAGACCTAAAAAGGAAAGATGTACTCTGTGTGTGCGTGTGTGTGAGAGAGAGAGATGGAGACAGATGGAGACATCGAAAGTAAACTGCATATCACTTAAAGTCTGGCATTTGTAATCATTGTGGTCAAACTTCTAAAAGAGAAATCGATCACACAGGAAAATAGTTCACCCATAAAGTTGAATAAAGGTTTCCTTTTGATATGCAACAGTTTATTCTCCATAATCTCCCTGATATTCAAATTAACACCTTTTAAAATAAATTTATTTTAGGCATGCACAATTTCTAAGATTTGATCCTAATTATTTCCTGTGTATACTTTTCAAAGAAATCAATGAAATTTGTAGGTATGGATCGGATTCTCCTAGGAAGGGCTAATAAGGTTTCAACTGAACAGAATTAATTTATGTTTAGAAAAATATAACGAGCAATGTGAACCACAAATGCATTTTCCTCTCATGTATGTAAAATTATATGTGGAATAAAAATAGTGCCTGTGTGGGTTTGGTTTAGTTTGGCATTTGGGACTTTTTTGGTTTGGTCTGAGATATATTTGCACACTGTTGTTCCGGGTCTATGGTCTGAATAAAAATTACTGCAGATTTTCTCTTTAGAAGTCATGATTTATATGCAATTTTTACTCATTGACATCCTTAAACTTGAATTTTGATTAAAGAAGTATTATGATTGAGCCCTGGCTGGTGTAGCTCAGTGGATTGAGCACGGGCCTGCGAACCAGAGGATCGAGGTTCGATTCCCAGTCAGGGCACATGCCTGGGTTGCAGGCCAGTTCCCGGCAGGGGACACACGAGAGGCAACTGTACATTGATATTTCTCTCCCTCTCCTTCTCTCCTACCCTTCTCCTCTAAAAGATAAATAAATAACAAATAAAATCTTTAAAAAAAATTTAAAAAAAAAGAAGTATTATGATTGAGTAATTGGAAGAAAATGATTTTATTAATTACTATAGGGTACAAGAGAATTTGAGAAAGGCTTCTCAACTTTCTTTTATAAGAATTAGAGAAACATTTTAGGATCCTTGTTTTGTTTCTTTTTCACCTATTACCACAAGTGGCACGGGCACTTGTGTACAGGTGGGCACTTCAGCACATTTAGGTGATAATGGTGACAATGGCAGTGAAAGCAGTAGTGAATACGCATCTGGACGAGCTCTTTCATAATTGCGTTAAGGGTGGTATTTTCCTACAAACTACAAAAAGAAAAAATTGTACTATACACCTAACCCCCAAATTCTGGAACCTCATCAAGAGTTGGAAAATAACTATCAGGTATTCTATATCACTCAGAAAAGCTACCCACAGGCTACTCTTGCTAATACAGGCCTAGGAAGAGAATAAAACTCAAAAAGGAAAGTTCAGTTAATTTTTTCCCTAAAGTCTATCATGCAAATGGATGGGTAAGTTTGGGAATGTTAAATGTTTTTGACCTAAAACTCATTCATCTCCCTGAGGTTTCCTATTCTTCAACATCATTATAATAAAATAATCACTCGATACAGCTTGCTGAATAAACCCCAACACTATTAATACTAACATCCATATTGATGTTATGCTAAAGAGATAAAGTAGTTCTACAAATTGGCTGTTATTTTATATACACATAGGCTTTTATTTACAAATATGGGTTATACTATATACCTAAATATGGGGAAATTGATTATTTGATTTTTAAAGTTAGAAGTCGAGATTTTTAGATTCAATTTGACCTTACCACATACTGTAACCTTGAGCAATTTAGTTAACCTCCTGGTGGCCTAATTCATATATCTACAGAAGAGTAAATTACCACCTACATTATTTACAGAGAGGATGAGGATTTACTTAATGTAGTAATTAGTAGAACTCTCTCATTTTGGTGAAATTCTAGCTCTGCTGGAAGTCTACACAGATTTAATTTATGGGAAATCTTAATGCTGAAATAACTACTAATGCATTTTTTTTTTTTACAGAAACTATCCAACTGTAAAATTGGCAAAATGTTTCCCTTGGGCTAGACAAATGAGTTCACTTTGTTGAAGCAAATCAGCTCACTGGATCAGACTACAGGACTAGATTGTTCAAGGTCACAGAAGTAGCTCCCATATTGTTCAGATACTTTCTCACACACACACACACACATACACACACACAAAAAAAAAAACTGTGTGCCCTGACTTCAGCTGCATCCCTGATCACATCTTAGTCTACTGCTTTACAGTACATGACACAGGCCATTGAGGAGTCTGTCCTACGAGTGCGGATGCCTCAGTAATACCTCTCATTATTGAAATAGGCAAGGCAAACCTCAATCTTGCTCATTTTACAGGTCAGTAAAATTACTTTTGTTTCAATTCTAGAATGTAGGTCTCAAAAAAACAGAGGTTTATTTGTGTATTTTCTTTATTATCACATCTCTGGCTCCTAGAACAATGTCTGGTACATAATAAACAAAAATATTTATTGAATGGATTAATTAATCAGAAATTAATCTCTCAATCAGGAATTTAGAGCTGTCTTTCCTGCCATTCTCAAAGGAATTATAGGGTTAGCCATCCAGAAGGCAATTATGAAAAAGAGCTCTCTCTTGGATGGTTATGTTATGTGTTATGGTCAAATTAACATAGGCATTAAAAATATTTAGAAATAAGCAATGTGAGAACAATCTCTACTCATGATGATACCTACTAACTAATAGGTTGCCACTTATAGCAGTTTAACCAAAGCCTTATAGATTCATACCTGTCAGCTTAACATACTTATTAACACATTTTTATTCTTTTTATTTTTTAAAAGATTTTATTTATTTACTTTTAGAGGAAGGGAAAAGGAGGGAGAACGTCATGGAGAGAAACGTCAGCATGCAAGAGATACATTGATTGGTTGCCTCTCACATGCCCCAAGTGGGGACCTGGCCCACAACCCAGGTACGTGCCCTGACTGGGAATCGAACAAATGACCTTTCGGTGCTCAGGCCAATGTTCAGTCCACCGAGCCACACCAGCTAGGGCAATGCTCTTTTATTCTTAAGTCCTGCTTGGGACAACCAAATATATGCTTAACTCTACTTGCTGACCTAAGTACATACCAGTGAAGAAGGAACCTATCCCCTGACAAATTGACTTTCTCTAAATAAAACTAAAACAAAATCCTGACATAATTCATTAAAATGTCTAATAATGAAGACAAAAATGAACTGTGATATAGTGGAAAAAATATTAAACCAGAAGCTAACAAACTTAAAATATAGTTTACATGGTGCCCAGTAAGCAGCTACATAACTTTAGAATGAAATGTTTAAATGGACCTCGCTTAACCCACTGAAGAGAGCCATTGCTTCTAACTAGAAAATCTTTAAGAGCATTTCTAGCTCTGCTATTGTATAGTTCTTTAGTTTCTTTATTTCTTTTTCTCCTTTATTTGTATTATTTGTTGGCATACAAATTTTGGCCCATTGATTTAATTTTCTAACAGTTAAATGATATGAGATCCCTTTCATCAAAATCTAAAAATGCAAGTAAAATTTAAAAGTCTAAGTGTGCTACAGTCTATACTAAGAAAATAAAAGTTATGACCAGATTTAATGGGAAAGAAGTGACTAAACAATAATTCGTAAGTATAGAGGAGAAAAACAAGCCACTGCTGCGTGAGGACAGCTACAAAAATGTTTAGGTTCTCTAAAATCCAGTAGCAAGAAAAGAGATGAAGCCAGAACTTTAAAAAAATAAAAAGGAGCAAAAAGGGAAATTTCCAGATTTGTTCAGACCCCATCTTTTTCACCTGGAGGCCAAGTCAGTTGTTAGCTAATGACATGTACAGTTTAGCGGCTCTTCATTTTTGCAAGATGTTCCATCCATTGATGATTGTGCTGATTTGAAAATATGTCCACAAATTCTTTGATACTCCTTTTTTCAAGAGGTGAAACTTAATTCGTCCTCTTTTGAGTGTAGGCTGGACTTAGGGACTGGCTTCTAATAAACACTTTGTGGTAGAAGTGGTAGGATAAGACTACCAAGACTAGGTCATAAAAGGCACGGTGATTTCCCCTGTAATCTCTCTTGAGTAACTCACTCTGGGGGAAGCCAGGCCATCTCGTGGAGATTCTCAAACAGCTCTCTAAAGAGCTGCACGTGGCCTCCTGCCATGTGGGCAGCCATCCTGGAAATAGATCCTCCAGCCCAAGTGAAGCTCTCGGATGATGCAGCTCCACTGACATCGTCACTTCCACTGCACAACAGACTCAGGCAGAATCACCCAGCTAAACTGCTCCTACATTCCTGACCCACACAAACTTGAGACGATAAATATTTGTTGTTTTAAGCTGTTAAGTTTTGGGGTAATTGGTTACAAAGCAATATAAAACTGAAACAGTGATCCATTTAAGAAAAAAAGTGAACAGCCTGTGGAGAAATAGGGTGGGGGTGGGAAAATGATTCATATCAGATGCTAAGTGTGAGGAAACAGTCTGATTTACATGGGGGAAGAATTTGTCTTCTAGGAGTGAGATTCTCTTTGCCACTGAAGAACTTTTTTTTACACAACCCCGCTGACCTTCTCTATGGGAAGTACATTCTGAAGTCCTTACAAGTGAAATGACATGATGTCTAGGTTTTGCTTACAAATATTGTATAAAAGGAAAAAACTGCGGGCAGGCAATAGATGAAGCAAGATACCAAAATGCTGAATGTGGTTGGACCTGGACCATGGAGAGAAACATTGGGCTTCATTATTTAATTTTCTTAACTTGTGTATATATTCAAAAATGTCCAAAAAAAAGTGCCTTGTTTCCAGAGAGCCAAAGCAGTCCCACCTAGCCTCTCTCCTGTTGTTTCTTCTATCCTGGGGCCTTCCTTGTTCCACCGTTTCCAGCTTTAATAAACCATACTCTCAAAATTAAAAAAAAAATCTAATATATATAAACACTTGACTCTAATGCTTTGTAGCAACTATATATTTTAGAACTATTTTAATTAAACTGGAAATAGGTATTTTATTTAAAATAGCAATTTCAGAGCCTAAAAAAAGTAAAAATATATAATGCTTCTTAGCTTCATCCACTTAAATGGTGAAGTGTGTGTGAAGGAGTTGGGGGAGAGGGGATTTGTGACGCAGATCTCCAGCATTTCCAGCCATTTTCACTTCTTCACTACCTTAGCTCACCACCCACAAAGCAGTAGAAAGGCCTACCTAATGAACTTATGGTTATAGGGAATTTAAGGGAGTATTGTGAATTGAATTGTGTCACCCCAAATGATATATTCAAATCCTAACCCCTGGAACCTGTGAATGTGGAGCTGTGAGGAAAAGGTCCTTTGTGATGTAATTGAGTTAAGACAGGGTCATGTTATATCAGGGTGTCCTTATAAAAAGAGAGAAATTTAGACACACACAGAGGAGAAGGCCATGTGACAGTGGAGGCGGAGATTGGTGGGATGTGGCGACAAGCCAAGGAATGCCAAGGATTGCAAGCAACCCCCAGAAGACAAAAGAGAAGCAATCTCTCCCACAGAACCTCCAGAAGGCACTGACCCTGCCAACACCTTGATTTCAGACTCCTAGCCTCCAGCACATTAAGAGAATAATTTTTTTGTAATTTAAGCCCTCCAGTTTGTGGTACCTTGTAATTTGTAATAGCAGTCCTAAGAAACCAAACCTGGGAACATCAAAGTCGTTTCCTGCTCTCTTGTGTCCTTTACTCACAAATACGCCTACAGATGCCTGGATTGGTTGCGTGAAAACACAGAGTTTTGTCATGTTTATGAGCAGCCCATTGTTGATAAGCCCCCACAGGGCCAGGTCCACCTCATCACTCACCCTCCCCTCTCCCACCATCCCTATTCTCAGGCCATTAGTCACTGTCTTCATTGGTTCTTCTGAGAGCAGGATGTGGTTTACCCCAACTTCCTGCCTTCTCAAAACCAATGTGTAACACATACTTGTTTTTAAGTGTTTTACTCTTATAATTGCAGAGAAATAGAGCTTACAGAGTGATTTAAAAGTGATTACAAAGCATAGAAATCTCCAAAACATAAAAGTGGAATATGTAGTTCTCACTAAGATACCGTTGATGTTTGGCCTGAGATTGTCATATGGTAATTGCTCAGTAAGGATGACTTATTATTTCTAGAATTACTGCATCAGCCAGGTCTGGATGTGGAGCCTATCTTAGGCCACTGAGAATAGAAAGATATAGTCTTCTTCAGAAATTATGCTTCAGAATGGACAAAAATAAGTAAATAAGAGTCATAAGTGTTAATATTAGAAAGCTTATGTGTCTTATTGAGGTAACATGAGTTAGGTGTCATAAACAACCTTCAGAATAAAATGATCCTGAGTTGATACTTGAAAAATGCAAAGTAGGAAAGGGCATTTCAGCATGAATCTAGGTAGACAGATAGAAAGAAACTGGGAAGAACTGCAAGTAATTTATTGTGAGTACAGTGGCATAAAATAAAATTGAAAACAGTGAAGAGAACAAGTCCAAAGAAAAATACATGGAGAGTAATACGATGGTGGCAAAGAGTGTTCTGAAAATCATCCCATAAATTCCTATGAATTTTGTATACATAGCCTTCATGTGTGGCTCTGCACTTCATAGTAGATAATTCGAAGATGGGAATATAATCAGTTTAGAGACTTCCAATTTCATTGCTCAAGAGAATGAGAATAATATTACTCTAATCCCAAAGTGTAAATGTGGTAGCAGTGAAGAAGAGGAGGCAACAGGAATGAAATAAAAATGATGAGGAGATGCAAGACACTGGACTTGATCACCACTTAGATGCAGAGCAGCAGGGAAAGAAGAACCATAGAACAGCTTCCGGGTTTCAAATCATAGTTCTTTCATTTACTAGCTAGCTGAATCGGGCTAGTTAACCTAACTTCTCTGTCTCCATTACTGCAAATGTAAAGTATAAATATTAACTGAGTAATTCTATATAAAGTGCCTAGAAGAATACGTGACCCATAGTAAATACTTAATAATATAGGTTGGGACAAAAGTAGGTTTACAGTTGTGAAAACACAGAATTTATTCTTATATTATTACTTATTAATTATTGTATTATGTTCCATATGAACAACTGTAAATCTACCTTTGCCCTACCCTGTATAAAAAAGAGAGAAAAGGAGGGCACGAGGAAAGAGAGATAGAGAGAGAAAAGAAAGAGAAGTGAGGAAGGAATAGAGATCGAGAGGGCAGAGATAGACATAAAGATTATAAAGATAAATATTGGTGAAGGAGAAAGCCAAGGGAAGGAACTAAGGAAAAGCAGCATTTGAGCATTGGACAAAGAGAAAAGGCTTCCAAGAAAGGCTGGAAAAGAACCAGCAGAAATGATGTCAAACAACCATAAGGAATGTAAAAATCTCAAGACTAAAGATGTGTTCAGAACTTGAATCATCTATGAATACAAAAGATAAAAATGAAGAGTCTACTGCCTTGGCACCAGATCCACAGGCAGCTCCCAGACAGTGCAGCGAAGCCCCAGAAGGAGGCTGCTGCACAGTATTCCTCACTAGCCTTCTGCTGCTTTAACCTACTTACAGATGCATAATGATCCATAACATGAAAATTCAGCATTTTTTTTCAATTTAGTCAACTTCTAGTTGTTCATACATAAGGTTGGGGGAAGCATTTCAAGTATTAATAAAATTTTTATTTCTTTAAAGACTTTATTACCATCTATTTCTAGAGAAGAGAGAGGAGAAGGGAGGGAGAAAAAGGGAAACATTAATGTGTGAGAGGAACATTAGTCAGTTGCCTCTTGCATGCCCCTAACTGGACATGTGGTCCACAGTCCAGGTATGTGCCCCAACTGAGAATCAAATTGGTGACCGCTCAGTTTGCAGGCCGATGCTCAATCCACTAAGCCACACCAGCCAGGGCAAATACAAATATTTTGAAAATATGTTATTTTTTCACTTGGCTAAGATTATTATTTTGCCCAGACCAGTGTGGCTCAGTGGATTGGGCATTGTCCTGCAAAGCAAAAGACTGCCGGTTTGATTGCCAGTCAGGGCATGTGGCTGGGTTGCAGGCCAGGTCCTCATCTGGGGACATGCGAGAGGTAACCAATCAATGTTTCTCTTGCACATCGATGTTTTTCTCCCTCTCTTTCTCCCTCCCTTCCCCTCTCTCTAAAAATAAATAAATAAAAAATTTTAAAGATGTTATTATAGGTATCACCTTCCCCAGTTCCCATCACTCAAAAACGGCTGTCCCATTCCAAAGGTAGAAATAGTCATGATGCCAGAGAGGTGGGTAGCAAAGGTAATACAAAAATACCAAAATTAAATTGTAAGAAAGTAGAATAAGAACTAAGCAAGAATTTCTGTCAAGAAACACTAGAGCAGGGAAGTTAGAACTTTAGTTCAGCTTTTACATATTGGTTGGGATGTGTCCTTAAAATGCAGATCTCAGGCCTTGCCTTCAGAGATGCCCAGGAATCTGCACTTTAACACATCCTCCATGCGATATCTGACTTTTCAAAAATAATTGCTGTAGAGTGTATGGGCAAGGTGAGAGTAGACATTCTTTCTTTACAGGGTCAGAGATATTACAAGTATTTTGCAGACCTTGGCCCCATACCATAAGAGTTCCTGTACTAAAGTGCTTCTCAAGCCTTAGGAGTTGTTAAACCCACATTGTTGAGCCCCACATCCGGAGTTTTTGCCTCAATAAGCCTGGGGCAAGGTCCAAGAATTAGTAGTTCCACAACTTCCCAGGTGATCTAATTCTGCCAATGCAGGGAGCACATGTTGCGAGCTACTGCTCTTCGGCTTCATAAAATGATAATGTTTTGCTCCTCTGTCAAGAACATGAAGAAAATCAAGGTCAGTGTATTGAAAAAAATTTTAAATGAAGTCAAGTCTTAACCACAATAGCAAGTGTCACCCCACTTTACATGCTAAAGAAGGAAAATGACTTTATCCATCAATGACACCGTGTGGTCTCAAACCAGCCCAAGTGGATTAAGGTAGAGACCAGCAATATTTTGTTCTTTCAGTCACATCACAGTGATTTTACATGTGCATTCTAAAACTTCCCCAGGAAGTTGGAAATGACACATGCAAAAGTACTGAGTTCAGCCATTATTATAGGACCTGTTTCTATGTGAGCATACTTCAAGCAAGAAATAGTGTGAAGATTATTTTTTTCTCCCTAAATATGGGCTGTTGTGTAAGATCCCAACATGAAGAATAAGTTAAAGATAAAGGCTAACTTACTCTGCTCGTAAATGACATATTTTCTAATGATGATTCATACCTACATACTTGCAGAAAACATCCACTATGATTGTACTGTGATTCTTTTTAGCAACTAGTATAAAATTCCTTTAAAATTAGAAACCTGAAATCATTTTTGTAACAAGCTGAAGGGTAAGATTCCTCCATAATTATATATTTTTGTAATTGTATATTTATATGTACATATATGCAGATATATATTACATGTTACTTTCAAATAAGAAAGGCTATCATAAAAAACAATGCCTGTTAAGTTTTCATATTTTTATTGGAAGAATAGTTCTTGAAAAGTACATGCTCAAGCTAAAATTGTTAATTATGAAAAGCACAGGTGTTTTGTGGGGAGGGAAGACAACATTTATAGTGCTGAATACACTTGTAACAGTTTTAAATGAACATCTGTAGCCATAAATGACATAGTCACAAGAGTGTTTTAGGTGAGTTGAAGGCAAACAGATTTTTTAAAACAAAGTCGAAGATGATGGGGCTGGAAAACGAATATCGTTTTGTCTCTACACCCTCACCCTGGCTTAGAGAATGAGAAGTTTGGCCCCACTGGTGTTCCAGAGGCAAACTGGGTGGTTGTGATCAAATGACCCTGGGATAGGAATGAGGTGTGTGGAGCACCGCGGACGTCCAGGGCGCTTCTATTCTAGGAAATAGTGACCGCAGTACAAGCTGCCTAGCAGCAAGAGCTTTTCAAGTTGTTCTCTGGGCTGTAGTAGAAGGAAAGGAGTATTGCTGTTTTTCTTTAAAAAAAAAAAAAATTTTGGCCCTGCCCAGGTCACTCACTCAGTTGGTTGGAGTGTCATCCCTTGCACCAAAAGGTTGTAGATTTGAGGGTTCAGTCCTGAGTCAAGGTTAGTATGAGAGGCAATTGATCCATGTTTCTCTCTCACATCCTTGGGTAAGGATAAAAATCACTATTTAAAAAGCAATATATTTTTAAAGTTAAAGTAATATGAGTATATGAGTTTAAGAAGAAAAATAGTTTTCCCCTCTCATAAAACTCCAGGTTTCTCTCCCCAAAATTAATCACAGTTAAGGGTTGTTTTGTGAATATACATATAAAAATATTTTATACATGCCAGCTTATACTTATTTCTTTTTACTTGTTTACACAAGGGCAATCATACCATACACATTTCTTTATATCTTATTGAAAGACATTCCTTATAGATCTTTTCATATCTGCAAATATAAATCTTTCTCATTCTTTTAATGGCATAATACACCATTGAATGTTAGTACAGTAAGTTACATAATCATGCTCTTAACATTTAGGTAACTTCCAATTTTTGCTGCTATAAATAATGCTGCAATACAAATATAACCACAGGGTAAATTCCTAGTTGTAAAACTGAACTAAGCCAAAGAGAATATAAATTTGCAATTTTGATAGGTATTGCCAAATTGCCCTCTTAAAGGGTTGTGCCAGGTTTCACTTCTGTTAGCAGTGAAAAAAAAAAGAGCCTAAGTAGCACTGGTTCTTTGCTTAATTGTTGCTTCTAGCTACGGTACAGAAAGGGGTCCAAACACTCCAAACACTGGCAGGAGCCCCCCTGCCCCTGTAGAATTCTCCACTTAGTGCACCAGGGACCTCAATAAACTCTGGTGAGAGTGCTCAAAGGCATCTCTCTAATTTCAATAGTCACTTTAGCATATAAATATGTATTTAGAACATTTATCAAAGGATACCCACCATATGCTAGTGCCCTAGAGCTTTCTAATATTCTGAAATTTTTGCATCCTCCTACATTTTATTTTGTCCATGGGAAATAGATAGTTTCAACATCTGGATGGTAATAATGAATAATAACAGCTTCCTTATATGGAACTTTTGCTCTGAGAACTTACAACACATTATACATATCTTCTCATTAATCATGAAAACATCCCTTTAAGGAAGGCATTTTCATCTGTATTTCAAAATTACATAAAGTTTAAGCTGCATAGTGTTCATGATTTCCCTTGCAGGTCTTCATGAACTAATGGGTTTTATGTATTGTGGTCTCCTGATTTGAGTTCAGCAAAGTTCATGATAGAGACTTTCTGAGTTCTCTTCATTAAGGAAAGTCTCAGTGCTTTCATAAAACTGTAACAAGCCAAATGGAACAGAGGTCTCTAGATGAGACAGAGAAGGTTATGAACTACTTTTGTCAAAGGATTTTACTTTCTTCAATTAAACAGTTGCAAAGGGGATAGAAATCAGGCCACAGGCAGAGAAGAAACCACATTATAGATTAAATTTTACAGTAAGGTATTAGAGAGTTTTCATGGTGGCGATCGAAATGACACAACTGAATCTATGAAGCCATGAGACAAGCTCAAAGTATGATCAGATGGGAATGGAGGGAGAGGAAATAAATGTTACGATAGAGTTGAAATGTAAGAATAAGGGGGAAGCCCTGGCTTGTGTGGCTCAGTGGTTTGAGTACCATCCTGTGAACCAAAGAGTTGCTGGTTCAATTCCCAGTCAGGGCACATGCTTGAGTTTCGGACCAGGTCCCCAGTAGGAGGCATGTGAGAGGCAACCACACATTGATGTTTCTCTTCCTCTCTTCCTTCCTCTCCCTCTGTAAAAATAAATAAATAAATATTTTTTAAAAAGAATAAAAGGGAGGAGGGTGGGTGGAGGTGGAAAAGGGTATAGGAGGTATAAATGATCATAGAAAAAATACAATAAAAATAAAAAATAATTTTTAAAAAATAACACTAAAAGAAGAAGAAGTAGGAAAACCTGTCAGACTGGCCAGTTCATATAACCATGTGAGGCCTGATATCAACATCGGTAGATTCATGTCTGAGGATAACAACAATTTCTTCATTCAGTGCATTCTATTTAGCGCCACCACAATTCCTGGTCTGACTTGGAAAGGTTATCTATAGAAGCCCCTTGTGGGCAAAAAGAAACTAAAGCATGAGTGGCATTTCCTCCAGGCTTATTGGATTGCCAGCCACAAACACACAATGGATTTTCCATTGGTGTATTTCTATTCTTCTCTCTCAAAAGTTAAGATTCTAGGGATAAGATCTTACACAATAGGGCAAAAATACCTTTCAAGTTGGAATTCCACTCAGGGACCCTCTATCTGTATTGCTGAGGTCTTAGCAAAGGCTGTCATTGCCTCCTATTATTGGGATTTGCAGCAGAATTCTGAGACTCCAGAGGAGGAAATGCAGCATAGTGAATAGAAAAAAAAATACAAAATTCCATAAATAAAACCCTTTCTCTTGCTTTATAACTCATCCAGGAGTGACTTATGAACCAGTAGCAGAGATCAAAAGACAGCACAGAGACTTTTCCAGGAAGAATGCTGTGGTAGAAATTTTTAACATTTCAAATACTAAAATAGACAGAAGGAGTTCAGGAAAATAATGTGCAAAATACTGTGGGTTTTAGTTAGCAGAACTGATTTGCTTTCTATAGCAGCAAAATTAAATATGTCCATCTTCAATGCTAAGAACAGTAGAGTTTAGCTGTATGACTCATATTTATGATAATTTTAGTGCATAAAAGGGTTTTCATTGTTTTTAGTGTTTCAGGAGACTGAAAAATATGAACAACCAAGTAGGTGTACTGAAAAATTATGTCATGTTTGTCAGAATAGCTTCTTATGTGAAGAGTTTGCAGGAACAAGTATAAAGGACACATGGACAATAACAAGGCAGGGTGGAAATGGGAGGGAGGTGGGGAGGGCTGGGGGGTGGGTCGAGATGGGGGAAAGACAGAAAACTGTACATAAACAACAATTAAAATAAAAATAATAAAAGAATAGCTTCTTATGGTAACGTTCATATGTTATCTCTGACACTTGAAAGATTTCATAAATGCAAAGCATTTAGTTTAAACAAACACAGGCACATACTAAACTGTCTTTGGCAAGAAGAGACAAGGTCAACTCCAAAGGGTTCCTGTCTCCTATAGGGTTTGCCATTAGAGAATGAAGGCTAACTGTTAGTACCTGTGTACATGAATTTTCTTTATCCTCTTTTGTTATGGTTGTGGGGTCTATCCTAGTGATTTTACAAGATGCCTGCTATGTACCTGAGAAAATAAAATGTAAAAAGCATGCTTGCCTCTAGGTTGTCCTCACCCATGCGATGTGTCGGGAATGATTAATTGCTGGACTCCTAACTGCTGCTCTCTCCCCACTCCTTAGGAAGTTTGGGGTTAAACACAACACAGTTATTCTCTCAATTGAGAATGCTGGCAGGTCCCCCTGGAAACATTAGGCTTAATCTGAATCGGAAGGTTAACTTCCAAATTTAATTTAATTCATCTGATTTTTTAAAAAGTATTAATATTGCCAAAAATGTAGGCAAACTTTTAAGATCTTTTCAGGCAGTTTCAGTGATTTGAGAGAATATTCAGTGCAGGAATCTTGTATTCTCTGGAGCTGGGAGACCTTTCATGAAACTACGCAATAAAATAATTTTAGAGCTAGAAAAGATCTCCAACTCACCTATTTCAAACTTATTATTTTATCAGATAAAAATTATTCATGGTATAACTTTTTAACATGTATCACTTTTTTGGGAGACACAGCAAGCACCAGAGCCTCACTAGAGCAAATCTATTCCTTGGGTCAGACCCCACATAACAGCTTAACTGCTAGAGTCATGGCCAGGCCCCACATCCAGTCAGCTTAAGGATCAGTTCCACCCACTGCTATGCCAATAACAATCAAAGGTCAAGTACAACAGGAGAGCACACACAACTTGCACACAGGACACCCCTGGAGCACCTGACACAAGTAACCAGGAAGACTGTGCCACCGGGCCACACAAGACCCTACTACATAAGGCCACCCAGCCAAACCCAGAGAATGCAGCAAATCTACCTAGTACATAGAAACAATCCCAGGGAGTTGGCAAAAATGAGGAGACATGTCCCAAGTGAAAGAATAAGACAAAACTCCAGAAAAGGAACGCAACTAAATAGAGGCAAGCAATCTACCAGATTCACAGTACAAAACACTGTTTATAAGGATGATCAATGAACCAGGGGGAGAATAGATGAATTCAGTGAAAACTTATACAAAGAGATAGAAACCGTAAGAAAAGAACCAGCTAGAAATGAAGAACACAATAACTGAAATGAAGAATACATTAGATGAAATCAAAACAGATGAGATAAAGCAAAGGATCAGATCAGTGATTTGTAAGACGAAACACAGAAAACAGCATTTCAGAGCAACAAAAAGAAAAACAAATTTTAAAAAGTAAGGATAGTATAAGGGACCTTTGGGACCATATAGAACATAACAGCATCTGCATCAAAGGGGTACCAGAGGGAGAAGATAGAGAGCAAAGGATTAAGAACCTATTTGAAAAAATAATGACAGAAAAATTTCCTAACCTGGTGAAAGAAAAAGACACACAAATCCAAGAAATGTAGCAAGTCCCAAACAAGATGAACCCAAAGATGCCCACACCAAGGCACATCATAATTAAAATGTCAAAGATTAAGGACAAAGAGTGTCTTAAAAGTAGCAAGAGCAGAACAGTTACATACAAGGGAGCTCGCATAAGACTGTCACCTGACTCCTCAACAGAAACTTTTCAGGCCAGAAGAGATCGGCACAAAATATTCAAAGTGATGAAAAGCAAGGACCTAGAGCTAAGATTACTCTACCCAGCAAAGCTATAATTTAAAGTCAAAGGAGAGATAAAAAGTTTCCCAGACAAGAAAAATCTAGACAAAGACAAATACTGTATGATTTTACTCATATGTGGAATCTAAAGAACAAAATAAACAGACAGACTCATAGATTCAGGGAATACACAGACAGTTGACAGAAGAGAGGGGAGCTAGAGGGCTGGGTGAAAAAGGTGAAGGAATTAAGAAGTATAAGTTGATAGTTGCAGAATAATCACAGAGATGTAAATCAGAGTGTAAGGAATATAGTATATAAATATTATAATAACCATATGGGGCCAGGTAGGTACTTTATAAATGTAGAGAACCACTTTGTAATGTAAATGATTGTCTAATCATTATGCCCTACATCTCAAACTAATATAGAATAATACTGAATGTAAACAGTCACTGAAAAATAAATAAAAGGAAAAAAAGAAAGAAAAGTGAAAGGAGTTGATCACCACCAAACCAGTATTATAAGAAATGTTAAAGGGTTTTTTTTTTTTAAGAAGAAGAACTAGAAAAACAAAAAGCAAAGCAACATAGTTATAACGAATAAAATGGCAATCAATGAACCTATCAATAATCACCTTAAATATAAATGGACTAAATTCTCCAATCAAAAGACATAATGTACCTGAATAGGTAAGAAAACAAGATGTCTCTCTCTCTCTCTCTCTCTCTCTCTCTCTCTCTATATATATATATATATATATATACACGCTCTCTCTCTATATATATACACGCTGTCTACAAGAGACCTACTTCAGATGAAAGACAGACACAGACTGAAAAGGAATGGAAAACGACATTTCATGCAAATGAAATTGAAAAACTGGAGTGACAATACTTATATTAGACAAAATAGATGTTACGACAAAGACATAGAAAGATCCAGCAATTCCATCTCTGAATATTTATCCAAAGAAACTCAAAACACTAATCTGAAAAGACATATGCATCCTTATGTTCATTGCATCATTTTTTTACTATAGCCAAGATATGGAAGCAACCTAAGTGTCCATTGATAGACAAATGGATAAAGACAATGTGGTACAGATGCTCAGTGGAATATTACTCAGCCAGAAAAAGGGTGAAATCTTGCCATTTGTAACCAGGATGAATCTAGAGGGTGTTATGTGGAATGAAATAAGTCAGACAGAGAAAAACAAATACCATATTATTTCAAATATATGTAGAATCTAAAATAGTTATGGGAATACAAAGATAGCATAGGGAATATAGTTAACAATATTGTAATAACCATGTATGGTGTCATGGATACTAGAATTACTGGGGGGTTCACTTAAATAAATTGTATAGATATCTAACCACTACACTATACATCTGAAACTAATATAAAATTGAATGTCAACTGTAATTAAAAAACTATTTTTAATTTAAAAATATCATTTTTTGGATAAAGTAATATAAGCATAAAATTCAAATGTCCAAAGGGAAAAAACATTAAGCAATGGAAAGTAAATATTTCTCATTCCCAGTCACCCAGTTAGCATCCCTGGAGGGAAGCACTATTACCAGCATCTTATGATTTTTTCCCAGAAATATTCTATACATGCTATACTTTCAGCAAGAGCTCTGGACCTGGCAAGGCAGAGAGGTCATAAATTAATCACATTTGATAATTATCATTAAATAATAGTGCACCTTTTAATTCTAATCAGCTCTGACACATACTATCTTGGGCAATCTCACTTCCTCATTTGCCCCATTCGTGTGATGAAACTAATGACCCCCACCAGTCAGGACTGTCAGGGTTAAGTGAAGTAGTATGCTCAAGTTCCAGACACACCTCATGATTTTGACTATGACAAAATATAATCTTTTTTCAATTAATTTGCATTTCGAATGCAGAGGCTGAATTCTTATCAACATAGAAATGAAGTGTCTATAGTATATATATGTGTCACGCTGTCTGATTTTATAGCATATCAGTCTACTTTTCCCAACCTTGATGAAGTTGACTTAATCAACCTCATTTCATTGTTAGTTTACTTGTCCTTAATCTTCTCCAAGTCCACTTCATATAACCTTAAACTACGTATAAAGTATTATTGAAAGAGTAAGAGAAGAGGGCATTTATCATTTAATAAATACTGATGGTGCAACGAAAATGTGCCAGGCACTTTGCTAGATGACACAGAACCAGGCAAAACCCAATGGAGAAAATGGTGCTAAGGACCATTCTACTTAGGCCTGGTGATATTCAAAGGGCTGCTTGGTCTTCTGAGTCCTAGAAAATCATTAGTCTCACTCAATTTAAGAACTCAGTTACAAGCTTTTAAAAAAAAAAAACAAAAAACAGCCAAACAATTTAATCAATTAAAGGGGTTTAGTGGCTCATATGACTGAGAAGTCCAAAAATTAGTCAAGCTTTAAAAAACCCATTGGTTCCATAATGTCAACCAAGACTGACTTTTTTTCCATTTCTGTACTCTGCCTTCCATGATGTGGTATTCATCTAAGACTGCCTCCTCGAATAATTTAAACAAGGTAGTCAGAAACAACCAGAGCTGCATCTTCCAGGTAGATATCTACAAAAGCAGAGAGTACTTTTGAGGTAGCTCTCATGAATGAGAAAATTTTTTTTCCCAGAACTCAACTGTCTGTCTCCTTAACTTCATTATACCTAATTGATTCACAAGCCTCCTATGAACCAATCACATGGACAAGAAGATATGATATTGTTGATTGGCTTAAGACAGATGGGAATTACCCCTGGAGCTGGGCAATCAGCTGAAAACAAAAGACCACACCCATGATGTTTATTAGAAAGTAGAAAGAGGCCTGGGTCTTACAATTGTCAACTACAGCTCGTTACCACTTCTCTCTGCGTATCTGTTGTATGTCACTCTCTCAGGCTGGCTCCATATGCAAGGTTTTTACTTTGCATTCCCTCATAAATTTGATTTACACATGGCTGAGGCTTATGGTGGGGTAACTCTGAAACCAAATACCTGTCACTCTGCAAATCCAATTCTCACCACCCTTCTATGATTCTTGTGTGTTAGTTCAAAATTCTCAAATGAAATCTTCTAAGTGGCTTGGCCTTACCTATGGACTGACTCTCACAGTGAGTGTCTACGTACTGGTCCTTCTCACCTACAGCCAGAGGGCTAGGGTCCTCTGATAGCATCAGGGCTGACTAAGCCCATCTGATCAGCAGGGTTCGTGGGTGGGAAAAGATTCTTTTGGAAGGGGATGTGGGCAGAAAGGCAATTATACACTTCTGTAACCAGAAAAACTCCAGGGGTGAAAATGATAGGAAGAAAGTGACATCAAATTTAAAGATAAAAGAAACACTGCCAAAACACAATTCCAAATTAAACTGGCTCGTAGACTTTTGCTGTAACCACTATTTTAGCCTTTTAATATCTGAAATTTACTGTAAAGAACACTGGAACGCTTCTTAAAGCAGAAAGATTATAGAAGAAAACAAACTTTGACCATAAATCTTGGACCTAAATGGTATTTATGCTCATTATATCCCACGTGCTGAAATGTGTCCTTTTTTGCAGACTATTACCTCCTCAAAATGAGTTTAAATATGAAATGGCTAAGAGAATGTCCCAGTAGAATTCCCGCCTCACCTCCAAAACTGCATTCTACTCCTAAGTAAATTCCCCATTTTTAGGTCCTAATTTCCAAAAGGGTGTTAGAGACTCCCATCCCATCTCATACACCCCCAGCCTAACTGCAGATGTGTTCCCTGGAAAAGGGGAAGTTTTTAAGTACTCAGCAGAAATGTGTGACCAAAGGTTTGCTGGAGCAAAAGAGGAACACAGAAAGCCAGAATGAGAAGTGTTTTTTCTTCACTTTCTTATAATGCATTCAGGCTTACTTTGACCCAAATAACCATCTGACTGGTTACTATTTTAAATGTGAAAGAAGTGGAGAAACGACTGTCAGTAGCCCCCATAAACCTGGAATGGACTAAGTTGAAGGCACTGAAACTTCCCCCTAAGGAATGGAAATGGCCCCAAAACCTTCCCTCCCTTCCTTCCTTCCTTCCTTCCTTCCTTCCTTCCTTCCTTCCTTCCTTCCTTCCTTTGTCTCTTTTTTTCTTCCTTCCTCCTTCCCTTCCTTCCTTCCTTCCTTCCTTCCTTCCTTCCTTCCTTCCCAACTGTTTTCTTGGTGGTTCTAATACTTGAATTAGGAGTCACCAAAAACAATAAAATAAAGTTGAACTGAGGATAAATATAAGAAACATAGAGAAAACCCTGTTTTCAAAGTATGTTAATTGGCTTGTGGCTAATTCTGATTTTAATTAAAAAACAAAACAAAACAAAGCTCAGTGATAGTTAAAACTGAACAATAGACTAAGCTTAATACAAAAGCTGAAGCAGTATTCTAACTGACAACAAACACAATAGCACCTGAAAAAAATAAAGCTGAACAATAGTTAAAAGAAAGAAGGATAACTTTAGATATGAAGGCAGAATTTTTTAACTCAACATTTCATGCAGCAGCTCCTGCCAGGCCTTCCCATTTCTCAATAGCTTTGATTCATGGAAATAATGGTTATGCAATTTCCACACATTGTGCTCCAAACACAGCATGTGGGCATAGTAAAAAGAAAACAACTAATAGCACTTGAAGCTGGAGATTTCGATAAGCTTTTCTTTTTCATTTCACAAAGGTTTTTAACTCGATAGTCTAAGGCAACTGACATATTCCTCCTAAGCTTTAAACAGATATATGTGCATGCAGCAAAGTGTCTCATATTCTTACATGTATCTATGGCAGCATGCTGGTTAATCTAGTTGTGAAAAATTAACCAGAAAGAAACTATTGGACTATGAGAATTCCACAGTTGACAGATTGTTGGTCTTTCTCTTAAAAAAAAAAAAAAAAAAAAAAAAAAAAACCAACTATGCCATCTGTTAACAAAAGATGAGATAACTTGGAGAAAATTATTTCCCTTAGGGCACAATGCTAGAGCAATTCGGAAAGAGGTTGCCTGCATTTTCAGTGAGATCTGGTATAAGAAACAAGACAGCCTCAGGTCTGCTCAGTCATTGGCCAAGAAAAACAAAGATGATTTCCTCTGGTCCCTATTTTAGTTTTACTCTTTGAACTTCTTATTTCTTATTCTTGTTATTATTTTTTATTGGGCACAGATTGTTTCAGGAATCATCTTGTTTCCCTTTTTGAAGTTTTTTTTTTTTTTAATTTGTTGAGACCGGATTGTAAAGTGCTCCACTTCCACCACCTGTCACTGTACTGGGGGCTGCGACTAGGACCGTGCTCCGCAGTTCTGAGTCCAGCTGCGGACTGGATGGTGAAAGGCAGCGGCAGGAGGAGGTAGAGGTGCAAATTTGCAGGTAGGTGGCAATACACTATTTCAAAATAAAAATTCCTAAGCTGCAGATCAGTGATAAATTTTCATACACTCTGTGTACTTGGAGAGAGAAAGCTAATGTATGAATTTTAATTCTTATAGAAGGATTTTCTCCCCTTTACATATAAAATCCTGAGAATTTCACCTCCTCACCCTGTCATTTCTGTGTGATTAATCATACCTTGGTCACTTGTCACTAGATGGCATCACGCAGTGTTACTTGAGAGCAATAACTAAATTGTCAAAGTTACAGCATGGGCCATTTTTTCAGTATTTTCTTCTTTGGTATGCATTTAGAGAATCTAAGTGAGATCCTGGATATTTCATTCATTTGTTTTATGGGTTTGGCTTTGTAAATTTTGTATATTCTTTGAGATTCATTTTTCTCAGTGTATCTTGCTAGTATCTGAACCCAATATTTATTAGTATTAAATACATAATTAGTTCTTCCTCTAAATTTTCTTCCAAGTCACAAACAGACATATTTTCTTACAGAGATTTTGCAAAAATAAAATAAAGCTCAACATATCTAGGATCTTTATTCAAACATGCAGATAGAAAAAAAATACATGTATGAAAACTCGTTTTATCCAAGCATAGCCAGTTGAAATCTAGTCATGGATAAGCTATGCTGTGGAATAACATAAAAAACAATCCGTTGATGCTTTTGTAAACCTTCAAAATTTATTTAAAAATATGACTGCAAAAAATAATGAAAACTGAGGTAAACAGAACGAGTTAATAGTCTTGTACTCTCCCAGATGTGACGGGTAATTATGACCATTTTTATTTGTTACATTCCAATAAACCTTATGTTACTGAAGATGAATTCTAACTCTATGCTGTCAACAAAACAGAGTCTTTCTAAATAATAATTAGGACTTAGTGACTTGCAAATTTGCAAATAATAATAGATGATAAAATGTATTATATGGCCCTGGCCAGTGTGGCTAGGTTGGCTGGGCATCATCCTACAGGCTGAAGGGTCAAGGATTCAATTCCCAGTCAAGGCATATGCCTGTGTTTCAGGTTCAATCCCTGGTCAGGGCATGTGAAACAGACAACCTGTTGATGTTTTTCTCCCTTTCTTCCTCTCTCCCTTCCCCTCTGTGGAATAAAAAAAAGGTGGAAAAAAATTGTATTATATAGAGTGAGGCTAACAAAATAGATGACAGATAGATTAGATAATAAATGTACAGTATGTAATATGATACTTGATTTTATCATTAATTGTCTAAAATCTACAATATTAATCTTCTATATTTACTTACTATTGAAAAATTCTGTTTCATTTTGTGTTTTTATTTTATTCATTCATTCGTTCGTTCAACAAACAGCTGAATACCTACCTATATTGGATTAGATAGTGCAGATGCAAAAACAAGTAGAGCAGTAAATTTACCCTCAGAAAGCTTTTAGTTTTTTATGTTGTTAAACATTCATTAACTAAGTTTCAGACGCAATCATGGAGTGGGAGGAAGGAGGAAGGAGAGAGGGAGAGAGAAAGAAAGGGGGAGAGGAAGAGATAGAAAAAATATATGTAGAGAGAGAAAGAGAGAATGCAAAGTCTAAGACAAATAGCTCTGCTAGTATCTCATGCTGTGATCCTGGACCTTCTTCATTATATGTTCAAATTAATTTTTATATGAAAGTGCTCTGTAAACAATAAAATACTTTTCAAATGTGAATATTTTTAAGTTTTTAAGTTTTTTCTTCTAAAGATCCCACAATTGTTAAATAGAACTTTGATCCTACAGTTAAGTGCTTACTTCCTTTTAATTTCCCCACAATTTTCAAAATAATAAGTGCATAAATGAAACGCATTTTACCCTGGCTGGTGTGGCTCAGTGGACTGAGTGCCAGCCTACGAATCGAAGGGTCGTCAGTTCTATTCCCAGTCAGGGCACATGCCTGGGTTGTGGGCCAGGTCCCTGGTGGGGGACAAATGAGAGGCAACCACACATTGATGTTTCTCTCCTTCACTTCCTCCCTCTTTTCCTCTCTCTAAAAATAAATAAATAAAATCTTTTAAAAAAGTTATATTAAAAAAAATGAAACCCATTACATTTCCAATTCACCTTGTAAAACAAAATGTGAACAGAAGTACCATGAGTTTGAAGTGAGAAAAGGTGGGAAAAGGCTAAACCTAATGACTCTGTAATCACATCAGACTCTGACACACTGAGACTCTGGCTAGTCCCATCCCCTCTCTGCTCTCTGAACTCTTTTTTTTTTTTTTTTTGGTTTCTGCAGATGACTAATGAAATTTCAAGCAAATTTTGTTGCAATAACATGTGTAGGAGAAAGAGACCTCTTGTGGGGGTCATTCTGGTCCTATAACTTTACATCTTCTACACTTTGATGGGAGAAAAAAACTAAAGAAAGTTCTAGTGATTACTAAATTAGGAGATTTGGTCCAGCACCATTAATTCTTAGACTAGTTCAATAGTTTTGCAAAATGCTTCCCATTTTTCATTAAGGCCAATCATATCCTATTCTATAATAGATAAGTCAGAAACTTCTTTTCCAATTGTATGCAGAAATCAATACATTAGGAACTCCATATTCAGATGTATTTAAGATCACAATGAAAGATACATAAAGTGGTGTCCTTGGTCAAGTCTTTGACTGGATTTGGGTGTGTAGGAAGTTTTATATTTTTAAAAAATTATTATTGATTTGAGAGAGAGAGAGAGATAAAGGAAGATAGAAACATCAATCCATTGCTCCACCCATTCATGCATTCATTGGTTAACTCCCACATGTGTTCTCACCAGGGATTGAACTTGAAACCTTGGCATATCCAGATGACACTTTAACCAACTAAGCCATCCATTCAGGCCTAGATAATTTTATCTTAAGTTTCTGATCTATCATCTAGGGGTTTGTCTTTTACTTTGTTATTGTATTAAGTTGTGTTTTTATTTTTTTTTTTTAAGATTTTTTTTCTTTTTTTTTTTTTAGATTTTATTTATTTATCTTTAGAGGGGAAGGGAAGGAGAGAGGGAGAGAAACATCAATGTACAGTTGCCTCTCGTATGTCCCCTGCCGGGAACTGGCCTGGCAACCCAGGCATGTGCCCTGACTGGGAATCGAACCACGATCCTTCGGTTCGCAGGCCCGCGCTCAATCCACCGAGCTACACCAGCCAGGGCAAGTTGTGTTTTTAGTATATAGCAGTTTACCAGTAAAGATAAACTTCTAATAACGAAATTGAGCTGAAAATATTCCCTCAATATATTAGTATATTCTTTTTTTGGTCTGTTTTTTAAAATAGACCATACGCTTAAATTTTATTTATTTTATTTTTTAGAGAGGGGAAGGGAGAGAGAAAGAGAGAGAGAAAAAATATCAATGTGTGGTTGCCTCTCACACACCTTCTACTGGGGACCTGGTCCACAACCCAGGCATATGCCTTAGACTGGGAATTGAACCTGCAACCCTTTGGGTTGCAGGCTGGCATTCAACCACTGAGACACACTAGCTAAGGCATAGTATATTCTTATTTGATATAATTTTTATTTCATTAGGAAAAGAGAAAAAGTAGTTTGAATATCCTACCTGTAGAAAATGTATGCCTATTCTTATTTTGTTCTAGAATATTTGTTTGCCATCAGATATGGGCTGGAAGAAAATTTGAAATGTTGGAAAGGAAACTCTAGAGACTGAGGTATTTATTTACTGTATTATTTCTTTTCTAGATTTTCCTTCCCTGGCTTACAACATTTTTCTCTTTGTTTATACTATCAAGTCAACAAGTGTTGTAAGGATGACTTATTAGTATTTGTGCACACGGAACCTAGGAAATGGAATTCTATTACACCAGTTTTAGAGACCATAACACTTAAGCCTTTCACCATCAGTACATTTGGGTCAAAAGATGGTCTTTACCCTGGCTGGGTAGCTCAGTTGCTTGGAGCGTCATGCTTACACACCACGATTTTAGGTTTGATTTTGGGCCACGTACAAGAATCAACCAATGGATGAATAAATAAGTGGAACCACAAATCACTATTCTCTCTCTCTTTTACTCTTTCTTCTTTCCTCTCTCTCTAAAATTAAGGGTTTAAAAAATGTTCTTTATCATAAAAGTATATGGATTCACATGTAGCCATGGACAGAACTTCTATGGAAGAAAGCAGAGATTTTTAAAAAAATTATTTTGGAAAAGTGCATTGAGGCTTTTCTCTAAAAATAAAATGCTGTCTCATCAGTACTGGTCATTTTTTAGCCACATGCGACTAATGATCATAGATGCTCATAAAAACCTAAAAGGAAGTTAATGTTGTTCTCTTCTTTTTTTTTTTAAATGTCATTTTCTTCTGAAATGGTAAATATCTCTCCTTTAACTGCATTAAAAAAAACAACAACAAACTTTACCACTTTGAAGAGAATTCAGGAAGCCATATGGTCTTACCCAAAGTTCCTGCACTCAAAATGTCCTCATGGGAAAGAAGGTTCAAGGTGTTTTTAAGAACAGAACTTTAATGTTTCTTCCTATAAACAATGACACTTCCTGTTCTGGTCTCTAACAAAGGAGGCTATAAAAAAAGTAAGACAATGAACTTCGCCTTTTTGCGCAGTGAAGAACAAACATTTTTACTCCATCTCACTCTGTGTGTAGAGTTCAACATGAAGATTATCACAGAGCAATTCTCCCGAGGTCCTATATGTTGACCTATAGTCTCTCTACCAGAGTTGGTATTTTCGATAATTTACTGTTACCTAGCCGTGAGCCTGGTATTGAAGTCAAGAGTGTGTGCAACATTCCACTTTTCAAATATAAATAAAGCTATATGTTGCCTCTAAAATCTAGAAATAGCCCTTAAAAGATTCAAGAGTCAGTGACCTCCTCCTTTTAAGTTACCTTCCTTCAAAATAAAAAAAGAGTGAGAACCCTGGCTGGTGTAGCTCAGTGGATTGAGCGTGGGCTGTTAACCAAAGGGTCACTGGTTCAATTCCCAGTCACGGTACATGCCTGGGTTGTGCTCCAGGTCCCCAGTGGGGGCCACATGAGAAGCAACCATACATTGATGTTTCTCTTCCTCTCTTTCTCCCACCCTTCCTCTCTGTCTAAAAATAAATAAATAAATTTTTTAAAAAAAGAGAGAAAGGAACAAAGTAGGAGAGGAAATAGACAAGAAAAAGAAAGGACAAAGAGTGAGAGGGAGGAATTAGGGAAGGAAGGAAAGAAAGAACAATCAGAGTGACTAAAGAGACCATGTTTTCAAAATGAGAAAAAAAGTACTTTTAATATTCAATAATGTGAGTACCTGTTGCTTCCCAAAACCAGAAAAAAATATTTTAAAGCAAATCTAATTCTACTTAGTATAAAAAATTAAGTCATGTTATTTTTAAAAAGTAAAGAGAGATTAATAAAATGCTATAGATGTAGTTGTTATCAAAATAAATAACAAAAGCATTTTAGAAGGAAATATTCTCAAAATTTAAAACAATAGTACTACATACTGAAAGAGGACACTATTTAAAAATTTTTAAAAATCTCAGCAACTATTCTGTTTAAATTGTTTATTACAAATGAGAATTTTTTTAACAAAAAAGACAAACTTATCTTGGAGTTTCTATGTCATAAAAAAGCAATTTGTTGGCTTTCCTTGTGAGATTCCAAAAAATCTTCTTTAAGTATAAATGCATATACTATTAAATATGTATGTATACAATTTAAATTACATCTGCATAGAGGTAAATGTTTTAGAAAAACTTAAATGACTGCTTCCTTTAAAATATTTTAGTAATTAAGATAAATACAGCAAAAATAAATTACCTTAGGGATATTTATTGTTATCATAAATAGTTTCTGTATCACTTTTTAAAAAATATGAAATTCATGTTTCAGATGTAAATTCCAGATTGTTACCCACCAAATGATACTAAAATAATAAAACATTTGCTAAAGCAGAGCATAAGCAAAACATCCTGAAAGGACGCTATTGGTAACTGTAGCTAATAGCAAAGTTGTTAAAACAGCTCATCCCATTTGGAAATCTGTGCAACTTGATGAGCAGATGCCTCAAAGATATTAGTGGGAGATCTGAGATAATGAAAGATAATTACAGAGTCAATTTTTAGCAGAATGCATTCTAAGGCAAAAAGAAAAGTTTTAGATGCAGAATATTTTCTGGCAAAATAAAGTGATTAAGCTTTCCTAACAAATGCTTTCATAAACTTACAGAACTGAAGTAAAAGTGGGTAGCTGTCAAAAAACTAATGTTTTCTCTTTCTTCTACAAAACAATACTTTGTAAAATAATTGTGCGGTAAAAATAATTACCAGTACATGTTTACTTTAATTATTGATTTAGGTTATTCTATATTTTCCACAAATAAGTAATTGATAAGTTATCTGATACTCTTCATTCATTATCAATATCGGATCAGGGAATTAGATAATAGATCAATAATTTCTTAAAAACCTTTATAAATAAAATATACAATGTGGCCATGATAATCCATCAAGTTCAAGGAGATACTCAACATCTAAGATTGCTTTTATCTCTAAAAATCTATTGCCCAGACGGTCCAGTCTTAGATTGTGAGTGCTTAAGAGCAGAAACTAGAGAGGCAGACGGTCTGTATTCTAATTATATATAGAATAGTAGTACCATTCAATATCTCTAGTGAATTAGACCAATTTACCCCCTATAAACTCTAGTTTGCTCCTTTTCAAAGGGAAATGGAACAGCCCCTTGTAGTAATCATGCTATAAAATTACCAGTTGCAGTAATGTCCTTGTTGATGATGGAGGCAGTGATGATGCCTATTCTATAAGGGTACTAAACTTCCTCCTGAGTCATCTTACCTGGGACTGAAAGGTGAGGCCCCCCTCTCTGTTTTCCTTGAGAACTGAAAGTATCTACACAGAAGTAAAACACTGGAATTCCACTTTGCAGTCCCTGGCACCTGCACAGCTCCGCAGTTCTTACACATGGAGGTATGTAGACTTAAAGAAGGAAAAGGCCATTCCTGAGGATGTGGGAGCCACTTCTGAAGGGTGGGAGTCCCGAGAGCTGGCACTGTTCTCTCTCAGATTTTTTTTCACTTAACAGTGACAACTACATGGCAAAGTCCTGACACCTTGAAGGTGTAAATCTTGAGGTTGGTTATATTTCAAGTAAGAAATGAGTCTTGTGCAATTTGGTGAAGCGGAGTTTGGAGGTTCAGGTGCAAAGATGTGTGCTAACAAAAACAGAAAGAATTAACAGGCTATAAAAATCACAAAAGCTGGAACTATGCGGTGGATTAGGATTTGATGGGGAGCCCTTGTGATGCTAATGAGGAACAGCCAAGTGCTCTCAAAAGACCATCACTGGAATACAGCTCTTGTGACTGAGGCTGAGACCATTTTGATCTCTCATCCTGACTTGCAGGCCGCCAGTAGAAAATTTACGGGAGAGCAGAATTTGATCCTTTTTCTTTGGATCTAAAGCACCTTGAAAAGCTGTTGCCAGGGTAAGTCTTCTTATGTTCAACTCACTCTGGGGTTAAGAAATGACTCCCACAGCTGTGGGAAGTATGTTTAGTGCCTCTCTGATGGGCCTATTTCCTTCCTATTTAAACTTTGGAACACAATGTCATGGAGAGTGGCACTAGCCTGAGACTCGAAAATGGCAGAGTGTTTCTGGGGTATTAGTGGTATAGTTTGTGGAAGATATAAACTTGAATTTCTGTGTAATAGATAACTGACTATTCAGGGAAAAAAATTGCTGCCTTTGATCTTAAGATACATTACCTTGTTCTTTTAACTCTTCCAGCCTCTTTCTCATGTTCTTAGCAGAGTTACAAATCTAGGAACTAATAATTATAGTGAAAAATGTAAGTGTTCACCACATAGAGAATTAAATTATTGATGTTTGTTGTATATGCAGGAACACATTCATCTGAAATGTTAAATTGTTAGATTTATGTTTTTAAAAGGAAGTCATTATAAGAAGAAACAGCACTCAGGTAACTGGTTCTTTGCCATCTCTCCAAGCAACATTAAGTGTTCATTCAAGGTCTGATGAGTCAGTAGTGTGGTCCGTGTAATTATAAATGTGGAACCCAAATACAACATATATCACAGGTTTGATTTGATCCTCTCAAGATTTTTTTAAATTCTGAGAATCTAGACTCTAGGATGATGTAGAGAGTTGTATATATGACACAATTATCAGGCAGAACTCTGCGTGTGTGTGTGTGTGTGTGTGTGTGTGTGTGTGAGAGTGAGAGAGAGAGAGAGAGAGCGAGAGCGAGAGAGAGAGAGAGAGAGAGAACTTTGCAGTGTAGGGGAGGCCACTACTCTTACCTTGGCCTAAGAATTAAACTGATATAAAACAGATGAACAGTAGAAAAATATACAAATTTATTTAGTTTTTTTTCATGTGTATTGGAGTCTTTAGATGGAAAATGAAGGTCTGTAGAAGCTATCGGGCCCAAACGTATATATCCCCATTTACACAAAGAATGACAAACTGGGGATGTGACAAGATAAGGGTCCTGGGCTAGGGGCAGTAAGTCGTGGGACAGTGACTAGTAACTGTAGGAAGGGAAAAGTCACAGGAGGTAAGGGCTATTTTAGTATATTTGTAGCAGTCTATTCCAGGTCAACTCCCAGTCTCTGGAGATAAGAGAAAGAATGTTCTCTTCCAGGTACAGGGAGGGCGCTTTCCTCATTGGAAATGTTACGACCTGCTTTTAGGAGAAAAAGGGAAATTCTGACAGCCCTCCATGCATCTGCTTTTTTCAAGTACCTTCAGCTCAAACTAATCAACATGCCAAAAGTGGCACATTCTGGGGTGACCTGTTCTGAATAACTTTACCTGATAAACTTTTCAAATCAGGAAAAAGGAAACAACAACAAATCTTTTAAATTCCTAGCGTGGAAAAGATCGCTCTGTATCACAGACAGGGGTGCGTACGTGTGCTGATTGTTCATAACATGGCAGTGTGTGCAATCAGAAAATCAGTGATGTGGTCAGCAAAGATTTTCAAGTCATTAGAAATTTGAACTAGTAAATTTTTAAATGAGTGAGATACGTAAAATTATAATGAAAAAGATACTCTGCTAGCATGAATTTATGTCTTTAGATTGTTCATTAATCCCAAAATACTTGATGTGGTGAAGGAACATAATAGAAAAATAAAGGGGCAAACTGAACACTAAAAAATTTTCCTTTTCAAAACCAGTAGATTAGAAAAACTTATGAAATGATGAAATGAACTATTAAGGGAATACTAAAGAGAAGTTAAGAAAGACAACGGATAGTGAAAAAAGTGCAGATAAATTTTCATACAATGTAAAGTACGCACATTAAGACATTTAAAATGCATGTGGAGCTCTCATCATGCTGACCTTAAAAGTGGAAGAATCAAAGATAATACAAACACAAAGACTAAGGTCATTAAATAGTATTTGTGTTTCCTGGGGAACTAATATTGAACTAAGAAGATGTGTAACCATTTTTCAAATCCTGCCTTACATTATGCATTCCCTGCTGGAATTGCTTTGTACTCTTAATTTTTTTTTTTTTTGATATGTCACACCTTCAGATTAGTCGTGCCAAGGGTACAATTTTTAAGATAAAAGAAAATTACTTACAGGCCCGGACAGATCTGCAGGCATTTTCGGTCAATGCCAGCTGTGAAGCGTGCTGGGGCTGTCCACTCCTCGAGACAGAAGCAGCTCAGGCTCCAGGCTACTGGAAGGCCTGAAGTGTGAATTAGCTCTGTTGAATCAGAGCCTCTCCTTACTTGAAACACTCTCAGCGCCCCGATGTAGGAGGCCCACCCCAAGTTTACTCAGTCTTAGAAAGTTTAAAGCCTTAAGAACTAGTGTGCAGAAATGGGGATCAGGAGCAGCCTTACGGATTTTGCCTTCACTGAAACAGCAGTGACCGAAACCCAATACCTGTGGCATCAGTAACAATCGGTTTGTAGGGTTAATTTTTTTTTTTTTTTTTTTTTTTTTTACTGTGCCGTAGTGTATGTTTCAAACTATTCAGGGTCTCACTTGTATAGATTCCATGAGATTATCTTGTTCCAGATAATGTGAATCTTGAGGAGTTTTTTTTTCTTCTGTTGACATGGGTGATGGTAGTTTTTGGCCTCTTTGGTCCCTGATCCCAATCCCCGAGCTGTTTTATCATGTAATAATTTTTTTCTGCAAGAGAACAAATTGCCTTTTACTTATGTACCTTTCAGTAAGTTTAAATACTTGAGATATACAGCATCACATGGATTCTGTGACAAGTGGCCTGAGCGGGAGGGCTGCTTCGGAATTTGGCACTGAGCCATGTCACTGTTTCCACGAGCATGAGCCGCCTTTCCCCAGGTCACTCTGGTTTTGTTCGGTTTGCCACTAGGAGTCACTGTGTGGTTCTTTGCTTTGTACACCTAAGCACATCTCTTGCCTGGACAGAATTCAGTTTCATTTAGAACATAAACGCCTTTGATTTTAAGAAGAGCTGTGTGCTCCCTCTAGTTCCAGAGATCCTGCTTATAGCCAGCAAAGATGATCTTGGACCATGGCCTTCCGCAGGAAGTTCCAACATGGCAGTGAGATGTATCATAATAATAAGTTTAATAATTAAAAAAATTAAGTTCTGGGTTTTCTTTATTGAACCTACTCCATATAGCCACGTAGATATTTCTTAATTCTCTCTAAATCTATGGTGATCTATTCTTTTTTTCTTGATAACCTCACATGAAAGCTCAGGCCTTTAGATGATTTCACTCAAATCTGAATTGCTTCTTTACTGAGGACACCATCCAAATGCACAACAGAGGCCAGGAATTTCCTCTACTTCTTAAACTTCCTTTGTTTTTGCTAATGTGCCATCCTCTTCAACTTGGGTTTCTATTCCCAAACCCCATTTCCCTCTTTTAATTACCACAAACAGGAGTGTTTTTAGTTCTCAATGGCCAACACTGAAATGTTCATAGTTGAGAGAATAGTATACAGGAAATAAAGCTATGCGTAATAGAATCTCTTATAAGGGTACCTTAGGTAGGAGAAGCATTTTCCTACAATAAGTAAATAACAGCCCACTGTTTGCTGTGAAACTCAAATGATTGAGGTTTCCAGGACTCCAGGGCAGGTGTGTGAGAAATGAACCATACACAGCCCTTGCGGGGCCTGAAGGACCGCAGCAGATGGAAATGACCAGGCCACTTGTCATCAAGTCCCTGATGACAACTGCAATACCTCAGTGGACAAAGATGCATTTTGTACTGTTTAAATCCCTGCATTTCAAGCACTTCTATCGAGCTCTAATAAGAAATACCTGCAGGCTGTCCAGACCTTACCGTATTTGGTACTTGATTCCAAAAGCCTTCCAAAAGTACCAACATTGGCATTTCATTCTTTTTTAAAAATAATAATAAATTAAGGGTGAATCCTGCCCCAGAGATGAACTGTATCTAGTCTACTCACTTTTTGGCAGAATGCCTTGACAGCTTAGTTACCAGGCATTTCCATATGTGCTCTCTGAAGATTGGTGCTATGGGGGGAAGGTAGAAGGGCATTGTTTTGCTTTTGACTAGGAATCTGGTTTGAGTACAAGTAAAAGCAAAGCACTGGGCTGCTACTATTCCTAGTCGGATACCAAACCCCCTTCTCTAGGTGAAACGGCAGCCTTCCAAAGTGAGTCATTGACTGCATTTGTAAAGCTGTAAAGGTGGGGAACTCCGTATTGTAAAACAGGTCTCTAGATTTGTAACTGCACCTATCATGGTAAAAAAGAAAAGATAAAAGCTGGAAAGCCAAGTCAAAACTATGCTCCAAAGCAAAACACTGACTCCAGGATTTTAGCAAGGGTTCTTTCTTTGATTGCAATCATTTCAAGGACTGGGTGGCCTCTTTCTCCAATCTCCTCTCCTCAAAAAGGCAAATTGAAGTAGAAGAATTAGACTGATCTTTCTCCTGATAGGACCCAAAGGGCATGATGGGATTGTGTAACCGTGATGGAAATAGGATGAAACTCCTGTTACTGTTTTCCAGAAGCGAATCTGAGGGTTGTCATGGTAACTCACCAGGGTATAAGACTATTGTCAGCTTCAGGGTACAATTTTGGCTTACATTCTTAAAAGAGGACATCAAGTGCTTGCATTAAAAGAGTGAGAGATGAATCTTTTTGGAAGTGGACTGAAACTGATTTCAGATTTTGGTTTGGCCTTTTGAGAGAGTAGGTGTAGGGAGAAAATGGAAATACATCCATTGCTAAATTATGCTAAATCTGGGGGGCAGAAGGCATGCAGAGAAGAAAGGACTCACGCTTGGTAGTAGGACTGAAAGAATCTGAAAGTCATCAACAATTGGAGCGTTTGCCTGGCTGGTGTAGCTCAGTGGATTGAGCGCGGGCCTGTGAACCAAAGGATCGAGGTTCGATTCCCAGTCAGGGCACACGCCTGGGTTGCAGGCCAGTTCCCAGCATGGGACACATAAGAGGCAACCATACATTGATATTTCTCTCCTTCTCCCTCTCTCCTACCCTTCCCCTCTATAAATAAATAAATAAATAAATAAATAAATAAATAAATAAATAAATATTTTAAAAAAAAACAATTGGAGCGTTTGGCAATCTAAATGTGCACATTCTCGTAAGAACTGAAGTTATAAGAGAAATTGCTGTCAACGAATTAGCTCCTTTGTTGTCATCTTGCTGTTATTTATGGAGCACTCCATTTCAGTGCCTCTGATGCTGATGTTGTCCTATATTCTTTTCATTTTGAAGTCATTGCTTTTATGTATTAATAACTGTAACCAAGCAGCCTGGGGTCTGGCTGTCTGCCACTGTGTGCAAGTATAACACAAGGATTTATGGAGAAGGAAAAAGGTCTTTATTAACAGGGGAGTGGCAGGCTGGGAGCATCCCTGCTCCAAGCCGACCTCCCCTGTAAAATATAGAAATTGCCTTATTTCCAGAAAGACAGAAATCAAAACCCATTCCCAGAAGTTCCCTGTTATCCCTTATCTGTCCTTTTGGAGCCCAAGGAGGCTATACAAATGGGTTTCCATCAGTAATAGGCTCTCTCCCCCTCTCTCTGGGTTGCGAACTTGTGGGTTCCAGCATAGACATCATCTTGTGCAGCTTCCTCTCTATCCTTGGGTCTGGGTTGCATTGCTAGGTCACTCCAGTCAGTTATGCAGGGCATCCCTTGGTGAAGCCCAGGTGCCCAAAGCTGCTCTGCCCCTAGGGCAGCTGAACTGTCCCAGCCCACATGTCTGTGTGCTGCTGTCATGGCAGGAGAGTGGAAGCAGTCCAGACCTTTGCTGGGCGGCACAGGGTCACAGCGTCCTCTGCAGCCCACTTGTGGCAGGATGTATGTCCTGTGGGTGGGCCTTCTTCAAACCATGTGAGCAGGGTGAAGCAAGAATTACACGTGAGCCCCCATCCCATGGGATCCCGAGACACTCCATGCCTCACCCTGAACTGGGGCAAGGGGCAAGGAAGAGAGCAAGTGCTTCTGAAGCCATTTTAAAGCCTCAGTGCAGAAACACATGCACAATTGAGTGTCTGGCTTTTTAACCAATGTGGCCTAATGTCAGTCATGTTTATCACAGTGGCTTTGCCCCTCATCTGGCTGCAATTTTGCAGAAGGGCGCAGAAGTTTCCCAATCTGAGATGCATAGGTGTGCAAGCAGCTCATTCTGAGGCTGGGCATTCTGCCCCTCCAGCTCGCACAGGCTCTTTGCAGGTTGTGTCCTGAGCTGCGCAGCTGTTGGGGCAATGCACGCAGGTTTGTGTAGCCACATTGCCTTTGTTTACAGTAGGCTGTGGGAAGGCTGTCCTGCTGTTTCAGTTGTGACTTCAATCCAGGCGGCTGCGGCACTTCCTGCAACCTACTCGTCTGCGGGGGAGGTGCCGGCTCTGGTGCTGCTTCTGGGGTCCCTTGCCTACTCCCCAGTGAGGTAACCCACCCTGTTACATAACTTCATATAGCTGTCCTCCTTTTTTACAGAAAATCATAAATGAAACAAAGTCTCATCGCAGCAGGTCACTTACAGAACACTCGTTGCTGGTAGAAATAATTTAACACTATGGAATTGTGCAACTACATTTTCATCTAATTTTTTACTTGAGTATGGTATTATCTAAGCCTACTTCTTTGATTTTTTTTTGTTTTGTTTTGTTTTTAATTCTCATGGCTTGTCTTTGGAGGACCAGGGCTCTGTACAAACAGGCATGACTTCCTGGAGCTTTCCCTTTACTTGAAAATTAGAGGAGGACGTCTGGTAAAGACGGTGGTGCACGTGGCTCACCTCCTCCCACAAACGCATCAAAATTACAACTAAAACAGAACAACCATCTCTCAGAACCATCAGAAATCCAATTGAATGGAAGTGTGACAACTATGGAATTAAAGAAACCACATCCATCCAGACGTTAGGAGGGTCAACAGAATGGGCTGGTTCCACATCCACGTGTGGTGGATAAAAATGCAGGAGGGGTATCTCAGGAGCAAGGAGTCTCAGCCCCCTGCCAGGCATCCCAGCCCAGGGTTCTAGTGCCAGGAGATAAACCCCCAAAAATTCGGCTGCAAAAACCAGCAGGAATTGAGTTGGTGGAAGAAACTTCTAGAACCCCAAGCAGTTCCTCTTAAAGAACCCACACTCAGTAGACTCACCCACTCAGACTCACTTCCTCTGAGCTCCAGCAGTGGGGTAGCAGCTTGAAAGGCAGCAGTGGCATGCAGGAAGGAACTGACGTGGCTGGCACCAAGGAAAGCAGAGGTCATTGCCCCTTTTCTGAACTCTGTCCCCACAGAGCTGGCAAGCTAGTGCCATATCTGAGACTCCATCAACCTTGCTAACACCTTTTGCCCCACCCTGGAGAACCCCTGAGACTCTGTCCCACCCAATTTACTGGCCCACCCAAGCTGCTTCTCCATATAAATGGCTGGTCTTACCTCATGTTTCACAACCTCCATAAACCTCTCAAACAAGCAGCAGCTGGTTTCAGTGAGCCCTAGGCCTGCCACTAGCAGCAGCCAACCTAGATTCATAGCTTGACTTATCCTGGGAATTTCCAAGCCCAACACAAGTAGCAGCCATCTCAGATTGCTTTAAAGCTCAGGCAGGGTGGCCCAGGGCAAAGCACCACCACCCTGACCCAGAACAGCTGATCCTTCACAGAGGGCTGAGGGTGGTGGTCAATGGTCACAGCCAGTCCTTAGAGCTGACGGCGGTGGGTAAATCTTTCTTGTTGACTTGCCAACAGCAATCAAGGCTCAGCCACTAGAGGAGGGTGTACTCAGACCAAACGAAGAGTGCACCTCTAGTACACAGTTTAAGTCATAGGGGAGTCAGTGTCACGAACCCTACAGGACACCTACTACATTAGGCCACACTACCAAGACACAGAGTCAAAGCAGCTCTCCTTAATACATAGAAACAAACACAGGGAGGCTGCCAAAATGAGGAGACAAAGAAACATGGCCCAAATGAAAGAACATAAAACCTCCAGAAAAAGCTAAACATAAGGGAGATAAGCAATCTCTCAGAGG
This sequence comes from Glossophaga mutica, assembly GCA_039655065.1. Lineage (NCBI taxonomy): Eukaryota > Metazoa > Chordata > Mammalia > Chiroptera > Phyllostomidae > Glossophaga > Glossophaga mutica. The sequence goes on along the minus strand of CM077306.1, from coordinate 33,393,896 downwards.
CAGAGTTCAAAACTGGTTATATAGGATCCTCCAGGAACTTAGTGAGGAACTCAGCAGCATAAAAACCCAGGCAGAAACAAAGGATACACTAATTGAAATAAAAACAATTTACAGGGAAACAACACTCGAGTGGATGAAGCCAAGAATTGATTCAATGATTTGGAACGTAAGGAAGCAAAAAACAACCAATCAGAACAACAAGAAGAAAAAAGGATCCAAAAAAAAAACCTAAAATAGTGTAAGCAGCCTCTGGGACAACTTCAAGAGGTCCAACATTCTCATCACAGAGGTTCCAGAAGGGTGAAAGAGCAAGACATTGGAAATCTATCTTAAAAAAAAATAGTGAAAGAAATCTTCCCTAATTTGGTGAAGGAAATAGACATGCAGATCCAGGAAGCACAAAGTCCCAAGCAAGATGGATGCAAAGAGGCCCACTAGGAGTTCATTACCCAACCATTATTATATGAAATGTTAAAAGAACTTATTTAAGAAAAAGATCAAAATTATGAACAATAAATACATATCTTTCAACATCGAATCTAAAAATCAAACTAAGCAAACTGGAAGAACAGAATCACAGATACTGAGGCATTTTGATGGTTGGCAGATGGGAGGGGTGTATGGGGGAATGGGTGAAGAGGTGAGAGGATTAAGAAGTACAAATGGGTAATTACAGAATAGCCATGGGGATATAAAGTGCAGTATAGGGAATGGAGCAGCTGAAGACCTTATGTACATTTCCTATGGACATGAACAGTGGTGTGAGTGGTTGCCTGAGGGAGTTGGGGGTTGCTGGGTGAAGGGAGGCAAAGGGGGAAAAATCAGGACAACTGTAATAGCATAATCAATAAAATATAATTAAAAAAGAAAATCAGAGAAAACAGATTATGGAATAAAATGCCCCATTCACAACAACATGTAAAACAAAACACAGAACCAGAAGGAAACCTCGTGTTGGAGGCAGGACAGTTGGCACTACCTATGTAGTAGGTCCGACGATTCTCCCAGACCTCTCTGATGATTCTCAATATAATACTTTTTGGAAAATTTTGAGAAACCACAATTCAAGCAGTCAGTCTCTTGAGGGATTTCTAAGGACAAAACCAAACAACGCAACATGCAAGGAGAGCCAAATTATATTCACAGCTGACCCCTTGAACAACGCTGGTTAGGGGTCAACTCACGTAGCTAAAAATATGTGTATTAATTTTGACTCCCTCAAAACATAACTGCTAATAGACTGTTGCTGACTGGAAGTGTTACTGATAACAAACAGTCGATGAATACATATTTTGTGTGTTATATGTATTGTATACAAAATTATTACCATAAACAACTAGAGAAAGGAATATGTTATTAAGAAAATCATAAGAGAAATATATTTTACAATATTTGTTGAAAAAATCCAAAAAATGAAATAAAGGAAAAAATACACATGTAAGTGGACCTGTGCAGTTTAAACTTGGGTTCAATGGCCACTGTAATTATTTACATTTGGTTTGGGGCCTTGTGACTTTCCTTTTTACAGCCATTACAAGGTGGGGCATGGCTTAGCGTGACTCTAAATTAGAGGTCAAACAATCTTTTCCCCAAATGCTGAAATCAGGTCTGCCACCTGTTTTTCTACAGTCTGCAAGCTAAAAATGGTTTTAACCATTTTGAATGGTTAAAGAAAATCAAAAGACAGAATATTTCATGACATGTGAATATGACATGAAATTCAAATTTCCAGCATAAAGTTTTATTGGAACACAGCCACACTCATTTGCTTATGCATTGTCTGGGGCTGCTTTCTTGCCATAAGGGCAGAGTTGAACAGGTGCCACAGAGACCATATGAACCACAAAGCTGGAAATATTAATCGCTGGTCCTTTACAGACAATGTCAGCCCAACTCTGATCTAAATCACGATCCCACTACTACCAAGCTTCAGCCTGGGTTGTCTATATACAGGGTGGGGCAAAAGCAGGGTTACAGTTGTTCATGTGGAAAATAATACAATAATAAATACTAATACAAGAATAAGCTCTGTTTTGAGTACTCACAACTGTAAACCTACTTTTGCAACACCTGGTATAAAACATCAGTCAAATGATATTAACACTGAACTAACGACAGCCGTTCTAAAAGAGTTTGTTGTCCTGCTAGGAGAAGCCTGGAAATGTGCAGAGACCAGATTCCTCAATGGTAGCACTGCCAAGAAGATAAGGTACAGAAAGAGAAAACAAGAGATACTGTAACACTTCTAAGTTATCTCTTAAAGAAAATGGAAAACTTTTCAATGATATTTTCTGTTAATTTTCTTTTTCATCATATGAGAAACCAAAATACCCTAGTTTCGACCCCATGGAAATGGGAGACTCCCACATGATTGGTGATTTTTCTTCCCGAGGAATTAACGATCAGTGTGAGCAAGTTCAAATGTCGACCTTGTTTATCAAACTGTCTGGGGTTGAATGTTCTGGGAAATGGACAAAAGGAAGGAAGCGTTTAGATAAATGTGTATTCTGTGATTGCATTCATCTTGGATTAACTGAAGAGACCATAACAATAGCTTTCTGAGCAAATGATGACCAACTTGCTTACAGAGGAAAGGTGTTTTTTTGAATTAAAAGTCTATTCGTGATTCTAGTTCAGCCAAGCCTTTTGTCTGAGTGCAAAATCTGGAGAATGTAGTGTATGTCTTTCTTAGCACATCTTTTTGAAAAACAAGCAAACTAACAAGTGAAATACAGACAGACTCCTAGATAGAGAGTAGGCTGACAGCTCTGGGGAGGGGGAGGTCAGAGGGTGGAGGGATTAAGCAAAAAGGAAAAAGGACTCATGGACATGGACAACAGTGCAGTGATTGCACTGGTTGAGGAGAGGGCATGTTAAATGGTAATGGAGAAATACAATAAAAAATTTAAAAAAAAAAAAAACCCAGCACATTGGATTCACAGTTAGCATTGCCTTATCTGAGTACTTAATCTTTCTGCTGTTCACATGAGGTATACCCACAGTTATACATAATCTCAGGACCCACTGACTCTGACATAGGCACTCATTTTGTACTCAGGCTTGTACAATGCAGTTGAATACAAGGAAGCTATGAATCTACTCTTGTGTACATTTTAAGTAAACTTAAGTGTCTACATGTCATTTTTATGGCTTGTGAACAACAAATTGGTTGAGGCACGTCTCCTGCATACTAGTCATAACCCCTCTGTTGAATGAGAACCATGGCCTTAAGCTGAGAACACATTTAATTCGGGTTACATAGTCAGAGCATTGGAGATCCTGGCCCTTGAATCTCTGGAGAGCATTCTCTGGACAGCAACCTGGGTAGCAGCAGAGGCACTGGCTTCAGCATCACCTTCATGATACTTCTTTGAGAAGTTGTTTCTGGAAGCTGAGCTTTAAGTCTTACCGCCCCACATTTGGATCCCCCTCTGTCACCCTTTGCTCCTTTTTGAATCCATTGTCCATCAGAGCAGTTTGGTTCCAGCGGACTCGGGTACAGGTAAGTAAGGGATCAATCCTCAGCTTTATGCCTTTCCTCACAAATTGCCAAAGGTTCTCAGGAACCTCACAAACTGCTGGGAAAAAGGTTTCATTGCATCAGGATTGCTTATTTCTGTGCCTGCTCGGTAGTATTTTCAAGAACGCACTTTCGGGGGAGCATTCTCTCCATCCGTTGTGATTTTGATTCTTGGCAATTATCAGTTTGGCACAAATAAATTCATAAAAAGAAAGAATACTTGTTTTTGACATGAAAGGCACTCTTTCAATGTCATACCAAGTCAGAATCTTTTGCCCTTAAGATTTAGGACAACAGATACTTCAGGAATGAGTACCCATCCCATGTACCAAAAAAATCGTTTGGTACCATAGTGCCTCCTTTTAAAAAGTTTTAAAAATTAAAAAAAAGTTTGAGAAATAGAGGGAAAGGTCTTGGTACAGTGGATGTAGATTAAAAGGGTACCTACATTTAAGGAGAAAAGTGCAATTTCCCAAGTCAACGCACTGCTGTTTAGGTTTCTTCTGTCTTTCATAAGGGCTGTGGCTTCCTCAGACTTCGGAGCACAGGAGAGCCAGCAGATCAGCTGGGGAGTGCCAGGCAGCAGCTGGGTGGCACAAGGCAGGTCAGGATGACTGTGGGAATCTGCAGGGAGTCTTCAGTCTCCGGAGAGTTGCAGGTCTAATTGCTCAAAGGAAGAACACAGTCCTAGTCCTGAAGTGGAAGACAAAAGGGCCTTGAATGTGAAGATGGTGGATAGTCAGATATTCTGCAGAAGCAAGAAGTCTGTTCTGAATACAAGGCTTGTTGCAAAAACCAAGGTTTACTTAATGTCAGATCTCCAGATAATACATCCATATAATACAGAACTTAATGTCTGGAAATGGCCCACACTACTTGGCTGCTACAAATCCAACACTAAGGCTGCCTACAGAGCCCTGTTCATCCAGTTGGACTTTTCTATTTCTGCCTCCTGATCAAGAGATGAAGCTTTTTTTATTTCTTGATCTAAACTTTTTTTGGACTTTTGAACAATGTTCTTTCTCTTAGTTAATTTTTTTCTTACTGTCTTAAATACTTTGTACCAAAGTCATATTTTTTTAATTTTCACTTTTGTGTTTGTTTTCCCTATTAATTTTTTTAAGTAATTATGTTACTTAAATTTTAAATGTGAATATGCTGTTGCTTTCAAATCTCCCCTGACAAAAGAAATGATAGAATTTGATGGACTTCCGTAGCATACCGGAAATTGATTTAGCAATGTTGGGGGGGGGAACCCTACCAGATGGGAGGGGGCTATGGGAGAGTGGGTGAAGAGGTGAGAGAATTACGAGGTCCAAATAGGGCCCTGGCTGGTGTGGTTTAGTGAATTGAGTGCTGGCCTGTGAACTGAAAGGTCACTGGTTCAATTCCCAGTCAGGGTATGTACCTGGCTTGCCAGCCAGGTCCCTTCCCTTCCCTCTAATAAATAAATAAAACGTTTTTTTTGTTTGTTTGTTTGTTTTAAATATTTTATTTATTTATTTTTATTATTTATTTATTTATTTATTTATCTTTAGAGGGGAAGGGAAGGAGAGAGAGAGAAACATCAATGTGCGGTTGCCTCTTGTATGTCCCCTGCCGGGAACTGGCCTGGCAACCCAGGCATGTGCCCTAACTGGGAATCGAACCTCGATCCTTTGGTTCGCAGGCCCGTGCTCAATCCACTGAGCTACACCAGCCAGGGCTAAATAAAATGTTAAAATAAAAAAAAAAGTACAAATAGGTAGTTACATGACCCGTGGGTGTGAACAATGGTGTGAGAATTGTCTGAGGGAGTGGTGAGTGGGGCTTGATGGGTGGAGGGGGGCAAAGGGAGAAAAATTAGGACAACTATAATAGCATAATCAATAAAATATAATTGGGAGGAAAAAATTACCTTTGAATAGACTGAATTTTTATGTCATTTATATAATATATAGCTTTATATATTATAAAGTAGCTTTATTGAAGTATAACTACATACAATAAAATTCAGTAATTTTAAGTGTATATTTGGAAGTGCTTTGACAAATAAATAAAGTCCTGTAACCACTACCAAAATCAACATACAGAACATTTCCATCACCTTCAAAGACTTTTATCTTGCCTCTCTTCTGTTAATCCGCCCCCACCCAGCCCCTAAAGGACCACCATCTTTCTGTCACTACAGTCTGCCTGTTAGAATTACACATAAAGTAAGTCACATTGTATGTATTCTTTTGTCTCTAGCTTCTTTCACTTAACATGATGCTTTTAAGATTTGTCCATGTTTGGGTAGGTTGTTCTTTTCTATGACATGTATCAGTAGTTTATGCCTTTTATTGTGAAACCATTTTCTATTGTATGAGTATTCCACAACTTATCAGTTTATCAGTTGGGTTCTTTTCAATTTTTGGCTATTACAATTAAACTTCTCTGAACATTCTCATACAAATCTTTACATAAGTTTTTGTTTCTCTTACCTAGAAAACAGATTGCTGAATCTTATGGAAAATGTATGTTTTAACTTCTTTAAGGAACTGCAAATAGTTTTCCCAAGTGGCTCTACCATTTTGCATTTCCACTAACAATGGGTTAGAACTTCAGTGGTTCAGCAAAATCACCAAAACCTGGTATTGCAGATATTTTTAATTTCTGTCATTATAAGGGTAATTTATTTGATTTTAACTTGCATTTTCCTAGTGAATAATGATGTTTATGTTATTTGACAAGATTTTTTATTTCATCGATTTTTCTCTTCCTGTTGTACACTTTCTAATTCACTGATTTCTGGTCTTTTTTTCTTCTATTTACCACGAGTTTAATTTGCTCTTATTTCTTTTCTTTTTTTTTTGTTTTGGTGGAAAACGTAGGCATCCATCTTTAAGTCTTAATTTGGTTGCTTAATATAAATGCTTGATATTTCAGCTTAGATCTTTCTTCTAACATAAGTATTTAGTATTATAAATTTCTCAGCAAACACTACCGTAGCTGCACCACATGTGTTTTGCTAATGTTGTTTTTATTTTTATGCATTTCAAAGCTTTTTCTTCTTTTTACCATGTGTTATTTAGAATTACTATGTTGCCTTAATCCACATATTTAGGAATTTCCCATGTATCTAAAAAATTATTGGTTTCATCTTTTCATCCATTGTGGTCAGTGGCATAGTTTGGGTTTTTATTTTCAATTTCTTTAAAATTTATTGATATTTATTTTAAACCCCAAATCTGATGTATCTTTTTTAATGTTCCATGAAGTGCGGGAAAAAAAATGTGAATGCTGCAATTTCTGGATGGAGTGCTCTCTACGTGTCAGTTAGGTCAAGCAGGCTGATAGGACAAACAGTTGTTGTTTACTACCGAATCCCAAGTACCTCTCAGTACCTATTAACATTTGTTACTTGAATGAATAAAGGAATGAATACACGATCCATGCCATGGCTATGGTTATTATTTTTATCCTCCACTATGAATTCTCACTAGTGAGCTGTTGGAAGAATAATCTCAGATCTAACCAGTGTATCTGGCACACTGACATCTAAACAATTGTGTGTGAGCGGTAAGCTGGAAGGCCATTCAGATGGCATGTCTTCCTTATTATGTCATTTCTAAATCTATCACTGCAGGGTTTACTGTGTTTTCCTTGTTATTTAAAGTTCAAGAGATTGCTGATTATTTTTTTCTAGATATAAACTGCCTTTCAATAGTGTTCTGAAAGAAAGCATCAGGGAAAAAGAACTTAAGTGTACTTAAGGAGAATCAGCACAAATTCAATTTCATGAGGGACAGCCGAGGATGGGGATGGGAAGAGGCAACAAGAGAAACTGGCACTGAAAATTTTGCATCATAAGCACATCCTTTAGTGATTGAAAGAAATTTTAATGTATTCCCCCTTTACACAGCTTTTGTTACTTTGCATGATTCTTTTAAAAAGAGTTATCAGTCATATCTGTGGCCTCAGAATAAAGATGGTAGTACTTGCAATCCAGATTATCAGTCTTTTTAGAGTAGCCTCACATTCTCCCCAAAAGTTGTATCTCATATTTATTTCTTTAAAAAATTGGGCAAATCAACATTAGTTTTATTTGGAGTCTTTTACAACACTCCTTTGGAATTATTGTAGACACACTTGCACGTCAGAAAGCCAGGATTTCTGGATGGAGACTGTAACTGCCTTGTAATTGTGAAATTTATTAACCAGAGTTATAACTTGAGTAGTCTCCGAAGTATTAGGAGAGTTATATTTTTCTTCATTAATGCATCAAAAGCCACATAAAATTAGTGCATTATTAATGTCCACCTCTGCTTTCTGTTGTTTCAGTTCTCTAAGAGGCAAAAACACTTTTCTTATTTTTCTTTTTTAACTCCCTCCAAAAAACCCTTGATAAGAATCAGGTCTGGCCAGTTTTGTTAGCTCTCGTCTTAAGTATACTTGCTATCTTTAAAATCAGACTCTCCCTTGCTAGTCTAAAGGGTTGCTAATTAGGCCAAAACATGCCTTAACCTGAGAATTTACCTTCATAATTCCAAGTTTTAATACGTAATAAATCTGGCCAAGAGAATATTATGCGTAGATTTTGGGGATTAAACCTATTGAAACTATAATTTAATGCAATTCTCTATAAAAACTTTCTTCTACCCCGCATTCCCCCACCCCTCACCCCAAACGATTTTACTTTAGTTAGATACTTCTCTAAGTATGCGCACATTAGCTGGTCACACTCTTGTCTTTAGGTCATGGTCTTCTACATTTTCCTTCTATTTCTTCTTTAATTCTTCCTACAAAGGGATCTTTGTGGCTTGTTTTTAGATAGTCAGGAAGAATGATTCTGCTCTGGTATGAAGAGGAATCAATTCAAAGGCAACAAGAACTGCTCAGTTTTGAGAGTCTGGGAAGGAGGCCATTAGTCACAGCTTTGGGGACCAGCACTGCCCAACAGAAGCCCCTTGTGGGAACACTTTTGAAAGAAGTGGGTTGTGTGAGCACTTAGGCAAAGGCGGCCCAGGCTCCTCGTCCTTCTAGGGCCTCCAGTGCTCTGCGCAGCTAGTAAGCCAGCACAATCCCCGATTCCGCTGATGCCAAGAGGAGGAAATACAAGCTCTCCTGAAATGTGGGTTATAAACACTGGTGCAGGTCTACAGAAATGTGGGTCCTCTGTGTCATCTATATTTAGGAATTGAGTTGGGTTGTTCAGCGTGGCACCTGGAGTCTTCAGTGCCCGTCTGCTTTTGAAAAACCTTTCACTGACTCTGAGTGCTTTCCTTTTTAATGCCCTCTCCCATTTTGAGGCTGCATGGGGCCACTGGCTGGTTCTTGCCTGAAGTAGAAAAAGCACCCCTTCCTCAGAGGTAGGTGGATACAGCCCTGTGTAAGGGCTCTTGGCTTACCTCGTGACCTTTTGTAGCAACAGCCTGCACAAGTGTGTATGTGGCTGCCCTTTGCTTACGTCCATGACCGGGGCCCCAGACCAGGCACTCTTTTTAAAATTGAATGTACTAGGGTGACACTGGTTAACAAAATCATGCAGGTGTCAGGTGCATAATTCTACACAGAATCACCCTTACCAGGAAATAATCTGTCCTGAATATTTCTTGGGATCACCTCTAGATTGTGATAGCCAAGGACTACAGAGGAGTTGCCAGACAGATAAGGCTGGCAGTTGTCACAAGTGCTGCAGAGAAAGGCCATAAAGTAGAAAAAAAACATATCTGCTCTTTCTTAAATTTGGCCTCTTAGCTTAAATCTCATCCTCAGAGAAGTCTTCCCTTGTCCATTCATCTAGAGTGGAGTCCCATTTGTTCTTCTTTATATGTGACAATTATTATATTTGTGTGTTTTTCTTGTTTGTTACCTATCTTTTCAACTGTCTTCATGAGATATTCACCAATACACACTCAATACACAGTGCCTACTCAACACAGAATGGGCGTTTACTAAATATTTGCTGGGTGAAGGACTGTCCTTAGCAACCTCAGACAACAGCAAGAATGGAGGTCTGAAGACCATCTAAAATAACCTGAAGACAGGGTGGAGAGCAGCCATCGATCAGAGGGACACAATCTGTTCGATTCCTCATACTACAATGGGCTTTCTTTGACCCGTATCTTTTTTTACAGATAAGAGCAGCTGAGCAGTTGTTTTTTGTTGTTGTTGTTGTTGTTTTTAGATGGCCTTCACTGAGAATGGCAGGCATTATGCTAAGTGCTTTATTTATATACATTATGTCATTTGACCTGTACAGCAAGTACTATGTGAAGTAGGTATAATTATTATTTCATTTCACAAATAAGAAAACGGAGACTTGGGTACGAGGGTGGCGGTGGCAGATATATAACTAATATAATAAATGACAACATGGGGACTCAAACCCAGGTCTGTCCAACCTCAAATAACACACTCTTACAATGTATCGAATGTGTCTTTATCTTGAACATGGTGAGATGGACCAAGAGCCGAGAAGTGCAAGCATGAATCACAGGCTCCCTCAGCTTGCGTCTAGTGGCCCAATCTACTCTTGGTCTTTCCAGACAGTGGAGGATTTCTGGTTCTGCCTGCATCCTAATCTAGTAAATCACGCCCTCCATGTCCATTACCTTACTTTGCTTCCTTGCTGGTGCTTAATCTGCACACCTTAGACAGAGCTCTCTATCACATGGCTTCCGCAGTCCTGGCCAGGTGCTGGCTATTTCTCACTTTCGGCAAGGCACCGAAAGCCTGGTGATACAGCTCAACAGCAAACGGCGCCGCACTGTCTCTGGTGGAAGTTTCCCCCGCAAAGTTTTAATCATTTAGCCTTTCAGTTTTGAGTTTTCTGTGATAATGGCCCAGAGCCCTGACAGTCTGGAAATGTTAGACACTTCTGGAAAAAAAGCACAGGAAATTGCTCCTTGAACCTAATATCACAAATGTGTATTAAATTTTCTCATTCCAAATGAACAAAAAAATTTCCATGACCAATTTCATGTACACACATTCTATGTATTTACTTGCTGGGTAGAACATTATGGCAATTATTAAAGTTATTTGTGTGTGTATATATATATCTTACATATATATTTTATATATGTCATTTCAATATATGCAAATACATTATAACTTTTAAAATTCTCCATTTAAACATATGTGTTGAAGGTCTAGGTGACAGGAAGAATAAAGATAAATAAGTTGACTCCAAGAGGTTACAAAATCTCATCTTAATCATTTACAACAAGACCCAGGTATAATGGGATGTCTTGATCTTTTGTTTAAAATCCTAATGTCTCTTCATAAACCGATCTGACACACCAACCTCCTACCAACAGGACTTGCGCTTTCTTTTCTCTGTGTCACTGCTGACAGTTTGGTAGCTCACCTTGCAGATGCCAGCGCAGGCGCACAGGGGAGGGTACAGAGGAGCTCTGCACCATTATTGGTTCCCTGCCTCTGTCTCTCCTTCCCTTGACCCTGGCGAATTTTGCAGATGAAAAAATTGGGGCAACTGAATCTATGGCTGTTCCGGATCTGAATTTAGGGTTACATGGAGACATGCAATCCAGTGATTCATCAGGTTTTTCTGATCCTGTGCACAATGTAGGTACGGCTGAAGACAAGTTTAAGCTTTATTTCATAAACTTGTGAAAGTTGCACTTAATTAATGTATTTTAATTACCCTTGATTATCATCCATGCTAGCCAGAAAGTAATTAAAATCAGAAAAACATTTCTGTCCTCCTCTCAAGGCCTACACTACCAAACATTAAGAATGGTTCACCTTGAGCTCTTTCAGAAAAAAGTATTATAATTTCTTACAGTGGAGTTTAAAAGTCAACCATGTTACTTTTCTTTAAGTTGTTTTTGGTCACTATACCTTAATAGTGTGCGGTAAAGATGAAGGTGTTAACTAAAATAAACTTTTTCAGTGTGCTAGAATAAGGGATCTTAAGCAAGGTCAAGCGGTTTATTTCAGTTCAGTAAACATTTATCAGAAGCCTAGGACCAGGCAAGGTGCTACGGGCAGAGAGTGCAAAGAATTTTAATGGGGAGAGGAGACAATACAGAAATGACTATAGAGTAGGACAATTATTTAAATGAGGGAGGAGATTTCAGCTAGGGGACAGGGTGTGGGGAATGTTTGAGCAGTTGGTGGTTGGTGGTGGTAGAGATACCATTTCAATGAAGAATTCCTCCAGACCGTAACCTTCTGGAAGGCGGCACAAAGTGGGGAGTGAAGCTTCCCAGGTTTCTGTTTGGGGCATCACTCCTCTTCCACTCACATCTCTCCCTTTCATTCCCACTTCCCTCTCCAAAAGGAAGAGTGGTGGAGGAAAAAGTGCTTTTCTCTCTTTCTCCTCAGATAAAAAGTGCATTGTTTTTCCTGTGCCAATGAGACAGATGAACTACTTACAAAATACACTCAGGTAGAATAGGGGCATAACATAGACTAGGAGAAAGTGGGACAAACCTGTCTAGATTTCAAAGGGGTCACTCAAAGGAATAAAAAAGTTGGAGCCTAAAGAAAAGGAAAAGCCAGGATGTGTGTGTTGCCAGTTCACTACAGTCATGGTGTATAAAAGGATCAGTCCAAAAGACCGTGTTTTATTTATTTAATCAAGTAATTACACTTTCTCCAAAACTTTTGGATGCAAACACAGAAATAAAGGTATTCATGAAGTCAAGCCTTGCAGTTGCCAGGAAGTAGTAAAGAAAGCCAATTTAATCTCTGCTACCTGTTCAAGTCCTAAGGGGAAGATGAGCTCATGAATGCATATATAGATCATCACAGGCTGAATTAAAATACATTAAATATGAAAGTCAGATATAACCCCTGAGGGTTACACAACATAAAAAGGATAACTGAAGAACAACTTGAAGCTTTAAAAGGAGGAAAACCCAAGATCCTCGCTAGCTGGTGAAAACAGTTACCACTCACTCTGCCAGGAAAACAATTTGCAGAAAGGCTGGGGTATGAAAACCCTAGCACTCCAACTAATTTGAATGAATGTAAATTTAGAAGGAGGGACTTGCTTTACCCTTCCATCTGGGGTCTCTGCAGCGTCTGGACCTGACAGGGCTCCCCAACTGCGACCTGACTTGGATTAAGCTGAAATAAAGAGGTAAAGATCCGAAAGCATCTATTGAAATCTTCAAAGGGTAGGTTTGATGTTTGTGTGTGTGTTACCACTTTTTCCAAAATGGCATAGTTACTTAGCGAAGTATATGCTATTGGCTCAACAGTTGAATATTTATTTTAATAGTTAATTTTGGAGTAACACTGTGTTCAGTATTACAAGGATCTGTACGATGCATGACAGATATGCCTCCCTACACACGCCAGGAGGTGTCACATTTGGAGAGCCTGCTGCGCGATAAACTTTTGGTGTATTCATGAATTGGCATTACCAGGGGATTCAGTTGGAATGGAAAGGAAAAACTTTCAAGACTTTAAGGTAGAATAAAGTGGCAACCAATCAAAAAGAAGAAATATGTAAATTCATACAAAGGGCCAGAAGAAAATGTGAGTTAAAATTAAGAGAATGTTGAGACTATGGAAAGCATTAGAAATGGAGAGGCAGAAGTAGGAAGGAGATTCATGTGCAAAGACAGATTAGTTTACGAACCACAATGTAGAGAGGGATTTTTATGCAGGGGTGAGTTGGGGACTGTTCTCAAAAATAACCCAAAATGATTCAAAAGAGGTAATTTGCCCCCACAATGAGCCAATGTAGGCATTCCTTTTGACAGGAAATGACTACTCAAAAAATTGTGGAGCACTACAAAAGTAAACAGCAAGAGTAAATATTTTGTAATAATGAAGAAAACATTTACAATGTGTAGATATACAATATTGAAATTTCAGGAATGTTTGTTTACTGTAATAACATGAACAAAAAAAGAGAGAAAAGATACAGAAAGAAATACCAGTTTCTTTCTTGTAATCTCATAAATGGGCCTAGCCAGAGAAGTTTATAGTTAATGGAAAGTAACTGATTACTTTAGGATCATAGGCAAACTCATCCTAGAGAATTCTGAAGCAGGAACACAGCAATCAAAACCTGAAAGCCAGGATAATTCCACCTGAAAACCCAATGAACCTCTATAACTAGTTCTTTTATTCTGTGATTTAACTTTAAATTTTGATTATTCAACATCCGGCAAACTGGAAATCTTACTAGTAAAAGTAAACAGCAAAGCACATCACCTTGGAAATCTGCATGTCTTTAACTGCAAATACTCGCTAACAATACAGCAAATGAAGACTCAGGTGCAATACTTTCAGTGACAAACTGACTTAATTTAAAAGTAAATAAGCTAGTTTCAGCATTAAGAATTTAAATCTTGCTTTTCTTCCACACAAAGAAACTAAAATAAAGTGGGGGTGGGGGTGGGGATGACCAGTCCTGTGAAGAAAAAAAGTATTCAGTCAGTTTTTGGATTCTTGGATATAAAGAACTGGTCATCAGAGTGTAATTTTACTAACAGTTGGATTTTAGTCTGCTCACTTAGGTTCTGTCTTTTATTAGCAGAGCATCTTGCATGCGCATGTTCTTTTCTTTGAGGTGATTCCACCTTTAGTGTCAGTTATAGCATAAAAGACTCCATCTTTGCTTGTTTTCCTGGTACACCAGAAACATTGGCCAATGTGCCTTTAAAGCATAGAAGACCAGCAAATGTAACTTATTATTCAAGTTTTTTTATTCTTTGGGTTATGTTATCAATTGGCATTTAACCATCCCTTTTACTGACTTTTTAGTTAAATGAGTAAATTGTATTTTTTTCTGCAGGAATTTGAGTCCATAATAACAATAATGTGTAGATGGTCATGCATGCTTTGAGAAAGTGTGTGTGTGTGTGTGTGTGTGTGTGTGTGTGTGTGTGATTTAGGAAAAAAAAATCATCTATCTCATGTGCGCCTATATGGAAGTATGCACCTAACACGTTGAGATAATATTCTATGCCACAAGAAGAGATGAGTAATCACTTGTGCCCTCAAGGAGATTAACTATCTATTTTAGGTAATGTAATTCAGCATAGGCATTCTTTTCATAGGGTAAAAGAATAATTAAGCCCTGTGTGTGTTGAGAAAGGGCCTTGCCTGAGCAGTAGTAAGGTAAAATGATTTTGGAGTCAGATGGACCTGGGTTGAACCTTGGCTGTGCACATCTAGTGTTTTTGTTCCTTGAGGCCTGAGATTTTCTCTTACAAAATGGCGGTACTGATTTTTAGCTTCTAGAGATTCAAGAGGGTTAAGCGTGATAGTGTATCTAAAACACCTATCGCATAAAGAGGCTCTAAATTTTTAGCCCTTCCCTCTTGTGTACTATTTAAGTGAAATGCTCAAGTGTAGCATTGTCTGTAATTCTCTCCATTAATTTTAGTCTGGGATTTTAAAATAATTTCATAAATGCAGCCAGGTTGTAATGGCAGTACTTGGAGTGGCAAATGAGGCAGCAATCTAGTTAAAAATTCAGAGACGGTGTCAGAATGCCAGAACATGAAGCTCAAAAGCCAGGCCACAGTCCGTCCACACATTCGTCACCCGTCAGAGCCTCTGCTGTTAGACATGGTCTGCCAGCTCTGGGAGTGTTTAGAGGGAGCTGAACAGGACGAGAGAACTCATGGTGTTTCTAAAAAGCCTGCAGGAAATACAGATGGATAGGAGATAGGGATTTGCTTGGCACCATTCTATAAAAAAGAAGAGCACACACTTTATATCAAGAGAGTTTGACTAGAAATAAATATGGGGTTTCCTTTCATCTGCTCCCAGTCTACCAGACCCATCATCTGGTTTTTCACAGAGAGCAACAGAGGCAAGTCCAACCACGTGCACACACCATTCAGTCCTGGACAGTACTTTTTTTTTTTTTTTTAATTTAACTTATGGGGGTAACGTTGGTTAATTATATGGGCTTCAGGTGTACAGTTCTATAATACATCATCTGTACATCGTAGTGTGTGTTCACTAACCTCAGTCTGGTCAGTACTGCCCACAGCCCTCCCTCCTTCCCCATACTGTTGAACAATAAAGTAAACTTGAGGCCAAACTTGAACGCTGTAGCTGAAACTCAAATAGTTGATTTCCTCTTTGTCTTCCTGGTTTCTCTTTACAGCAATCTCCCTTCAAGGGAATCCGGGTACTTTCTGAAAGGGTTATGTAGGCTCCCTAACTTAAAAACTCTAAAACTTAAGTTCCCAAATCCGACTTGTGTTTTGGAGACAGTTAATCATTCTTTAATGGCTTCTTTCTACGTTCTATACTTAACAAGCTAAGGAATGTTAAAAGAAAAACAGATTGGTCATTTTTCTGTCCCCTGGTGAAGGGATATTTCTCAGCCTTTTAAAGATGGGGCACTTTCACTTTTGTTGAACCTATCGGCATTTTGGTGGAGGCTTTTTAACTTGTATTTTCCTCCTCTCCTGTGAATTTTCTTTTAATTTCATTTTTTAAAGTTTAATTGCAGATAACACATATACAAGGAAGTACATGAATCTTAAAGTGTAAAGCTCAATGAATGTTTATATATTGATAAACATGCTGGATACTTCAAGAACATCATGATTAGGACATTTTCAACACCCAGAAGGCTCCCTGGTGTCCCTTCCCAATCAGTAACCCCTCTCTCGTAAATCACTCTGCTGGTTTTGAACTTTATATAAAACGGAATCATAAGCTGTGTGCTCTTTGGTGTATGGTTTGTTTTGATCAAAATTAAGTCAGTGAGATTCAATTATATTGTTTCATGTATCAGTAATTTGTTTTTTGCTATACAGTATTTTATTTTATGGATATACCACAATTTGCCCTTCCCTGTAGATGAGTATTTGTGTTGTTTTCGTTATTTGGCTATTTTAAGTAAAGCTGCCTTGATCATCACTGTGGATTCTAAATTTTCTCCAGGCTTCCTCTTTGAAGTAAATGGAATTGTGAGGAGGGTTTATAAGCTCCCAGTTCATCTTAATCCACATAAATTCTTCAGGTTACATTGGCACCAGAATTAAAGGGCAACACAAATCTTGTTTTCAAATTAAAAGAAAAAAAAGAGAGAAGGCAGGGAAGAGGGGGGAGAAAGAAAAAGAGAGGGAGGAAGGGAAATGTGTAGGCATGTTAATATAAAACCTTAAACTCATAATTCCCATTTTATAGAGGTATCTGACCATCTTAATTGGCAATGGCTAAATAAGTAATGCTTACATGATTACAGACTTCTTTACCTCACTTTTGGAAATACTCCATGCCCTTTGGAAATTATTTAAAGAGCTTTGTCATATCCCTTTAAGAAGTGATAAAATCGCAATGTCAGGACAAATTCCAGGCCAAGTTCACTAAGATATTTGACTTCCAGTGTTTTTCCTACAAGGATTTCTCTCTCTGTGTCTCTCTCCCTCTCTCCCTGTCTCGCTCTCTCTCAACTTCATGAAGAGTCCAAACTGAACAAATTCCACAGAGACTGAGGAAAGTAGTGAAATATATCTTTCAGTGTTCACTGTTTTGTACACTGCGGCTATTAATCTCTGTTGCTAATGTTTGCCTTCTGATCCCTTTTTCCACTTCCACTAGATTTGTCTGCTCTTGTCGCTACTTAACTTACTTCTTCAAATGTGAAAGTCATCAACATTCAAGTTTATTCCATTGAGCCTTAAAATCTACTACATTAATAAATTATAGACAACTACCTAAACACTATCCCTTTCTAATTTTTATATATAGATCATCTAAGAAACTGGTCAATTAAAATAATCAGTGTATAGTAATAAGCAAATTATTTGCTCAGTAATTATTTTTTATTATAATGATTTTCATTTCTATCATTAAGATTAAGAGTAGTTTTTATTTTTTTTATTGTGTGTTCATTTTGGAAATGTTGGTGTTTTAAAATTGTGTGCTCAGTGTTTGAAATGATTGAAGTTATTTTCAATTAAGTTCATGCCAAATGTAGTTTAAGATGCTTTATGGTAAACCAAATAATATCAAGACATATTTCCTCTTAAGAGTTGCCGCCTCGTACTATAGAGTAAATTGCAAGTGCCATGACAATAGTGATTAATAGCTGTGCAGACATTGCAAGCCAATTGTGGACATCAACACTTTAACCAAATTCCAGTTTGTTTGTTTTCAAAAATATTTATTTATTTTTAGAGAGAGGGGAAGGGAGGGAGAAAGGGAGGAAGAGAATCATCAATGTGAGGTCACCTCTCGTGCACCCCCTACTGGGGACCTGGCCTGCCATCCAGACATGGGCCCTGACTGGGAATTGAACCGGCAACCTTTCAGTTTGCAGGCCTGCACTCAATCCACTAACCACATCAGCCAGGGTTCAAATTCCAGTTTGAACAATCATAGGTAGAAGTTTAAAATATGGTTAGAATTTTCCTATGACTTCCCCCTAGCATTAGGTCTGGATGAGTTGAAGCCTCTGTAATGAGTGCTTCTCCTCACCATTCATGAGCTGGGAGCAGTTTTATTTAAAGACAGAATGGAAAGTATATATGCATACATATGTGAAAGTTTAGAGAGAAAATGTAACTATTTGTGTTGAAGGGCAATGGCCATAGAAATGCATTAGATAATACATAAAAAGGCTTGGCATTTATTACATTGCTTGGAAGGACATTTTTGAGTCTCCTGAGTTTTCTTAAAAACCACATTAGCAGCTCCATCTGGAAAAGAATTCTTTATCCTAACCAACATTCCAAGGCCAACTCTCAGGCTTTCCTTAAAACATGCTTTGTATTAAGCTTTGAGGAAATAGCCCTTTGTTAGCTCCATACTCTGGGTTCAAAAGACTGAAGTGATATAAATATAAATTGCGATTCTATTTAGGAAAAAAAAAAAAACCCACTCTAGCTAGAGCTGGTTTTGAATTCCTATGATAGTGTTTAACTTGTTCAAGGTTCCCATTCAGCATTTACAATTGGCTCAGTGTTAGGGAGAAGGAGGAACCTGTTGATACAGCTCCTTTAAGGGCTATGGGTTTTCAAAACAGCTCTGTAGAGAGATTGCCCACATTCCTGTGGTGGGAGGTAGCCGGTGAGCTGATAGCCTTCCCTGTTCATTCAAAGGAGAAGAAAGGACTGAACCTACCCTCCCAACAGTTGAAGTTAAACAAGTCCTGTAAGTGGATTGATTTGTTATAGAAATCGAAGTTCTGTTCGCCAGGGCCAAAACAATTCTTTCTGACCTGGTACCCTTTTATTCCCCACCCCCACCCCAGAGGCCCCCAGCTCACTGCTGGGAAAATATTTTAGTTCATGTTCAGAGATGTCTTTCTTCCTTCTTGATGATAGAAAAAATATTTTGTTTCCTTTTAACTCAAAAGGAGATTTACTTTTCTGTTTCGTACTGTCTGTGTGCCTTGCCTAGTACATTACATTGTTTCTCTTTTCCTTTGTTACCATGCTTGT
Organism: Glossophaga mutica; assembly: GCA_039655065.1. NCBI lineage: Eukaryota > Metazoa > Chordata > Mammalia > Chiroptera > Phyllostomidae > Glossophaga > Glossophaga mutica. The sequence continues at coordinate 33,375,017 of CM077306.1, read as the reverse complement.
GCATAGCTTAAAAACAAAATAAGTGCATGCTCTATAAATTTATAATGGAACAGTACAGCTGTTCTCGGTGATTATATTCTTTGAGCATTAAAAGTTGAAGTGCTTAGAAATTAAAAAAAAAAAAACTTCCATCAAAAAACTTCTCGCAGAAACCCATTCTGTCAAATTTTTTTTATTTTTGCTCTTATAGATTATTTACAAAAATGCCTAGTGTGTTTCAGAAATAATTAGGGATATTTTAGTGCAGTAGAGGTTCAACAGATTAAGTTTGAAACTGATTTTTCATTGGCAATTTGTATATTTATCCATAGAAGTGATTTTATGTAATATTTCAACAGAGATCGGTTAGAACATTACTCAGTGAAACAGCTTCAAAAAGAATGGCAGATTATAGAAGGGTCGTGGGAGCAAGAGAAAATGGTTGCTGATATTTATTACTCCTTGACAGCCACGTGCTAGTACTGCCATTTAAAATTTTGCAACTGGTGTCAAAATCTTGAGCAGTGGGGAGAGAGAGAGACCTCTGAACTGTGTCTTCACCAGTTCTGAACTCCCCTGCCTCCCTCTCTTCGCTCCTAGCCTCGGGTCCTTGATGTGAAGGCATTGCTGCTGAGCTCTCCTTGGAGCCCTGGGTTGCTCTGACGCCGCCACACTTTTATCTCGTGAGATCATTTATTCTAACAACAGTGACATAAACTTTCCAGGAAGCTGGCCGACTAGAAATATCACCCAAGGGATGAAGCTGAACGACTTGGAATAGCACCTGATACAAAGTAGGAGCTCCGTATTTGTGCGAACAGTCTCAACTGTTTCCTTCACACCAGTTAGGTTTCCAAACATCATGAGAGAGCAAATTTTCTTTCTTTCTTTTTTTTTTTTTTTTTTTTTTTTGGTTTATATTGCAACCCTGGCTTTCTTTTTTTTGTTTTTATTTCTAACCCTGGCTTTAGAAATATTGAGTGACTTGACATTACCAACATTAAGATAAGCTTTACTCTAGCATTCCAAGCCCTCCAAACCTTTATAGCTTTATTGCCAAAATACCCTTTGCATTTTGCTTAAGGGACTTGAGAAGGACAGCTCTGAGCTGGTGGTGCTCCAAAACCCCTACCCACCCACATGAGAGCAGTGTGACATACTGAACTTCACTACTCGGTAATAATGTAGGCAGGGATGTTTTTGCAGCTCAAAAATGTTTTTTAAGCAAATGCCAAAAATCCACAATAAAAACAATGTCTGCCTTTAGACAAACTCCACTAATCCACTATTCCCTCTCTAGCAAACTGGGAGGCCCCAGTCATCTTTTGATGGCTTCCACCTGATATCAGTTATTTGCAGTGTTGCCAGCAGTGGAAGTAGAAAAATTGAAGTACCTACAACTGGGGACTGCATTTCCCCAGGAAAATACTGATACTGCATAATGAATGGCTACTCCCTTGGAAGACAATCAAGTTCTCTAGAGAAGGACTTCTCAAATTTTACAGTGTATGTGACAATCATTGTAGATACTGTCACAATGCAGATTCTGATCTTGTAAGTTTAGGGTGGGGCCTGAGATTTTGCATTTTTAAGTCACGGGTGATGAATGCTGCTGGTCCATGTTGTTATCATCTGGGCAGTTTTGTGAAACTGCATGTTCCTGGGTTCCACCTATTCCATTCTCCTTCCCCCTCTTTCATCCCCTGTCCTGGGGTTTTAATGGAACCGGCCTGTGTTATGGTCCACACATGGGGATTTTTAAACGCTTACAGGTAATGTTAATATGCTGCCAAGTTTAAGAACCTCTAGAACCTGCTTTTTTTAAAATTATATTTTATTGATTGTGATATTACAGTTGTCCTGATTTTTCCCCCTTTGCTTCCCTCCACCCAGCAGCCCCCACTCCCTCAGGCAATTCCCCCTAATATTGTTCATATCCATGGGTCATGCATATAAGTTCTTTGGCTACTCAATTTCCTAACTGTACTTTACATCCCCATGGCTATTCTCTAACTACCTATTTGTACTTCTTAATCCCCTCACTTCTCCCATTTTCCCCCCTCGCCCCTCCCATCTGGCAACCATGTGGTAACTAACTTCTTTCCTCTTGCTACTTTTAAGAGTCTCTCTTTATCTCTAAACTTTGGAATTTTAATTTTAATGTGTCTTGGAGTGGGCCTCATTTCATCCATCATAATTGGGACTCTGTGTGCTTCCTGGACTTGCACATCTATTTCCTTCAACAAATTAGGGAAGATTTCTTCCACTATTTTTTTTAGATAGGTTTCCAGTGTCTTGCTCTTTCTCTTCTCCTTTTGATACCCCTCTGATGTTAATTTGGACTTCTTGAAGTTGTCCCAGAGCCTGTTTATACTTTCTTCATTTTTTTTTTAATTTCTTTTTCTTCTTGGTGTTTTGATTGGTTGGGTTTTTTTTTTTTTTTTTTTTTTTTCCTTATTTACGTTCCAAATCATTGATTAGATTCTTGGCTTCATCCATTTGTAGGGTAAATGGAGGCAGTCTGGCTTCCTCGCCCAGGTGTCTAGGTAACTAAGGGAGGCAGTGTTCCCATTGCCTTGGAAGAGCCTGATAAGTAGTGTTCTCATAGCCTTAAGACTGGGTCCGATGAAGTGTTTCCATAACATGAAGTGGGCTCACATGCACAGAATTATGCTATGTTATGTAATTTTCTGGTTGGAAGCTGGCTTTGTTCTCCTCTAGTTCTTAAGGCAGTAGGGACTTTTCACAAGTGCCACGCTGGGGAGCAAGGGGCCACATGTGCCACGCAGAGACATGCAGGGAGACGTGGCTTGCCCACCGGTGAATAAAGGCATACCAGACATCCCAATGGCTCCGGGAATATTTTCCATCTGCCCAAATGCCATGTCCCTGCCAGGCCTTGGCAGGCTGCAACACACCACTCGACTATTGTTTTCCTATACATTGTTCTTATTTCAATTAGTGTATCCTTCGTTTCTGCCTGGGTCTTTTTTGTGCTGCTGAGTTCCTCACTAATTTCCTTGAGCATCCTTATAACCAGTTTTGAACTCTGTCTCTGACAGATTGCTTATGTCCTTTTATGTTTAGCTCTTTTTCTGGAGCTTTGATCTGTTCTTTCATTTGGGCCATCCTTGTTTTGGCAGCCTCCTTGTGTTTGTTTCTATGTATTAGGTGAAGCTGCTTTGCTTCTGTGTCTTGGCAATGTGGCCTAATGTAGTAGGTGTCCTGTAGGGTCCATTGTCAAGGCCTCCCCTATCACCCAAGCTGGGTACTTGAGGTATACCCTTCATGTGGACTGAGTATACCCTCCTCATGTAGTTGAGCCTTGGTTGCTGTTGGCAGATCAGTGGAAGAGATTCACCCAAGCCAGTCAGCTGCAAGAACTGGGTGTGATCACTGACTACCACCCTCAGCCCTCCATGGAGGATCCGCTATGCAGGGGCAGGACAGTGGTGCTCCAACATGGTGATAGCTGTCCATTGGGTGCGCTGGCCCTGGGTTTCCTGGGTGGTGCAGGGAAGGTCAGTCACCACGTGTGTTTTGCCCTGGGGCACCCTGCATGAGCTATAAAGCAATTTGAGATGGCTGCTACTTATGCTGGGCTTGGAGATTCCCAGGCGAAGCCAAACAGTGAATCTAATCTGGCTGCCTCTAGGGCTCACTGAAAACAGCTGTTGCTTGTTTGGTGGGATTTAGGAGCCAACACCAGCCATTCTTATGGAAAAGCAGCTTGGATGAGCCCATAAATTGGGTGGGGTGGAGCCTCTGGGGATCTCTAAGACTGGTCAAACAGTGTTTGCTAGGTTGACGTAGTTTCAAATATGGCGCCAGCTTGCCAGCTCTGTTGGAAGAGGTTTTAGCAAAGGGACAATGGCCTCTGCTCTCCTTGATGCCAGACACTTCAATTTCTCCCTGTATACCACTGGTGTCTTTCAAGCTGCTACCCCAGTGCTGGAGCTAAGAGGGAGTGAGTCTATGTAGGTGAGTCCATGTGCGGGTTCTTTAAGAGGAACTGCTTGGGGCTCCAGCCATTTCTTCCACTGACTCAATACCTTCCAGATTTTGCAGCCAGACTTATCTTCCTGGCACTGGAATCTTGGTCTAGGGGGACTGGTGTAGGTCTGGGACTCCTTGCTCCCAATACCCCTTCCGAATTTTTATCCATGTGGGTGTGGGACCAGCCCATTCAGCGTCTGCTCCCTCCTTATCTCTCTGGATTGCTGTGGATCCCTTAATTCCGTAGATGTCAGACTTCCATTCAGCTCTATTTCATGGATGTCAGACTAACATTCAGCTCAATTTCTGATGTTCCTGAGTGCTGGTTGTTCTCAGATTTAGTTGTAATTTTGATCTGGTTGTGCAAAGAGGCAAGTCATGTCTGTCTAAGCCGCCATGTTTACCAGAAGTCAGTACATCCTGTTTTTAATCAGTGTCCACTTGGCGATCCATTCACTTATACAGTAGTCTCCCTTTGTTCACCATTTCAGTTACTCACAGTCAATGGTGGTCCGAAAATATTAAATAGAAAATTCCAGAAGTAAACGGTTCCTAAGTTTTAAAGAACGAACTGCTTCAATTTTAAAGAATGAACTGCTTCAAGTAGCATGATGAAAATCTCACACTGTTCTTCCTGGACCAAGGATCTTTCCTTTATCCAGCGTGTTTTTGCTCTGCACACTGCCTGCCCATTCGTCACTTAGTGGCCATCTCAGCTCTCAGATCAGTTATCAGAGAGAGAGAGAGAAGACGTTCACAAAACTTTTATTGCACTATATCATTATAATTGTTTTATTTTATTATTATTTTGTTATTGTTCTCTTGCTGTGCCTAATGTATAAATTAAACCTTATCATACGTGTGTACATATAGGAAAAACCACAGTACGTATATATAAAGTTCAACGTTATGAATGGTTTCAGGCATCAGCTGTCAGGGGCGCTGAGGGGTGTCTGGGAAGGTGTTTCCTTCAGATAATGGAAGACTACTGTGTCTGTTAACTGCCTCTGGCCCTGCAGGCCTTTGATTTTCTGAATTAAATGCCCTGCCCTTTCTTGGGAAAATCACATCAGTCTTTTGCAAACCCTTTTCAACTACTGAATTTTTCAGATATTTAATGGCCTTAAGAATTCTTCTTCGATCTAAATCCCATACAGGTTTATTTGTGACTCTTAAGGCAATGACCACATTCTACCTGATGATTATATATGTGTTTATCTCAACCTCTCTAGCTGATAAACTACCTAAAGGCAGGCATTGTCTCACCTCCTCTGTCTTTTCCTGTGATTTCCAAACATGTGCCCCTCACAGCGCCCTGAGCATTCTTGCCCGTTTTTATATTGGATTGTTAGTAATTTCCTTGTTAGTAAATAATTTCCTTGTTGATTTCTAAAAGCTCTTCATGTATGAAAAGTATTGTACTTTTTTTATATGAGTTGCTAATGATTCTCCCAGTCTCCTGCATTTGCTTACAGCATTGTCGAGTTTTTTGTTAGTTGTTGTCTTGTTTTTACTGTATAGTTAGTTTTGGTTTTGAGAGAGTTAAACTTAACCAGTCTTTCTATTATGATTTCAGGAATTTAAATTATAGTTAAAATGACTTTCCTCACTCCAAGACTATAAGTGAATTCTTCTCATGTTACATTCTAGAACATGTATAGCTGTGTCTCTTCACATTTGTCCTTGATCTTTCATATACATTTGGTGTATGAGGTAAGGTGTGGACCTGATTGTTTTTGTATGCCCATCCTCTGTTAAAATACCATTTATTAAATTATTTTTTTAAAGATAACTATGAGAGCATTGGGAAAGAGAAGCAGTACCCGTGATTAGGAATATAAAGTCATGGGGTACCAAAACAAAGGGTTAGGGAAATGTAAATATTCAATTTGTGCAGTAAGATGAAAAGCAATGGTCCTTCATAGATGCTGCCATTACCACCACTCCTTCATGGTAGATGTGGCCACTCTGTCGTGGTACTTCTTAAAACATATTGTTTCAGGCAGTCACTTCCAATTCGTTAAAATGGATACATTTGCCATCCTTGGTGTAGGATTTAATTGGGGAGGAATGGGGGAGGAAGACAAGTGGAAAGAGAGGTGGGAAGTGGAAAAGCAGGTGATGTCAGAGTCTTGAATGCATATTAAGCAATAGAAATAATGTGATTTTTTTAAGGCAAAAAATGACATATATGCTTAAAGGAGGCAATGATGGATTGAAAGAAAAACAACAAAAGCTATTGCAGTAGTCAAATATAGAGATGCTGAGTACATGAACTCATGTAGCAGAGTGAAATAGAGAGGAAGGGTTATATGTAAGAGGTAAACTTAACAGGACATGAAGGTTAAACTCATCAGGACTTGGCAACAAATTAGCTGTACATAGTGGGAGAAAAGACCGAGTAAAAATGATTGATTCCTCAAACTTGGGCGCGGAGTGGTGCTGAGACCCAGGCAGAACCTAGGAGAAAAAGCAGATCTGGGGATGGAGAGATAATAGCAAAGAGAATGAGTTTGGTTTTGGATTTCAGATATCAATATCTTGTTTGGACTGTTTGCATTTTCTTAGCATTGGGTTAAAACTATGATGTTTAAGAATAAAGATTTAGTTTGGATTCACACAAAGTAATTACTTGAAGAAAGAAATTGCATATACAGAAGCTGGGGAATGCAGTTAGGTCTATGAATTCCTGATATAAAAGATGACTGCCTCAGAAATTGTGCAAAAAGATGAGCTTACAAATGGAGCATATAATAATTAAAACAAAAGCTGATAAAAGTCTATGTAAATTGGATAGGAAGCATAAAGTGATCTTTTATGGTGACAATAATTCAATGTCAGCCTCTACCAGCCATTCCCAACATACAAGTCTGTCCAGAAAGCATCCAGTCATGTAACATAAAACATAGAGACATTTACTGAAGAAGAATCAAGATACAAGAGACATTGTATGTAGGACAATGATGCCTCAGTCCCCTTCAAAGTAGGCACCTTGGGACCTCACACAGTTCTCCCAGTCGCTACCAGCTGCCCTGTTGGATTTTCCTGAATTTCATTAATGATCTGAAATCTCTTCCCTTTCAAAGGTGACTTTAGTTTTGGGAAAGGCCAGAAGTTGCAGGGCACCAAATCTGGGTTGTGGTGAGGGACTGAGTCACCTGGGTGATTTGATGTTTTGCCAAAAACCCTGCATGAGACAAGATGCATGTTGTAGTGATAAAGTCGCCAATCACCAGTTGCCCATTGCTGCAGCCTTCTGAATCCAAATAGTTTCTGCAGAGGAATGTTGAAGCTTAACTCAAAATCTGATGCAGATTCGTTGCTCTACTTGCTCAGTCATTTTGAATGTGATGGCCACACAGTTCACAGGCTCACTCAGCAGCGTCTACCGCCCCCACTGACTAGTACAGTGAAGTCATCATTGTTCGTGTGTGCACATTCCAGTCCACTCTCATTGGCCTACCAGGTTACATTGAAGTCATGCAAATCATTCTTGTTATATTAACAGTGGCTGGAATTTTTTCTGGACAGACCTCATATTATGTCCAAGCTTGGGCTTTGAGACTTTAGACATTAAAATCCTGGAGAATGTTGAAAGAGTAAGAAAGATAATTAAAGGGTTAGACATAATAGCTAATAACCAGTAACCACTACATTTGAGTTAGCCTGGAGAAAAGAACAAACAGTGACTTCATTCCAAATAGATAAAAGCACTATAGACAAAAAATATTTCCCCAGAGTTCAGAGAAAGAGAAGGGATTGAATTATAAACTGATGTGCATGTGATAATGTGGCAAAACTTCCTGAGATGAAGATTAGATATTACATTAGAGTTAAATTTGGTAGTTCAAGTTGTCTGGACATAACGGAATCTGTCTGTGATTCTTAAGCATGGAGAGCTACATAGGAAATCCTCTGTTGAATAAAGTGCTCTGTACTATTACTACACTTTAAATTTTCCCTTTAAGTTCAAGCGTTGTGTCATTTCCAGAAGTATATGGGGTTAGGTAGATCTGCTAAAGTAAACATATTCAGTCTGAGGTGGTTGGATGCCAGCATGAGAACTGTCAACTAGTCAGCCATACCTCCCAGGCACACAGGGCAAGTGATTTTTAAAGACCAAGGGTCTGAAGAGAATGCAAGTGTTTAGGAGAGGAATTTGTGGTGAATGTGACAAAGGGACTTGAAAATAAAGATCAAAAGAAAGTTTGGATATCATTGATGTCTCAGTTTGAGGGATGACTCAAAATAGCAATAGCTGGAGATTCCATAAGCTCAGAAAACATAGTTGAAACAGATACGAGGAAGTAGAGGTGAAAGTCCGTATGTAAATGAATGTCACTTGAAAGCAAAATTTGAGATCCATTTAATGAAAAGTTTGATTGTATTCTGGGCTGTTCTGCCAAATCATACAAGGGCATATATTTTTATGACATGATTGGTTTTGAGTATACTATCAATAATATGATTTCCTCCCAAGTGTAAGTTATAATACTTAAATATTAATATTTCTGTTTAGGTTCATTTAGATTTGCCTTAGTGACCTTATAAATTTTTATGAGAACACAGAGTCTCCTTTTTCCTACCCCCCTCCAACTTTGCCGGCATTGTATAATTTATTGTTAATAAATTGTTAATGTTACATTCTTGTACTAGTGGGCTCAGTATACATTTCTTTAAACAAGAGAGGCCATGTTAAACCTAATATTTACTGTGGAACTAAAAACAAGTCCTCCACACATACAGAGTCTTGAGGTGAGTAATTTTTATTTTGGCTCTATATAACTAAAGTTCAAGGCCACCCATTCGTTAATGGCATGCTTTAGCTCTCAAACAGAAATTTGGCCCAAAAAAGAACATTTTGGCATATTTTCAAATTTTAAATGAGAAAAAATGGAGGCAGTGTATTATATACTTTTTTTATATTATCTTTTTTCTCAGCAAGTTGCCTTTTTACCCTTTGAATATGAAAGAGGCTGAAAAGATTGTGAATATATTTGTACTATTGCAAAAGTATTCCATCAAAGCAATGGTGTTTTAGTCTTTGTTTATAAAAAGGAACACACACACCTTTTCATGTATACACTCTGGGGAAAATTAGACCAAGGACTCAAAATTTACAGACAGATAAAGATAAAGTCTTTGTCTTATCCTGGAAAATGTAGAGTCAGGAAGAAATAAAGGAGGAGGATCATTTATCAGTCAAAATCTGCTGACCCCTTCAGTCAAATGCATGCTTGAAAGAAGGCCTGTTGATGCTATGTGTTAAAGATACAAGATAGGTGATTGCCTATTCAGGAGAAGGAAAAGGGGAACATTCTACTCATAAGCTAGCAAACTTCAAAAGGGCAATTTCAAATGGTGCTGATAACATACTTCTGAGAATAGCCACGATTTTTGTCTACTGAGGCATTAAAGGTTAAAACTTGTTGATGACTTCCCCTATCAGCCAGTTAAATAAGGAGTAACTCCTCACCACTATCAGAGCCCCATCCCGAATTCATTCATGAAGTAAGTACCTACTGTGTGCAAGACAGGGTGGGGTGAGAGATCAGCACGGCACAGGCAGGTCTAAGATCAGGTCTGCTGGTCCCTATTACTCAATGGACACCAGCAAAGCCAAGGGTGCAAAAATGGAAGAAAGCTCAGCAATGACACACTTACCCAAATTTTTATAAGCAAAAAATAAATAAATGCTAGAAAGGAGCTCTTAATTTAAGTATGCATGTAAGTTTTGCACTTTGAAATTTATAACTTGGTACTGGCTCCATTTATAAGGAATCATAATCTTTTCGGAGCTCCAGGCCTCTAAAAGCTCTAAATGAGTTCCCGACCTCACCTTCCTTAGCTTGAAGAGATGAAAAGCCTTTGCTGTTTTCTTCTGTCCTGCACTCCTTATTTTTCCCCCGGGGAGATAACAGTTGTATGATTAGAAACCCTAAAATTTGTCAAACTCCCCTTGTGGGATAGGAAGGCCTTATTCAGACTCAGAGCGTGAGATGCTGACAGCAATGACTCGAATTCTGTGTTAACTGTCTGTACTAGTAGGGTTTTACCCCCTACTTTTCGGTTTACCCCCTTCACTTGACGGCTTCATTTCTGAATGAAGTTTGAGATGAGAGAGTCATACACAAAATGTTAGTCTGACATATAAAAGAGAATATAATACAAGTACTCTTTTTCCCTGACCACAAAATAGGATTATTAATCTATATAATTTCTAAAAAATAAAAACTTAAACAAGGCTTCTATAAGTCTGAGGAAATGGAAGTAGAAGAACTTCCTTTTAAAAACCAAACCACTTCCAGAGTTTAGAGATTCTGTGGAAGAGCGGAGACGGTAATTAGAAAGGGCCAGTTGGAGAGGGACTGTGCAAGTGCAGGTAAGGGTGAAGAGAATGTCAGGGAAAATATCATCAATGGGTACAATTTCACTGAGTGATTTTTCCGCATAGAGTTGCTCATTTGTATCTCAGACTCACGAACTGGCTGGCAGGTTTTAGTGGGGAGAAAATTGATAAATAGTTATAGCCTGGAGATACAATTTCTTTCCTTGCACATAAATGTCTTCCAATGTCCCTCGGCTGTTTTTATCTCAGAGCATTAATCTATGTTTCTCAGGGAAAATAAATTCATGTTGATGCATCACTAAATTCTCAACAGCTGAAAGATTGCCTTAAATTGTATTTTAAAATATTACTTTTCTGTATTAAATTAAGGGTTCACTATTATCTAAGAAGTGATCTGAATTTGGAGTTCGCAATCAGAGATATGTGTAAATTCTATTTGCCGTAATGACTCTGGATAATTTATTCCTGATCCATCTCTTAAAACATTTTGAAACAGTAGGTCTAGAAATCTGCATTAAAAGAAAACAAAACAAAAAACATCACTCCATGACTTATACCTGCATGAATGTTTTATTTACACAAAATACCTACAACATCAATAATTGTCCATTCTCTCATTTGAAAATGAATAAACTATGAAGACGCTCATTTAAATAAGTGCCCAGTTTATGTTGTTCTGTGTAGCTGAGGCTAGCGATGTGCTGAGCAGTGCAGTGCCAGCTTCCCACCATCAGCAACACACCCTACAGACAGTTGTGGAGCCCAGATTAACAAAACCCAGAAAATAATGCAATTACCTGAGTAGCAGAAAAGTGAGGAAGAGACTTCTAATGACCTAGCAATTCTAGCACTATGTGACTCTTTTTTTAGTTTTTAATTTTTAATTTTTAAATTTAATCTTTATTAAATTTTTTCCTATGGTCCTTAAAATAATTTTTTTTTCCCTAAGTGGGCTTGTTTTATTTTTTTTTAATATTTATTTATTTATTTATTTATCTTTAGAGGGGAAGGGTAGGAGAGAGGGAGAAGGAGAGAAATATCAATGTATGGTTGCCTCTTATGTGTCCCATGCTGGGAACTGGCCTGCAACCCAGGCATGTGCCCTGACTGGGAATCGAACCGCGATCCTTTGGTTCACAGGCCCGCGCTCAATCCACTGAGCTACACCAGCCAGGGCCTTAAAATAATTTTTTATAATAATCTACAGCCAGATATTTTCTTGTACAATAGGAAATAGGGCCACAAAGAACTGGAAACAAGACAGGTAAAGCTGAGAGCAGTAAAATGTACATATGTATGTAGAATACAAGGGGCCAGATGTTGCACTGAGAATCTCTAGATTTCAAGAGGCAGCAAAAATCCACTAGTTATCTTACGAACACTAATGCCAAACATGGGAGCAGATAACTGTCGATGTCAAGTTTTACAGAGCTCACACTCCTGGTAGGGTCTGCTCCGTGTGCAATTTATTAAGTCCCTTGCAGAAGAAATCTCTCTGTGAATTAGAAATATTAATCTTCAGAAATAAAATTCTGGTATAAGGAACATTTATAAAGATGGGCACTTAGAGTAAGATCAGCAAAATGTCAGTAAAGTCAACGTAATGTCCTCCTTGTTTACTGAAGTTATAATTGAAACATATAAGTACAGGTTTTAATGCAACAATTAAAGCATACATTGAAATAATAAATATCTGTGGACTATTCAACATATATAAGAGAACCGTGGGGGAGATACAGATGAATAACACAGGCTCTAAACTCTGGGAGTTTATGAGAGAACTTGCACAGTTGATTAAGTGTTTGGACTTTGAACATAAACATTCTCCATAAACATTCATATATAATCACATACCCTTCATGGAGGGGGAAATAACTATCTAAATGCTTGAATCCTTTGGTATTTAATTTATTTTTCCCTCAGGAAGTTCAAGATAATGATCATTGATTAATGTCTTAAACTGTTATTCACGTTGCCCTGACTGGTGTGGCCCAGTGGGTTGGGCATCATCCCGCAAACCTACTGGTCACTAGTTTGATTTCTGCTCAGGTCACATGCTTGGGTTGTGGGCCAGGTCCCTGGTTGGGCATGTGCGAGAGACAACTGATGGATGTTTCCCTTGCACGTCGATGTTTCTCTCTTCTTCTTCCCCTCCCTCTAAAAGTAAGTAAATAAAAGCCTTTTAAAAATTGTTATATACGTTAACCATTATTAAATTATCACCTTAAAAGGCTCAAATTAATGTTCCATCAATATCCACTCCACACCCACTTGAACTCATTACTCAATACTTTGTGCCATGCACTGTGCTAGGCACACTTTGGCCTCTACCGCCATGAAACATACACTCTAGTGGAGACAGAGATACAAGATAAATAATCACAAATAATTCATTGCAAATCATGATAAGCACTTTGAAGAAAAAAGATGAAGATACATTGGAGCAAGAGTTGCCTAATTTAGGCTAAAGGGTCAGAAAAGGTATTTTGAAAAAAATAAAAACTAAACAGAGATCTAAGTATATGAGAAGTTAATCTAGTAAAAATAGGGTAGGACAATTCTTCAAGTTTTTCAGGAAGAGGTCCCAGGCCTTCGTTACATTCTACCCAATTATTATTGAGCAATGTTATCCAGTCTGTGGTTTCAAATATCATCTAAACTGACAACTCTACAATTTATTACCTGACTCACACTTCTCTTGAGCACTTGACCTGGATATTCTATTACCTACTTGGCATCTCCACTGAGATGTCGCTTAATTATCTCAAACTTAAAATAGCTCAATTAAGCCTTCATCGCCACCCCCACCTCAAAATCTGCTCTTCCTCTAGTCTTCTCCTCCCTCTTGGGAAAAGATAGTTCCATCTATTAGTTATTCATAACAGAAACCTAAGAGTTATCCTGGACTCCCCCCCCCCCCCCCACACACACACTCTTATCCTGACTGTGTGGTTCTATTGGGTGGGTGAGGTGGGGTTAAGGATAACTGTTGGCTGTAGCCAAGTGTCTTGAATTCTCCCTCCAAAAGTATATCTCAAATCTGTTACTACTCTTGACATTGCTTCTACCCCAGACTATTTGGCTTGGATTACTGGAATAGCAACAATGAGTTTTAATTTCTGACATCTACATCTGAATACCATAGGTACAGAGCCACAGACTGAGCATGTCAGTCTCAGATTGGTGGAAGAGACTTTTTCACCTAACATGCAAATGACTTGGCAAAATTCCTTTTCTGATAGGTAACACGGCTACCAATAGCCTGAAATTCATTTTCCCCTGTGAGACTTGACTGAAAGGGATAGTTTGGAGAAGAAATATTTCTACACTATTGCTGAAAGAATTGGACTAGTTATTTCACTTGATACCCACGTTTAAAATGTCAAAATGAGTCTCCATTTAAAACAGTCTCTAATTAAAACACCAAACATAACTTAGCCCTATGCTGAGCAGCTGCTTAAAAAAAAAAATTAAAGACATGTTAAGACTACCCTCAAGACACAGTATTACTTCAAAGTTTAAAGAAAATTTTTAAAAAATTAGACCATATTATTAGATACATTATAATTTATTTAACCATAATGTATTTAAAAGTTTCTGATAATCTTGTTTTCTGTTAGTGCTTTAGGATGGTTAAAAAAGAAAACATTATCAACTGGAAATAGATTCATCCTTGCAGGGTCTTTGATTTGGTTATTTCTGAAAAATAGCCTGTGAAAGCAATCTAAATTTATGATTATTTACCAGTATAAAACACTATATCCGTCTGCAACAAGTATTGATATCATCGTGAGATGAATTTTACTACATTCTAAAGTAGAAAGCAATGCAAATTTTATAGATATACTGATCAATGCTTATAAACTGTAAGGGAAAAATGGATTATATATGACATAGGATGAAAAACTTCAATAAATGCACAATTTCTATATTATGTAAAAGCATTATCTTTGTAAAGTACAATTGCTGATGGTGCAGCCCTATCATACAATGGCTGTGACTCTTAATTTGGCTACTATAATTTTAATTGCTTAAACTCTTTGCTCAAGGATTTTAGAGATCTGCATTCCCCATATTTGTTTTGATATTAGACAAAAGGAATTTTATCGTGTTTTTGATTTGAGATAAGCTATGCCCAAAGTAGTTAAGTGGTTTGTTCTTACCAAAGCATTTTCAGTGAAGTTGAGTTTGAGTAGTAATGTCAAGTACAAAGAAAGGTCCTCAGCTCTTTTTCTACTCCCATTTAAACAGTTGTAGTATTAATCTGCTAATTTGAATTAAGATTCATGGTTTCATCCAGTACTTCTAGGAATCTACACCCATTTCTACTCTTGATCTGGTGATAAAAAGATAGAACTTCTCTATTTTGAAACCTCTAAAATTATAGATCTTAATGTGATAATGTCTATTCATTCCAAAAGTAGTCTAAATTAAACATGTAAGTAATTCAATGGTATTTAATGTTTGACTTTAAAGAATATTATGTGTCCTTTAGTTATAGAACTACTGTACATTAAAGAGGTTTAATGTTGACTTTTATCCAGTGAGATTGTTATTTTCCTAAAGCGGTTCTTTATACAGTGGACTAGATTCCTTTTGAGGAGGCAGGAACTCCTCTTGAAAGACACAAATAGCTGCAAACCATTTCTGCTTTTCCACACAAAGGGGAAGTGGATAGGCAAAGTAAATAATATTTTCTATCTACAAGATAAGTTTGTTTCTCTCATTTTTTTATTTAAGTATTTTCCCTTCTGAACCTCACAGTGTGAGAGTTAAAAATTGCATTATGAATCTTCAAACCCATATGTGAAGGCACCAAAAGATAAAAACTACAGGAAGTCTTCACTTTGTTGACACATTCTGTGACTTCAAGCAAAACGAGGGTAACAAACCAATTTTACCACAGGCTAATTTGATATAAACAAGAGGTGAATTCCTAAGGCATCCCATATAGGTTATAGCGAAAGGACATTGAATGAAATGATGTTATTTGAGGACCTGCTGTATTTTATTTTGAAAAGAATTATTTACTGTAACCTGACAATTACAAATAAACATACTTTGTTACTTCTCTTACTTATTTCCAACTGCAGTGGTAGAATATCAGTGTGTTAAAACAGAAAAACAAATACTTCCCTATTGCTCAATTATATAATCTGGGATTTGATTTCTTGACACTTGGATATATTCCCAGGGTTTTGCCTTCCAAACACCTAGTTGCTTTCTAATCTGATTCTGATCACCCTATAATTCAGGAATAATGTGTTTTAGCCTTGAACTTTTGGTATTCTATTCTAATTTCTTTAAGGGTTCTCATGTTTTTATTAAAATTTAATATTGCCTCTTTTATTAAATTTGCCTCCCTATAAGCCATCTATTCTAGTTGTTTAATTTGGTATGACTCCTTCCAGCTACTGTTAAATAGTTTGTGGTAATTTTGTTTTGCTTGCTCATTTCAGGGAGTTTGGAATAGTGATCAGGCTCTTAATGGTCTTTGAATAGTGATTAGTTAACAGGAACTGTAAGGTTGTGAGTAAAGGTGTTTTCAATCAACATTAAAGTGGAAAAAAATCTGCCTAAAAGTCACTTAAACAATAAGTAAAATTATTATCTCACATAGCAAGAATTCTAGAGATAGGGCAGTTATGAAGTTGAATAATTCAGTGACTGAACAATGACATTTTCCCAAAATCAGTGTGCTATTTGTCCTCTTAGGCAGCTTATTTTTAGTTTTCCCAGATGGTTGAGACAAAATCCCAAGGCAGAAAAGGGAAATTTCTGCCTCCACATATCTTGTTAGAAGAAACCTTTCCCAGAGGCTCCTTAGACTTATTGGCCAGAATTATGTCACATACCTATTCCAGAACTAATTGGTAAATGAAATGGAATATCACATTGGCTTAACTCATCAGTGATTTATGGAACCTGGGGGCCCTGAGATCCTTAGAGGGAGTTCACAAGGTGGAAATCATTTTCCCTAATACTGCTAAGATGATATTTGCCTTTTTCACTCTGTCGATAGTGTAAAAGAGGAATGGTGGGTAACACTCCCCATTGTTTATCACAAATCAAGCCTGTGGTACCAAAATTTACTCATGGTCATTGTGTTATTACTGCCAGGAAGTTACAATAAGTTATTTATGTATTATTTATTTTTAGAGAGAGGGGGAGGGAGGGAGAAAGAAAGGGATAGAAACATCGATGTATGAGAGATACATCAAATTGGTTGCCTCTCACATGCCCCCAGCCGGGGAATCTGGCCCTCAACCCAGGCATGTGCCCTAACTGGAGTAGAATGGGAATCAAACTGGCGACCTTTTGGTTTGGAGGCTGGCACTCAATCCATGGAGCCACACCAGCCAGGGGAAAGTTACAGTAAGTTTTGTTGTCATTATTGCTGTTGCTGTTTCGGTCTGTACTGAAGTGCTTTTGTGATTTGTCTCATTGTGTGATTGTTTGAATTGTGAACTAAAATAGCTGCTTTTTCCATAGAATGCATTTTTTTTTACTTGAGAAATTGACAAAGTATGGTTATTCAGATTAGGATATTTTGCCAACAATTTCTTGAAAATGAACAAAGTGACTGTTACTTCAAGGAAAACAACGGGTAATTTTTGTTGCAAATGATAAAATTCAAGCTTTCAGGTGAAAATAGGAATGCTGATAACTTGTATCCATCACTGAGCTTGACAGCTTCCCAGTATTTAAATATTTTTTGATGATATTGGTGGTGACGTTAACAAAAGTGATTTTTTTATAATGTGTCAGCATTTGAAATATCTGCATAACTCAGTAAACCAATATTTTCCCAAATACAAATGCATGTTACAGAATCACTTATGGGTAATAGATTCATTAAAAGACCAAAACAGACTAAAAAATGTAAAGGTAACTGAGTATAAATTTTCATTCATCTGTTTTTCAGATTCCACATTGTCATTAACCTTTGAGGAATGACTACTTTTTGAGTTTTAGTGTAGTATTAAAGAAGAATATCCAAAATTATCTGAAGAGTCTATTAATATACTTATTTTTTTCAACTACTTGTATGTATGAGGCAGGATTTTTTTTTTAATGTACTTCAAATAAAACAACAGATTGAATGCAGAATCAGATATGGGAATCTACATTTTCTGATAAGCCAAACTTCTCAAATGTTTTTGTTTTGAAAAATACAGTTATTTTTCTATAACATTAATTATATTATATTATGGGTTATTGGTTTTAATTTTAAATAAATTAATAAATATATTTTAAAATTTTTTATTTTTAATTTCTAAGATGGTAAATATTGATAGATACGATTCACATGAACAAATGCTTTATGAATGTGAAAGGATCCTGCCTTGGCTGGTATGACTCAGTGGTTTGAGTGCCAGCCTGTGAACTGAAAGTTCACAGGTTCGATTCCCAGTCAGGGCACATGCCTGCATTGCAGGCCAAGTCCCCAGTTAGTGGAGAGTGAGCAAGAGTCAACCAATCAATGTTTCTCTCCCTCTCTTTCTCCATCCCTTCTCCTCTCTCTAAAAATAAAATCTTTTAAAAAAAAAAGAGTGTAAAAGGATCCTGAAACCAAAAGTTTGAAGACTACTTGGTAGACCAGTCAGAGATGTACAGTGTACAGTTTAGGGCTTAGCTTCTGCCTCCCCTGTGTGCATGATTTTATGTTCTCTCAATAAATCAGGATCCTATTACAGGGTGGCTGATGGCCTGATTAGACAGCAGTCATCTGTCACAGTTAAGCTTAAGGAGAATTTTTCCCATGGCATGTGGCAATCAGCAAATTGTGACCCGTCTTTGGGAAATGTTGGCAAAGTGCTCTCAGGTTTTCAAGGACGTGGACCTCATGCTGCAGTGTTCCTGGGCTGCCAGATTCTAGGGGGATGTTTTCTTCAAAAGGACACACAGAAATTGGACAGAGGCACTTTGTTGCCTTTCATATTCCATGGGGATCACCTTGAATACTTAGTCTGTCCCCCAAAAGCAATGGTGTTCTTTGCTGGGGTTGTGTGTTTCTTTCCTAGAACATAAAGCAATGACATCCCATATCACTCTCTCTCTCATAGGAGGACTGGAGGTCTGCTGTACCTGGGCTCACCTCCATGCTCCACAAGTATTAGCAAGGCTGTTTTGATTGATTTATCGGTGATTATTCAAGAAAATCAAGGTGTGGCGGTAATGTGATGATAGAGAAAATAGTCATGGGTGGATGACTGAGGAAATTCTAATGCTTGTAACCACAATTGAAGACACGGTAGGAGTCACAGGAATAGGGGTTAAAATGAGGGTTTATCCTTTGCTACTAAGTTTAATGTTTTTGAAAGTTTGTACGTAGATATGTCCGTAGGCAGTTGGAAACCGGATGGTCTGACTTTTAAAGGAGAGAGATTGGACTTAGTCATAGGTGTAGGAATTAATAAGATTTCTTTCCTCCCTGAGGGATAAAGTGATAAGACAAGGCAGTGAAAGGTAGAAACTTAGGAAAAAAGGGATGGGAAGAAGAGAATCCAGTACTGGAGACTGGAAGAGTATCAGGCAGGAAGAGAACAAAGAGAAGGTGTTATTGAAGGTGCTAAAGGAAGAGAGTTTCCGCAAGATTTTTTAAAAAATTATTTTATCGTAGTTCAATTACAGTTGTCTGCATTTTCCCCCCATCACTCCCCACTACTCCAGCCAAACCCACCTCCCTCCCTTGCTTCCACCCTCCCCCTTGGTTTTGTCCATGTGTCTTTTGTAGTAGTTCCTGAAAACCCTTCCCTGCATTTGTAATTTTTTTTTTACAGTGCAGGATGAAGTTTGTGAAAAGAGTAAGATTTGGCAAAGAAGTAATCAATGATGACTTAAAAAATAAACTATATTTAGAACTGTTTTAGGTATAAAGAAAAATTGTAGGTGGTACAGAGTTCTTACCTAGCTAACATCCAGTTTCCCCTATTAACATCCCCCATTGATATATTTGTTACAATGAATGAACCACCATTGGTACACTCATTAACTAAAGTCCATAGTTTTTTCAAATTTCCTTAGTTTTTACCTGCCTCCCTCTTTTGTTCCAAAATCCCATCCAGATTATCACATTACATTTAGTTGTCACATCTTTGTAGGTTCCTGCTGGTTGTGACAGGACAGTTTCTCAGGTTTTCCTTGTCTTGATGCTCTTCACAGTTTGAGGAGGACTAGTCAGGAATTTTATAGAATGATCCTTAAGTTTTTTTCATAATTAGACTGGGGTTGTAGGTTTTAGAAAGAAAGACCACAGAGGTGAAGTGCCATTTTAATCTCATCATATTGAAGGCACGAACTATCAACAGGATTTGTCACTGTTGGTGTTGACTTTGGTCATCTGGCTGTGAGTGTGAAGTTTCCCCACTTTTTCAAGGGACTCTTTTTCACTCCACATACTTAAAGTGGGGAGTCAGGGTCCTCCTCTTTGAGGACTGAGTATCTACATAAACTATTTGGAATCTTCTTCATGGGATATTTGTCTATTCTCTGGATTTTTTATTTAATCATTTATTCATTTACATTAGTGTGGACTCCTGAATATTTATTTTATACTTTGGGTTGTAATCGAAAACTGTACTAATTTTGTTGCTTGAACTGGTCCAGCTACTGGGAGCCCTTTCAGTGGCTTCTGTGTCTCTTCCACACCCTGCTCGGTGGTGGCTTTTGAGTGAGCCATTTCACCAGCATGGGGAATGCAGGCACACGAGTGCTGAGAAGTGGGGAAGCAGTGAAAGCCGAAAAACAGTTAAACAGAGCCTCAAACCAAGGTGAGGCTTATTATTTGTCTTTATAAGTTCTCTAGACACTTTAATCTCATAAAAACAGAGATAAAAGGCCTGGCTGTGTCATGAAAAGCCTCAAAGCATTAAAAAAATAGAACCATAAAACTGAGAGTGATCTTTGGATGAACACTAAGGACGCCACTTAAAATTTATATCTGACGAGCCTAAGAAAATTCCTACTGTCTGTTCTTACTGCTTTTATATTTCCCATCCACTAATTTTTTCTTTTAACAGTAATGTGGTAAACATTAATTATAATGTGAGTATGCCAGAATTTATGTTCTCAGAGCTTCTCTGTGAATGCCAGCAATGTGGGATTATAGAGAAAATGACTTGATTTTAGGTCTCATTTAAAGTCCTACAAAGAAAGACTTGATCTTCAGAAATGCTATAAAAATGTTTCCCAGAGAACAAGTAATTTTTCTCCCAGTGAATGAATATCTTCTAGCAGAATTTTAAAATATTTAGAAGCCCAAAGTTGTGTTTATTTTGTCCCCTGATCATTTCCTCATTTGAATTAACTGATGAAGTTTTAAAATTTTATAGGGGCAAAAGAAGCAAGAGAGTTGAGGGTGTTGTTTGATAGGATATGGACAGGTTAAGCATGAAGAGGTAATAACGTACAGCTCCTCCCACACATACTATTAGCAGCCATGTTTTATGTTTTGGGTCCCAAGAAGTCATGTCCAGCAGCCATTCCACTAGTGTTAACTCCATATGTACTTTGCACCAATGTGCTAGATGCTGAGAATAACTACACTGAACAAGTCAGAGCCCTGCTAACAAGCAGTTGGTGACTACAGGAGACACAGATTGGGGGTAGACAAGTAAACTACAAGTGCAGTACACTACAAGCCATGTGCTGGATGTGCACGCGTATAGGAGAGACACTAACCCAGAATTGGTTTGGAAACAAAAAGGGGCAGGGAAGTTCCTCAGAGTGATGACTAAACCACATCCTGAAGAGTGAGCAGAACGTAATCAGACAAAGGAAGGGGAAGGGGTGCAGATGAGAGCAGGCACTTGAAGCAAGGAAAGGCGCAACATTTGAGGAAGTTAACAAGTCTTTCAATCTAGCTGGATCATGGAGTTCTGGACCTGCACTGCCCAGAAGAAGTGTAATGCAAACTGCCTACGTAATTTAAAAAATTTTTGTGGTCACATTAAACAAGTAACAACAATCAGGTAAAATTAATTTTCATATTATTTTTATTTAACCCAATATATTTAAAAGCATAGTATGTGATCAATATGAAAGATGATTAATGAGACATCTTTATATTTTGGGCACCACATTTGAGAAATCCAGTGTGTGAATTACACTTAAACAGCATGTTGCAGTTTGGTCTGGCCAGATTTCAAGGGCTTCGTAGCCCCATGTGACGACTGCCTACTGTATTGGACAGTATAGTTGCAAAGTGCAGTGATGAGATCAATCTACGGATATAACATGGGAGCAGATTAGGTAGGGTATTGTTTGTTAGTAAAGTTATGTAACCCAATGCCAATGGGAGGCTTTGAAAAGATTATGCTTAGGAATGATTTGTACTTCAACTTTCATTTCAGAGAACGGATTGTGCAGAAGCCATCTAGTTCTAGGCAATATATTACAATACTCTTAACAGTGGGAGTGACTTAGGTACGGTGAGAAGCAGAGGAGTCAGGAGACAGAAGAGAGCATGAATTGAGGGAGGAGACAAGAACGACTAACCTCACTTCTGCTTTTTTCCCTTCCTGGGAGTACAGCAGAATAATTTTGAGAATTTTGAGAAACAAGAGGAAGAATGGCAGGATTGAGAGAATGTGTTCAGGTTAGGACATCTTAAATTATAAGAATCAGCTGTGGAGACATCAAGTGGAATATTCCCATTCGAAAACAGAGATAGTTGTCATCTACCTATAAATAGTAACTGACCCCATGGGGGTGGATAATATTACCTAGGGTGAGTTTTTTAATAATAATTACCTGAGAAGTGATTTAAAATGCAGATTTTGGGTCTTTCTCCCCAAGACGCTAGTTCCTAGGGTGAGGACTAAAAACTGCACTTTTAGTAAAGTACCCCTAGAGACTGGCACTGGTGCAAGTGGCTCTTTAAAAACACTCCTTTACAAATCCTGGTGTAGAATGACAAATAAGACGACTTCGAAAGAACTGCCTATACCTTTGAAAGAACTGCCTATATGTACAGAAGTTTAGAAAACAAAAACCCTTGATGAAGATAGGCAAGGAGGTACTAAAGAGGTTAATGAAAAATCGGAAGAGCACTATCCGCTATGAGAGAGGAGGGGTACTCAGACTCTCACTGAAAGGGGAGAGCAAGGCTGCAGGAGGGACAGCGAGGCAGGCATCTCCCTAGATGGGGCAGTCAGTTTGGGAGGAAGGCGCACTCTTTGGCTTCTCTTCAAGCTGTGCGTCCTGAACATATGCTTATGTTCTTCTTAAAATCTTCTTAAAAGTGAAAAGATTTTTTAACTTTGCTTCTTAATTTTGCCAATAAACCCATCAAATTCCCTGAGGATTTGAAGTAGGAAGTGGTTAATGGCCTCAAAGGGAGCAGAGGAATCAAGTAGAATACCAGTTAAAAGTGACCACTGGATTTAGTAACTCAGGCCATTAGTGACAATTTGGATGACCTGAAGGGATGAGGATGGAAGCCCAGTTTTAAAAAGTGAGTTGAGAAAGTGGATTGAGTGAGTGTGTATGTGAAAAAGTCTTTTTTAAAACAATTTTGATGATAAGAGCAAGAAAAGAGAAAGTGGAGTGAATGGATGTTCACTTGGGAAGTATTAAGAGATGCATGCCCTTCTTCTGAATCTGTCCATCCTTATTTCTATTGTGGGTTGATTTGATAATGTAAAGCCATAGAATTTTGTACATGCTTCATAGAATAGTTGTTAAATAATATTATGCTTGCGTAGTCAAATAAATCAAATACTGTTGCTTTTTCTACTAATTATGGTAAGGGATAAACCATTTTGCAGAAAAACTGTAGCTGATTACTGATGGTTTGAAAAAAGAACTAACCTATGGTAGGTTGGGGTTGCATGAGGGAAAACAGAAAAGAGAAGAAATGGGGACCTTGAACCAGAATTTCTCAGTCTTCTTCTTACCTGTCCTCTGCTGGTCAATTATGCACAACTGGCAGCGCTTGCCTCCCCAGCCTCAAACTGGTAAGATTTTACCATCACTTTTAACCATGTTAGCCCAAAGTCAGTCCATCTGTCTCTGATAAAGACGAGCTTATCAGAACTTCATTGTTACAGACATTTTGTGTTAGCTGTCACCTCCTCTTTACTCCTCAACACCGCCCCCACGGTCAGGCTAACCCAGAACTGACTGATTGATTACCAGTCGCCAAACCTATTATTGAACAATGTGGGGCATCAGTTTACATGTTGCACAAATGTGGCAAATATTTAAAAAACGTCCTTTGCTTCCAGTATGAATGTGAAGTGCTACAAAATATAAAAATTCAAATAAAATGAAACACAAATAGGAGTGTTAGAGCTTTATTTCTAAGCGTAGCTGAAAGTTCAATGGATCATTTTTGTTGGCCAAAACAATATGGCCCTTAGTTTATTAAAACAGATTTGAAAATTTAGCAACTATATTTTCTCTCTCTCTCTCTGTCCCTCTGTTTCTGTTTTTTTTCCCTCTCTTTCTCTCTCTCACATACACACACACACTGATAAGTAGCTTAGTGGTCTAAGATCAAGGGCTTTAAACTTGGACTGTGGGTTTAAACTTTAGCAGTGTCCCCAGTTGAGCAGGCTTTGTCACTTTTCTGCAGCTGTGCTCTTATCAGTAAAATAGGAATAACAAGAGTACCTGGGGTTGTTGTAAGAATTGAATAAGATAATAATGTATGTAAGACACTTAAGAAAGTTCTGACACACAGCAAACATTAAATGAATGTCCATTAGTAGTAGTAGCAACAGGACTATTGTAGACAAATTCCAAAACTCTGATGACCTGCCCCAAATCCCACCACTATTCATGTACTTTACAAAATACGTTTTGTAATGTGTTTATTTCTCCAAACACAGCATCTCATTACATGTTTTATATTACATTATACCTAGTGTTCCAGTCATTAAAAACAGACCCTTTGAAGGCACTATGTCATGAATGGACCTTGTCAATGACTACAACTCTCAAGATTCATTCATGTCATAGCATGTATTTCTATTTGAATTTTTAAGCTAATGTTAATGTTCTACCTTGAGGAAGACAAATTAAAACACATGAAACTGCAAAGTATTGCTCATTCTAGAGGTATTTCAAGCAAAGCTGCATAGTTGGAAAGGTAAACAAGGGTCTTTCGAGTCTACAGCTAGTGAGTCCATACAGTTGGGTTTCCAGTTTGCTTCTTTCTCCTTGACACTTCTCAAGTGGATAAATAATTCTATTTATCCACAGTCACTTCATACATGGATTATTTCTATAACAGCTTCTATATTGTGTTGGTTTTTCTATTGCTGCCACCTAAAACAATGGAAATTTATTTTCTTATGGTTCTCTAGGTCAGAAGTCTGACACAACCTCATTGGGCTAAAAACAAGGTGTTTACAGGGCTGCTTTTCCTCTGGAAGCTCTTTTCAGCTTCTAGAGTCTGCCCGCCCACCTTCTGTGGTCGGTGGCTCTCTCTGCCCCGGCTTCACTGACCCCACTGACTCTGACTCTCCTCTTCCGTCTTCTCCCACTTCTAGGGATCCTTGCAATTACATTGAGCATACCTGGCTAATTCAGGATAATCTACCCATCTTATTTTATTTTTTAAATGTATTTTATTGATTATTCTATTACAGTTGTCCCATCCCCCCCTTTATTTCCCTCTGCCCTGCACACCCCCTCCCACCCACATTCCCCACCTTTAGTTCATGTCCATGGGTCATACATATAAGTTCTTTGGTGTCTACATTTCCTATACTATTCTTGCCCTCCCCCTATTTTCTACCTACCATTTATGCTCCTTATTCTCTGTATCTTTCCCCCCTCTCTCCCCCTCCCACTTCCCTGTTGATAACCCTCCATGTTCTCCATTTCTGTGATTCTGTTCCTGTTCTAGTTGTTTGCTTAGTTTGCTTTTGTTTTTGTTTTAGGTGTGGTTGTTAATAACTGTGAGTTTGCTGTCATTTTACTGTTCATATTTTTTATCTTATTTTTCTTAGATAAATCCCTTTAATATTTCATATAATAGGGGTCCCAGCATGGGGAAATAAAGCCTCAAACCACCGATTGAAAACACCTGTGGGGGTTGAGGCGGCAGCAGGAGAAACTCCCAGCCTCACAGGAGAGTTTGTTGGAGAGACCCACAGGGTCCTAGAATGTACACAAACCACCCACCTGGGAATCAGCACCAGAAGGGTCCACTTTGTTTGTGGGTAGTGGGGAAGTGATTGAAATCTGGCAGAGAGCAGAGCAAGTGCCACTGTTCCCTCTTGAACCACTCCCCTACATACAGCATCACAACCCAGCAAGGTGGGTTGCTCACCCTGGTGAACACCAATAAGGCTCTGCCCCTTATATGTAGCAGGCACACCGAGACAAAAAAAAAAAAAAAATGGCCCAAATGAAAGAACAGATCAAAGCTCTAGAAAAAATACAACTAAGTGATGAAGAAATAGCCAACCTATCAGATGCACAGTTCAAAACACTGGTAATTAGGATGCTCACAGAATTGGTTGAATTTAATCTACCCATTTTAAAGGCAGATTATTTTAGCAAGTGAGTCCCATCCCAAATTCCAATTCCTTTTGTCATGTAAACTAATACACCCACAGGTTCTAGGAATTAGAATGTGGACTTCTTTGGGGTTAGGGGAGGTGGAGAATTATGCTGACTACCAAATTTACCATATTACCTATTCCCTTCTTGATTGTGGTCATGCCACTTGCCTGTTTTAAATCTTTCAGTGGCTTTTATTGCCATCAAGGTAGCATTTAGACTCATACAAGGTACCGGAAGGCCTTACTTGCTGGTCCTGTCTCATCTCTTCTCTTACACACACCCACACTATTGAGAACCACATTTTCACTCATTTGCTCTGCCCCCTGCTCTTCACCTGTTTCTCCTACTCATCCTTCAGGTCAGACCTCGAACTTCACTTCCTTTTGTAAGCCATTTTTGACCTTTGGCTGCCATAGCAACCCATACCTGCCTCTAACATAGCACTTGCCACTCTGTACTGTAATTGCCTCTTTAATTACATCCCCAGCTGGATTGTAAGCCACTTAGGTAGGTGCAAGAATTATATTTTGTCTGCCCTCATTTCCCAGCTACTTGAGTGGCTTACACATAAACAAAGCACAAACTTTTTGCTTGAAGATGTTTGTACTCCTTACTGTTTGTCTCTTTCCAAGGTAGACTTGCAGAGGATATAGATTCATATAAATCTGAGGACCAAATGAACCTTTAATCCCTAAGCGAATCACACTTTAAACCTGTTGGGAGTACATTTACCTGCACCTGACCAATTCTTCATTGATTACCACAGCGGTCCCCAACCTTTTTGGCACCAGGGACTGGTTTTGTGGAGAACAATTTTCCAGGAACTGGGGTGGGGGTGGATGGTTTCAGGATGATTCAAATGCATTGCAATCAAGCTCACCTCCTGCAGTGGAGCTTGGTTCCTAACAGGCCACAGACCAGACTGGTACAAACAGACTCGTATCCATCTGCAGCCTGGAGGTTGGGGACCCCTGGATTAGCTCCTTAGTAGCTCATATTTACCTGATGGTGATCAAAGTCATTGACATACACCTGATTCTGCCTAATTTTTAATGCAACCTTACTGGTAAAAATAAATACTTGAACAACTATACCAAATAGCCATAAAGAGGGGAAAAGCTTTAAACTAAATGTATAACCAGATTGACTGATTAACACTCTAATTTAAGAGACTGTGGAATAAACATCTCCCTTGGAATTGATTCAAGCGAGTCAAGCTGAAAGATAAAGCAAGAAAGAACAAATGTTCACATTATAAATATCTCAAAATGTTTTTATTATATTTTTGTTCCATTTAAAATGTCCATTGAAGTGCAACATTGTGGACTGGGAAGAGACAAGTTTATGGTTCTACTGTCTTTTTTAAAAAAAATAACACTTGCAGATAAAGTAATGTAGATATCCTCACAAAGCCTGGGACCTGCATATGGTCTTAATATAAGAGGTAAGGTAATGTAGGGGTGAGGAGCATCCATCACCTCTAGAGCCAGGCTGTCTGGATTGGAATCCAGGCTCTGCCACATCCTATGCCACTACCTCAGTTTTCTTCATCTCTGAAATGGGCATAATATCTACCCTGCAGGGCTGTCATAGGAATAAAATGAGTTACAGTATTTAAAGCATTTAAAATGGTGCTTAGCATATTTTACACCATGTATCGTCATGTGTTTAAGGTGGGAAAAAAGATTGAAACATAACTGCTTAGAGAAAGCAACTGTCATTGCAACTGTAATGAAACTTGAGGATAATGAAATCATTGGAGGCTGTAGTTGAGATCATCTGTGAGAACTAAAGCCAAGCATTGGAGGTGGCTAACTGTTGGGCGCAGCCAGAATCATTCCTTGAAAAAACATTGGGAAATTTCTAAAACTACTCTAAAGCTGTGTGCTAGTAAGAACAGGTGGTTTATGGAATTCTATGAAGAAATTAAAAATGACCTATTTTTTTTTTTTAAAGATTTTTTTTTTTTAGGTATTTTTTTTTTCCTTTTAGATTTTATTTATTTATATTTAGAGAGGAAGGGAAGGAGAGAGGGAGAGAAACATCAATGTGCGGTTGCCTCTTGTATGTCCCCTGCCGGGAACTGGCCTGGCAACCCAGGCATGTGCCCTGACTGGGAATCGAACCGCGATCCTTCGGTTCGCAGGCCCGCGCTCAATCCACTGAGCTACACCAGCCAGGGCTAAAAATGACCTATTGAAACTAGAAAAGTCAGTATTTGCACTGCCTGTCACTACCAGACCCATTAAGTAGAGGTAAGGATTGGACCTTTATGGGCGCTTTATTCTGGTGGCCAGTGATCTGAGAAGATGGCAGGTTATGTACCCTGAAAAACTGTCTTAACATCTCATTTTAACCTGACTTTTTTATAAGGAGAAGAAAGTATAAGTAATAAGGAGTTTGGAAAAAAGGTTAGTTGGATAAGAGTTGCAGTCCCTCAAGTTTCCTAATACTTCTTTATCTGTGGGTCAACAATTATTTACCTGTATGACAGGTTTTCCCTCCCTTGAACACAGTGGCTCACATAGCAGACCCTCTGGGGCACAAAGGTTGAAGTACTTGTAACCTCTTCGAGGTCACACATTCTAGTTCCTGGGATAACAGCGTTCCATGAGCATTAATCACTGAAGCCTACAAATTAAGTCTAAAATCTTTTAACTCTTGAGTTCCCCTATCTTTATTAGTAAAAATAAAATATTATTTGAGCTTTACTTAGAGACAATGCAAGAAAAATTTGGAAATCCCTACAAGCTAGTCTTGCTTTGACAATTTATTTATTGCCATCTTTATAATATTTAGAATTTTACTTCATCATTGCTGTCAAAATTTTAATAAAGGTAAGCAATGCTTGTTAAATAAACCAGGTATGTCTTGATTTTAAAAGTTGTATTTGATTGTTTTAAAAAATGTCAGTTGTGAAATGGGTCTCATTATTCATCATCTTGGAAGTCCTAGGCAAGACTTAAAATTTGCTCTCATGTGATGACATTTTTAAATGAATTTTAAAAATGAGTTAATTTTAACCAGTTAAGCAACTGAATCTGTTGTTAAAAATATTTACATGGTACGGGAGAAAGAAGGAGAAGGGTCAATACAAGGAACATGTATAAAGGACCCATGGACAAAGCCAATGGGATGGGGGTTATTGAATGTGGGAGGTAAGAGATGAGTAGGGTATGGGAGAGTAGTGTGGGGAGAATGGGGACAACTGTAATTGAACAACAATTAAAAAGTTAAAAAATATATTTACATGGTAACTAATTCACACTACTGTTAGAAATCTAGATAATCATGTTGTCTCTCTTCTTAAAACTTCCTCTTCAGATAAGACCTGGGGAAAAATATTCTCACAGCAGTATAAATAAATAATAAAATGATAGTATCTTCTCTTAGGGTCCAAATCCCTGTGACCTCAAGGCCCAAAAATAACATTCTAAATGTGGGTTTCCAGGGATTGCTGAGCACAGTACAGTAGGTCTGGGGCAAGAAACATCCCTGGCACCAACAGGGATGCTTTTTTAAAGAAATTCAGTTTTTGATAGTTGTAAAAGGCAAATGTGTGGTCTGCCTCTTACCTTGACTTTAAACTCTGAGCTTCTTGCTTATTTTCATTCTTCTGAGTAGGTCTTCCTCTTTCCCCTGGATTAGGTCCCATTTCTATTTTAAAGGATTTGCCATGGTGAATCAGAGGCTTTAAGTTTCTCTCTGATTGTCTTTTCTTCCAGTAGGAATGTGTAGTGAAAAAGGCCTTTTGATTAAAATAGGATGGGCGAAAATTAAGGGATCCCACTAATTTTAGCATCATCTAGGCAAATCACATAGAAAGAAGTTAATTTTTCTACATGGGTGGGGAGTTGCTTGCATTATTGTGTTAATTGTTTCATTTCTCCAATCTATTTTTGTATCTGCAGATAGCCTGAAACTCATTTTGTTGCTTAAAGCTACCAACTCAGAATGGTCTCACTTACAGGCACATCAGTCAGATTTGTCTCTCACCAGGGTGGGATTAATTCATCTCTCCCTGCAGTTGTGTACCCTTCTCAAAGAGATGGGCTCTGTGGAAGAGAGTGGCTTTGCCATTTACATGAGTCCTGCTCTTTAGAAAGGATGCCATTGATTTGAACTTTCATACAAGCTCTCAAGGTCAATTTATCTTCATTTTAGGAATGGCAAGTCTTTAGGTGAGACAGTGGAGTCATAATTCCTCAAAGGATCAGAAGAAGAATGCTCCACAGGCCCCACTTCTCATCCTGACCATGAGCCTGACATGTTACATGCCACACAGTACTACACACTCCTCACAGAGCAGATGTGGGAAATATATTTCACATTTCTGTGGCTTCAGATCTGGAACTCAGGCTGTAAAATCTCCAGGCTGAAAATACATAGTCTCTAAAGTGGATAGGTAGTTGGTATTGAGGTCTATGCTTAGAACATATTCCTCAGGTCTTCTTTCCCTAATCTTTTAACACTCATTTCTGGTAATTACTGTTCCCCACCTCAGGGTTACATGTCAGTATAATTTAGTCTTTCTTGTTACTCTTGCCTCTTTTGGCCATGTAAAAATCAGTTTATTTATTTTTAAAAGGTTTTACTTATTTATTTTTAGAGAGGGGGAAGGGAGGGAGAAAGAGAGGGAGAGAAACATCAACGTGTGGTTGCCTCTCATGTGGCCCCCACTGGGACCCGGCCCGGAACCCAGGCATGTACCCTGCCTGACTGGGAATTGAACTGGCAACCCTTTGGTTCACAGCCCGTGCTCAATCCATTGAGCTACACCAACCAGGACAAAATCAGTTTATTTTTTAAAATAAATTTTATTGATTACACTATTATTGTCCCAATTTTCCCCCTTTTCCCCCCTCTGCCCAGTACCCCTCTTCCCTCCAGCAATCCCCCCCGACCCCAACCTTAGTTCATGTCCATGGGTCATGCATTTAAGTTCTTTGGCTTCTCCATTTCCTTTACTACTCTTAACCCACTGTCTATTTTGTACCTACCATTTATCCCTGCACTTTTTCTTCCATTCTCCTAATACCTCCTCCCAGATGATAACCCTCCAAATGATCTACAGATCTGTGATTCTGTTCCTGTTCTGGTTGTTTTCTCAGTTTGTTTGTTTGTTTGTTTTTTTAAATTCAGTTGTTGATAGTTGTGAATTTGTTCGCATTTCAATGTTCATAGTTTTGATCTTCTTCTTTCTCTTAAGCAAGCCCCTTTAACATTTCATGTAATAATGGCTCTGTGATGATGAACTCCTTTAGCTTTATCTTGTCTAGGAAACACTTTATCTGCCCTTCCATTCTAAATGATAGTTTTGCTGGATAGAGTAATCTGGAGTTGTAGGTCCTTGCCTTTCATGACTTCAAATACTTCTTGCCAGCCCCTTCTTACCTATAAGGTTTCTTTAGGGAAATCAGCTGATAGTTATGGGAACTACATTATAGTTAAGTCCCTTGCTTTTCTCTTGCTGCTTTTAAGATTCTATCTTTATCTTTAAATTTTGGCATTTTAATTATGATGTGTTTTGATGTGGTCCTCTTTGGGTCCAACTTGATGGGATTGCCTGTGCTTCCTGGACTTGTATGTGTTTCCTTTTCCATATTAGGGAAATTTTATTTCATTATTTTTTCAAACAAGTTTTCAATTTCTTGTTTTTCCTTGGCTCCTTCTGGCATCACTGATTGGATATTCATACGTTTAGAGATGTCCCAGAGGCACCTTATATCCTTGTTTTTTATTCTTGTTTCTTGTTGTTGTCATGGTTGGATGCTTATTTCTTCCTTATGTTCCAAATTATTGATTTGAATCTTGTCTTCCTCCCCTCCACTGATGGTTCCCTGTAGATTTTCTTTATTTCACTTAGTATAACCTTCATTTTTTCCTTTATGTTGTTGCCATACTCAATGAGTTCTTGGAGCATCCTGATCACCCATGTTTTGAACTCCAGATCTAATAGGTTGGTTATCTCTGTTCATTTAGTTCTTTTTCTGGGGTTTTGTTTTGTTCTTTCATTTGGGCTGTATTTCTTTGTCTCCTCAATTTGGCAGCCTCCTTGTGTTTGTTTCTGTGTATTAGGTAGAGCTGCTTTGACTCCCTGTCTTAATAGCATGGCCCATTGTAGAAAAGGCACCTGTAAATTGTGTAGGGCAGAACCTTGAGTAATCACCAGGGAGGGGCAACTCACTTCACGGCTTTGTGGCTCTGTGTGGAGGGAAAGCATGGGGAGGGGACAATACCACTGCTGGGTTTCTGGAGGTTTGCCTGGCACTCACCCTGTTTCCAGTCACTTCACCCACTTACCCTATGTGACTGGTGCCCTTCCAACTGTTTCCTTGGTGGTGAATCCCAGAGTGGGTGGGTTTGCATACATTCTAAGTCCCAAATCTCCTGAAAATCTGGCAGTTTCTTCTACCACCCCAGCCTCCACTGGTTCTTACAGCCAAAAGGTATGGGGGTTTTCTTCCCTGTGCTGGAACCATGGGCTGTGTGGTCTGGCCTGGGGCTGGAATCGTTCACTCCAAAGATATCCCTCCCGATTTTTATCTACCATACGTGAATGTGGGATTGTCTGTTCCACCACAGCCCCCGCCACTTCTCTGTGCCACACTGCATCTCTGTACCTCTCCACCTGTTTCTGCAACTGTCCCTCCTACCCATTTGGATAAATGTGGCTTATTTAAATCCTTGGTTGTCAGACTTCCATACAGCTCAATTTTCTAGTGGTGTTTCTGGATGTTATTTGTTTTGAGATCTATGTGTAATTCTTTCTGTGGCTGCACAAGGAGGTGAAGCGTGTCTACCTACACCCCCATTTTTACCGGAAGTCAAAATCACTTTAAATTGAGCATGAAGTTAAGGAGGTTTCTTTATATTTGGTTATTACTAAACTTGATTTATGGAAAGAATAATTGACTTGGAAAGATATGATTTCTTAGAATCAGTTATGTTCTTTAAAAATGAATTGAAGGTTCTTAACGGTTGTAAATGATCGCAATTTTCTACTAGAGAAAAAAAAACAAGTTATGAGATGGACTTCTTTTAGTTACAACTAAAGATTGAGGTATAAAGTATGGTTCTATTTTCTTTTCTTATTGTAGTGGGTTCTTTTCTAATCCTGAGAGACAAAAAAGGGCCATTGAATTTATTACATCGTGCCTCAAAAGTATAGATTAGTCATGCTTAAAGTTTTACACATGTGAAATAAAATTGTGACTGAAGCAGTGTGAATAAGCAGAACAAATAAAAGATAAACTGTTTACACATAATTCAGTACTCTCTTGCCCCCAGGAATTGCAGATCATCTATACCGTTTCTATAGATCAGATGGGCATGTCTGACCCTTTTCAGAATTTTTCTGGTTCTAACATATTAAAAACTCTGTACCCTGACACATCTTGTATATAAATCTGATAAAAATAAAACATATATTATACTTACATTTTTGCTGCACTCCCCATGGTTTAATTCAGCACGTGAGTTTGAGTTAAGCTTCAAGGTCATCTTTTGAAATTTTTTCCCAATAGGAAAATTCATATACTTGTTTTCAGCTCAATCATTTATTTACCCTACCTATTAATTCTGTTGTAAGCTCTTTCCTAATCAGCATGAATATGTTGACCACCATATATGCATGTTTGGATGAGTGTAACAAGTGGTAGGAGTCATGGTATCTTTTTATGTAGCTTACTCTATAGTTTTATGCAGGTGAAACTGGAAATGTTGGCATTCGTGCTGCCTGTCACTACCAAAACCCATGAGTAGAAACAAGGATTGAATCTTTATGGGTGCTTTATTCAGATGGCCAGTGATCTGAGAAGACAGGTGGTTATTTAACCTCAAAAACTATCTCAACATCTCACTTTAAGGGGATCTTTTTATAAGAATAAAGGGTGGGTAAGGGGTTTGGAAAAAAGATTAATTGGATAAGAGTTGCAAAGATTTTCCTAGTACTTCTTTATGTGTTGATCAGCAATTCTTTATGTGCATCATAGGCCTTCCCTCCCTAAACACAATAGCTCAGATACCACCTCTATCACTTGCAGACTCCTCGGGTAACAAAGGTTGAATTGCTTGTGACCTCCTGGAGGCATGTAGTAATGCATTCATTCCATCCATTTCCTGGAATAAGAGCTTTCCAAACACATTAGTCACTTAAGCCCATCAGCTAAGGCTAAAATCTTTAACTCTTCAGTTCCCCTATCACAGGGCATATATTTAAAATATCTAACAATTAGTAAAGCATAGCTTTTAGCTAGCCAGTAACCCTTTAGTTCCTGCAAGGTGGAAGGTCTGGGGAAGCTGAGAGAAAAGTGCTTGTACCAGGGTGGGAATCATGAGGCAATTCAACTTGGAGCTGCAGCTGTTGACTAACTTGTGTGGAACATTTCAATATTTGATCAATCATTTCAGTTGTACCTGTACCAGCTGAAAAGTAGAGTTGTAAATACATAACTAAAAATAAATGTGGGTGCCCTAAAATATGAAGAATGTGTTAGATCTTACTGCTATTTAAAGAAAGATACTGCATATATTTGAAGAGTGATAATAATGTGTTCAATAAAATAATTATGAGCCTTACTATCAGGGTAATTTGGAAGCCTTTATTGTTTAAGCCCAAAGATGTACTACATCTTTGATATTAGATTGATATACAGTGTGTGTACTATATTGATTTTATGAAATCTACAGACTTTAGTTCTGATTTTATTAAATTTAAGGACTTTAGGATAAATTTAGACCTGTTCTTAATTTATCCATGAATATGAGGATCTTGGTCATTATTATGTCCCACCATTAGTGATAATAGTGAGACCTGAAACTATGACTTAGAGTAAATCTCTTTTCTCTATACCTGACACCTTCTCCCCTTGCCTAATAGCACCTGTGAAAACCAGCAGGGATGAGGCTTTTCCATACAAGAAAAAAGGGATATGAGAAGCTTAGTATCCTGGCAGTCAGTAGGCATTTATTAAACACTTAAGAGATATCCATTGTAAATATCCAGGATAGCAAGAATATGTAGCCATCTCACTGGGTTGGATCCCAGCTTTCCTCCCTACCTGTTCTGTGATCTTAGGTAAGGTACCTAACTTCATGTGCCTCAGTTTCCTGGGGAGGATAATAATACCCACCTCGTTGTGTTATGAGGATGAAGTGTATTTATGTAAAGCAGTTAGGAAGTACCTGACACATAATGAAACTTGTTATTACTATTGATCATGGTTTTATGCACTCTGATGGACATCAATAAAGCACCCTTGAACTCTTTAAGTAGATTTTGGCTGGTTACAGAAAACAGGCATCAGACAGAACACCTATAAGTGTCGGAAGACCTAGTAAGTGCCAGGAAGCAGAGTAAGGGAGGAAAGAGAAGGTGTCTAGAGCCACCTTTTAGGAAAGTATGGGCTGTGAATTGCTTAAGAGGGGTGGAGACAATTCAGGGGGCAGGGAAGGTGTGAGTAAAGGAATGAGAGCAAGAATGAACACAATGTAGTTAGGAGTCCATGGAATTGCTTGGCTGGATAGGGAGTTTTTGACCTTGGCTGGGTGTTAAAAAATAACAAATTAAGCTTTAGGAGGTGGTGGGAAACCTTGGAAAGTTGTCAAAGCCCTCAAGAATTTCCCAAGATCGTGTGTGACACGCTCTCAGAACCCAACTTTTTTTTTAGGCTTGTAAGGCCTGCAGGCAGGACGCTATAGAATCAATTTCGGGGTGAGGGAGAGCAATGCCAAAAAAACCTCGCACTTAGCACTAAATAAATATTAGCTTCTTGCACTGAGACTTCAAGATTACTTCAGCAAAGGAAAGGAGTTAAATTAAGGTAGATGTTTAACTCGTGTACAGATAAACATCCTAATTTATCAATCTAAAATCTTTTGGTAAAGCGTTTGTGCTTGGAGCTTTCATTACTCATCACTCACCCGCCTCCCCAGGCAGCTGTAACCAACGTGCAAAGCTAGGAGAAAAGGCAAGTGGTAAAGGGCTCTCCACGCATGCGTTAGAAGCCGCCCCAACTCCTCCGCGGTGTTCTTTCTTGGAACAAAACTAGCTCCGAGCAACCGAGCTCCGCATTTTGCGTAGACTCGCATTTCCTATTGCTCCAATGGTCCGAGCGGGACCTGGGAGTGGTGGTGGTCTCCCTACGTAAGCTGCGTTACCCAAAGTGAATGGCTGGGTGATGCGTGTACGCCCAGAGCGTAGCACCCACTAGGCGGACGGGGTGCGGCTGCGCAGGGACCTGAGGGGCTCTGTACGCCACTAGCGTAGTGTGGCGTCTGACGTGCGGGCCTGCGCGCCGCAGTTAGCGCAGCCAGCTTTGGTGAATACACGATTTGGTGCAGCCGGGGTTTGGTACCGAGCGGAGAGGAGATGCACACGGCACTCGAGTGTGAGGTAACTATAAAACCCCGATTTGTTTACATTCCCTCCCCCAGAACCGGCCCTAAGCGCAGCGGAGACTTCGAGTCCCGGGACGGCGCGGGTGGGAGTGGGGAGGGCGTAGAAAGGGGGACAAGAACCTGGGAGTAGTGGCTGGGGGACCCTCGGGG
This sequence comes from Glossophaga mutica, assembly GCA_039655065.1. Taxonomy (NCBI): domain Eukaryota; kingdom Metazoa; phylum Chordata; class Mammalia; order Chiroptera; family Phyllostomidae; genus Glossophaga; species Glossophaga mutica. Next base: position 33,338,623 of record CM077306.1, on the reverse strand, counting down.
ATCCGGGCGCTGGAGTTCCTGCAGCTGCTGTAATTGGCGGCGGTGGCGAGCCGGAGCAGAAGCGCGTGGGGCAGCGCGTGGGGAACCGTGGCTCCTCGTGTGCGCTCCGAGCTGCCCTGGGGTCGGCGACCAGGCAGCCTCTGTCCCGCGCGCGGGATCCCCTGCCTGACTTAGCCCCTTCTAGAGGCTGGGGAGCGGCATAGAGAGCGAGGGAGTGACCTCTGGGCAAGCGGCGGTTAGGGGGCTGCGCTGCCGCGGCCTGGGGGCGGAGGGCGGGAGCATCCACAGTCAGGTCTTGGAGGGGCTTGGCGTGGGATGGTGTTGAATGCCCCCGATTCTTCCTCCCCCATCCTCCCCTCCAATCTATCGTGGGGTCGAGCCGGGGGCCCTGGGATGGAGCCTGAGCGCCGCAGTTCCGGCACTGGGAGGCTAACGGTTGGTGGTACCTGTGCCCCGGCCGTAGGAGGCCTCGTGGGGGCTTGGGTTTCCCCCCACGACCAACCGAAAAGCCGAGGCGGGGCACAGGGAAGTTCACATTTAGGCCCGTGGTGTCCCTGGTGCCGAGGGTTCGATGGGGCTCGGTTGATGGGGGAGGCCGGTGAGCAGGGAGGTGGTGCTGCTGCCTGGGCTTTGTTCCTGAAAGCCCCTCGGAAGAGAGCGCTGTGGGGCCAGGCTGGGGGGAATGTAGGGGAGACTTTGCACCCACCCTCCCCGGGTCTAGGGGTCTGCTCAACTCCTACTGTTTCTCCCTTGGGACCCCCGAGTGCCCCAGCTGAGAGGGGGGCCTTGGAGGGCGCGGCTGACGTGACGTTGAAGGTCTTCCTGTGGCTTCTGTAAAGAACTGCTCACGTGGGAGCCTGCCCACATGGGCCGTCTTAGGAGCTGGACACAAGGAAGAAATATCACCGCAGGATCCACGGCTCTCAGGGTCCTCACTCCGGTCCCTGTTTTGAGTAATAAAAGCTGACATTAAAGCACATACTATCTTAAGGCTCTTCCGTACTCTGGTTTTACTTTGGAACTGACTCATTGTTAATGGATCTGAACTAACATGTGACAGGTTTCAATTTCATTTGTGTGCGCGCGTGTGGATTCTTATCTAAATTCTACCTAAGAACAAGCAAGTAAGATGTTGGAAAAGCTGGAGAATTTAGAATATAGTCGGTTTTGGTAAGGTGATCAGAAAGCCTTAAGTCAGGACTCGTGTACTAGTTTATATTATGACTTCCTATTCTACAAATTTTGAATATCTTATGTCACTTGTTCAAGAGAACCGATGGATATTTCTCTCTCACATAGAATTTTCTCTTCCCTTCCTTTACTCTCTAAAATAAATAAACATATCCTTGGGTGAGGATTAAAAAAATAAAGCTAATACAATTCTCTTCTAGAGCACTGGACTTGAAGAAGTTTAGAAGGCCTCGAGTTTAGGTACTACTCTAGGGAGTATTTTTGTTTTATTTTTAACTGATTTATGCAGAATATAGGATATAGGTATCATAGCAAGGGAAATTAGTCACTCGAATGATCATGTGTTTTTAAAGTGAATTTTACCTTAGTATTCTATTCCCTCCTCTCCTCATCTATCTCCAATATTGGCCAGTACTGGCAAGATTTTTCAGCTTTGGAGTAAGAATTAAGGTTGAAAACCTTTACCCATTATTAACTACTTTGGTTAAGTTAATTTATATTAACTTTTTTAATCTGTGAACTGGAAGTACTAAAAAAAAAATCCTACGTCATGGGTTTACTGTGATCAATAAATGACTTAAGGAAATAGAGGGCTCTAGATACTTAATTCATTTTACATTTTTTAAACATATGAACATTTAAGTTCTTTAGTGGTCGAAGGACTACTTTCTGTTTTTTTCCCTAATACTTGATTACCCCCAGAACATAAGGTTTAGATTTTTCTTATTAGGTTTAATGGTCTCTACGGGGCCTTTGCAGTGATAGTTATACTGTTATTCTCTTACTTACATGAAATAACCCAGAGAATTTTTTTTGCCTCTCTCGTATATTCTAACTTATAATTATATACACACATCTTGATTTTTGCCTGCCAGACTAGACTGAGGGGGACTTGCTCCACAATTTTTTTGTCACGTAATGGACACATTCAGTGGTTTCAAAGCTTGGTTGTAAGCTCTTTAATTAAGTTTAAAATGTTAATTGAATACAACACAAATTTTTCATTAACCCAAAGAAGTTTTTTGGATAAAAATGTCATCCCTTGTCTATGTAGTGCCCACCTTAAGAATGGAAATACCATGGGTTTGCATTGTTTTATATCAAAAGGACATTGTCACTAATGCATTTTTAGACTGATAATCACTAGAGGCAAAACAAAACTAGTTATTTTTTCCTTTATAACAAGTTTCATAACCCTATTAAGTCATCTTTCGTTAAATAGTAAAATTGTCGTTAAAAATATACTAAACAATTCTGTTTCTTTTTAGAGAGAAGGGAAGGGAGGGAGAGAAACGTCCATGTGAAAAAGAAACACCGATTAGTCACCTCTCACACATCCCCCAAAGGGGCCCAATGCCCGGGGCGGAGGATGCGGCCAGCCACTTAGGCATGTGCTGAACCCATCAGGAATCCTACCAGCAATCTCAGCTTGCAGGATGATGCCCAACCCATTGAGCCACTTCATTCAGGGCCTAACTTTAGTTTGAGGTTTCTAAGTAAGAAGAGAATCCCGCTTGTCCCAACAGCTTGATGCTGCCCCCTAGTGTTCGTTCCTCTTGAAGTTTGGGGGGAGCTTAGTTTCACCTACATCTTTCCTTAAAAAAAGATGTATTTAAATTACAATTAGATTCCTTAGTGCTGTATGTCTCATCTACTTAGGATTTCCTCCAGCAGCTGGTTAGAGTTACTAATAAGATGGATATAGTCATTTCGAATTGGTTAATTTTGATTGCTTTTAGCCCCCAATTTTCCAAATACTGGGTGAGTTTTGGGTGGAAATAAAACAGTATAATGCCAAATTGCCTTGCAAAAGCATATGGGTGATTTCTTTATATTTATTGATTTTACAGAGAGAAATGTCGATTTGTTGTTCCACTTATTCATTATTTGGTTAATTCTCATATGCCCTGACTGGGGATTGAACCCACAACCTTTATATATTAGGACGATGCTCTAGCCAACTGACCTCCTCTGCCAGGGCCTGTGGGGGATTTTTCAAAGCTGGAAATGGGGTATATGTTAAAGGTGTATCTTTGAAGTTAGCTTTGTATATGAATAACAGCAATTTTATTCATTTAATCTGGGCTTTGTCTTGAAAAAGAGTGATATTGAAAAATTGCTTTCTGGATCCATTTAATCCCACATAACTTTGTATTGCCTCAACTGTACTGAAATAAAATGGAAAATGCTAAAATTGCATTGTGAACTTTTTTTTAAGTTCAAGTTTATTGTGGGCTATGACTTTTATAGAATGATCTTTGAAAAATAGTCTCTAGAACTTTTAATAACCACAAGATTTTTTGTAGTCATTTCTGTAGAATTTCAAATTATGCCAGTTATCAATATTCCAAACTAGTTTTTTTCTTTTCATTATTATCTATTCATAAGTTCTGTGTGGGCCACACAATGACTTTTAGGTTTTTCCAAAATAAGCTAATATAATCTCAAAAATTTACGATGATTAGAATATTTAAAAGTGTGTTCAGTAGATATTAAGACAGTTTACAACTGAAATCATAAAGTTTTCAATAACAATAACATACAAATTATTCCAGCTGCGTAAGAGACTACACCGAATGTTCAGGCATTAAAACAACACAATTTATTGTTATATCACATCATAAATAATAGCGTTAAATACCTTAATATATTTCTGTTTTCTTATCAGAACATAAGGGATTTTTTTGGTTGTTGCCAGATAAAAGGTATCAGGGATATTTTAATAGATTTTTCATATTAGATTTGTCATACTAAAAGATGTTACTGGAATGGGGGGGTGGTATTACAGGTGTAAGGATAGGGATAAAATCTAACATCCTACTCAGTGTTTAAATTGTACTCATTAAGAGTGGTAGATGATTTTATAATTACTCATTATAGTTTAGAGATTTCACTGCTGAAAGAAGATGGGATATCAGATAGCACTTGTCCTTGTGTTAACATTTCTAACAGCCATGTTAGCCTTAATATGTGCCCTGCTCATGGGGACCATCCATTTCAGGCAGAAAAGAGGTTTTTGGGGATTAGAAAAGTGAATCACAATGCTTTAGGAAGTGTCTTAATCCTATTAACATGATAAGATAATGTACTTTTATAGGACCACAAGTATTGTTAGTATAGAAGAATTACTATGAATTACGCATAAAAGTTACTTTTCATCCTCTAGTAATTATTTAAGATTTGTCAGTCAATGCTCACTTTAGTTTTTAGATTTATTGTTATTCATATGGGAAGGAGAAAAATCAAAATAGCCTTCAGCTGTGGTAACAAAGATACACATTCCAGCCCTGACTAGTGTGGCTCAGTTGGTGGGATGACCTCCCCCAAAGCGAAGGGTCGCCAGCTGATTCTGCTTGGGGCCGGAACTGGGTTGGGGTTTGGTCCCTGGGTGGAGCGCATGCCAGAGGTGGCCAGTTGATGTTTCCCTTCCTCTTCTCCCTCCCTTCCCCTCTCTCTAAAAATAAGTAAATAAAATCTTTAAAAAGTACATACATCTACTGTTCTGTTACTTCTAGATCTTTAAATAAAAAGAAACCATTTCAGATGTGCCCTCACTTCTAAATTTTTCTAAACTTCCTTTTGAATTCACTTTACATATTTTGTGAATTTTTGAGTTTTAAGATAGTGGTTTCCCTTCCACTTGTCTACTGAATTGGTAGTTTTTAAAAAATGTGTAGGTTAAGTGAAGGATCAGTAAACTATGTCCCACAGGCCAAACCAGCCTGCTTTTGTAAATTACATATTGTTGGAACACAGCCTTCTCACTTGTGTATGTATTGTATATGGCTACTTTTGTGCCATAATGGCAAAATTAAGTAGTTGCCTTAAATATAATACTATATTGCCTGCAAAACCTAAAGTGTTAACTCTCTGGTCCTTTTAAGCCTGCTAACCCTTGGATCCAGTTCTTAATACTCTGTCATTATTTGACATGTTGCTATTACGTAAAATAGTTCTATCTTCCTAGAATCTGTTTGTGTAAAATACTTTAGTAGGAATACGTTCTTTCAAATATATATTCATGAATAATGTGAGTTCTCATGTGTTCATCACCTATTAGTGTATTTTCTCTCAATAGGAAGTTCAACACCCTTTATTATGTATGCTTGGAACTGTAACATGAAGCCCTTGGCCTTCAACTTTGAGCTACCACCTAATGCTGTCACACTGTTTCTACTACTTTTGTAGCATCTCTCATAGTTTACTAATTTGAAAGGTGATTGTATCTTCCTGTACCTCCTTCAAAGCAGAATATATTTCATGCTTATTTTTATACCTTCTCTGCCTCTGTCCTGTTTCCCTTTCCTCCTCTTCCTCTTTGCCCACTGCCCTTAGTAAACAATGCATGATCACATGTTTAAGAGCCTGTGAACAAGTGTTTATGTGTAACTCTTAGTGCACCTCTTCTGAAGGTGCATCGTTATTTAGTTTGTTTATTGGTAAAGAAGCATACTTTGTTATACAGGAGCATAGCCTCTTGATGAAGGGGGCTATGGAAAGATTGATTTTACATGCCTTATCAAGATAAATAGTATAAAACATGATTTGTTACATTATAAAACAATGAAACCGGTAAAACAGTGATAGGAGAAAAACACCTTATGATTGTAATGTAGTATTTACTTATTATATAATTACATGTAAAATCACATATAAATAAAAAGAATAACTAGATGCTATATACTATATATAATATATATTATAAAGCAATGAGATTTGTTTTTATTCCCATAGGTCCTTTTTAGTGTAGAATTTCAACTGACTTCATAAGTTTTTTATTTAAGATTTTAAAAATTTATTTAGCGAGAGAAGAAGGGAGGGAGAAAGAGAAGGGAGAGACACATTCATGTGGAAGAGAAGCACTGATTTGTTGCCCCCCCACACCTCCCGCACTGGGGGCCTGGCCCACAATACATGCCAGCGAGCCACTGAGCCACACCAGCCAGGGCTAGCACGTACTTTTTAAAAATATAATTTATTGGGGTGACATTGTAAAATTGTATAGGTTTCAGGTGTACTGTTCTATGAGATATCAACTGTGTGCCCACCACCCAAAGTCGAATTCTCCATCACTGTATATTTGACCCCCTTGACCCTTTACTGCCCGCCTTCGCTCTGTTTACCTCCATACTGTTGTCTGTGTCTCGAGAGTTTGTTTTTCTTATTTGTTCATTTGTTGCTTTCAGTTTTGTATCCCACATGAGTGAAATTGTATGGTTCTTGACTTTTTCTTAACTAGTTTTGCTTAGCATGATATTCTCAAGAGCCATCCATGTTGTCACAAATGGCAGTATTTCACCTTTTTCTTATGGCTGAGGGATGTTCCATATTATATACATACCACATCTTTGCCCAGTCCTCTACTGAAGGACACTTCAGTAGTCTCCATGTCTTGGCCACCATGAATAATGCTGCAGTGAGCATAGGGGTGCATATATTTTTGCAAATGAATGTTTTCAGATTTGGGGGTTAGATACCCTGCAGAGGGATGACTGGGTTGTATGGTAACGCTGTTCTTAATTACTTGAGGCACCTTCGCATTTTCTATAGTGGTTGTACTAGTCTACATTCCCACCAGCAGTGAGTGATGTGGGACATACTTTTTAAGATTTTCACTTTAATTAGTATATTATAGTTTTTTTCAAACAAAGCGAATAATTTGGTGTACAATATATAACCAATGTAAACAAAAAGTTTATTTTCAAGAAAATAATCGTACCATTTTTTAAAAAGAAAATCAGAAAGGTATGCTAAAAATCAAATCACTGAAAGAGCTTTTAAGAAACTGTTCTTTAGATTCACTGTAAATAAAATATTACGTAGTACCTAATACAATTTATAGTTTATAAAACAAATGTTAGAGCTTTTTCCTACGAATATTTTTGCTTAAACACAAGTACTTGAAAGTTTTATTGAGGCTAAAATATAAACTTTCTTAACAGGTAAGTTTGTAAGAGTACTCTTTGTTAGTTCAGTGGGTATTTTTATTTCCCCTGAAAAAAGTCGTGGATGTTAGGGGCATCCTAGTTCTTTGCAAGTCATGTTCATTTTAATTATAGTTTTTTAAAAGAAGAAAATAGGTATTAGATTTGGGGAGAAGAAACTTCTTCAATATAGGAATCATAGAAGAAATTACAGAAAAAATTTCATAGGGCATATAATGAAAACATCTGTGAAATGGAAAACCATTGTAATTAAAATTACAAGACACTGGCCAGATAACATGGCGAAGTCACATTGTGTCAAAGCATGTAGCTGTTGATAAGAATACTGAGACACCAGGAACGATTTTTAAAGTACAGATAAAATCAAGGAAATACCTTATTCCAAAATTAATACACCAAGTATTATTGAGAATGCTGTGATCATACTGCTGGTAGCAGTATAAAAAACTTAATTTCTCTAGAAACCAATTTGGAAGTATATCACAAAACCTTTAAATTAAAAATTTTTGTAGTCTTTTTCCACATCTTAGAATTGTCCAGGTAACCAAAATAATAGCACAAATTGAAATTAAAATGATTGCATATTGTGATTAAAAGTCCACAGAAGCTTGTGAAAATCTTGAAACTGTAAGTAATTTATTTTCTTCCCATGTGACATAATATGATTTTGTTTAAGCAAAACTTTTTTTAAGATTCATAATTGCTGGCTTTTATTTTTAGTTCTTTTTTCCAAAGTCATACCTGAATATCGTTTAAAGAATTAAATCGCTCTGTGAAGTTTTTAGGGGACAGGAAAAATAATCAGTCCCCTTTCTTCCTCTAGATTCTTCTGCCTAGAAAGACAAGGAGCTCCTTCAGGTGGTGATTGTGCTGTCCACTGCGGCGTCTCCAACGCATTCCTTACTCTTCGCTCAGTTTCGGTTTTGGCCACTGTCTGTCTAATGAAAGATGAGGATTTAGCATTCTTTCCATCTATCCAGACACCTTCCCATTTCCTCAACCCCGGGTTTTTGGTACAATTATATTGCAATTTTGGTTTAGAAGAGTAGTTAGAATTACATTTTTATGACTAAAAAAGTAATTTACAACTTAGCCATTGTAATAAATTGTTTCCTTTTATGCACTACTTTGTTTTTCTGGCATTAATAACTTAAAATATTTCCCTTTTTATTTTTCTATGTGCCTATATATCACAAAACCTACCCCAGCTCTGGGTATATGAATGTAACTTTATGTGAAAAGGGAGTGTACCCTAAGAACAGGAACACTCTATATTTGCGGAATTATTTATGTAATTTCCTTATACAGGGTGCAGCAAAAGCAGGTTTACAGTTGTATGAGAAACAGTTTATTCTTGCATTATTACTTATTAATTATTGTGTTATTTTCCATACAGATAACTGTAAACCTACTTTTGCCCCCCATTGTATATTGGACACTGTTAAACTTGTTAATAAAGAGGGATTGATTATGAGATTGGTGGTTTGCTAGTAAAAGTAAAGTAGCTTTGACATTTCAGTTACACTTTTGTAAGATTCTGGTAAATAGCAGAACTGAATTATTTCACTTTGTTCAACAATTAAGAGGGCCTTGGTGGTTTAAAGCAAGTATAAGGACAGTTAAAATTAATCAGACAGAAAACTTTCCTGGTGGGGAAGTAGTAGTGCGTGCTATCAACTTCAAAATGTGTTATAAAAGATTGCCCTGAATATTCTGTGATTTTTTTTTTTTTTTTTTTAAACCTCATGGAAAGGAAAGGTAATTGTACCTGGCAGTACTTATGGATGGCAGGCTGGTGCAGGATCAGAGATGTGTGACAGTGACAAGATGCTGAAAAAGGAAAACAAAGGGAAGAGTGCAGGTGGATGGGTTTGAGGCAGTGGCAGTAACTATTAGAATGACAGTAGCAATGATTTGAAAGAGAACACAGCTCTGCAGGTTGAAGATAAATGCTCCAGCTTTGGATTCAGTTGTGCAATGATGGAATGGTTGAAGTAACAGCAGCTTTCTTGAGACTCGAAACAAATCTGAGGATGAAAGAGGGCTTGGGTTTTTGATCATGTAATCACTCTGGAACCACCCATTTCTCCTCACTGCTTTTCATATGGGAATTTCCTGTTTGTTTAGTTGATTGTTATGTTATTTTTAACCAAAGCATCCTGTTACCAGATAGTTAATATTTTTTTTAAAAATGCAAAATATACAGTAAAGACTCTTGAGTTTGCATGTTTCCTATGCCTAAGTACAAGAGTTTCTCTAGAGGAGACAGACTGAAGTGGGATTTGGGGACTGACTATAGAGTGCATTAGTATTCAGCTTCAGTCGATGTCAAATTGCTTCCCAGAATGGTTGTACCAATATGTACTCCCACCAGTGGTGTAAGATAGTTTCTATTGCTCTTCATTACATCTTTGCTTAACACCTGGAATTGTCAGACAGTAATGTTTGCCTATTAATCCCTTGGTGCATAATTTAATTATTAGTAATCATGTTGCTTCTCAAACAGCTGTCTTGTTTATATTCTTTAGTTGTCTAGTATTGGAGTTTGTGTGTGTGTGTGTGTGTGTGTGTGTGTATTCATTCCATATATCCTAGATAATTTTTATGTGCTCATATATACACATTGCAAATATCTGCTAGGGTAAGGATCATCACATGCTTTGTTTATAGTGTTCTTTATTATAAAGTAATACTTAAAGAATTTAGCATAATTAAATTAATCAAACATTTTCTTTAAATTAAGTTTGTGCTTTCTGTGTCTCTTTTTTTTTAAAAATATTTTATTTATTTATTTGTATTGTTTATTTATTTATTTATTTATCTTTAGAGGGGAAGGGAAGGAGAGAGGGAGAGAAACATCAATGTGCGGTTGCCTCCTGTATGTCCCCTGCCGGAAACTGGCCTGGCAACCCAGGCATGTGCCCTGACTGGGAATCGAACCGCGATCCTTTGGTTCGCAGGCCCGCGCTCAATCCACTGAGCTACACCAGCCAGGGCGCTTTCTGTGTCTTATCTAAAAAATCTTTCCCTACCCTAAAATTATGACATTCTCCTGTATTTTCTTCCAGACTTTGTTAAGGATCTTGCTTTTCATATTTAGGTTTTGAATCTTCTTGGAATTGACTTGTGTATGGTGTGAGGAAGAACCATTTTCATATATTCAATATTATTTTTTTTCTTTTTGAATCATCTTCTATTCCTCTGGTCTATTTGGCCCTCCCTGTGCCAGTTCCACGGTTGTTCTTTTTTCTTTTCTTTTTCTTTTTTAAGATTTTATTTATTTTTAGAGCGAGGGGAGGGAGGGAGAAAGAGAGGGAAAGAAACATTGATGTGTGAGAGAAACATCGACTAGTTGCCTCTTGCACACCCCCAACTGGGGACCTGGCCCACAACCCAAGCATGTGCCCTGACTAGGCATTTGCAAATCAAACCAGTGACCCTTTGGTTCACAGGCTAGCACTCAGTCCACTAAGCCATACCAGTCAGGACCTATGGTATTTTAATTCATGTAACTTTCTAAAAAAGTCTTTATTACCTTGTTAATCTTCTGAATTATCCTGGTTGTCCTTGGGTTTTTGCTCTTCCATATTAAATTTTGGATACGCTTGTGCAGTTTTCACTGAAAACAAACAGGTACCAGGATTTTGATTGACACTGAATTAAATTTGTAGACATACTTGGGAATACTTCATATAGCTTATACTATTTACCCTATTTATGTAGGTGGTAATTTCAGTATTTTGCAGTTCTTTTTTACTGTCCTTCAGTAGTGTCTTTAAAAAAACAAAACATCAATTTGTTGTTCCACTTATTGAGGCATTCATTGGTTGATGCTTGTAGGTTCCCCGACTAGGGTTTGAGCCCACAACCTTGGCATGTTAGGATCATGCTGTAACCAGCTGAGCTACCAGGCCAGAGTTTAATTATGCCTTTTAATTTCTCCTTTTAATGGCCTTACTCTTTCTTCGTAGAAGACTTAAAATAATTTTGTTTATAATTATATTTTTTAGTGTTTTACTAGAGGAAATTAGATTTCTAAAATCTTTTCATTGCAATTCGTCATGTGTACAGAAAAGTACAGAGTATAAGTACAATGAATTATCACAAAGCAATACCATTACTCAAGGCCAGAAAGAGAACACTACCATACTTTTAAATCACAATCATTGCCCCCTTCCTTTCTTTTAAAAAGTAAACATTATCTCGGTTTAGTTTAACCAAATTTTGACTTTATATAAATAGAATTATGCAGTATGGTTTCTTTAGTGTTTGTCATTTTTTGCTCCATCTAGTATTTATAAAATTCATCTGTTAATGCACGAAGCTATAATTTTATTTTTATTTCTTTGTAGTATTTCATTGTAAGACTTATTTTATTTATTCATTCTACTATTGATGAACATTTCACCTTTTTTCTGTTTTTGAGCTATAATGAATAACATTATGTGAACTTTTATGTTCATGTCTGTTGGTGCCCCTGCGCCATTCCTGTTGATCGTATACCCACAAGTAGAATTGCTGTGTGAATGGGTTTGCTTACATTCAGCTTCCATCAGATCCTGCCAAACAGTTTTCCAAAAGATACCAACCTACCATCATCCCATCAGCAGCGTATGCAGGTTCCAGTAGACTTCATATTCTTGCTTACTTCTTTATATTCTATTCATCCTTGTTGGTATACAGTGGTATCTCATTGTGATTTTATTTTACCTTTCTCTGATGACTTCCAAGGTTGAGAATCTTCATTTGCTTCTGAGTAATTTAGCTGTCTTATGAAGTACATGTTCACACTTCCTGTCCATTTCCCCACCAAGTTGTCTCAGCCTTCAGCTGATCTGTGGAAATTCCTTATGTATCCTTGACTGGTAACACTGGTAATCTCCTAAATTGTGACTTACCATTTTAGTCTCTTAATGAAATCTTGATGAACAGGAATTTCTTAATTTAATTTTATTTTTTTAATATTTTATTTTTTTAAAGATTTTTATTTATTTATCTTTAGAGGGGAAGGGTAGGAGAGAGGGAGAGGGAGAAAAATATCAATGTATGGTTGCCTCTCATGTGTCCCCTGCTGGGAACTGGCCTGCAACCCAGGCATGTGCCCTGACTGGGAATCAAACTGGGATCCTTTGGTTCCCAGGCCCACGCTCAATCCACTGAGCTACACCAGTGAGGGTAGAAATTTCTTAATTTTAGTGTAATATACTTTATAATGCTTTTTACGTCTCTATCTTGAAGGTCTTGAAGTTAGTCTCCCAAATAAATTTGCACTTAAAATAGTACAATAGCCACTCGAAGCCCCATGTGGATATCGAGCACTTGAAATATGGCTAGTCTGAATTAAGATGTTCTGTCTATGTAATATACATAATTTCAAAGACATAGTATTAAAAAAGAATCTAAAAGTCTCAGTGAGAATTTTTATATTGATTACATATTAAAACAATATTTTAGATATGGTGGGTTAAATAAAATAGAGCATAAACGCCTGAAACCTGTATAATTTTCTTAATCAGTATCACCCCAATAAATTCAATAGAAAGGAAAAAATGAATAAATAAAAAAATAGAGCATGAAAATTACTTTCACCAGTTTATTGTAGAAAACTTTAAAATTATGTAATTGACCCACCTATTTCTATGTCTAGAAGCATGTGGCCAAGAGAACATTCTGAGATGATGGGCATGTCCTGTGTCCACACTGTCCGTTATGATAGCAATGATCCGATGTGGCTATTGAGCATTTAAAATGTAGCTTAGGGTAACTAAGAAGCTGAATTTTTAATTCAATTGTAGTTAGTTTAAATTGAAGTAACTACATGTGGCTTGTGGTTGCCATATTGGACAGCACAGTTCTGAGCATTTTATTCAACATTTTTTGTTTTAGGTTTAAATCCATGTAATTGATTTTTATAATATGAGGATAGGGATCATTTTATTTATTTTGTTCTTCTATATGGAAATCTAGTTGACCAACCACCAAGAAAAAGAGAATTCTTTCCTATTTTTGTGCGCTCTATTTTGTTTCTTTGGTATGTTTGTTCTTAAACCAGATACCATGCTCTTTAGTAACTGGTGGAGTTAAGTGCTCTGATCTCATTCTTTAAAAGTGTCTTGGCCACTCTCGGCCCCTTCTTTTTCCACCTGAATATAAAAAATACCTCAAATTCTCACAAAATTACTTCTGGGGTTTTGAAATTTTTTTAAATTTATTGATTCTTTAGAAAGAATGAGGAAGAGAGAGAGAGAGCGAAGAAACAACAGTTGGTTGCTCCACTTATTTATGCATTCATTGGTTGCTTCTTGTATGTGCCCTGACTGGGCATCAAACCTGCAACCTTGACATATGGGGACAATGTTCTAACCAACCGAGTTACTTTGCCCAGGGTACTGCTGGGATTTTTATCGAGATTATGTTGGATCTGTATCATATTTCAATCATAAACATGATATAGTCATCCATTTATATAGGTCTTTAATTTCTCTCAATAATATCTGATCTTTTTTTATGTAAAGGTCTTACAAATCTTTTGTTACATTTATTCCTAGCTATTGGCTATTGTAAATAATACTATTTTCTAATTTTATTTTCTAATTATTGCTGGTATATAGGAATACAGTTGATTTTAGGTTTTAATGTCCTTATATCCAGCAATTTGACTAAATTAATTTACTAATTCTTAGAGGTTCTTTGGGATTTTCTTTGTACCCAATCCTGCTATTTGTGAATAATGACAGTTTGATTTCCTTTTGACTCTTACACATTTTATCCCTTTATTTCATCTTGCCTTATTGTACTGACCACAGTCTCAAGAGCAGGATCAGCAGACTTTGTGAAGGACCAGATAGGAAAGAAGCTAGCAATTCCTGTATAAATATATGTACTCTCAAGTATTGTGCTAAGAGGGAGTCAGAGTAGTTTGGTGGATGAGTCTCAGTTTGTATTAATTCAAAGGACTGTATGCTGTTTTGATAAAAAGGACCATTTTTACATGGAATTAGAAAAGGAAAGAATGATTAATAACCATGAAAGAAATGGGGTAAAACAATTGCCTAGTGGATTGGCAACTCCTGGAAAGTTTGTGATTATTTTGAATGTGACTAAGTATAAACTAATACTTGCCTTTCTTTTTAAATCCCTTTAGGAAAAGTAGAAATGAAGGTACATATGCACACAAAATTTTGCCTCATTTGTTTGCTGACATTTATTTTTCATCATTGCAACCACTGCCATGGAGACCACGAGCATGGTCCCGAAGAGCATCACAGACACCATCATGGAATGACTGAGTCGGAGTCGAGCAAATTTTCAGTGCAGGATGCTGAAAATGAAAAAAAGTATTATATTGAGAAACTTTTTGACCGTTACGGTGAAAATGGAAGATTATCCTTTTTTGGTCTGGAGAAACTTTTAACAAACTTGGGCCTTGGAGAGATCAAAGTAGTTGAGATTAATCATGAGGATCTTGGCCACGATCATGTTTCTCACTTAGATATTTTGGCAGTTCAAGAAGGAAAGCATTTTCACTCACATAACCATCAGCATTCCCATAAGCATTTAAATTCAGAAAATCAAACTGTGACCAGTGTATCAACAAAAAGATACCATAAGTGTGATCCAGAGAAAGAGACAATTGAAGTATCTGTCAAATCTGATGATAAACATATACATGATCGTAATCATCGCTTATGTCATCACCACTGTTTGCGTCATCATAACCTCGATCATAACACTACTCAGCATTTTCCTAATGATTCCATTACTCACAGTGAGCATGGAGAACCTAGCCATGAACCTTTGACAGAGACCAATAAAACACAGGAGCAATCGGAAAGTAAGCTACCAAAAGGAAAGAGGAAGAGAAAAGGGAAGAAGAGTCATGAAAATTCGGAGGTTATTACACCAGGTTTTCCTCCTAACCATGATCAGGGTGAACAATATGAACATAATCGGGTTCATAAACCGGATCGTATACATAACCCAGGTCATTCTCATGTACATCTTCCAGAACATACTGGTCATGATCCTGGTCATGGACACCAAGATCCTGATCCTGATATTGAAGGTGAACTTCGACATACTAGAAAGCGAGAAGCACCACATGTTAAAAAAAGTGCAATTTATTCAGCTGCAAGTCACAAAGATCATAATGAAGACGACCGTCAACATGAGGTTAGTATAAAAAGATGGTTGCTCCATAATTTGCAGATAATTGAGCATTTTAGGTAAAAAGAGAAGTAACAGTGGAATAGTTAATCATACTCAAACTTATTTCTATCTGATAATTTCTAGGTAATGTAAAATAAATACATCAAATAATTAAAATCAGATTAAAGATCTTTATCTGGATTTTCACTTGCATTCTTTGTTCTCAAATTTGGGTTCTTAAAATCTGAATGTTCGAAGGTTAGGAATTGTACTCTTGTCTCATTCTTTATTTCACTGTCTTGTTTATGACTTTTTTAGACTTCCGAAGTTAGTTTTCATGTTGTTACTATTAGCTGATTTCCAGATACTATAGTCAGTTTTCCCTCTGGGGAAGTGGCTTGACAGTTTCTTATTCAAAATTATTAAGTTGTTGAATTAATTATGAATTGGTTCCCAGTCATTAATATAGCTCTGTGTCAGGTATTTTGTAAATATGGTAGGTTTTGTTTTTCTGTATCACTTTATGATATGGCCTACTTGCTCATAATAAAGTTTTTTTTTTTTTTTCCATGCCTTTGATAGATTTTAGGCTGAATGCAAAATGATATAATAGGAAGCTAATAATAATGGGGTGATTGTGGTTTTCTTCTAAATTTTCATGATTTTTTTAGTACTTTCACATTTGATTGGTTTCTTCTTAGTTTTTTTTTTTTTTTTCCGAACTATTCATCTTAGGCACATTTATTTTTTTTTCATTAAAGATATATTAACACCTTGTTTATTCTAATTTTTATCACTCAAGTTTTAAAAAATTGTTGGATTTGTTGTTCATATGTATGAAAGCACCATCGAATGTGGAATATGACTTCACCCTTTGTTGTTTGTGTCTCTGTTATTGAAGTATGTTTGGCATCTAAGTAAATATCTTGGTGTTTCTTCCCTGGAGAAATCATCAGGTACTTGGTTTTTAGCAGTATAAACACTGATTTTAATATAACTCATATTTTAAAATTTTAGTATACTTTTAAAGAAATATGTTCATTTATTACTATGGATGATATTCTAGAATCTTTTGTTGATAATAACTGGACAATATCATTTATGTTTATTCTTTGTATCAAATTTGTGGTGTCAGCCCTGGCTGGTGTAGCTCAGTGGATTGAGCGCGGGCCTGCGAACCGAAGGATCGCGGTTCGATTCCCAGTCGGGGCACATGCCTGGGTTGCCAGGCCAGTTCCCGTCAGGGGACATACAAGAGGCAACCGCACATTGATGTTTCTCTCCCTCTCTCCTTCCCTTCCCCTCTAAAGATAAATAAATAAAATCTAAAAGGAAAAAAAAAAAAAAATCTTAAAAAAAAAAAAAAAATTTGTGGTGTCTGAATCATCACACCTGATGCATATTGGGAATTTTCTCAGGGTTTATGGAAACACTGTATGCATTGGATAAGGTACTAGTTCCTTATGTTAAAACCTGTTTTTGTTTGTTTGTATGTATGTTCTGACTTTGTTTGTACATGGATAAAATCATATAAGGAGATAGCAAGTCAGTGAACAAGCATGCTGCCTCAATGGATATGTATGAAAAGAGGCAGTACCATCTTTTTTGCCATAATTTAAAATATTTGTTTGCTATATGATGGACTCAAACTGGATTACTCTGTTTCCTGTTTTGTTTTGCACTTAAAAAGAACCAGTGGATGAAGCTGCTTTTTTTTTTTTTTTCATCTTCCAGTTTTAGCATTGGGTTAGAATTCCCCAATATAATACTTTTTCGGGGTACCTTGGGCAGTGAAAAAGCCTATATTATAGTATAATATAAAGTTATTAAAGTACTTTAAGCTTATTTAACATTGTTTTCCAAGGCTGAATCTTGAGTGATAAATACGCTTCAACTAGAGAAGTGATTTTGTTCCTCACTCTTTAAGAATCTTGGAAATATAGTTGTGAATCTCTCTTATTGATGGCAAAAGATCATTATCTTTCATGTGTTAGAGTGGAAAAATGGTACAAGTCCATAAAAAGTCTTCGGTAACAAGTTAAGTATATCCCCATCATAAATTTCTATCCAAAAGCTTTACTTCTAATAGATATCTACGTATTACAAATTATTTCCAAATACTAACAGAATATTTTCTGTGTACAGTGCTTTTTCTGCATAATCCTCTTACAATACTCTTACTTAATTTGTTTTATCAATTTCCTTGCAGTGCTTGAATGTCACTCAGTTGTTGAAACACTATGGTCACGGTGCCAACTCGCCGATCTCAGCTGATCTGTTTACATATCTTTGCCCTGCATTGTTGTATCAGATTGACAGCAGACTCTGTATTGAGCATTTTGACAAACTTTTAGTTGAAGATTTAAGTAAGGACAAAAATACAGTTCCTGAAGATAAGGCAAATATAGGGGCATCAGGTAAGAAAGATTTAAGTTTTTTGTCCTCCAAATTGTTTCTGTACTACTTTTTTTTATGTAGTTGAATTAGAAAGTAATTTTCAGTTTATTGCCTTCCTTTTAGTGTCTTTCAATATGTTTTAATATGTGTGTTTAAAAAAGATTAGGGGAAGACACAGTACAATTTACTTACCTCTTGTGGTATTTACGGACGAAAGCTTTGTTAGAGAACTAGATTTAAAAGGATATACAGGTTTGTGACAGATGGATCTTTCTTTGTGGGCAAATGTAAGTAACAGGGCCCCTAATTAAAGTTATTTGGTGTTCTAATTGCCCAATATTTAGCAGGGTTCAAGAGGCTCTGGTGAAAAACTCAGATTATTAAGTTTTTAAGGAGGTATAAAGGGAAGCCAGTGTGCTTAAACCCTAGGAATATTTCAGAAATGTCAGTATTTGGCATATGAACTTCATCTTGGGCATTTCTAGAGAGCCCAACTAAAGTAAAACCAAAACTATTTTAAAACTTTTCTAGGCCCCTTTTTTTTATCTAGTGACTAAATAGTTCCACTTCAGTGTTCATAGGTACCTCACACTTAGTATTTCCAAACTTTACTCCACACACAATTTGTATCTTTTATTGAATCCCAGGCCATTAAAATCCATGCTTTTGATAATCTGAAAATCTTTGACTTTTTTCTCTCAAGTGTTTGTTTCCTTTTTTCCTTGTATAATCAGTTGGCAAGTCCAATTGAGTCTTCTCTTAGATATCTCCTAACTCACTATGTTATAACTTGAGTTCAGGTCCTTCTTGGTTTTTTATTGAGTTGTCAAAATAACTTTATAACCTTTCCTGTGTATGTTCTTTGACCCCTTGTACTTCATCATCTTTAGCATGATTTGTCATTCTAAATTGCAAATGAGATTCTCTGATGAGTTCTTTCTTTGTAGTGATAGCTAACATATAATTTTTATTTTATATATTAGCAACTATGAATAGCACGCACTTTTCCAAACTCAGTTCATTGACTCCTCAAACAGTCCTATGAGGTGGAGAATGTTATCCTAATTACTTTGCCAAAGTCTCAAACCAGGAAGTGATAATGCTTGAATTCAAGCTTAGGAAGCTGAACTAACTTGTTATCCATGTGCTAAGTGTTATATGTGCTTTTTTCTTTTCATTAAATTTTAACAGTAATCTATTAAATTATTATATGAGGGAGCTATTAAATAATTCTTAAAGGTAAGGAAGCTGGGGTACAGAAAAATTTAGGAACTTAACCAAAATTCCTGACCTAACAAATGATAGAGCCCAGAAACCCTAAAGTTGTCTGATAAATCCTCTAGGGAGTTAATCGCTATGCCATTATCTTTCAAATTTAGTTAATTCTGGTATCAACCTTGGTGATTGTTGCCATATATCTTTACACTATATTTTTCATTTGATCTCTAATATTATTTATCTTTTATATATTATAAGCAATAATATGAATTGGATATCATGTGTTATATTTTTCCTCAGATATTTTAGGAAACTGCATTGTGCTATGTTGTTCAAAGTTCAGAGTCCTTTATTCGGCCAGTCAGAGTTTCTAGAATATAAATTCTGCCTTCCTATCTTCCATTCTTATCCCCCATCATTCATACATTTCTTCTTCGCTCTAACCGTAGCAAATTTCTGATAATAGGTTATGCTGTTTCTTCCTCATTCTTCACAGCCTTTTCACATTCTAAACCTCTCTTCCTGACTGACTACTGCAATTCCTCAAAATTTCAGCTCAAGGATTAGCCTCTCTGGGATAATTTCCTGATCATCCTAGAGTTAATTAAATCTCCTTTCTTGACATCCTGTGGATATTTTCATCATAGTACAGACTTGGGGGGGTCTAATAATTGTATCAACTGTCTGTTTTTGGTGACTTCACTTGCTTAAAGGAACTGACTCTCTTATTTCAGCATCTGTAATGCCTGAGATAAAGGGTACTTTGGACAAAAAGTAAGCACTCATATATTGATTGAATTAATTAATTGCTTAAGATTAGACTATAAGGGTTCAGTTATAACCCAGGAAAGATACTTGTTGAAAACGAGTCTTTGAAAATCATCTTATGAATATGTCAATCAGCCTGATGAACTTGGGTAGATAATATTCTGTGAGTGGGATTTCCATGAACTTCATCATGTGCAAAATCATGATGAATGCAGTATTGGTTAAAATGCCCAAGATATAGTGGTGCTATTGCATAGTCATTACAATGATTAAATTGATATGTATAAATAGGGGCTAAAAACAGAATTCTGAGATAAAATTGAAAAGACAAAATTAAAATGTTTTTCTTAGTGTAGTAGTAAGGTTTAAAAATACCATATTTCAGTATGTGAGGTTTAATTGGGATAGAGATATTCCTCAAAGCTTGAAAGAGTACAAACAAAATGCCCTCAATGTATATAACAAAGTTAGTCTTTTAGGTGCTGCCTGTTCTTGGTTAAGTTCTTTGCAATAGGAAAGTAACCTGAGAATAGATAAATTAATCATGATAGCCTATATTTATTGGAACCTTACCCTGTGCTGTTCTAAACACTTTTACAAGTGTTTAATATATGCTTCATTTAATTGTTAAACCCATGAGATAGGCACTTTTATTAACTTCTGTTTGCTGAGGAAAGGAGGCTTTGAGAAGTTAAGTAACTTCCATAAGGTTACATAGCTGCCAGGGGGCAGAGCCCAATAGGATCTAGAATATTGTCTGTATAGAAGCTGAGGAACTGTCAGAAAGAGAAACTAAGAAAACAATCATGTTTACAATTCAATGAAAAATAAATAAATAAGGTACCTAGGAATAAATTTAACCCAGGAGGTAAAAATATCTTTACTCAGAAAATGTTAAGATGCTGAAGAAAGAAAATGAAAAGGTACAAATAAGTAGAAGCACATACCAAGTTCATACATGGAATGACTTAACATCATTAAAATGTCCATACTACCAAGCAATCCATGGATTTAAAGCAATTCCTATCAAAATACCAATCGAATTTTCATAGAACTAGAACAAATATTCTAACAATTTATGTGGAAGCACAAAAGACTCCAAATAGCCTCAGCAGTCTTGAGAAAGAAAAACAAAGTTGGAGATATCATGCTACTTGATATCAAACTATATACTACAAGGCCATAGTAATCAGAAAAGCATGGTACTGTCATAAAAACAGACCAATGGACCAGTAGATCAATGGAAAAGAATAAAGAACCCAGAAATAAACCCACACCTTTATGGTCAATTAATATATGAGAGAGGAAATAAGAACATATAATGGAGTAAGGACAATCTATTCAATAAATGGTGTTGGGAAATTTATGCACGTATATGCAAAAAAATGAAAGTAGACCATGTCCTTACATGGATACAAGAATAAACTCTAAATTGATTAAAGACTTAAATATAGATGGCCAGAATCGCCAGAGGGAAGAGGTGGTAAAGGATGTGGGCAGGTGGGTGGGAATGGAGATACCTATAATAGTGTAAACAATAAAAATAAAAAAAAGACTTAAATGTAAGACTCCAAACCATAGTAATCATAGAAGAAAACGTAGGCAGTAAAATCTCAGGCATTTCTCATGGCAGTATTTTTTTCTGATGCATCTTTTCGGGCAAGGGAAACAAAGGAAAAACAAATAGGACTACATCACACTAAAAAGTTTTTGTGCAGCAGAGGAAACCATCAACAAAATAGAAAGACAGCCCATTGAATGGGAGAACATATTCGCCAATGCTATGTCTGATCAGGGGTTAATATCCCTATAATAACCGCCCCCCCCCCGGGTTAAATTTATTAAGAACTCGACTCAACACCAAAAATCAAACAATCCAATTGATGGCCAGAGGAAAGGGGGTGGCAGGGGCTGAGTGGAGGCAGGCAAAGAGGGACAGAAATGGGGACATCTGCAATATTGTCAACAATAAGAATAAAGAAAAAAGTTTTTTAAAAGGTGTTCAGGAAAAAAAAAAACAAAAACAAAGAAACAAAGAAACAAACAAAAAACAGGCAAAGGACCTGATCAGACATTTCTCCAAAGAGGACGTACAGATGGCCAATAGAGATATGAAAAGATACTCAGCATCACTAATCATCAGACAAATGCAAATTAAAACCTCAATGAGATATCATCTCACATCTGTCAGAATAGCTATCATCAATAAATCAACAAACAAGTGCTGGTGAGGATGTGGAGAAAGGGGAACCCTCCTGCACTATTAGTGGGAATGCAGACTGGAGCAGCCACTGTGGGAAGCAGTACAGTTTCCTCAAAAAATAAAGCTGGAACTGTGTTCTGACCCAGCATTTCCACTTCTGGGAATATATCTGAAGAAACCCAAAAACACCGATTCGAAAGAATACATGCCACACCTGTGTTCATTGCAGTCCTATTTACAATTTCCAAGATTTGGACTCAGCCCAAG
This sequence comes from Glossophaga mutica, assembly GCA_039655065.1. Classification (NCBI taxonomy): domain Eukaryota; kingdom Metazoa; phylum Chordata; class Mammalia; order Chiroptera; family Phyllostomidae; genus Glossophaga; species Glossophaga mutica. The sequence continues at coordinate 33,316,486 of CM077306.1, read as the reverse complement.
TGTCCATCAGTAGATGAGTGGATACAAAAGCTGTGGTACATTTACACAATAGAACACTACTCAGCTGTAAAAAAGAAGGACATCTTACCGTTTTTTGACAGTATGGATGGGCCTAGGAGAGTATTATGCTAAGTGAAATAAGCCAGTTAGAGAAAAATAAATGCCGTGTGATTTCACTTATATGGAATCTAATGAACAAAATAACAAACAAAATAGACTCGTAGATTCTGAGAAACAACTGACAGCTGTCAGAAGGGAGGGATGGGGTTAGAGGGCTGGATGAAAATAGGTGAAGGGATTTAGCTGAAAAAAAAAATACCCTCACAGATATTAGATATCAGTATGGTGATTACCAGAGGGAAAGGGGGCTGGAGGCAGGAAGAAGAGGGTATGGGGGGTAGAATAAATGGTGATGGAAGGAGACTAGACTGTGGGTGGTAAACACACATAATGTATTACAGAATTGTACACTTGAAACCTATATAATTTTATTAATATCCCAATAAATTCAATAAAATATTTTAAAAAATGAAGAATAAAAGCCTTTGAATGTAATCTCTGTTCTTAACCTTTGCTGTGCTGTACTGCTTCCTGCTAAAAAGGTTCTTTGCTAGAACGTGACAGGGAGATAGTTATATTTCGTTATCCGTTAAAACACCACTAAATATAATGCAGACATAGGAAAGTGGTATAGAGGTAAATAATGGTATGTAATTATTGCTATAATTCTAGATTAGTAAGGAAGACTACAAGAATAGTCTTTTAGGTAGACAGGCCAGGTTCAGTCTGGTATGATCAGTAAAGAGAGAGAAAGTGAGCCCACACCCCAGATTTGAATGCTGATCTTTGGATAGATAAAATATGTTCCCCTTGCTGGCTTCCTATGCACTGATCTTTGTAGATGAGTAAATATTTCGAGAGTTACAGTCATTTGCAGGTGCTTCTAAATTCTCCTTGTAGCAGGAGAGAAAGGGAAGCTGGGCCTGAGATTACTTAACCTAATTAAAAATAAAATTCATTTGTTCCATACAGAGAAAAATGAAGACTGATGAGATTATCACATCAAGAGTTAAGATTAATAGCCTTTTCTGTCATTAAGTCCTCGAAAAATTCTACATCTTTGCTTTCACATCAACTGTGAATTATGCCTTAAGAGTTTCTATGTTGTAATATTGGCATAATCTATTTTATAAGCTGTTGACAGATGCTTGACTATAGTAATATTGAATATTACAACTCAATCTGAAAAGCTTAAAGACAAATGTATTACTAATAGTAAATATTGATTAGTTGTTTGCAGGTGGTTAGTAGCATTGTCAGAAGTGAAGATTGAATTATGTCCCTATAGTTGTTAGTAATTGTTAGAAAGCCTGCTAGAAATTATTTTTAATGACTGCCGCACCATTAAGAAAGGTTAACTTGTTCTGTGTAAATCTCCCGTAGTGACATAGCTACTACCTCATTAACTGTTCAAAGAGTGTTGTAAACCAAATACGTTATATACTGTGTATGGTAAAAATCGTTTGTTTCACAAGATTGGCTCATTTAGTCATAGAGTTGACCCTAGCTTAATTACCAAGGGGGTTTGTGAGCAGGTCGCTAAGCATTTTCTGCCAATTAAAATGCTGAAACAGTATAGAAAACTGCCATCTTGCACATGCTTTGAACCAAGTTAATTAGAAAGTTTCCACAGATGAGTTCTTCTTTTTAAAAGAATGCATTTTCTCTTTAGATAATGAGAAAGGGAGTTGGTGAATAACTAAGCTTGAAGACCTTTAACATTTTAAGCGACCCAATTTGCAGAACAAGTGAAGCTTGTTTCAGACACTTATTTAGAGGGTTTTTTTTTAAAATTGCATTTGGTATCTTGGGTACAAATAAAGAAAACATTTGCTAGTTATACTTAATAGTTTGTATATTGTTAGTTTGGTGTAAGTTTTATAAAAGATGCCTTTATTATTTTTGTTTGTTTTGTTTTTGCTTTATACCAAATGATTGAAAAAACACAATAATTTGATTAAAAATCAGAAGAATTTTATTACCCAAATTGCTTTTTTTGACACCTAGGAAATTATGATAGCTTTTATTTAAGCTTAAATGTAAATATTACTAATTGTAAAATGTGAGGGGTTTTTTTTCCTTAAAGTATTAAATTGTACAGAAAGCTAAGTTGGAGGAAAGAGTTTGGAACTGGCTGTGGAGGAGAGATGATGTTGAGGAAAACAACTGAATTATCCTTTAAAGCATATATAAAATTATCCTTTTACATCACTGAATGATATAAAAATTAGGAGTGGAATGCAATAAAGCTAACAGTAATAAGGCTTTTTTGTATGCCATGTGTGAATATATTCCCATTTGGGGCTGAAATGTAGTTTCTTAAGCTTTGTATTAGGAAGATTTACAAAAATTATAGTACTTTAGATATTCAGCTTCCTTTAAAGCTCACAGGAGAGGTTTACAATTATATTCTTTAAAGTTTTATTGCTGTGGCTGTGCCTTTAGAATTAGTAAAATTTAATTTACAGTGTAGATATTGAGTAAATCGGTCTTAAGTCATTTTAAGTCCATGTTTTTGGTAAGGTGGGCCACTGAAGATACTGTTTATAATTTGTTCTGAGTTTCTTCATTCCTTTTTTAAGTATTCAGATTAATTTTATGGCCTTTTGTTTTGTTTTGTTTGTTTTTAAATACAGCAGTGCCAAAATATAAAGTTTCTTAAAAAGCAGTCTGGGTAAGAGAATCCATTGTCTATGACTCATTTATCTTATGCTTAGTTTTCTTGGGAACTTTGTTGGTTTATTTTGTCATACTAATGTTGATTCTAATTCCTTTCCTACAGCATGGATTTGTGGCATCATTTCCATCACTGTCATTAGCCTGCTGTCCTTGCTAGGCGTGATCTTGGTGCCCATCATTAACCAAGGATGCTTCAAATTCCTTCTCACATTCCTCGTTGCTCTAGCTGTAGGAACAATGAGTGGAGATGCCCTTCTTCACCTACTGCCCCATGTAAGAATTTTTTTCAAACTTTAAAAATTAAAAATAAAAATATTTAAGCTAAAAGTGGCTTTCATTAGCAAGCTGTAGCGCAATCTAGTATTCATGTTATTTTGTTTGCTTAGTAGGATAAAGTATTTGTTCCCATTTGAACAGTTCTAATAGCAGTACTTTTGAAATACACTGAATCATTAGGTTTCAAAATAATAAAAAAACTGGTAATATCAGTTTTATGTTCATCTGTCATAATGTGTACATATCAAATCACCACAAGGTATACTTTAAATATCTTACAATTTTATAGTCCGGTTATGCCTCAGTAAAGCTAACTTAAAAACAGAAGAAAGATCTTGCTCTATGGGCAGTTCTGAAAATAAATAATAAAAATCAATGGATGATTTTTTTTTATCTGTAAGAATATCAAGAAAGCCTTTAGAGGAAATGTATAAGGGATCTTTTTATTTTTTTTAAAGATTTTACTTACTTATTTTTAGAGAGGGGAGGGAGGGAGAACAAGAAGGAGAGAAACATCTGTGTGTGGTTGCCTCTCACACACCCCTTACTGGGGACCTGGCTACAACCCAGGCCCAGACTGGGAATCGAACCAGCAACCCTTTGGTTTGCAGGCTGTTGCTCAGTCCACTGAGCCACGCCATCCAGGGCATACAAGGGATCTTATAATGGTTGTTCATACTTGTATAGCCAGTGTGCCACAGGCATCTTTATTGACAGGAATAGATAGACCAACTCAGCTATTGTCAGCATTTAGCTCTTCACAAACCGGGCCATTTACCTTTTGCCCTGGCCTGCCACTTGTGTTCTAACATTTGAGTACACTTCTAATGATGTGATCTTAAGCCCAAACTTTTAGTGCCTTGATTATGCCTTTACAGTCTATCTGTTGCCAGTTAAGAGTATTCGATGTAGCGTTGTTTTTACATTGCATTATGAAAATATTGGGGTCTTTTTTATTCCAAATATAAAAAAGCAGGTTTGAATTTTTTTGTATTCTCACTGTCTTCCTCCCGAAGTATTTTTGAGACAAAATTATATTTGTTGTGTATACTGCTTTTCTCCTTCTACACTCTTGGTTGAGAATTCCAGAGCTAGCATCTAGAACAATGTATTGCATGCCTTTAAAAAATTAATTACTCTTAAAATTGAATATAATTTTTTAGAGTTCAGTCATTATATTGCATGTTATTTACTTGTTTTCCCCTGTATTTCCACCCCTTTGCTTGCCTTTCTACCAGCCATCAGGAGTAGCAGCAGTCTGTTTCAAAACTGGGCCTAATGGGAACACTGAAGTGAAAAACAAAGTTGTTTCAGTGCTGTTTAACTTATATTTTTCTCAAGAAATGTTAATTGAATAAAGTTAATACCCTTTTGAATGGGCTTAACGTCCTTTGAGAAGTTCAGAAACCTCTTCTGTTGACCACTAGCAAATGGGGAAGACTATAAGTTTTATAAGCAACGAAAATACATAAGAATAGTTCTAATATATAAAGTTCTCTAAGATTAATTTTGTGAAACTTACACATTTCACAATTAAAAATAACTTTATTTCCACATATATATTTTTGTTAAAATTTTAAGATATAGAAAATTAAGCATGTATTTCAGGATACAGGTTTGTATAATCAGTTTAAGAAAAAGTTAGATTACAGGGAGTCATAAGTGATCACCTGCTGGAGAATGAGTTTGTTTTAGTTTTACTAAATATTAGGCGTTTATCTGTGTCTTGTTCACTTAAATTTACGAAAGACCCATCACTCCTATTATCTATCTACTGCTGCCTTGGTTGTCCCACTGTAATATGTACCTTCACCCCTGTAGGCTTTTGAGTTTGGTGTCTTTGTTTTAGAGTGACCATGAACTGTACAATAGCACCTTCCAGGCCACTGAATATAGCAAAATTCACTGGAAGAATATGTATTTTAAGTGAGATAATATTTAAGGACCACTTCAAAAATTAAAAAGTATTTTTTCTGTATCATCTAGGAGATTATAAGCTTGGAACTTAAAATAGCATTCGAATTACTTGTTCAGAAGTTTTTCTTATTTTTAATGATAGTCTCAGGGTGGACACGATCACAGTCATCAGCATGCACATGGGCACGGCCATTCTCATGGACATGAATCCAAGAAGTTTTTGGAAGAGTATGATGCTGTATTGAAAGGACTTGTTGCTCTAGGAGGCATTTACTTGTTATTTATCATTGAACACTGCCTTAGAATGTTTAAGCACTACAAACAGCAAAGAGTAAGTACTTTTGAATTGTTTATTTCATTTTCCGGGGTGTAAAACTCAAAACGAAGACCATTATTTTCTGGCCATATGCTTAATTATGGTATTGTTGTGTGTTAAATCTCTATCTTCTAATAGATTATCTTCAGGACTAAGTGGCTTTGATCCTGGCCTTTTTTTACATTTATTTTGGCATTTATAATCAAGAGATAGCAGTCTCAGTCTTAGAGCATTTGCGACACATCTTAATTGATTTAAGTAGGATGAAAAAAGCTATTGGTCAATTTATGCTTATAAAAATGCAAAAATGTATAAGTAGAAGAAAATTTCTTCAGTCTTCTTAGGTAATATTTTCAAGTATAAGTGGCTTTTATTGTCATATATTATAACGAAAATGTTTTCAGACAACATTTCTTTATCAGAAAAGCCTTATCAATGGTAGAAATACTAGAGGTAACAAGAATTTAGATTCTCGAATATATTTCACTAACATGCTTGTGATACTAATGCTGATTATCCTCAGTATATTCTCTTTAAGTAAGTAAATCTAGAGAATATTTTTAGGTGCCTTTCCACAAAAAAAAAAAGGGTTAAAAAATTCTTATATTTTGTTAGTTAACTACAAATATTAAAAAAAAGAAAAACATCTTTTTCCTCAGGAACATTGGGTAGTCGTGATCATAATATATAGAGTCCACACTTACAATACTATTTTTATACTGTTTTTATATACATATATTTTTTGTGTATGTGTTTTGTATATATTTCCTTGAGGCAAAATAAATCATTAATAGAGCTCTGAACTGGAATACAGGGGAAGTGATTCTAGTCCTCGCTCAGCCACATACTAGCTGTGAAACTATGATTCATTCCTCATGATTTCCAGTTGCTGTCTAAATCTATGGGAAATAAGTCCTACATCTAATTTTTATATTATATTCAAGTAGTGTGTTTAATTTTAAGTGCCATATTTTTGTCAGGACACCATCATACTTAATTGTCTCCAAAGGAGGAGTGACTGAGATGGTGCACCCAGGGAAGAATTATATGAGGAGTGGTGGAAGGAACTGGGAAGGACCACCTTATAGAAAAGTGAAAGAGGTTTAATGGTATTTGGTTTTTGAAGGGTTGTGTGGAAGGTCATGTGTGTGGGTGAAGAACAAAATGCGGTGGGAGGGATGGATGACAAGATAGAGTGGCTGAGGGAAGTGCGTCCGCGAAGAAGATTCCTGCCAAGTCATTTAGAAAAAGTAACGTGGGCTTGAGCAAAGGCATGGCATAAGGAGTGGGAAGAGGAGGTGATTAAGCAAACTGTTAAAATGAAAGAATCAATAAGAAGACTTGGTATCTGATTAGATGTATTAAATATGAGAATTCAGAGTCCATCTCTGTGAGTACCTAATTTAAAACACAGTTACATATTGCAAAGTATATTGAAATTCCTATGAAGCCCTAGTTTTCTTCAGTTGTATATACTAACACTGAAGCAGCAGATATTAAGTATTTAATAATACTTAAATGTGTAAATTATTAGGGACTGTATAATTTACAGATATGTGCAAAATTTTTTCTTTTTTTATAATTTTGATCTCATTTTGAACCTAAGTTTACCAGCAAAATTAAACACATTTATTTTTGTAAACTAAACTAATGTAGGCAAACATAGTCCCCAAAATAGGGCAGCTTTTTTTGTAAATTTGAAATTGTGGGAAATAAAAAACGAAAGGAAATACCTTTGGCAGGAAGGATATTGCAAATCTAATAAATTTTTTTTCATGTCTGAAATGTTTTTATTCTACCTCTCAGCTTTGATTGCTAGTTTGGTTGCATATAAAAACTCTATATTGGCACTAATTTTCCTTCAGAATTTTGAAAGTATTGCCTCATTGCTTCTAGGTTTTTCTGTTGTGGAGTCCTGTATGCTTCTGATTCCTGATCTTTCAAATATAGCCAGAGTTTTTTTGTGTGTGTGTTTTGTTTTGTTTTATTTATTTATTTATTGTTTGTTTGTTTTTCTGGAAACTTCTCAAATCTCTTTGCTCCCAGTGTTCTGCAGTTTCACTACAGCATGTCTTGAGGGGAGCTTGTTTCATTGAGTCAGACAGTTCGTGCATTCTTTTCTTTTAGAAATTCGTGGTCTTCAGTTTGGGTCATTTTCTTACATTATTGAGTTGATGAATTCCTTCTTTTTCTTTTCACTCTTGCTGAAACTGTTACTGAGATTTTGGATGAGTTCTCTAATTTTTTATTCTTTATTTTCATTTCTGTCATTTTTCACTGTATATTCTGCAATATGTACTCATTTTTTCTTGAATATTTACTGAATGTGTTATTTCTGTCCTTGTTTATTTTTTATTTCTTTTTTTAAATTTTATTTTAATTGTTGTTCATATACAGTTTTCTGTCTTTTACTCCCATCCGAGCCCACCCCCACAACCCTCCCCACCTCCCTCCCATTTCCACGCCCCCCTAGTTTTTGTCCATGTGTCCTTTATACTTGTTCCTATAAACCCTTCCCCTTTCCCCCTGAAATTTCCTCCCCTTTCCCCTCTGGTCACTGTCAACCTGTTCTCAATTTCAGTGTCTTTGGTTATATTATGCTTGTTTGTTTTGTTGATTAGGTTCCTGTTAAAGGTGAGACCACATGGTATTTGTCTTTTACCACCTGGCTTATTTCACTTAGCATAATGCTTTCCAGTTCCATCCATGCTGTAGCGAAGGATAGGAGCTCCTTCTTTCTTTCTGCCGCATAGAATTCCATTGTGTAAATGTACCATTGTTTTAGAAATTCTTTAATTATACCAAAGAAAAGAACCTAGGCAGATAAATCAGCACATCTCCTTTATGATAAATAGACCAACAAGTAATCTAAAATGAAAAAGTATAGGCATTTTTTTGAAGAAAGGAGATTAGTGATAATTCGAATGGAACAGACATTTGATCATTTGATATTGGAAGGAAGCTTTCAGAGTATTAGTTGAATATACCAGATGATGACTAGTTTCAGCAAGACTGAGGCTTTCAGGGCAACAATTTGGCACGTTTTTAGGAAAGTAGATGATCAGGACCAAAGTAATTAAACAAAATCCCAGATGGCGTTCACATTTTCTTCACTTTCCATCGCCCTCTCATTGACTTTTGTACTATCATTGGTTCCTTCTTCCTCTTTTTTCTTCATTAACTGTGATTGATGTTTCTTTTCTCTTTAGAATGTCTCCATATTATTTTCTGTTGAACATTTTCTATTTCCCCAGTTTCTGCTATCTATTGCTATGAAGCAGAACAACCCAAAACTTAATGGCTTATAACAATAATTTATTATTTCTCTTAATTCTGTCAGGAATTTAAGCAGGATTCAGCTGGGCAGTTTTTTGTTTTTTGTTTTTTTTTACTTCACTTGGTGTCAGCTAGAGTCACTCTCTACTACCTGCAAACTCGGCCAGCCAGGGCAGGGCAGGGCAGGGGTGAAGGTCCGAAAAATGCTTCACTCAATGTCTGTATGCCTGCATCTGCAACTCTTCCACAAGGCCTCTCATCAAAGTCTAGACTGAGCTTCTGCATGGCAGAGTAACTAGCTTCTGTGAGCAAACGCAGAAGGTGCCAGGCCTGTTTCAGACTAGTCCCAGAACTGACACAGCATCTCTTCTGTCACATTCAGTTGGTAAAGGCAAATCAAAAGGCCAGCCAAAATTCAAGGGCAGAGGATAGACTTTACATTCTTGCTGGTGGAGAAGAATGCTCAGGCAGGGAGGGAAGAAATTGATGGTGACTGTCTCTGAAGACTCTTAACACACAAGTAGCCATAACAGGCTTGCTTATGCAGCAGCTAGAAAGCTTGAACATCTGAAACATTGCTTACAGCATGTAAGCAAAACCAACTACAAGAAAATAATCTGCCAGTCAGTAAGCATCTCCCAGAGAATATTGCCTTTTACTTTCACACTATTCTAACACACTTGCTTCTTTGTTCTCTTAAGTAAACATAGATTCGAACTTCAAGCTGAAGAGTTGTTAGTGGTAGTTACACTGATAAAAGAAGAAAGTAGACTATTATGAGATAAGAGGAAAATTCAAATGTAAATAATGAAATACAATAATTAGAATTTATTAATAACTGAGAACAGATTAGATCAGAAACAAAACTTTATTGCAAAGCTTAGGATCAGTTACTTATAGGTCACTTTCAGTCATCACTTCATTTAATCCTTGTAATCATTTTCATTTTACAGATGAGTATTCTTATGTTTAGTAAATTTAACGAAGGATCATAGATGGGAACTGAAAATTTGGTATTTTAACTGAAGTCTGACTGTTCATTATGTCACAAGTAGGGAAATTTTAGATTGCATTAAACACAGGATAAAATTCAAGGGAATAAGCATTAGTTTTTGGAACTTCCTATTCCCACACACTATTAGGTAAGAGAGATTACATATATTTCACACATTTCATTTGAGTTGTATATAATAATACTGTACTCTGTATCCTATTCTTTTTTTTTAAGATTTTATTTATTTATTTTTAGAGAGAGGGAAGTAAGGGGGAGAGGGAGGGAAACATCGATGTGGGAGAGATATGGATCTGTTGCCTCCTGCACGCCCCTAGCTGGGGACCTGGCTTGCAGCCCAGGCATGTGTCCTGACCTGGAATTGAACTGGTGACCGTGACCTTTTAGTTCACAGGATGGTGCCCAACCCACTGAGCCACACCAGTCAGGGCTATATCCTGTTCTTAACTTTGAATTAGATGAACTTGAACCTTTTAGTTGAGTATTCATAAAATAAATAAATAAAAACAAGTTACAAATATAATTGGATTTTTCATCTGGTTAGACCCCTTGACTAACTAGTAAATTTTTTCTCCCTTCTTTACTGAATAATTTATATATAAAATTGCTACCAGTTATTCCTACAGATGTTAATGGGTGAATATTGTTGCTAACTGTGGCTGCAGATTTGATTCTAATACCAAATTTTTTTTCCCAGGGGAAACAGAAATGGTTTATGAAGCAGAACACAGAAGAATCAACTATTGGAAGGAAGCTTTCAGACCATAAGTTAAATAACACACCAGATGCTGACTGGCTACAGCTCAAGCCTCTTGCCGGTAGACAACAATTCTGACTAAAGAGAAACTTTTAAAACATAAAAATTGAAATATTGCTTTTAAACTTAGTGTTGTTTGAAATTTTCTCTCTTCGTAGTTTCCCTAATTTTAGTTTCTAACTTGAATTTTCGTAAATGTGAGTGTGTCTTAATTGTGATTTTGTTAGTATTTTGTTCATTTCAGCCTAATTCATACTGGAATGTGGGACCAATTAATTATATTAGAGGGCAAAAACATACTGTACTTTACAGAAAAACAAAGAATGAAACAAACAAAAAAGGCTTTCTAAGTGGTAGATTGGTGTAAATTTTCTTTCTTGGTCATGCAAGATCTTTGTGCCCTCCACATGATTGATTTCATATGCACAAAGGAGAACCAATCAGCCGTTGCTCTTATAGGGGAATGGTCTCGGTACTTACAGTCTCTGCTCATCTGTCCATCTGTTCAGGTACCTGGAAGATGTAGTAAGGTAGTTTACAATTTTCAGGGAAACAAAGTTTTTACCTAGTGTTTTCCCTTTGTGTTTGCACTTGTGTTTCTCCTGAGTGTATCAGTGATTTTTCTGCAGAAAAGAGGCAGCCCAGACCTGAACTGTAGCCTCTGCCCCAAAATACAGTTGGGGAAGTATTAAAATCTTTGTCACATAATAAATAATTTTTGAAAACTAGCTAAGAGGCAATCTGAATTTAAGGGAAAAAAACCTTAAATGTTACAAGTGTCTGAACTTCATTCTAGTAACGATCTGAGTAGTATTGTCAAATAGGTGGGTCATTGAAAGATGCAAGTTATTTAAATTTTGTGTTTGTTTTCTTACACGGTAAGAGGTTACAGTGGGTAAACTTTAAGGATTGTCCTTTTTCTGAAAAAGTTAGGGGTTCATTTTGTTACTGGTAAATGCACCGGTAATTTTTCACTCCTCTGATGTACTCCTTTAGTTCCCCAGTATCTCCCACCTTTCCAAATTCTCTCCTCACTTTGCCTGCTGTTGCTTTGAGTTCTCTCCGTTATTGGGTGTATCTTTTGGGCCCTCGAAACCCCATTGTGTTTTGTGTGTGTGTGTGCTCACGTGCATTAATTTTATTTTTATATACTTATTTACTTAGTGAATTTTAAAAACATTCACTTAAGAAATGTTCATTATAATGCTATTCTCCCTGGATTTAAAGTAGCAAATATGTGTTCATTTACTTGTTGGTAAAGCATATCCTTTGCTATTACAAATATAGGAACTGATGACTCGGTTGTTTCAGAAGATCGACTTAATGAAACTGAACTGACAGATTTAGAAGGCCAACAAGAATCCCCTCCCAAAAATTATCTTTGTGTAGAAGAGGAGAAAATCATGGACCATTCTCACAGTGATGGATTCCACACCGTTGATGAGCATGATCTCCATGCTGCTACACATAACCACCACGACGAGAGTAAAACTGTGCTGAGGAAGCACGGGCATCAGTGGCACCACAAACATTCTCATCATTCACACGGTCCCTGTCATTCTGGGTCAGATCTGAAAGAAACAGGAATAGCTAACATAGCCTGGATGGTAATCATGGGGGATGGCATCCACAACTTCAGTGATGGGTTAGCCATTGGTAAGTTCACTGGAAACTTGGGTTCTGATTTGTTGTTCTCCAAGACCATCTTCTATTTCAGTACTAATCTTACGCACTATAATATTTAAGATTACAATATGGTGCTTAACTATAAATATACTGTTATATATTACTCCTGTCATTTGGTTTTTCTAAAGGCTGGGTTCATGTTTTTGGTAAGTTTAGTTGGGGGTATAAAGAAACAATTTCAGTGGGTTTTTCTTTGAACATGTAAATAAATGTCTATAATATATTATACTTCTTTAATAACTTTATTTAATTTGTTTTTACCATGGTGAAAAAGCTACCTTAACATTATATTTTCAGATATATTTACATCCCTGAATGAGAACAAATGAATTTCAGTTTTAGATTCAATAATTTTTTACATCTAAAAAGGTGAAAAAAAATTATAATGTAAAAAAAGTCCATTGTAACAGATTCATGCTAATGCAAACTGATATTGCCAGTTTATGAGGACAGTAAGGGATTAATACATAATTTTCTTTGAGATCTAGACTCTATTAAATAATTACTCAGAAGTAGACTTTGGGGTTTTTTTGTTTGTTTGTTTCTCCCCGCGCCCCCCCCCCCCCCCCCCCCGCCCCGGAAAGGAGAGACCCTACTCTCGAATCTACAGTGACTATCAGTGTTAAAGAATAAAGAATTTTGCTGGTAGAATTAACTGCACTGTACCTCTGATCTCTGTCTTCAAGACCATCCCAAAAATTATAACCCTTTGTGCCATTTGTGCTCTGGACCCAGATAAGTTTGGATAAAGACACTGGCCATTTTACTCTCTGTGAATGGACTTGTATGAGTTAGCATTGCACATCAATCTACCACTCAGGGGTTGAAATACTGGACACCTGTACTATTTTTAAGTTATTAGTGAGTGAAAAAGCTACATAAGTAGAGATTGTAATTTAAAACAGAATATTTCTTTCTCTGAGTGGCTCTTTTTCTGCTTGTAAACACCTATGGAACCCCACTATATGTCCAAAATCTATAGTTTGTAAGATATGTGAGTCACTCATATTATGAAATTAATTTGGATAGGCAAAAGAAACTGCACCTGTCATTAAAGAAACTGGGGGAAAAAAAGATCAGTAAACGTCACTTTTTTCTTCTCTCCCTCACCTCAGGGGCCGCTTTCAGTGCCGGGTTGACGGGAGGAATCAGTACTTCCATAGCTGTCTTCTGTCATGAACTGCCACATGAATTAGGTAATAGAATCCTTAAAATTTTACCACATTTCATAAAATCTAACACTTTTTCAATTATAAATACATCAAAATTTTAGAGGTGTTAAAATGTAAGAAGTGGCTGATGGCAAGTATAGTGTCATTATTCTCTTGTATAATTTTTGTGATATACTCCTAAAACTGTGTATTTTACATTACATATTTTTAATTTATGTAAACAGTATTATGTTGTATCCCATTCTTTGTCTTTCCTTATGTTACTAATCACTGTTTTTAAACTACATCCAGGTTACTGTGAGTTACTTTCAAATGTAGCTTCCTCCCAGTATTCAGAGGTGCTCCGTTTGCCTCATTTTTCATGTTTGGCACCTAGTATTAGACACACGATGTGATCTTTAACTTCCTGCTACCACAGACGATGGTGTGTTGAGCATCCGTAGACTTGCTGCTCATAGATCCTTGTAAGAACATCTTTTGGGTACATAATCCCAAAGCAGAATTGATGGGCCCTGCATATGCGCACCTAAGTAGACCCACATCACTGTCCAAATGGCCACAGTAGTGTGATCTCTAACCAGCAGTGCCTAGCCGTTTCCGTATCCCTGTCAACACTTGATGTTAACTTTTTAGTATTTGCCAATTTAATGTGTGTAAAATGATATTTCTTTGTTGTTTTAGTTGCTCTTTATTGATCTACCAATGATTTTTTACTTTCTCTTGAAGTGTATTGGTTTTCTTCTATAAATTGAAAAACAAATAAAAGATGTGGCTATGCATCCATATTGAAAATATCTGAGAGGTGGAGATGATCTTCTTTTGAAAGAAAAGAAATGACTTCATCTTTTGAGTTTCCAAGCAAATTTTTTCCTTTGCTCATTCTAGTGTTACATTTTTAAGTTGATCTGGCTGCGAAACACCATTGGGTTGTTTATGCCAGGAAACCTCCAGCTGCCCTTCCTACCCTCCCACTGCCCCCAATGGAGGGTGTCAGGCTGCTCCATGAGTCACTGGTTTATTGAATTGCCCTGTCCCTGAGGATCCATGTGGGCACAGAATTTTCTTGTTTGAGGAGTGACACCCGAGGAATGACAGCCACATGTAAAACAAATGCAGTGCATATCTAAATAGCTAGGTAAGCTCCAAAGAGCTCAGAGCTCTAGCAAAAGCTGGATTATAGAGCTCTGCTTTGGCCAGGACCTCTGAATGAGCCATTCACACTGAAATCTACCTTTTTTCACCCTGCACACCAGAGGTTGAGGTGTTACTGTTGCTGTGAGAGGGAACATCAATCCATAGTGTATATATAAGTGAACTTTGTCAAAAGGAAAGGAGTGAGACCTTATGAAAATGTGTATTTTCCTCCAATGCTTAGAGCTAAATTGACATAAACGGCCCCATATTCTAGTTACCTAGGCTCCTAGGAAAGAAAGAGCATAAAGAAACTACTCACCTCCCTTCTTCTGAGGTAGCGGAAAGGCTTTGGCCCTTGTATCCATCAGAAAGGTAGAAGTGGTCTGGTGGTCATAACCAAAGGAAGTGTAAACAAACAAATGGGGTGGAGCCTAAATTTTGCCTTCCAGACATGGGCACTTTTTTTAACATAGGGTCAGACGAGTATCTGTACTGTGATCCAATTCGTTCTTAACTTGGAGAGGAACAGAATACAGAAAGAGGCATAGAAGTTTCTTCCTCAGAACTTAAAGCAAAGGGGGAGTCAGTCCCTTAGAGCTGAGGTAGAGGCACAGCAGATAGACAGGAGAAGTCCTTTCCCAATTTAATAGGTTAAGATGTTGGCAGTACAGCCTAATATGTCACATTCCAGGATATTTTACTTGATCTAAAACCTGTTTTGCACTAGATAAATTTCTGATTATGAATTCTCAAAGCTATTCTGAGGTTTCTGTACTAAAGTCATATCCTAAGAGAAAAACATGTATTTAAATTACATTGCAGTCCACTGGAGACTGACCCTTAATAATTCCAAATTTGAGTCTTCCTCTTCTGAGCAGATTTCTGTTTCTCTAATGATGTGCCAGGTGGGGGTTTGTTTGTATTTAGGGATGTGATATGAAAAACGTGTACTTTTAAACCTTAGGATAATACACAGTTCTAGAGAATCGCTCTATGAGGTGTGCAGAAATTGAAATCATTTGACAAAATAGAAAATCTATATACTTCATTTCAGGTTTGCTCTGGGGTGTGGTACTGAATGAAATTGCCTGAATTACTGTTAATCTTCTGTTTTTGCAAAACTGTGTAGCTAAATTTAAATAAGTTACAGTATTACTGTTTTATTCTGTCCACTTTTCTCAGCCCTTTTAATAGGAGCTGTAGAAATATTTGAAAAATAATTTATAAGAAAGCCTACGTCAGAACACATAAAGAGGAAAGGCTGGGAATAACGTAGGAAGGTAGATAATCCAAACTCTCTTCTTGACACTGAGTAGTGTGTTTCAGCTTTAAGGAAATAATACTTTGGTAAATAAATGGTGCCATAGACTCAGCTCAGAGAAGCTATAATATTTTTCTTCTCTCATGTGTGTTAAAGGTTAAATAGAAATTCAAAATAATTTTTCCATGATGTGCTAAATTGTCCAGGGAAAACTGAACATTCACTGTATAGATTTATACTGATGTTATTATATACATACATTATTTAAGGAAAAAATAAAGGACTTTAAAATAGATACTTGTTTTAAAAAACCTCAATATTTGTTGTTAGCAGGTGTTATGTTAAGGCACAAGTCACTTTTTATAATGTTATTTTTGTCAACAGAAAGGAAAGAATAATTATCAAAAGATGGATAGACTTAATTATTCACTATAAGTCTCACCTGTGGGTATTTTTTATTTATTTTTCAAATGTTTTTACAGGTTCTTATTTAGAAAACAGGGGTGGAGAAAAAGGGAGAAAACTATGCAGATATCTTTAAGAATAAAATAAACAAAATAATTTATCTTGATATCATTATGTAAAAATTATTTATTCTGCTGTATACTTGAAATGAACAATTGGAAATTGAAATTTTTAAAAAGTACTATTTATAGTTAAATGAAAAAACATGAACTACTTTGGTTAAATTTAACAAAATATACATAGAATCTATATGCTGCAAACTATAAATCACCAACAAAAGAAATCAAAAGAGACTTAAATGAAGATATAAACTAGATTTATGGACCAGAAGATTCAGTATTATTTTTTAAAGATTTCATTTACTTTTAGAGAGAGGGAGAGAAACATCAGTGTGTGGTTGCCTCTCACATGCCCCCAACTGTGGACGTGGCCCACAACCCAGGCATGCGCCCTGACTGGAATCTAACCAGTGAACTTTTGGTTCTCAGGCTGGTGCTCAAACCACTGAGCCACACCAGCCAGGGAAAACTCAGTATTTTTAAGATGCCGATTCTTTCTATAGATCCAATGCATTCCAATTCAAAATCCCAGCAGGCCTTTTGTAGATAAGTGAGCTTTTTCAAAATTTTACATGGAAAGACCAAGGAACTCAAATAACCAGAAGGATTTTGAAAAAGGACAGCAAAGCTAATTTTGATTACTGTGCTATAAAGCCACAGTAATCAAAACAAGTTATATCAGTGAAATAATAGACACATGAATCAGGGAAACAGAGTATAGAATCCTCACATATATGGTAGCTTATTTTCAACAAAAGTGCAAAGGAAATTCCATGCAGAAAGCATAGTTTTTCATCAAATGTTTCTACAGTAATTGGATATCTGCTTATAAAAACAAACTTGCACTATACACAAAAATTAATTCAAAATTTATTATTGGTCTAAATGTAAAAATTTTAAGTGTAAGACTTTTATAAGAAAATCTTTGTTCTTTGATTAGGCAAATTGCTAGACAGTACATGAGAAGAATCATCCATTAAGGAAAAAAGTAATAAAATGGACTTAATAAAAATTTAAAACTCTACACAAAAGATGTATAAAATGAGACAAGGCGCAGACTAAGAAAAAATATTTGGAAGATATATCTGATAAAAGACTTCGGATATTTAAAGACCTCTCAACTTAAAACAACTCAATGGGGCAAAAAATGGGGCAAAAGACTTAAATAGGCATTTAACTAAAGAGGTTATATAGATAACAGATAAACACCTGAAATTTCAGGTGCTGGTTATGTCATGGGCTGGAAGGGATGTGGAGCAACCAGAATGCTTGTAAATTGCTGGTGGGATTGCAGTTTCTTATAAGGTTAGAAATGCATACTTAGTGTATGACCCAGAAAGCCTACTCATAGGTATCCACACAAAAGAAGTGAAAATTTTTGTTGGCACAAAAACCTGCTTATGAATGTATACAGTGACTTATTCATAATTACCAAACCCTTGAAATAACCTAAATGTCCTTTAGCTGATGAGTGGGTAAATAAACTCTGGTTCATCTATGAATTATTACTTAACAGTAAAAAGCAGTGACTTTCTGATATACTCTTGTAAACTGTAATATGGGTGAATCATACACATATTGTAAGGGAAAAACTCTAGACTCAAAAGACTACATGCTATCTGATTTCATTTATATGCTCTTCTGGAAAAGGCAAACTACAGGGACAGAAAGCAGATCACTGTTTGCCTAGGAATGAGCGGCCTGAGTAAACATTTGGGAGGTGTGATGAAATAGTTCTCGAGTTTGATGGTAGCTATAGTTACATGGTATGTACTTTTGTCAAAACTCAAAGAACACTACATCCCCCCAAAAGGAATTGCGTATGTAATTTACACCTCAATTTTAAAAAGTATTAACTATGTTAAAAAGTTCATACACCATGATTAAGTGGGATTTATTCCTTGGATGCAAGGTCAATCAATATCGACGAATCAATTAACACGATACACCGCATAAACAAAGTAAAGGATAAAAATCCTGTGATCATATTAATAGGTTCAGAAAAGGCATTTGACAAAATCCAGCACCATTTATGATAAAAACTCTCAGCAAAGCAGGAATAGAAGGAATGTGCCCCAACATAACAAAGGCCATATATATATGTGTGACAGACCCACAGCCAGCATCAAGCTCTACTGGGAATAATTAACAGTGTTTCTCTTAAGATCAGGAACAAAACGGGGGGATACCCACTTTCATCACTCTTACTCACAGAGTACTGGAAGTTGTAGGCACAGCAATCAGACAAGAAGACATAAAAGGAATTAAAATTGGAAAGGAAGAAGCAACACTGTCTTATTTGCAAATGACGTGGTACTGTATATAGAGAACCCTAAAGGTTCCTATAAATTGTATTAACTAAAAATAATTCATCTTGATAAGTTAATTCATGCTGTTTGATTGTCATTCAGGGATGAAGTAAATCATCTCGATATCCAGTAATACCAAGGAAGGCATCCAGTTTGAATAGTTTGTACCTGTGATACTTTTTTCATTGAGCATTAAATAATGTCCCCTTTAAAACCCTGTTTTGAAATTGTAAAAGGAAAGACTGTATTTTATAACCAAAAAGGCACTTTCGTAGTCTCATTTTGTATTATGTAATTCCCTTGCTAAGTGAAATTGCCCCTTTAGCAGAGTTGGTGGGTGAATCATTGAAAACATGACCCAGAAACTTGTAGAGGAAGAAGTTAGGGAGCTTTGTTTAAAGGAAGTTGAGAAAGAAAGGCCAGAGCAGCTTAAAACTCTGGGGGAGAGAAGAGATAAAAGCTGGTATTGAATCCAGGTCTCACACAGGAAAATTATTTAGGACCAGAGTAGAAAAGCTGTAAGGAGGTAACATTCGATAGAAACCAGAGAAGAGCAATTTTGAAGCCGTTGGTAGATAATCCCATGTAATGTTGCAGTATATACTTTGTAGTGGTTTCTTGGAACATGGAAAAATAATGCCTTGCACTAATTTATTTGTTAACTTCATTAACAGGTCATGTGTTTTTAGTCATGTAAGATCCCTACTTAAGAGAAAGAAACAAGCCCCAGAATTTTTTACACAGTACCTTGCATCTATACTAAGTGTTCATTAAATGAACATCTATATATTTAGTAATAAAAAAAATAGTGTGGGTCCTGACCAGTGTGACTCACTTGAACAATGTTCCACAAAGCAGAAGGTCGCTGCTGGTTCGATTCCTGGTCAGGGCACAAGCCTGGGTTGTGGGCTCCATCCTGGTTCGGGCGCTTAACTGATGGATGTTTGTCTCTCACATCAGTGTTTCCGTCTCACATCAATGTTTCTCCCCCATTCTTTCTCCTTCCCTTCCCTTCTAAATAAGTAAGTAAATAAATAAAATCTTTTTTTTTAAAGTTCATTACAATTAGTAAAACTATTAGCTTTGACCCTTTAGCTCCAAGACTTTCTTGCAACATTTTGCTCTTACAGTAACAGCGATTTTCAGTTTTTCTCATCTTATGGCACACATAAATTAACTACTAAAATTCTGTGAAATAATTAAAAAATATAATTTTTGCCAGTCTGACAAAAATAGGTACAGTTTTGATTCACTCACACCAATGGCTATTGTTGATTTGGCTGTTCTGAGTTTTTAATTTGACCGTCCAGCGGAAAGGAGGTCGGCGTCCCTGACTAGACAGTCAGGTGTTGCCTGTTTTAAAAATACTTGCACACACTGTTTGAAAATTGCTGTTCTAAGCAATATATAATCTTTTTTTCTAGTGTTCCAACTTTAGACAAATGAATTAGAAAAGTATATTTTTTACATGTTAAGCATTATCAGAATTAAGATTCAATGTTTTTCTGGGAGAATAACTGTAAAGAACATACGATATAATATACTCAAAAGAGTGTTACCTCTTAGGCCATTTCTCTTCAAGAAAAGCAGAAATTAGAGGACAGAGCTTTGATTGTCGCTCATAAAAAAAAAAATAACAGTGTTATTGTTTTCTTGTTTTTCCCCCATTTACAAAAATTTTACATTTCATGTTACACAGTAAAAAATTGATCTTGCTTTTCGATGACAGTTTTTTAAATTTTAAGATGCACAAAGATTTGTATTAGCCCAGCACCATCAGGATACATCAGAATTCCATCATCCTGACAAACTGCTTCATGCTCTTCCTTTGTCGTTGTGCCCCGCCCTCACCCCTGCTCCCTGGTGACCACTGAGTGTTCTCCATCACTGTGGTTTTATCTTTTTTAGACTATCATATAAATGAACTCATGCCAGCCTCACGCCTTTGAGATTTACCCAAATTTTAACATGCATAAAGGTTTAATTTCCTAAGTGAAAAATAAATTTTCATAAAGTTCCAGTTAATTAAAGGTTATCATATCATTCTTAATTTGGTTTTTATTATTTTCCTAATTTTGTTTGTAAAATCTTGTGGTTTTAAAACTCTCACATTATGTCTTAACTGCAGGTGATTTTGCAGTTCTTCTTAAAGCAGGCATGACCGTAAAGCAAGCGATCGTGTACAACCTCCTCTCCGCCATGATGGCGTACGTAGGCATGCTCATCGGCACGGCGGTGGGCCAGTACGCCAACAACATCACCCTGTGGATCTTTGCCGTCACTGCCGGCATGTTCCTCTACGTGGCCCTGGTGGATATGGTGAGACAGCTCATGTCGTTATGCTCAATCTTTAAATAGACTGCAATTTCCAGAAATGGGAGGAGTCTTTGGTTGTGGTTTGAAAGACTAATTTTTTAAAAGATATATATAACCCATTTTAAAGACACATGATGTCCTAAATAATCTATTAGGAACAGATATTTAAGTAGAAAGATTCCTTTGAAAACCAGTTGAGATCCTGAAGATTTTTGACCAAATGATGTTAGTATTCAAAGTAATCATCAATGGTATTTAGAGATATAATTACAGGATTATTAATACTGCTTTGAAGATTTTATAATTAGATGATGGGAATGTTTTGTTATTGTTTAAAAAATGAATTATTTGAGCTTGCCTTATGGCAAACAAGAAAGAAATACTATACCTCTTAGGTAAGTCAGTCTTCTGCAGAAAATTATATTCCAAGGAGTATTAAATTTTTCCTAAAAATTTAGGAAAATTTATCCTAAATATATCCTAAATTTTTATAAATAAATTTTTTAAAGGATTTTCTTTATGTGTCTTTTAGAGAGGGGGGAAGGGAGGGAGAAAGAGAGGAAGAGAAATATCGATGCGAGAGAGAAATATCAATTGGTTGCCTCTCACATGCGCCTGAACCAGGACCAAGTCCACAACCTAGGCCAGTGCCCTGACCGGGAATCAAACTGGTGACCTTTCACTTTGCAGAATGACACCCAGCCAGCTGAACCATGCCACACCAGTTAGTGCTATATCCTAAGTTTTTAATTACAGAATTAATGCCTGTTTGTTACAGAAAGTTTAGAAAATAGGAACAAAAAAAAATTTCTGTATCTGGAGGTAGCCATTTCCTGCCCCCTCTTTTTAGTACTATATATTTTATTTTTTATTTTTCAGTGTCAGTTTACTGGCAGTATTATTTTGTATTGGCTTCAGGTGTATGGCATAGTGGGTAGACAGTCATATATTTTACCTACTGTCCCTCTCTCTTCGTAGACCTCTAACACCTCATATCCTAACCCCATGCTCAGCTGATAGCTTTGCTTCCTGCTCCATGGAGAAAACTGAAGCCTTCGAGACAACCTCCCCCGAGTTCCCGTCACCATTTCTACTTCATCTCCCTGTGCCTATGCCTGCTCACTGTCCTGCTACTGTGAAGAAGTGTCTGTGTTCCTAGCTAAGGCCTGCTCCTTCAGACAGAACTTACCCCTGGCGGTAACTCCCTTAAATTGCCCCTTCTCCTTCCTGCATCATTCATTTTTCCCTATCTGCAGGACTGTTCCTATCAACATATAAACCTTCTTAAAAAGGTAGGGGAGATGGACCTTCCTTAACTCCAGTTTCCGTTTTAGCTATCATTCTGTTCTCTCCCCTCTGAGAGCAAATCACTCTTTCTTGTTTTTAATTCTCTCTCTCTTGAGTCTGGCCTCATCAGGTTTTCTCCCTGATGGCCTTGCCAGATGGCTGTGTCAGTGTGACCAATGACCACTACAGCCCCCGCTGGGTCTGTTTTCCTGCCCTGACCACAGCATTGGGCAGCCGGTTGTCTCCTGTCTTTGAGATGCTTTGTCAGGTGGTTTCTGTGCTGCCACTGCCTCTGGCCTCCTGCCTTTCTTTCTGGGTTGTTTCTCAGTTGTTTTTCCTGCATCCTCTTTCTCTCCCTGACCTCTAAATGTTGGTGAAAACCCTCTAAATAGTCTCATCTCATGGTATATTTATTAGCTGATAATTCCTGTTAATTTTTTACAAGTGTCTTTTTTAAAAGATTTTGTTTATTTTTAGAGAGAGGAGAGAAACATTGATGTGTGAAGGAAACATAGATTGGTTGCCTCCCATATGCCACCTACCAGGGACCCAACCTATAACCCAGGCACGTGCCCTGACTGGGAACCGAACCTGTAACTTTCTGGTTCGCAGGCCCGCACTCAATCCAGTGAGCCACACCAGTCAGGGACAATTCCTGTTTACATTTTTCGCCCAGGCCTTCTCTTCAACTGCAGATTAGTCCAGCCACCTGCTGGACTAATCTGAGCATCTCAAAGGCATCACAAATTTAGTATGTTCAGAACCCAGCTTTTGTTATTTGCCAACCCCACTCCTTGTGCCAGCACCTCTTATAGAATTCTCCATCTCAAAAGAACGCTGTGCTTCTAGTTGCTTCAATGAAAACCCTGAGCATCTTTCTTTGACTCCGCTCTCCGTTCTTCCCACATCTGGTTCGTCACTGAGGCCTTGAGGACTCCATCCCCTAACCACCTCTACTCCCCTCTCATCTCCCTTGCTCAGCCCACCACCATCTTTCTCTTTTTAACTTTTTCCTGCTTTTGCCCTTGCTCATCCACCACATTCCAGATCAACACACCAGCCAGCATGATCTTTTTTAGTGATCCTTTAACATTTAGACCATGTCACTTGTGTGCTTCAAACCCCCAGTAAGTGGTTTCCCATCTTACTCAGAAAAAAAGCACCAAAGCCCTTGTTTTCCATCCTCCTTGAGCATTTCCATCCCCTCCTGCTGCTCCACCTCCAGTTCTCCTAACTGCACCTCATCTCCTGCCCCTCTCCCCGGAAGCACCCTCTGCCTCTTGCCCATCACTCCATGTGGGACAGATGGCTTGCAGGCACTCTGCTGGCTAGCTCGTCACATCTTGTGAAGCGTCCTACCTCAAATTTCAGTCTCTACCACCACATTTCACATCCTTTCCCTACTTTCCTGTTTTCTCTGTTGCACTGGCATTGGAGTCTATTAATAACATTAAACATTTTGCTTATTTACTGAGTTAATTTTGTGCCCCCTAGGATGTCAGTTCTGGAAGCGCAGGCATTTTTGTCATATTTCACTTACTGTTGAATAAAGAATGAATGAGCCAATTCTTATACTAGGAAGCTAAAGTTGTAAAAAAAAAAAAAAATGAGAGAGTTGTTACAGATGGGATTTATAGTCTAATGGAGAAGAAAAGTAGCCATTAATTACAATTTTTTTTTTTAATTTATCTTTAGAGAGGAAGGGAAGGAGAGAGGGAGAGAAACATCAATGTGCGGTTGCCTCTCGTATGTCCCCTGCCGGGAACTGGCCTGGCAACCCAGGCATGTGCCCTGACTGGGAATCGAACCGCGATCCTTCAGTTCGCAGGCCCGCACTCAATAATTACAATTTTTTGGTATATGTTACAATAGAGTGGTATATGATGCTTGTGGAACTACAAAGAAAGGCTAGTTTAAAAACTTGGGAAATAAAATTAGGGAAGTTTTCTGGAATAGGACATCTGAGCTAAGTCTTAAAGAATGCAGAAGAGTGTATGAGAAGGAAGAGGAAGGAGCATTCGAAAAAAGTTATAAATAGCGTTGTTCTTTGACTAGTAAGTCTACTCTTGGGACTGTATTCTGAGGAAGTAGCCTAAAATTACGACAGCTAATAAAGTAAGGAAGCAAGCAAACCAAAAATAAAACCATATTAAAGTGTTCTTTGCAGTAGTATTTATAATGTCACAATTTTATTGAAAATACCCTAAATGTCCATGAAAAGGGGGACAAATTATTCACATATATTTTAGGATTTTAATGACGCTGAAATTGTGTATTTTCTAATGTTAAGTAGAATAAAATGGTTTAAAAGGTTATTTCTATGTAGTCATCAGGTAGCTGTTGGCCAGATTGTGACGTCACCCAACATGCCATACTAAAAAGATCAGAGTTTATCCTGTAAATTTTGGAGAGCCATTAATAGGTTTAAGCAACAATGACATGTTCACACTTTTGTTTTAGGAAGACCATTTTGGGTGTAGAGAGGAACTTTTTATTGATTTGTAGTTGTTTAGTAAGGTAGCAATAGTACCAGCAGTTTCAGTTTGAGGTGCCTTCAGGACATCCAGATGAGGTATCTGGTTTAGGCGGCCTTGGATAACAGCTACTCACTAACCTGTAAGCAGCATGGGTGCATCTTAACAAGCGTGGCCACAGGCGCTGCCTGGCGCCTGGCTGCGGCTGTGACAAACAACACGGGTGTCGGCATTCAGGGCAGAGTCAGCGTAGGGAAGGCACAGTCCCTGCTCTGCCTGCCGTGTACACGTATCAGAGGAGGCACTTCTGTCAAATGTCCTATTAAGGAATGTTAGGATTAAAGGTTCTTTTAACAATAAAAACTTGGGAGAAAATATAATAAAATAATCTTCTTACTAGAATCATATGGAGGAATTTACCAGTTTGTCTTAATCCAGGGTTGGCAAACTTTTTGTAAAGGGTTAGGAAGTAAATATTTAGGTGCTGTGGATAATCTAGTCTCCATCACAAGTATTCAGCCGTACCATTTGTAGTGCTTTCTGCCGCAGCTACTTAACGCTGTTGGGCAAGAACAATAGCCGCCATGAGCTGATTCTGCACTTCTGCCATAGACCTGTGAACAGAGCAGGCAACCAGCGTGAAGCCATTCTTAAATCAGACCCTCAGGAGACTGTTAAGTAGCAGTGTCGGCCCGGTAGTCGGATTAATTGTACTCATTATTTAATAAATAATAGAGTTTCTTCTTAGGCAGGCGTTATGTACTTAACACTACATTTCTGCCCCCTAAACCTCAAAACACCAAGATACCGTATGGAGTAAAACTTAGCCATTAAAAGAGGAGCGTAACTGCCATCATTTATAGATAATCATTGTGAAAACAACAGGTGGACAAGTGAAAGGGAAAATTGGAAGCAGCAATTCTTTCACAGTTTTGATCAGGTTTGGGTAGAAGGAATATAGGCTTTGTTAACACACAAGTATTTCTGCTTCAACAGATCTAACAGACTTAGATAAAGATTCACATTTTATAGTTTGACCCCTGAATTATTCTTAAATGTAATAGCTTATGCTTTAGAAGTTGAATTATAAACTTTTCAATGTACTGTTGCTTTAAAGATACTGGAGACTTTCCAGTGTTTAAAGTTGCATCAATATTAAGAGAACAGTGGGCTGTACATGCAGTGTGCATGCATAACTTGGTAGCAGTTATGCTGGCTGGCACTGATACACTATTTTCTGTGTGTGTTGTTGGAAGGAAAACAATACTACTTAAGGGCATAGTAACGCCAATTTTGAATTGTCTGTAAATGTCTATCCTTGCTGTCACATGCAGGTGGAAATGAGAATTTTAAATGGAAAAGGGTAAAGAAATGATACAGATTTAAATTAGATAACCCCAAAGGGAATGTTATTTTCTCACTGAGCTTAAGTTAGATGGTAAGTGTAGGATTTGTGGTATTCTTTTCTAAGAGTTGTATTGGCAATAATTAATTGTCTTATACTTTAGTATAAAGTAAATGTCAGAATTGATAAGGTCGGTGGACAGTAACTTTTAAAAATAACTAACATATATTATGTGCTTTTGTTGCAGAATGAAGAGGGAACAGTTCATATTTACTTAGTACATAGCCAGAGCATACAATTTCTTGCTCAGTGCTTGACTAAAATATGTTATGGCTGGCACTGTGTTCAATAAAATAATTATTTTATTTGTAGCTATGCTTTCATCATTATTGTTCTTAAGTAGGAAAATGTGTAAAAAAAGCATTGGAGCAGAGTACTACACAAAATTGCTTGTAAATACCTGTGTGGCTTTTTCCCCAGCTTCCAGAAATGTTGCATGGTGACGGTGACAATGAAGAACATGGCTTTTGGCCAGTGGGGCAGTTCATTCTCCAGAATTTAGGATTGCTGTTTGGATTTGCCATTATGCTGGTGATTGCCCTCTATGAAGACAAAATTGTGTTCGACTTCCAGTTCTGACCATTCCCAGTGATCACCGCTGATTACGAGAATGTTACTGTGCAGCTTTGCATCTGTTCCTCGTACTGTATGCGCATCGCTCAAAGAAAAGTCAGTGGCTTGCACTACTTACCGATTCCGTAGATTTGAGCCTGCCCCCAAGACTGGTGCTCAGTACTGCTTTCCCTGTGTGAAGGGGGCTTTTTAAAAAATGTAAAGCTTGTGATATAGAAAGGAGAAAATGGGATTCCATGAAACAATGTTGGTATAGGTTTAAGACTTTGAAAAAAAGAATCATATAAAACACTAACATAGTCTCTTTATTAGTAGAAACTTCTGTGGCTATGCAGAAATAGGAATTGAACCAAAAAAATCACTTAAACTTTAAAAATATTTTAAATGGACTTTGGCAGACTTTTCTTTGTGCTAAAAATGACTTTAGTGTCCTTTAATTCAGCTACATATATACATATGGTAATAGGGATCAACTTGATGACTTTGAAATTGAATAAAGTAGACTATAGGACCTAGACAGAAAGCTCAGGCTGCGTTAGAGTATGAATTTAGCATTGGGGAAAGCCCTTATTCTTGAATCTAGAGTTACTATTTTTGTATATATTTGCATAGTGTTTAAACTTGCAGCCTAAACTACTGAAATTTGTGATTGTATGTTTGTGTGAGCTTCAGTTTAATGAAAGATTCATAATGGTTCTTTTTATAATATTATACTTGGTGTTTGGGGGTTTTTTTCCATTTTTGTTTTGTTTTGGGTTTTTTGGTGGGGATAAGAGGTTGGAGCATGTGGTAAAATGGTTCTTTTGTGACTAAAAATGTAGTCCTCTAGAAGATTTCAGAGAAGTGAAGAACCCAAACATGGTCTAAATATTCAATTTTCCTACTTTAACAATACTAACTAGTTACTTGGAAAATTTAAGTTCTGAATGTGCTTATCGCTTTACCAGCTGGCCCTGGGACCACGCTGTGGCTGGCAGTGACCCAAGTGAGCCATGTCCGTGATCTGTGCATGCAGCGTGTGAACAGTCATGCGGTGATCTCCGCTGACACTGTGGCTGTCGTAGCACCAAGTGACTGGGAAGAGATATTTACCTAACTCAGCTGAAATCACTTGATCATTTTGTGCCAAGACATGCTGTTAGTGCCTAACAGGGATTAGTCTCTTTTTTAGGTGCCCTGTTCTCCTACCGTAATCGTGATTGATTTGTGAGAAGTGCAAGCCATGTTTATTCTGAATTTTGACCTAATAATTTGTAGCCCAGTCGATGCATGTAGCTTTCTGTTTACACATTGTGCCACATGGTCTTCATTTATGCAGGTAAACTGTATTTCAACTGTGCAGGCAGCTTTGTTTTCATCTGCTTGGCTACCAGTGTAGCCTCTTTAAAAATCTTACTGTTCAAATACTGAAGAGCCAGACTCTCTCCATTCCATTGTAATGTTTTCATTTTAATCCTCTTCCTTTCCCATGTTTCTTTCGTCTTACTCCATAACTTTAAAACAAAAAACGAAACTTTGAGAGCAGCACATGGATTCAAGTGTTAATGGAGTATTGCCAGTGTTTCTTCTTTATCCTGTAAGCGAGGGAGTTTAGGTCTTCTTTTATTAATTTATGCCTGAATTTGGAGAATTATTTCTGGCTTTCTCCATGGTCTCCTGTAACAAGTAGGAGTTTTATACATAGAGTATTTTCAGCATTGGACACTGAATTAGGACAGTCCTCATCTCATTGCTTGGCCTTTGAGCAACCGAGCTAAACGGTGCTGGTATTTTCTTTAGTACTGCCAAATTCAAGTGATTCAAGGGTCTTGCTTTTTGAACCAAGATATATTTATAGTTCATTTTTGGGTTTTGTATCCAAAGCGGATTCTGCATTCCACCGTTATTAAATCTGCTTAATTTAAAAACTTTTATGAAAAGCAACAGCTGGAATATACTCCTGCTCTTAAACTCCTGATTTAAAGTGAATAGGTTATGCTGAAGTATATATAGTTTTAGATTTTCTCAAAAATAGTATTATCTTTATTTGCTGGATCTTTTTAACTTTTTAAGAAGGCTGTACCAGTTGCTGCTAGTATTTTGTTAGGGTTCCACCAGTATTTAGTTTTCACATCATTCTAGTGTATGATTTCAAGTCTTACTAGACAATCTGAATTCCACTACATTTCTGTTTGGCTCCAGCATTCCATTTAGCGTGACCAGTCTACGTTAACACGTGTCTGTCGGAGTTCATTACTGTTACTTGTACGATGCTGTCACTGTGTGACATCCATATGAACTTTGGTGTATATCACATTGCATTCAATCAGCTGTGATTATGCTTAGAAATACTATAGTAACTAGATGCAGTGTGAATTTTTTCCATTAACAATAAGTCAGTAGCTTAAATGTGATTATGGTCCTGCAAGGTGATACTTGCTAAAATAGCTAAACTTTTTTGTTGTTGTTGTTATAACTGAATCATTTTAAAAAAAATTTTTAAAGCTGGAAATGATCAAATGCTGTTTTTTTCATTGTCAACAGTGGTGTGTCATTTTATGTATGTTCCTAATGCTTATGGAACTCTCCCAAAATAAAGTTATTAAAGAAGAACGAATACACCAGTGTGCTTCCTTTAGTCTAGTCTGTATTTCAGGACATTTCCTTCGACTGCAGTGTGAATCCTTTTAAACACGGGCTGCACCTGCACATTAATAAATTTATGAGTAAATACAACTTTAGTCAAATTGATTTAAACTAAATAAACTTAAAAAAATTAATTATATTTTCTACTTAATCATGTAACAAGAAATAGGAGCAGGGAAATGGTATCTTCCGATCATGAGTTAAGCTGACATAACAGCGCCACGCCCCGTCCGATCCAGTGCTCCTTGGGCTGGTCAGAGGGGAGGGTCATGGCGATCACAAAGTTGGTGGAATGGCCCGTGGTGGACAGTGTTCCCTTCCGCTCACTTGTCTTGTACAATGGAGCGACATAACTTGGTCGTTCTGGGATGTCTAGCCTCTTACAGGGCTTTAGCCACATCTGGAAGAAAGAGCGTAAAACTTCTGTAAGTCAAAGCTGTTGTATTCGAACATTCAGGCAGTATTGTTAAAGTTGGTTATATCTGCAAATTTCTGTGGCCCAAATAGTTTTTATTTTCATCAGCAGTACTGCCACCAAAACATTTTTTAGAGCTCTCCAACTATCTTAAGAACAAGTCGAGAAACTAAATGATTTTTAAAAAGTTATTTTCACCCACTCTGTCAAAAAGCATGTTAACTGTCCATCACCTCTCCACCATGATTAACTGGGGAGGAATTTTGGTGCTTACAAAGTGAGATATACTTTGAAAGGAGAAAACTGTCACCGCTGATAACTCAAAATCATGTTGCCTAATTAGTTAAAGGCCAACCCCAAAATATTCTGAAAGGATTTTTATCAATGATGGTAGAATTAGATCACCTCATTTTAGGTGAATATTTTAAAGTTGCTATTATATATATATATATCATACATATCCAATACACCCACATTATTTTTATAGAGTCAGCCAAGCTCCTAGAATGCTAAGCATTATTGAACCTCACCAATATCAAAAATCACATTTAGGGGCAAGGTGATCTCCGAATATGAGTAAAGAACAAACTATCATCATAAAGATGAAATAACGTTTTTAGAATTTGATTGAATTCATTTTTTCTGTCCATAATAGTTGCACCACTTTGAGGTGGTAGGACTTGGCAGACCCACTCTTCAGAGTTCTCCTAGGTTTCACAGATCAAAATACAAATTATATGAAGGAGCTAATAAGGTTGCCAGTCTTTCCCTATGTAATTGTGGAATCCAGATTATTATAAGGGGGAGGGGAGATCATAAAACAGATTTTCAGATATACTTGAGTATAAAGACATAGAGCACTGGAGTTGGATATATTTCATTTCCTCCAAGAGTAGATTTTTCTTACTAAGTGACTTATTCAGGAGACTCATCCACATATAAATTCCTTTTCCTATTCATTGCAACTTCTTAAAAGTTCCCATGTGAAAGGAAAAAAATTCAATACCAATCAACTCCTGAAATTGCACATTTGTCCTTGTGACTTTCAATTTGGGTCTCATCTTTGAAACTTTCTCTGCCCACAGTATCTTAGCTGATTTCTTGTAATTGGCTGTCAGCAGGTCCCTTTACCTGTTGGAGAGTCTCTGAAGGATTTTCGCCTCTCTGAGAGGTTCCCAGTGCCCCACAAACAATTCAGGTAAATTTACAGCCTCTATTTTACAACCCTCCCAGGCTGTCCAATTGTGGGAAAATCTATGTAGCCATTTTCTCATGATACGGTAACAGATGGAAGCTTAATATTTACATAGTTTGGTCTGCCCATGTTGAAGACAGGTGTCTAGAGAACGTAACTTTTTATCTGGGTGGTTTTCATTACAGGTTACAGTAATCTAACCGGTAAATTTCGAATTTTTAGGTCAAGTTTAATGTAAGAAAAAATACGTGATAAAACACGTGTGTGTGTGTGTGTGTGTGTGTGTGTGTGTGGTTACATATATACAGCTGATCCTCATGACTCCTGGGTTCTGTGTGTGCAGATTTGCCCAGCATCGCAGTGTACCTGTGATCCTCCAGTCAGTACTCCGCATTTTCATGGTTATTTGCAGGCGTCCTCCGAGAGCCAAGAATGCTAGTCACCAGCAAGCACATTCCCAGCTGACATTGAACCTGTGACATTCTGACTTTTTGTTTCATCTCTCATATCTAAACAAGTATCCTTTTGACAGTTCATTCAATGCCAAGTTTAAAACATTTTGGTGGTTCTTTGTTGGTGGTGACTTCTCTGTTTAAAACGTGCCCCCACCCCCCATACAGTGCTGAGGGGCTACCTAGTATTCCTAAGTGCAAGAAGGCTGCGATGTGCCTGATGGAGAAAATACTGTAAGCTTCGTTAAGGCATGTGCCTTTAAACAGAAATAAATGAAACAAGGTCATGTATTGATCACTTAACAAAACTGAGCTTGCTTTTCTAGGAGCAATGTTTCAGCATTCACTAATTCAAACTTGGCAGCAACTCTGAAACATAATTACCCTTAATAACAAGATTTGACTCTGTGTGTGTGTGTGAGTGAAATAACCCCCCATCTATATACATCCTTAGAAAATACTAACCACAGGCATTGTATCATAAAGAATTTTGGGATGTGATTCGGAAAGTTTCTTTATCTTTCTATTCCAGGAAGCTCCATCCAGAAATAATCCATGAATGAAAACACCTAAATATAAAAGAAGCAGGTTAATGCAACCCTTTAAATATCCAAATTGACTGAGTTCTGAATCCAAACTTCCTACAGAGGAATACTATACAGGTTGTACTAGGTCAGCAGCCTAAGGCTTATTCTAAAAGAAAAAGCAGTGTTCTGAGTGTTTTGTCTTAACACCCATATTTCAAGAATATCTACTTTCCCAAGTCAATTAATTCAACAGCATAATTAAACATGGAAGACAAAAGAGGGATTTTAAATTAGCCTGTGGAAAGTTACCAGTTTGTATGAACAAGATTAGACTTATATTTTTAATTGGACCATGATTATAATGTCAGAGGCCATGAAATCTGTGATGATAGTTCTTCGTGCAGTTGTAGGGACCTAGTGACTTGTGGGCGGCACGAATACCCTCTGCAGATTTCTAATGCTATGTGAATTAAATTTCTCCTCCCTTTCAGGATTTGCTCTCACTCCAAGGACAGACACACAGAGGAACTCCCTCTAGAATAGAATGTATAGGTGAACAGCTGAAGAACACAACTGAGGAAAGCAATGAGACCCAGCCACTTTCTCTGGATCTCCATGTGTGAAAAGCCTCATGACTTGAACATAGGGATCTGCACTTGCAGACATTCTTTGTACATTTGCACAGATGTTACATGAAGCAATGTGGAACTTAGACCTGAATTTTACTTGCTTATTTGCTGTGTGACCTTGAGCAATTCATTTAACTTTAGACTTGCTTTGTCATCTGGAGAACAGCTGGGAAACATTTGTAACACAATAATGCCTGCTTTGTCTACCTTGTACAGTTGTGAGACCAAGTCAGCTAATACTGGAGAAAGCACTCGGTGAAGTATCTGAAAGTCCACTTGGCGGTGCTGTCCAGTAGGACTTTTGGCAATGCTGGTAACATTTTGCATCTGCTCTCCAATCTGGTAACCACTGGCTATCAAACACCTGCAACATGGCTAGTGTGACCAAGGGATTGGATTTTTAGTTTTATTTAATTTTAATTATACAGTCATGCACCACTTAAGGACAGGAGAACACTGAGAAATGTGTGATTGGGCGATTTTGTCATTAAGCAACTTCATCAGTCTGCAAACATCACAGTGCACCTATAAAAACCCAGATGGTGGAGCCTACTACACACCTAAACTGTATGGTACAGCCTCAGGCTACAAGCCTGTCTGTATAAAACCACGCAAGATTAAGTCAAGCACAAGAGAAAATGATGCAATCAACAGATGGGGCAAACACGAGCTGTATGAGGCTGCTGCTAGCGCAACACCCCATTTGTTTCAGAAAAAGTAGAAAGAGTACATTCTAAAGTAATGATAAAAAGGATCGTAAATACGTGAGTAACAGGCATTATTAAACGTGCTGTGCTGTACTTTCATACAGCTGATGGTGCAGGTTGGTTTACCCCAGCCTCCCCGCAAGCATGTAACATCATGCTAAGGTGTAATGATAGCTATGAAGTCACTACGCCATAGGAAATGTTCAGCTTCGTTATAATCTTATGGGACTTCTGGGACCATCATCCTGTGAGTGTTACATCATTGACCTGATTGTTGTTACAGGGTGCCTGACCGTAGTTCGTGGTAAAAAACCACAGGCAGATAATTCAGTGATGGCTGGGGTGGGGGGAGGAGCACTTACCCTTTCTCTTCTCTAGGGTTTAACTGATGGAAAGAATAGTTGGAATAAAATGTTTTATTAATTAGCAAAGCACTTGTCCAATAACTTCACAAACATTACTTTAGTGAAGCTGAATTGCAAAATGTGTCTTGAGTCTGGGGCAATGCAGGGAGTGGACCCACCTGAGGCAGAGCTAGGTCTGCGATCACATCCTAGGAGCTACCTTCCCGGCCTGGCCACACTAACAGGTGGGAAGAGGAAAAACAGAGGAGCCTCTGCAGACGCATCCAGGAGAGCCATTTAGTACCCTGGCCTGGCTGGCGGGTGTGCACAGCCCAGTAAATCTCTGGCACTAACCAATCAAATGACTCTCCCTCACATGGTACAGAAAGCTAATGTCACATACAGTAAACAGAAGAGTTCATTTCAGCACTGAAGAAAAGTGGCAGTAGGGATAAACATTCCCTCCCAACCAGTAAGTTTAATAGGAAATGAGACGGGCATCTTCACATACATTTTTATTTCTCATGGTTAATAAGGGCCTTATGGAAACACAAGCTACAAAGCCACAGGTGAACATTAGCTGGCTCCTGGTTCACAGCCTCTCCTACTCCAAGGCACACCTTTGCCATCTGTGAGACGTGGTCAGCACACAGTATCAGCTGCAGCTTCTCCAAGGTCCTCTCTTTTTCCTGCCTCCCTTCCCATTCAGTGCTTTCCACTGACGACTCTGAGTCACCGGCAAGCACCCAGCCGTGCAGATACAAGGAATCTAGGCAAACACCTGGAATGTATGATGCCAAATCCAAGTAGTGCTACAGTGGCGCTGTGTGGCCACTTCGAGTCACATTAAAAGTGGCCTTTTTATGATGTTTAATTTAATCATAGTTAAATAAGGCGGACTTTGTTATGAGCCCCAGAACCAGAACCAGAAACAGGCACGTACTGAAGTGTGTGTAAAGGAGACAGGCTGGAGGAGTGGTAGAGGGGATGAGGACGAACTGTGTTTCCGCCCCCAGCTGTTCTCCAGGGTCTGTGTTCCTCCCATCAGGGCCCCATGAGAAAGCTGCTCCTTCGAAAAAGGCAGTTGCTCCAAATTGTTCCATGGAATCTTATTTTCTTTCTGGTAATTAGCTAAGTAGGAAGGAAAGAACTAGAATGACAAATAGGTTAAGTTGCGAATATCTGTGTTTGTTGATGAAAATGTGTATGTGTGTGTTGGTGTATATATAAAACAATAAAATCTGTGATTTAGTGCATATGAGCTGTACAGATCAATCCTGAGCTATGGGAACCATGGGATTTAGTAAAATAGTTTATTCAACTGATGGTCACTCTTTATTGTGCAATCTCGGAACACTAAAGGGTCTTCATCAGTCTTGAAGTAAGTTGTGCTTTATACCTGGATCCACTATTTTCAAAAAAAAATTTGTCCTTTAATAAATGTGAATCTTTTAAAAATTTATTTTATTGATTTTGCCATCATAGTTGTCCCATTACCTTCCCTTTATTCCCCTCCACCCTGAGCCCCCACTCCCACCTGCATTCCCCCACCTTAGTTCATATCCATGGATCATACATAAAAGTTCTTTGGCTTCTCCATTTCCTATACTATTCTTAACCTTCCCTGTCTATTTTGTACCTACCATTTATGCTTCTTATTCACTATACCTTTTCCTGCATTCCTCCCTCCCCCTCCCTGCTGATAATCCTCCATGTGATCTTCATTTCTGTGATTCTATTTTTCTTCTAGTTGTTTGCTTAGTTTGTTTTTTTTTTTGTATTTTTGGGTTCAGTTGTTGATAGTTGTGAGTTTGTTGTCATTTTATTGTTTATATTTTTGATCATCTTTTTCTTAGGTGAGTCCCTTTAACATTTCACATAATAAGGGCTTAGTGATGATGAACTCCTTTAACTTGACCTTATCTGGGAAGCACTTTATCTGCCCTTCCATTCTAAATGATAGCTTTGTTGGATAGAGCAATCTTGGATGTAGGTCCTTGCCTTTCATGACTTGGAATACTTCTTTCCAGCCCCTTATTTCCTGTAAGGTACTTTTGAGAAATTAGCTGGTAGTCTTATGGGCACTCCTTTGTAGGTAACTCCTTCCATTTCTCTTGCTGCTTTTAAGATTCTCTCCTTCTCTTTAATCTTGAGTAATGTAATTATGATGTGCCTTGGTATGTTGTTCCATGGGTTCAGCTTCTTTGGGACTCTCTAAATCCTGGAAGTCTATTTCCTTTGCCAGATTAGGGAAATTCCTTCATTATGTTTTCAAATAAATTTTTAATTTCTTGCTCGTCCTCTTTTCCTTCTGGCACCACTATGATTCAGATGTTGGAACGTTTAAAGTTGTCTTGGAGGTTCCTAAGCCTCTCCTCATTTTTCTGAATTCTTGTTTCTTCATTCTGTTCTAGTTGAATGTTTATTTCTTCCTTCTGGTCCAAATCATTGATTTGAGTCCCAGTTTCCTTCCTGTCACTGTTGGTTCCCTGTACATTTTCCTTTATTTCATTTTTCTTCAGCCTTCACCTTTTCCTCTATTTTGTGACCATACTCAACCATTTCTGTGAGCATCCAGATAACCAGTGTTTTGAACTCTGCATCTGATAGGTTGGCTATCTCTTCATCA
Organism: Glossophaga mutica; assembly: GCA_039655065.1. Lineage (NCBI taxonomy): Eukaryota > Metazoa > Chordata > Mammalia > Chiroptera > Phyllostomidae > Glossophaga > Glossophaga mutica. Next base: position 33,280,529 of record CM077306.1, on the reverse strand, counting down.
CTTAGTTGTATTTTTTCTGGAGCTTTGATCTATTCTTTCATTTGAGCCTTCTTTTTTTGTCTCAGCAGGCCTGTTACGTAGTGAAAGGTGGAGCCATAGGTATTCACTAGGGCGTGGTAACCCACGTCCCTGCATTGTGACGCTGTATGTGGGGAAGGGGTCTGAGAGGGAACAATGCCACTTGCTTGGCCCTCTGCCAGCTTTCAGTCACTTCTCCTACTACCCACAAGCAAACTGGGTCCTTCTGGTGCTGAATCCCCAGGTAGGTGGGTTTGTGTATGTTCTAGGACCCTGTGGGTTTCTCCAATAAACTCTCCTGTGAGGCTGTGAGTTTCTCCCAGCACCTCAACCCCCACAGGTGTTTTCAGTCAGTGGTTTGAGGCTTTATTTCCCCATGCTGGAACCCTAGGTTGCACACTCTGTCTTGCTCCCCAGTTGTTCCTCCTGATTTATCTGCACGCGAATGTGGGACTGCCCGGTCCACACTCCTCCACCTTGCTGGGTCCACTAGCTACTGCCTTGCTGCAAGTCCTCTCCACCCGCCTCCACCTCTCCTACCAGTCTAAATGAATGTTTCTTCTTTAACTCCTTGGTTGTCGGACTTCCTTACAGTTTGATTTTTTTCTGTTGTTTCTGGTCATTTTTTTGTTTTTAAACTTGTTGTTGTCCTTCTTTTGGTCGTGCGAAAAGGCACAGTATGTCTATTTATGCCTCCATAATGCCCGGAAGTCCCTGAATCTTTAATAAGAGCATTTGTAGGTTAAATTAATAAATCATTGTAAAAAGAAATGCCAACTACCCTATGCTCAAAGTTTTGTGTATAATGATTGAGAATTCAATAGTTTGATCATAGATATGTTAGTTTATAAACTTTAGTCAGTGATTTTATAAATTCTGTCTTTAAACTGAGTTCAAAAATATATAACTGGTGATCATCATTACTACTTAGCATTTAATCCAAATGCCATCTTCTCCTTCTTGATAATGAGATGAGGAAAATTTTTAAAAATTTTTTTGCATCTGAATTGAATAAAAATCAGCCATAGCTTCTTCAAGAAAACTTTCCTTAGAAATGTGATGATGTTTTCAAATTTCTACAGAAATGCTCAGGCCCTAGAGAAAGCAACTAGGTAAGCATGAGAACCAGATGGCCTGTCATTTGATTCTCAACCTTGCCAGTTACTAGCTGTGAGACCTTGGTCAAGTAATTTATCCTTTCTGAGCCTTAGTGTCTACCTCCATGTAATGGGGACAACAGCAGTATCTGTGTCGTGGGGTTACAATGAAGATTAAATGTAAAGGGCCGGGCAGTTTCTAGAAACCCTCGGCGATAAGAGAAACTCTGTACCCTTTCATTAACTTGCTCTTACCCAACTTAAACACTCCTCTCCTGCTTTCTGAATACTGAGTTTGAACCAAATTAGGTATCTTTCTTGGTATATTTTGACTTTTATGAGGTGTTTTAGGAACTGTCAGAGGGTCAGTGTGACCTGAGTATAGAGGCACATGATGAGCTCCTACAGGTAGACAGTGACTAGAACATGCTTGGCCTCGTAATCATGATAGGGGGGTCTAGATTTCACTCTAACTACAAAGGGGGAAATGTCATTATTAACTTATTTAGTTGTCTGAGTTTTCAATGGGGGCTTAGTGGTGACATGTTTTGTTTACACTTTTAAAAACTTTCTGTGACTTTGGTGTAAATGAAATTTCGTAAGTGCATAATGACACTAGTAAGGAGACAAGATAAAACTCTAGAGTAGAAGAATCTCGATGCAAATGGTGGTGTCAGTTGGCCTGTGGACAAGCAACTGCTTTTGATGTGAGTGTATGAGGCTGCAGAAGAATGAAGACTCCTGGATTTCTGGCTGGATGGTAGTGCCATTTGTTAATAAACATTATAAATTTTACATACCCAGGAGACAACAAAGTGGAGATGTTGGTTAGGCGGTTGGATGTAGAGGTCTGGATCTTAGAGGAAAACTCTAGACTGGACATTTAAATCTGGTAGATATCAGTCAGAGATAATGAAACATAAAGTATGAGGTCATTTGGGGGAGAAGATACAATTAGAAAAGAGAATCAGTCCCGGGACTGAGTCCTTTGGAACCCCCAATATTTTGAGGAGGATAAGCTAGCAAACAAGCGTACATGTGTCCCCAGAGAAAAGGAAAATCAAGAGAGGGTGATGTTTGGAAACAAAGGGAGAAGGATGTCTCTAGAAAGAGGAAGTTGTCAACTAGTAAAGACTACTCAGAAGTTAAGATGAAGAAAGAAGAGAGTTCATGGGATTTGTCAAATGGAAGTCACTAGTCACTGTGAAAAGCACAGCATCACTGGATTGGAGAGGATGAAGGGTAGACAGGAAGTGGGAAGTGAGAACCTGCAGATGGCAGGTAAAGACAAACTCTTTTGAGAATTTTGCTATGGAGGGAAGCAGAGGCATGGGACAGTAGCTGAGGGGATGTGAGTGTTAAAATACTTGTAATTCTTTGTTGATTTTTTAAAAAGAGAGGTTCTAGAGCACGTTGCATGCTGTAGAATTATCCAGTGGTGAGAGGGAGGCTGTTGATTTTAGAAAAAGTAGGCACAATCAAAGGAGCACAAACCCTGAGAAAGAGAAGAGTGGAATACGGACTACCTCATAGGATCTGGACTACCAAAGGGTGCGGGTGTGGACAGATTAATAGATTTGGTGTTGCTAAAGGCTCTCTTCTGATGGCTTCTTATTTTTTCAATGAAGAATGAAATAAGATGTGGAGGTAGAGGGAAGGACAAGGAAGGCATAATGGTTGTTTTGAGAGTGGGAAAGCAACTTTCCAGGAAATGCTAGTAAGATTGCTTCGTAGTGTTAGAAACTCCCTTGAGATTTGTGACAATCAGTGTAAAAGAAAATCGCTTGGCCCAGTAATGTGATTATCCTACATTGTTGTGTTGACATATCTACTTGTTAGTGTCTCCCACTGCAATATGTTAGTGGAGGGCCAAGATTCTGTCTAAATTGTTCACTGCTGATATCCTCAGTGTCTAACAGAGTGAGCCAATGAGTTCCTCATTCAGCAATGAATACGGAAGTAGAGTTGTCTTTGACACATCAGTTAAAGCAGGACACATTAACGGTCATTTAGAAATTAATGTCATTTTTAACATTTATTTTTTTAGAGAGATGGAAAGAAGGGAGAAAGAGAGGGAGAGAAATGTCTAAGAGAGAGAGAGACATCAATCAGTTGCCTCTCTTATGCACTCTGACTGGAGACCAAACCCACAACCCAAGCATGTTCCCCGACTAGAAATCAAACTGGTAACCTTTCGCCTTGCAGGCTGACACCCAGCACACTGAGCCACACCAGTTAGGGCAGAAATTAATGTTATTTTTTAAAAGAGAGCACCGTGTTATTAAATTAGGAATCTGTAGCATTTTTTAAAATAGCATTTGTTTATAATAGGGGCCCTGTCCACTAAATTTGAAATAAAACATTAAGATATCCTCTGAATATTGAAAAGACAATCACTAAGAAAATAAAGACAAATTTCCTCACAATCTTCCAATCACAAAACGAATGTTCCTATTAGATACTAGCTTTATTGAGTTTTGGGATAATGTCTGTAACAGGAGAAAGGATACCTTTTGGAGGTCTGCACAGGTCCACTCTTTGAGGGACCAGGCAAATCTTCCTTCCGATGTGGTGCCACCTCGATTCCCCAAAGTCACTATGAGATTACAGCTGATTATCCCAGGTATTGGTAATGTGGTGGTTACTTTCTCCCTACTTTTTACTAGAAATAATTTCAAAATTACAAAGTTCTGCAAGGATAAAACAGTACACAGGACATACACTCTTTATTCAGATTCATTTTATCTTCATTTGCTTTATCATATTCTTCCCCACCCCCTATAAATTGTTTGCTCAACCACTTGAAGGTGAGTTACATGATGATTCAATGTTTAACACCTGCGCAAAGTAAGCAAGAATACTATGTTTTACAGTATAAAATATAGTATGTTTTACATACAGTATGTTTTACTGTAAAAACATACCATATGTTTTTACATATAAGTCAACGCATTCTGCCATTGCACTTACCGTCTTCTGGAGCAGCCTTATATTCTTTGTCTTCCATCACTTCGTAGTCAAACCCAAGCAGATCGATGGGGATGGTGTATTTCCTGGCATAGTTCTGCTGGGCACCGGTCAGGAAGGCTTGTGTGAAGAAGAAGCCAGACAGCCAGAAGACCGGAGGAGGGCCAACCTCGTACCATTGCTAGAGGACAAAGCACAAGTGACCTAACAACAGAGCTTTTCAACTTGGATACAACATTGCTCAATAAAATTTGCCCCAAACAGTCCCTCTGTTATCTTTTAGGTAAATTAATAACTAAGCTAACATTTTGAGGAATATAAAGCCACACACTGAAGGTTTTTAAAAATAAGTAGCATATTTAGTGTTTTGTTCTGACTTCAATTTTATACCCATCACACCAGCTTAGGTATCACAATGTTTATGAGTGTGGATGTGTGTGTCTGTTTTATAATTACCCAATGATTCCTTCAGAAAAGCTCCATGCTATAGTGAATATCTAGTATACATCATTGCACAATTTATCATGCTCCATAGTTGAATAGAAGAAGAGATCCCTATCAAGTTGGTCGGATAGCAATTAATGTTTTTCAGCTTTTTTCTCTCTAGTAAGTAGTATCCAGTACAATATTCCTTTGGAAGTTTTCTCTCCTACTCCACCAAAATACAATGAAATCCAACTTATAGAAACATAGTATCATACAAGGAATTCCCAGAAGAAACAGAATAGTGAGAGCTTAAGATCTTTATAAATAAAGATACTTGGATATTCTGTTTATATCAAATATTATAAGAGGCTAATTGGATACTGACTTTAACCAAATACTAAATTACCGAAGTCAGTCTGAAGGAATAAATAGGAAGACCTTCTCCCTATTAGAGCTCAAGGTAGAGGCTTCATCTTTCAAGAGCAATCTTAATTCCTTAGTTTCAACTCTGGTGCCGCAGCTGGCCTGTATTATGGGAGGGAAGTTTAGTCACTTTTCCCTGAAGACATTTTTTCACAGGCAGTTTTTTATGCTTTATGCATACTATCTAGGGCATTCATTAATACTTCTAATGAATATAATTGTTAATAAGAACATAGTTAAACACCAGTATGGCCAGATAATTAGGAGGTAAACTTCAGTCTACCCAACGTCTTGAGGACAGCTAGCCATTGAGGTTATTACTGTGTTGGTGTGAACCAACCAGTTGGTCTGGTTCAGACCAACTGGATATATCACTACATCCAGTGATATAATGACCTGGGAGAGTGCCGGACAAGGAGGAATTAGGGCTGCTTGTTGTGACTTGGCTGACTTGCTAAGATGCTCTGCTCGTGGGATCTATTTCAACGCTAAATATGTAATGAAAAAATCAACATAATCAGTTGTTTTCTGTCTTTAGATGTCATTGACTTGAATGTCTAAACCCACTGAACACAAACACCTGCTCCTAAAGAAGCTTTCTGAAACCTGACTTCCAATACTAGTACTTGACAGTTCGGTGTAACAGTTAATTCTATGCAATATCAAGTAGTGGTCATCGGTTCTTGAAATGCACAGAAAAACTAGAGAAACATTAGGTATCCAAATGAAGAAAATGACATCGGAAGAAATTGATATATGTGCACTTAGATGAACTCACCTGCAAGAATTTTAATCTAGCAAGGAAGTCATTCACATAGCTCCCAAGTGGTTTAAGGCTTGGGTACGATTTAGCCATCCACATGGCTGGAATTTTGACGTTTAAAATGCTGCTGACCACTTCTTCAAGATCTGTAGACATCACCACAAGCCCCTGAAACACAATTTAACCTTCAGTTAACATGATAATACAGATTTTGGAGCCCCTCTTGAATACCTTCTTTATAATTATCCTTTGTTGACAACTGTGATTAGTTAAGGTTGAGTCATATAGCAAAAAAAGAGAAAACACAGATATTTTCTTTTGCTCTCAAGTAAATCATGGAGTCTTTGAACTATTCCCCAGAAAAAAATATTAAAAATTTTAACCTAATAAAATTTTAATGGAAGCAATTTTACTGAGGTATAATTGACACAAAACATTTTATTAGCTTCAGGTGTACAACATAATAATTTAGTATTTGTTCATGCTGTGAAATGATCACCACAGGAAGTCTAGTTAACAGCTATCCTCATACATAGTTACAAAAACTTTTTTTCTTGTGATGAGGACTTTTGAGATCTACTCTCAGCAACTTACAAATGTGCAATACACTAATGTTAACTATAGTTGGCATGCTGTCTGTACATTACGTCCTGTAACCTCTTCACAGTTGGCCCATGAACACTGCAGGGGGTGGGGTGATGACCACCTACATGGTTGACTACCTGGTATGTAACTTAAGTCAGTCCTCCACATCTACGGATTACCAACTGTGGGTCGAGAATACAGCTGACTCTTGAACAGCATGTCTGAAAAAACTGTTTAAGTGGACCTGTGCACTCAAACCCATGTTGTTCAAGGGTTAGCTGTACTTTATAACTAAGAGTTGGTACCTTTGACCCCTTCATGCATTTTCCCCACCCTGAAAAATCTTTTTTTATTATATTTTCTTGATTATGCTATTACAGTTGTCTCGATTTTTCTCCTCTTGCACTCTTCCACTGAGGGTGGCTGTTGCTTGTTTGAGAGAATTTAGGAAGTTGTGAAGCATGAGCCAAGACCAGCCATTCATATGGAAAAGCCGCTGTTAGTAGCTTGGGTGGGCCTGTAAGTTGGGTGGGATGGAGTCTAAGGGGATCTCCAGGGCGGTGCAAACAGTATTAGCCAGGTTGATGGAGTCTCATAGCTGGCACCCATCTGCCGGCTCTGCGGCTCTGCGGCTCTGTGGCTCTGCGGCTCTGCGGGGGGAGGGTTCAGAAAAGGGCAATGGCCTCTGCCTGCCTTTTTGTCTGGGAGAAAGCTGTCACCCAGCTCTCTTTCGATGCCAGACACTTCAGTTCCTCCCTGTATGCACTGGTGCCTTTCAAGCTGCTGCCCCGGTGCTGGAGCTTAGAGGGAGTGAGTCTAAGTAAGTTCGTGTGTGGGTTCTTTAAGAGGAACTGCTTGAGACTACAGAAGTTACTTCCACCAACTCAATCCCTGCTGGTTTTCAGCCAGAAGTTGTAGGGACTTATCTTCTTGGCACCGGAACCCTGGGCTGGGAGGCCTGGTGTGGGGCTGGTGCTCCTCACTCCCAAGATATCCCTCCTGAATTTTTATCCACCACATGTGGGTGTGGGACCAGCCCATTCTGTATCTCCACCCTTCCTACCAGTCTGGATGGATGTGGTTGCTTTAATTCCGTAGTTGTCAGACTTCCATTCAACTTGATTTTTGATGGTTCTGAATGGTGTTTTTTCTATATTTTAGTTGTAATTTTGATGTGGTTGTGGGGGGAGGCAAGCCAGGTTTCCCTATGCTCATCTTGACTGGAAGTCTGGAAAATCTTAAAATACTTGGCTATTCACTAGCTTTTAAATCACAGCCTAACTGTGACTTAGTTTCCTTGTCTATTAAATGAATAACTAATATATCTCTGTCTTGCCTTCTTACAAGGATAGTGACGAATATAAAATTACGAAAATAATATGGAATGCATTGAACAGTTAACATAGCCTCGATTCTAATTGTGAAGGCTAATTGATCTTATCCCATTTTGAGTCCACTTTGAAGGATGGATGTTCAAACTCTGAGGCCTGGGAAAATTCCTGTCGACTTGATCTTGAAGTTGGGCCAGTTGCCATCATCATTTCTATTTCCTTCATAGTTGATAATATGTTTCTAACTATCACATGGAGAAGATTTTAGAGTAAATTTTCATGGAAAACTCACATTTCATTTGCCTCCTTCCTAAATCCACTAAAACAACAGTAAAGGGATTTATTCTTTAAAGGCTTAAGCTGATAAGTACAGAAAAATATAAGGAAAGGCACAAAGACAACACAATAAGGGAGCTAGAAAGCACACGGGCCACTGATAATAGACTCAGTGGTCAGGAGAAAACTGATGCTGAGCTGGCGAAGGACAAAGCTAAGAATCAACTAGATAAACATCTCGGAATTCCAACCCCCCACCCCACGTTTGGAACTGAGGGCCCTCGGTGAGAGCAATGAGAGGAGGCTGGTGCTAAATGGAAAAGATTGTTGAAACCTGATTTTAAAAAACAGACTTCTAAGTCCTTCCACACAAAACTGTACTTCATGATCTTGCTTGCATGAAACTGGGGTGAGCGGGGGGGCATGGAGAAACAAAGAAATCCATCGAGTGGGGGACACCAGGCTCGACTGTGGTCACAGTGGGCATTCTGAAATCTGAAGTTAAGTGAATCATGTTTGTTGGATGCTAAGATCCATGAGCCCTCTTTTCCTTTTGGCTCCCAGAATGCTGGATGGAAGCAGGAAGGAAACAGGAAGAACTGAGTCAAGGAGAAACACATGGTTCTGAATGCTTCTTTGACAAACAGCCCAGACAGGTTACAGCCCAGACAGCCTCTAGAAGACCCCGCTTTTCATCAGTAACTCGCACCCTACCACCTTCCTCCACCTCCAGTGTGGCTTCAAGGAACCAGCTCAGCCGGTCTGCCTCCGTCACATAATTGGTCTCTGGCTGAACTCTCATATCTCTACAATCCTTTCCGCAGTGGTTTGAATGAACGTTTAAGCATGTAAAATACATCGTTTCACTTGATTGCTTAAAGCCTTCTGAATGCTTCCCTTCACCTTTACACTTCAGAATCACATTCGAAATTCTAACCACGGCCAACAAGGCCATCATGAAGCAGCGGCTTCCTTGCTGTTCTGTCATTTCCCTTGGGCTCACTCCATTCCAGCGACACCAGCGTTCCCTACTGTGTTCCTGAACAAGGCCAACTTTTTCCTCTTACGGCCTTTGCACTTGCTGTACCCTCTGCCCAAACATCTCATGGCTTGTCCCTCACATCAGGCATCTATCTCCTCATCGGTCAGTTCCTAGGAGGAGCCTAATTCAAAATGACTGAGTTTCCCACCCACCATTCTCGACCCCACGTCCTGTTTTCGTTTTTGTTTTTGTTTTCCTCTCCCTTACTAAAGCATAAGCTCCATGAGGGCAGAGGCTTTGTCCTTCTTACTCCTGAACACTTTCTATCTTCTTAGCATGTCCCCTGTCCAGCAAGCCACTGCTGTCTAACGTATTCTATACTTGGTTACCTGTTTACTAACAGCCGCCTCCAGAAAACTATACACTCTTCAAGGGCAGGGATTTTTTGTCTGCCCCCAGAACGAAGAACACTGCTTGCACAGAATCTGTGCCCAGTAAATAAATATATGCTGAGTGAATGCACGATAGGTTTATTCCGATGATTTTTCTTCGGTGTCTTTTCCCTTACCTTGATTGCCTTTTGAATGTTTAAGCACGACTCTCTCATGGTCTGCAGCAACTTATTGAAGCGCCCCATCTCCTGGACAAGCACAGTGTTCATGCTCTGAGTGTAAGTTGTTGGGTATCTCCTCATTGCGGCCTCAATATCAAAGTTGTGGGGGAGTTTCCCCAAAATGTCACCTGCGACCTCATTTACTACTTCATCGGATGACTTTGCCCCAGGATCTGCTGAACGAGACTGAAAGAATCCAAATTATACATCAGAAATCCTCATCAGGTTGTAAGAATTGCTGGATAGGAAAACTCAGAGATAAGAAATTTTATTTTATCTTTGATTCTTCTTCACGCAAGATTTATTGAGGTGATGACAGCAGGTGTGGGTGTGGAGTTTCAGGGGAAAACAGCTGCAAGCGAGGAGGAGGAAAAACATGTATAGGGCATAGAGGCAAAAGTGGGTCTGGAGGAAGCAAACAAGTTACATACTGAGCCGCCTGGGGGGGCGGTGGGCGGGTGTAGATGCTGTGAATAGAGTGAGGAAAAGCATTTCCTTCGTGGTGTGGGTGGGCGGGTGGCCAAGTGATGGCGGGCACTGACACCCAGAGGAGCATGTGACCTCGCTTTGGGAAAACTTGCCGCACATTACATTTGCTAATAGCTCTGGTGCTTACTGGTTGCCAAGAGCAGAGACGTAGTTTGCTCCTTGGACCAGGAGGGCAAAGAAAATAAGCTCATCTCTTCTAAGCAGTTCAAGAGTTATGGAGAAAAGACAGACTTTAGTGATTCACATTGGAAACAAGGAAGAGGAATTTCATTTCAATTTTTATTTTTTATGTTTGTAATGGCACTGTGTAAATGAATCTATATTTTCAGGGAAAAGCCTTTAAGTCCTCAAAATAAATGAATGTGTGTGTATGTGTGTGTACTGAAAGGAACAAGCACTATGAAAATATAAGTGAATATGTCATATATTTCCTGTCCTAAGAAATTATGTTTAGTATTATTTCAGATTTAATATTTCCTTTTTTTCACATCAGATCTATTCTATAAATATTGACTTTTACTTAACTTTCTAGTGAGATTTTTAATGCTACTTAGTACATGCCACCATAAAATCCCATGAAGTTGCACAATAAAAAATATTAAGTGTTGGTAATGTTAATTACATGTTAGTAAAGAAAGCATATTCCAATATTAGGATATGCTAATCCTTTATTAGGATCTCAAGTGCCAGGTCTACAATTAAATATATAAAATAAATTAGAGAAAAAATGAGAGAATAAATATTTGGCCCAAATGAATGAAATTTCTATTGCATTTAAATAATCATATGCTGGTTTGTATTTGTATTTTGATGTGCATACAAGGTGCTATAAACTCATTAAAACATTCCTATTTTTCTAACAAGAGCTGTGCCTCCACCAAAAACAAAGAACACGCACACAACCAAAAAAAAAAAAAAAAAAAACCTAAGAACGCCCCCAAACAAATACCCAACTTATAGTCCTTCAAAATGTAAGAAAAATACATTAGTAACGTGAGCATTTCCCTTTGCCTATTTTCTACACGCCAAAATCCCACAATTGGGTTGATGCGTTTTGAAAGCAACACCCAATTGATATGGAGAATGAAGAGCACTAGGGTGGTATTTATTTGTGAGTGTTTCACTTAGCTTTTCATCACCTTAGAATTTTCGCAGATGTTGTTTGAAATCTTTTAAGGGTTATTTTCCTTTTATTAAACCAAAAGGAAACATCACAGAATTTAACCTTTTCATTTCTGGTTGTGTTATTTTATACTGAGACACTTTTCCTGTTCGAGAGCCTGGCAGTTAAGCACGAGGAAAAGAGCTCTGGAAAAGCAACATTCTCAATGCCGACATTTCTCCTCTCATTTTAAAAGATATTTCTGTGAAATACACAATGTGAAAGTCTCGTCATTGTTAACTTGTTCTCCAAACTCTGCAGTTGTAGTCTCTGTCTCTGAACTGTAGTAAAGCCAATGCGAAATCATTGAACTACTCCTGCCTGCCCATCACAATAATGGTACTTGCCAATCTGACTTTGAAGATATTGAAAGATGTTGTTTAATTACAACACTGAGAAGATACACCATGTGTATTTAAACTTATTTGTTTGGTTCTGGATCATTTTCTGTTGGGATGAACCCTCTGTTTTATGTATTCTGTGATGTGGCACATCCCATCAAGTTGAAATAAAGCCAAGAGACACTATAAATGTCCTGTTGCCAGAGTGTGGTGTATTGCATGCATCCAATGTTCCCAAAGATCTATGCTCAGGCAGTGACTGATTTTAGTGCTACTAATATGTAAAATGAACATAAAATTGGTCTTTGTCCTGTTTGCCTTATTAGAAAATGTCATCTTACAGTAGATCAGAACTAGGAGTTCCTCAATTTTATCCTCCTAATTTGGTTCTTTTAGCTTTTTCTTTTCTTTTTCCCCCCAGCATCTCTGGTTATGTCATCTAATTCCTACCCCATTTTTAGAATCTAGAGAGTATAGCAGAGTGGTTCAGAACGCAGATTCTAGAATCAAACTAGTTTGAGTCAAACTGCTTGGCTTTGAGTCCTGGCTTGAAATTGTACTAGCTGACCTTGGGTAAGCTACTTACTGTAATCTTTCCGTGTCTGTTTTAGACCTATAAAATGAGAATAATTAGCTCTTACCTCATTGGATTCTGTAAGCACACATAGGTACTGAGACAGGACTAGTACACAGTAAGCACTAGATGCTATTAACTATTATTATTACTATGCCGAGATTCCACAGAAATGAAAAAGATCAGATAGACTTCAGTTTGTGAAATAATTTGCTTGACTTATTAAAATTTCATTCAATTACTAAGAGAACTCTTGCGATTTGGACTAATTTGCTTTCAAAAATGAAAAAAAGCAAACAACTGAGCACATTTAAAAGGAGAACAATACAAGAGAAGATCTTAACAGACAAGATCAAATATTTTTCATTCAAATGCACAGACTCACGCGCATGGCATGCTGAGTTCCATCCAATACCTTGGAAGTTAACTCTCTGACATGCCCTCACCTTTATGCTCTCCCCAGTAGAGCTGCATACGTACTGAGTTACTATATTTTTCCAAGCCTTTATTCCCTCATTTCATACTTATAATTGCAATTGTATTCTTTTTTTAAAAAAATAGGGATATATTTTTTAAGATTTTATTTATTTATTTATTTAGAGAGAGGGGAAAGGAAGGAGAAACAGAGGGAGAGAAATATCACTGTGTGGTTGCCTCTTGCATACCCTTACTGGGGACCTGGCCTGCAACCCAGGCATGTGCCCTCACTGGTAATCGAATTGGCAACCATTTGGTTCACAGCCTGCGCTCAGTCCACTGAGCCACACCAGCTAGGGCACAACTATATTCTTTAACTGCTATATAACCTGATAAAATACTGATGTGAAGATAGTGTTTCTATGTAAATTAGATTAAATGTTCTGGAATATTTAATAAAACAAGTCATTTTAAAAGTTGCTGGTGAATTAGTAAGAGACTAGAAAATAAAACAGGCAAAATTCTAAATGGATCCCAGCATCAAACTGCTTCCAAATTATCTTTGAGATTCTTCTTCCACTTTGGAGGAATTTAAAAAGGCCATGATATGTCATGCTTTGGGGCATGGTTTATGCAAGAAAGGCAAAATGGAATCCCAGCAGCAGAATGCCATCAGAGAATAAATACTAAGGGATACGCAAAGAATGTCACTCCAAGATCTCCTAGCAGCAGAATGATACTCAAAGATTCTTTCCAAAACAACAGGTTGATGAAAAACACCCCATATGTTCATGTACTTTGTTTAAACCCATATTTAAGGTGTATATATATATATATATATTTTTTTTCTTTTCCTCACAATGGCTATCCACCTTAACAGACAGAACTGTGTACACATGGGCCTCTACTGTGTTCGCACGTGTTGCCAGGGAGCATCCTCTCTGGCCTCAGATCACACACCTGTGTGAGAAGAATGTTATCGAATAGCAGTTGAGTTTCCGACTGATCTTTAGTGATATCTGCATTGGCATTCATTCCAAAGATTTCTGGTGCTGGGGTCAGCGGCAGAGTCTTTGTGTATTCGATGTAGCTTTTGTGCTGCAGAGATGAATAACAGGGAGTCAGGAGGTTAGAAATCAATTATCCTGTAGAACTTTCTCACTGAAAAGAGATGATTTTCAATACTCAAGTTATTGAGTGGCTAAGCCTGTGAGAACAGACACTGAATGCTTTCATTTTCTTTCATCTTGGGCCAAGGTTTAAAAAAGAAAAGATATGAACACATTTAGCAAGAAAAAGAAAATGTACTATTCGACCGGAATGAATTTTAAAACAGAGAGAGGAATGTCGTGGCCACTTCATTTAGAAATTTCTTCCAGAGAAATCTTTCTGTGCTGCCTTTTGTTGATGACTATTCTTAAGTAATTGCAATAAAAATAATTTTTTGGCTCTACTCTGTTTTTCTTCTGTTTACTCTTATTGTGAAAAATCTACATAATTAAGAAAAGTAAATATTATCTGAAAATGCATTATCCTGAGGTAACCACTATTAATGCTGTACGTCATTTTATGTGGGTGCACTCTCACTTTATATCTTATTTACAAGGACTTTATCACAATTTCCTATCTGTCTTGATGCTCATATAATCATATACAAACACTCAATGTGCATATGTAATGGCTGGGTTGGTCATTTATAGTTTTTCAATATGGGTCATGTTTTGGGTCATTTGACAACTCATTGCTGGAGATCTTGGTACCCATAACCCCCATGTTGACTTGCTACACCCAATCAGCGACAGGCTCTGGGACCAATTTTTCTCGTCACCCCATCGATATCTGTCCTCAGCTAGCATTAATCCTGGTGGATGGCTGGGTCAGGATTGGGAGGTTATGGTATGTGCATGTGTTGGATGTGGCCATATGTTTAACTTTCAATATGTGCCCTTTTTGGCTTCTAGGGAAAAAGTGAGAACAAATTTAGCTGTCCTGGAAGTCTGTTGTGCAGTAATCTGAAGGCAGCACCACATCATCTATTAGACAGGACTGGGAAAAAATAGCAGAGGGGGACCTTGGCCTTGTGCAGTAGGTGGTTCTGTGACTCTGCCACTTTCTACCTGTACAGCTTTGGGTGAGTTCATCAATATTAGTGAATTTGTCTTCTCATTTGTAATTGGATAGAATAATAATACCAGTGTTAATTTCATGCTCCAGAGCAGGGGCATCCAACCTTTGATGTCTCTGAGCCACACTGGAAGAAGAAGAGTTGTCTTGGGCCACACGTTAAATACACAAACACTAATGAAAACCGATGAGCAAAAACAAAGGTCCATGCATAATTTTCATGATATCCGCCACCATAGACAAGCAAAAAAGGCCTCACACAATAACCCTAATTATGCAGTGGCCCTTTGGATAATCTTTTAGAATTGTTGAGCAGGTCCCAAGTTTGTGACCACTAATACAGGAAATGTACATATTTAAGTAAGAAAACTTAGTATAAAACTTAGTAATAAAGCTACATAATGTTTTACGTAAATTTACAATTTTGTGTTGGGCTGCATTCATAGCCATCCTGGGCTGTATGCAGTCCAGGGGCTGGACACCCCTGCTCTAGTGAGATAATTACATGTAACTGCTTTGTAAATAATTAAGCATGATATAAATATTAACTATTATTCTTACTAGTATTTTAACCCTTCTCATGTGTATTTCCACTTTAAATGGGGACATTGGCTTTTTACCCAAAGTACTGAATTCATGGGGAAGCTATTCTTAGGTGAGAAACATTTCTGCTACTCCTCACACCACAGGCAGCAGGAAACCACTGAGTCCCTCCGTGCACGGGATTTGCTTTGTCCCCACAAGCCTGAAGAAAGCACACACAACACTGAACAAAAAACAAGGCCTCTGGGAAAACCGCCACTTTCAATATCAGAGGAATCTCGCATTTTACTGCTTTAAGTTTTCTAGAAAGGCTTACTTACATCACCGGAAGGGGGAGCAAAATAGATGCCACTGGAGTCGAACTTATAGCCTGAATTTTCAACTAATTCTGGGTTGAAGAATTTGTTTAGGATGCTGCGCAGCGTGCGCCGGTCCCAGTCGTCCGTCACCCGGCCTCCGTAGTTGCACTCGCCGGTCATGTACCGCAGGGCGTCGTACGGCAGATCCTAAAGTTGAGAGCTCAGGTCGCTCAACTACTTAAGAGTTATCAGCGACGCATGATACAAAATCGTGTTTCTTGTCTGTTCGTACGATTAAACTAAAACATCTTACCAAAAGCTGGCCTTCACACAATTTCCCTATATATACTTCCCAGCTAATTGTTGCCATTTCCCCCAAAGTCTTTCTTTTTTGTGGTTTGTCATCTCCATTCAGTCAACGCAGAGAAGAGATCTCCTCTATTAGTTTGCGAACTTACTACCCAACCAAGGTGAATGGACCCCCTTCTCTGTGCCAGACACAAAATGAAACAGACCGCAAGCTCATCTTTGAAACCTTTCACTGCTGAGTGACATTCAGAACAAACCCAATATAACTCAGAGATGATCAGTGTTGATTTTCTTCACCCCCTTTTCACATCCATATATATTTTGACCATTGGAATCCCACTGTATATACAATTTTGCATATAACTTTTCACCAAAACTCATGAAAATCTTTCACCATTTTATGAAATACTCTTTGAAAATACTACTTGAAGAACTAGCTTCCAATACTGTACACTTCAGGTGCTCTTAATTTTCTACTGTTTTAAATTATTTTTCATTAAACATACATTTCTAATGATTCTGTAGTCTAGAACTCTGAAGAGGAAATTACTATGTCAAAGGAAAGGAGCTTATAAAAAGCAATTGATTAACGTCACCAAACTGCTTTTCTGACAGGCTGTAGCAGTTGTAAAAATCAGTGTGATAACCCAAAGATAATTAATATTGTGTTAATTTGCATTGCTAGAAAACTAGTGAGGCTCACAATTTTTTCTTATGTTTAATAACATTTGTTCTTCTGTGAACTATTTATTTTTCAATTAAAGTTTTAATGGTTTTATTTTATTTGTATAAGCTGCTTTACAAATTGACTTTTATTTATCAATTCACAGAAATATGTTTCCTGTTAGTTTTCTTTTTTATTATGAGTTCTTATATACAGAATTTTTAATTTTTTTTATTTTTTAATATATTTTATTGATTATGCTATTACAGTTGTCCCATTTCTCCCCCATCATTCCCCTCCACCCTGCACCCCCCACATACCCCCCCTTTAGTTCATGTCCATGTGTCATAAGTTCTTTAGCTTCTACATTTCCCACACTATTCTTTCCCTCCCTCTATCTATTTTCTACCCACCGTCTATGCTACTTATTCTCTGTACCTTTTCCCCCTCTCTCCTCCTCCCATGCCCCTGTTGCTAACCCTCCATATGATCTCCATTTCTGTGGTTCTGTTCCTGTTCTAGCTGTTTGCTTAGTTTGCTTGTTTTAGGTGTGGTGGTTAATATCTGTGAGTTTGCTGTCTTTTCACTGTCATATTTTTTATCTTCTTTTTCTTAGATAAGTCCCTTTAACATTTCATATAATAAGGGCTTGGTGATGATGAACTCCTTGAACTTGACCTTATCTGAGAAGCACTTTATCTTCCCTTCCATTCTAAATGACAGCTTTGCTGGATAGAACAATTTTGGATGTAGGTCCCTGCGCCTTTCAAGACTTCAAATACTTCTTTCCAGCCCCTTCTTGCCTGGAAGGTCTCTTTTGAGAAATCAGCTGACAGTCTGATGGGAACACCTTTGTAGGTGACTGTCCCCTTATCCCTTGCAGCTTCTAGAATTCTCTGCTTCATTTTAATCTTGGCTAATGTAATTATGATGTGCCCTGGTGTGTGCTTCCTTGGGTCCAACTTCTTTGGGACTCTCTGAGCTTCCTGGACTTCCTGGTAGTCTATTTCCTTTGCCAGATTGGGGAAGTTCTCCTTTATTATTTGTTCAAATAAGTTTTCCACTTGTTGCTCTTCTTCTTCCTCTTCTGGGACCCCTATAATTCGGATGTTCGGACGTTTAACGATGTCCCAGAGGTTCCTAAGCCTCTCCTCATTTTTTTGAATTCTTGTTTCTTCTTTGTTTTCTGTTTGGTTGGTTGTTTCTTCCTTCTGGTCCACTCCATTGATTTGAGTCTCAGTTTTCCTCCCATCTCTATTGGTTCCCCATGCATCTTCCTTCATTTCATGTATTGTAGCCTACATTTTTTCATCTAATTTGTGAGCAAAATCAACCAATTCTGTGAGCATCCTGATGACCAGTGCTTTGAACTGTGCATCTGATAGGTTGGCTATCTCTTCACGGCTTAGAGGAATTGGCTCTGGAGCTTTCATTTGTTCTCCAGTTTGAGCCATTTTTGGTGTTTTTTTGTTTGTTTTGGTTTGGTTTTAGTCTGGTCGCAGCTGTTACATAGTTATGAGTGGAGCCTTAGGTGTTCCCCAGTGCGGGGGCAGCTGAGTTGCTGAGTTGTGATGCTGTATGTGGGGGCGGGGTCTGAGAGGTAACAATGGCGCCTTCTCCACTCTCTCCTGGATTCAGTCCCTTCTGCCACTTCCCCTTTGCCTGGACCGTCTGTGCACAGGAATGTGGGACCACCTGGTCAGCCAGCTGCTTTGTGCGGCCTCACTGAGTCTGCACAGTTGCCCCACTGTGGCCCGAGTCTGCCAGCTGCCGCCTGTGCACCTGGGAACTGCCAGCCGTGCTGCCTGCATTCCTGGGTCTGCACCTCCACTTTTTCCTGCTGCGACTCCACCCTTCTTACCGGTTTGGATGAATGGTTCTTGGACTTCTGTACAGTTCAATTTTCTATCAGTTCTGGTTGTTTTCTTGTTTCTAAATATTTGTTGTCCTTAATTTTGGTTGTGAGAGGAGGCACAATGTGTCCGCCTACGCCTCCATCTTGGCCGGAAGTCCAGAATTTTTAAATGTTTATGCATGAAAATGGTCAACATTTCACATTGCATTTTTTATCCTAAACATAAATGCTTACACATCCACCACCAGTACAGACACCCCCCCACACACACACAGCAAACAAGAACAGCACAACTGCCCACCTGCCAAGTAGGTTATATACACCTGCTTGTATTTTTTTCTTTTACAGTTTAATTTCTTTGTATTTAATTTTTTAATCCAACAAGAATTGTTGGATTAAAGTATGAATAGTCTAACTTAATTTTTCCTAAAAGCAAACAACCAATTATTCAACCAATTATTCTACCAATTATTCTATCATCATTCATTGAATATTTCTTCTATCTTATTCATTTAAAATGCTGAGAGTACTACGCCTAATTTCCACATATATTTGCGTTGCTGTTCTTGTCTTGGAGATCTTAAAGATCTTTTCACTCAGCATGGTATACTCAGTAAACAGACACTAACTAAGCTATTTACTATATATCCTGTTTTAGGTACTGGAGAAACAAAAGCAAACAAAGTCACCTCGAGTGGCTCGTGATTTGACAAAATGAGTTCTCCCTCTGAGCAAAAGTTTAGAGCTTGGGGGGGTAGTAGTTTTATTACTCTGATGCTGTCAGAGAATGGAAGTTCGAGAAGGGAAACAGAACTCCATGAGATAATCATTCCTCCTTTGCTTTAGTTTAAACTGTTACCATCTCTTGCCTGGGTTATGATGATGTTCTTCAATATTAGTTTATTAGAGCTCCTGATAGTGGTTTAAAACAATAGAAATTTATTGACTGATGGTTCCTGAGGCTGGAAATTGTAAATCAAGGTGTTGGCAGGGTCTCACTGCCTCCAAAGCTTCCCAGAGACCCCTTCCTCACCTCTTCCAGCTTCTGGTGGCCCCAGCCATTCCTTGTCTTGTGGCAGCTTCATGCCAGTCTCTGCCTTCATGTTTACATGGCTGTCTTCACTCTGTGTGTCCAAACTTCCCTCTTCTGATGAGACCAGTTCTATTCTGTGAGGACTCACTCCACTCCAGCATGAGTTAACCTAACTTAACCAATTACATCTGCGTCAACCGCACTCCCAAACAAGGTTACATTCTGAAGCACCATGGATCAGAACTTCCACATATACTTTTTTTGGGGGGAGCATACTAATTCAGTTGACATCACCTAAAACTGGCCTGTCATCTAAGTCCTCCAATCTATTCTCCACTTGGTTGCTAGAGCGATCTTTCTAAAATGCAAATATTCTCCTAAAAGCACACCAATAGCAACAGAATAAACTCCCAAATCAGTTGCATGGCATACAAGAATGTTCCAAATCACTTACAGTTAACCAAACCTTTTCATCTGTTTGCATTTTTTAAAGAATTGAGGTACATTTGATATATACCATTATATTAATTTCAGATGTACAACATAATTATTTGCTATTTGCAGACATCATTTGCACTTTTTAAAAGCTTTTTTATTATTGCTTCTTCACATTATCTACCTGAAAATCTTCTGTTTATCCTTTCAGTCCCAAGGACCTGCTCTTCTGTGGAACAATGACATTGCTCTAAAAATGAAGTCATGCTCCAGAACAGAAGAAAATCAGTCCTTTTTTTTTTTTTTTTTTTTTTTTTCATTTTGGATCCTGGTTACTTTATGATACTCTCAAATCTTTTTCAAAATAAGAACATCACAATCACCTTTCAGATTCCCACAGGTGTGCATGTGTTAAAGTAAATAATAAAATACAGGTTCCTAATAGACAAACTGACATCCTACCGACCTCCTGTAGCACTTGTAATATCCTGTTATAATAAAGTACTACTTAATAAGCTTTTGGGAACTATCTTGCTGTTCGTTCTGTATGAGGAGGAATTAATCAGAAGTCCCTGCTTACTGTACAA
This sequence comes from Glossophaga mutica, assembly GCA_039655065.1. Taxonomy (NCBI): domain Eukaryota; kingdom Metazoa; phylum Chordata; class Mammalia; order Chiroptera; family Phyllostomidae; genus Glossophaga; species Glossophaga mutica. The sequence continues at coordinate 33,260,216 of CM077306.1, read as the reverse complement.
ACACTTACAATGTGATAAAAAGCAAAACAGGTAATGCCCTTGCCAGGGTCTCTGTGATACCTCATACTGGTTCAGGAACATGTGGAGTTGCTGTACGCTGATTCTCAGGTCAGTCTCGTTGAACTCATAAGGAATATTCCACCCCAGGGGTCCAAATTTCCGTCTCTCTTGTACCAAAGCATGAAAGAAACAGAGGCCATAAAGTAACTTCTTGAATTCCTCCTGTAATAAGAAAAAATAGTGCCACATCATTCATTTCCCCCAACATTGCATTATACTAACAATATCCTAAGATGAAAGCAATCCCTTTTCTTCTTTTGCTTATAAATATATCCATCTCAAAGTATAATTAAAACAGAATCAGGTATGTTTCTACAGGCTTTTAGGCAAAACTACATCCATTGTACCCATGTTGGGTTGGCACGCAAAGCTATGTACACTGGGGTTTTATAGGAAGCCTGTCTGATTTCATGTTACCTTACAGGGTTTTGGAGGGTCCAACGGGAGCATCACGAGGCAAGAAGAACAAGTTCCAAAACGTGGTCCCAGACCTTCACAGAGGAATTTCAAAGGAGAGAGTGCAAACCAACTAAGCAGCTCTACAGAAAAGGACTGACTTTGGACTGAAACTTTGGGCAGACCCAAGACTTTTCTGGTTGCTCTCAGGTGATAAAAAGTCCTACACTCATTCTTAATTCAGAAACCAGAAGGTTTGATGCACTATGCTGATCATTTGCACCCTCCAAGAGGCGAATGCAAAATGGCCCAGATAGAGCTTGAGGGAGGATTTGGAAAGAGATTTCCCTGGAGAGAGCAGCTGCTATGCTGGGAGAAGCATGCCTCCCCCCCAAGGGAGAAGGAAGTGTGTGTGTGTGGGGGGGTGTCTATCCTCTTAGTCCAAGCTGGCGAGAGGAATTGCTAGCCTCCCAGAGAGCTCCGGCCTGTTCCCTGCAGCTGGGGTGAGGCATGGAGTGCAAACCGCAGGCCCGAAGGATGAGGGCAGTCATGGACACAGGGCAGTAGATGCTGAGGGGGAAGCCTGCCCCCACCTCCAATGTGGGCTACTGCTGTGTGAGTCACAGGAGCAGATGGGGAGCCAGCCTGGGAATGCCAGCCAGGGGTCGCTTTAAAGGTTTCCTGGTCAAGAGGACTTGGGTTCTGGGGTGAGAAAACCCCAGGAACTGGGGCTTGTATTAAGGAAATGCTGGAGAACCAAAGCTGAGGGGAATGAGGAGCAGTTGGCTGAAGGGAGGTGCTGCCTAGGGTGATGGGGTGGCAGTCAGAGGGGTCCAGCAGGACCCACAAAGAAGCACCCATGGAAGAACTTGCAGGAGAAGAGGTCAGCTTTAAATCCTACGTACAAGTGCCAAGTCCAGAGACTTCCCAGCAATAGCTGCCCAGAGCAGGCGCTTGTGTCCCTCCCGGCCTCACCCCTGCACGTACTTTGAAATGGGCAGCTGTCACCTGCAGGAAGGGTCACAAAGGGAAAGATGCCCACCCCATCATCTCCCCCCAGCAGCATGAAGCTTGATGACTACAACCTCAAGGTGAGGTACTGGAGGGTTGATGCCTACATTTTTAATAAACGTTGAAGTACTGATTAATGCATTGTACTTCCTGGTGTCTAAATCAAGGGTTGTTTTGCAAGTTAAAGCGACTATAGGCCATTTTATTACCTGACAATAACCAGAGAAGCCATCAGGCTGTCCAAAGTTTTATCCAAGGACAGGGGAAAGTTTTCCCTGTGGAATAAAGTTGAAAGGGAGAGTGGAAGACAAGAGTAAAGTAACAAACTTAACCAGAGAGGTAGGAGGAAGCAAAATTAAACACACTGTGCTAATTCTGGAATTATTTTAGCTATTTTACTGAGCAGATCAGTAAATGTGTTGATGCCGTGGGAGCCAGGTTTACCACTGTAGAAGAAGGATGTGCAAATATAGAATGAGGAAAAGCAAAAAAAAAACCCTGAGGAGATGGACTGAAATCGGAGGTAGTAGTAAGAATACATTACTTCTGAAATATGCATGTGAGTGTGTATGTGTGCATATACTGATTTGTATGCATGTATATGTGTGTGTATATTTGTGCATAGGTATATGTATATAGTACATGTATATATTTACAAGTTCTCTCCACTGAAAGGGCCAAGAACCAAAGACAACGCAGTTAGTAATGAGCTCTCTTCCAGCACCCAGATTTTGGTCTCTAACATCAATTTCTTCTAAAAAGGAACTAGGACTCTTCAGAGAAAGGGCTGGTTTCAGGCCAGTGGTACTGATGAGCCAGGAGCATTTTCTGCCAGAAAGTAAGAGAGTAATAATAACAACAGACTTTTTTAAATGATGGGACCTATAACAAGTACAGAGGAGACAATGTGAAAGAGCGCTCACTGACCAAATCTAAGACAATTTGAGCAAAAGGCTTAAAAATAAGAATGAACTGTAAACCACTGGGGGACAAAAACCCCAAGGAAGCCATGAGCCCACATCAATACTAGGTAAATAAATGGGGGGAGGGGAGGCTTGAGGCTGACAGTGGAGTGCCAAGTGTCAGACATGGAGCGAGTGCACAGTCCGAATCATCCCCAGAAATAACCCGATCGGGTGACGCTCAGCAACGGCTACTGGCTCAGGGGTGTTTTGCTGAGAAACGGGATAGTTGCATGGCCCTAAAATGGCTCCCTACAGACTGACTCTTAGTTTCAAGGGGCAAAACAGTTATCATGTAGTAAAGAAACAAGGCAACACGTTGTCCAGATCATTAAAATTAGCATCATCGATGAGGCATAAACAGGCATGCGATAAACATCCCAATGTGAAACCCTAAGGACACAATGACGTTTCTGGCTAAGAATGCGTAACATGAATCCAAACATTAAGAAATACTGAGCATGTCCAAAATATAAATTTATTTAAAAGGGTGGGGAGATGCATTCTCCAAAAATGTCAATCTCATCAAAGACAAAGGCTGAGGAAATGTTTCGGATAAAGAAGGCAAAGAGAGAGAAGAACTAAACATACACTAGCCCTAGACTAGTCCTGTACGAGTGACCAGGGCCAAGGCCCTAGTGAATCAGCTGACAAGTTTGCAGCCCAGATGGTAGATTAGATACATAGTGTGTCCTCATTAAATTTACTAAACTAATAACCGTACTGGGATAACACCTCTCTTCTTAACAGATGTGCATTGAAGTATTTATTTAGGAATAGAGGGCCAGGATGTGCCCAATCTACCCACACATGGTATGTAGTAACAGGAGGTGAATACGGGCACGGGGCATAGAGAGATTCTTTGTGCAACTTTTACACTTATAACTTTTCTGTAAATTTAAAAGTACTCCCAAATAAGAAATTAAACCAGAACAATTATGATGTGCTGCTCTGGCATTGGAGAAGATTTGAGTTTTGGTTTGGACTGCGGTTCATAAAAGCCCTGACTTGCAATACGTGTGACTACTATTTCGGACACCTTTGGACCTAGAAAAAAGGAAGCAAAATTTGTCAAAAGGGCTTCTGTCCAGCTACAACATGCAGACATGCCCTCACCACCCACCTGGGAGTAACCTGCTCTTTCTGGGCCTAACCAATGCAAAAATTAGTCATACAGCTGGCCTTAGAAGCTTAGAATAAGGTTTGACTTAGTTTTAAATATAGGTGCTTTTTTTAGTACCTGACTTTTGTTTAATGAAAGTACTTTTTTAAAAAATGTTTTCCTTTGATGTATACTTAAAACACATTCCGGCTTCAAGCATGTAAGCTTTTAAATGGCAAAAACTTACCAAGGTTCATCACCTCTCTTAAGAAGAAACTCTTCCATTTTTAATTATGGTAAAACGCTGTGAAACAATTTTAGGTCACAGACACTCACACACAGAATTCTAATCACAAAAGCGGTAGGTGGTTTCCCTGCTTGCCTGGTGGTGCTAAAAAAGACCCTTATGAGTCCCATCAATCAAGGAGTAAAATCATTTTGGCTCTCATTATGGTTATATGGAGGAAATATTTTTATATTTTAATTTAAAGATATGGCTCGAAATAGCATAGGGCTCAGTTAATATCCTGAAACAAGATTCTCCAACCTTGCAGATTTGTACTGGGAATGGCTTACAGCTGACTTTCTAAATAGAAAGCTACATTATTAATGACACCCTGCAAGATCTCCGCTGAGCAGGAATGAGGCTGGTAGTAAAATTAAAATAAAATATTAATAAAATTGACTTCAGCACAGTCAATAATCAGTAATCAAAACCAACTGCATTGCAGTACAGGAGGCCTATTTAATTTGTAGTTTCACTCGGCACACACATTCACGATCACCAGGGGCCACTTGAATTGCTTTACAGGGCTGAGGTAACAAGACTTGGCCATTACTAACAGGCTTTTTGCAGCTGCCAAAGAACTCAGGGTCAGAGATTGGATCCATGAGGTACGATCGGATGATATTAGCCCGTAAACCTTTCGGTGCTTCATTGGTCATTTTCACACCATTCTGCAGTACAGATACAGGGAAGTTTGGAGATGGGTAACTTGTCAGCCAGATCCGGAAATCTGGATGTGTTGATTCTGGGCTTAAGTCCTGCAGGAAAAGAAATCAGATACAAAAGCACAAATAAAATCAATGAACTCTCCAGATCTCATGGGTCTAAAATGGGCTGCAATGTTACCTCATTGCAGCAATTTAAGGCAAAAGTCTTAAAATCTGATTTTGCCCTGGAAACAGTATACTTGATACAATTAAATCATATGACTAGAGATATTGCTGAAATATTTACAGAAATTATTCTCTGCCCCACAGCTGGATTAAGAATAATCCTTTTTCTATGTTTGTTTTTATGCTATAGCCATCTTGTAAAAATAAGCAACACACTATAGGTATGTCAACATTAGACTAAGCAGGAATAAAAAAAGAACATTTTGAACAGTGAGAAGAACTGGTGTATCTTGAAACAAGAAACATATCACTGGGAGCTCTATTTGTTTAGGGGGCTAGCGCTGTGCTGAAGGCTTGTATGGACCAGGGACAACCCTCAGGGGCCCTTCCCTTTCTTCCTGCTCAGTCCCACTCCCTACCGCTACCTCTCCCAGTTGTCCATTCAGCGGGATCTATATTTTTAAAATTGCCAATATCCATCAGTAAAAAAATTGAGCATTCATGTGGTAATGGGGTAGGGGTGAATTAGGAAGAAGGCGTAAGTGCGTAGGTTCTTTGGTAAGTGGTGAGGGCACAATTTTTTTCTCCTACTAGCTGCCCTAAGCCTAGTGACTTAAGCAACATGACTCATGGGACTGTGAGTCAAGTTCATCCATTAGAGACCTCTTTCCTCTTCTAGATGACTCGCTAATGGGAATATATGGTACAATTCAAAAGAGGTCATGAGCATGGCCAAGAGACAGTGGAACCACAGGGAAACATAAAATCTCTAATACAAGGCCTGAAGGATGAGTGGATATTGGTAAGGCAAATAATGAAAAGAAGAGTTTTTCAGATAGAAATAACATCTATTACAATGGCTTACATTCTTGAGAAAGTGTGTTATACATTGAAAAGGAAAGACGTTCAAAGGAATATCCATGCTCAAACGGACAGAGCATGGAAGCCAAGGTGGAAAGAGGCCAAAGAGGAAGCCTGACAGGTGGGCAAAGGCCAGAGGAGGAAGGGTGTTGAAAGCCATGATGCAGGTTTGAACTTTGTTATGCATGAAATGGGAATCCATTGAAGGGTTTTAAGCAGTGAAGCAATATTTATTTACTAATTCAGTAAATATTTATTGATTGTCTGCTATGGGTCAGGCACTATTCAAGGTGCTGGAGACAAAGCAGAGAAAAGAACAAAGTTACTATCCTCATGGTGCTCCCATTCTGTGGGAGATACAGACAAAATAGTGACAAGTAACATAAAGAAAAATACAACCTGCTCCTTAAAGTTTCATTTGAGCATCTGGATAGTGCAAGTTATATCATTACCTTGGTTATTTAGTTGCTCGTAGTACTCTGAGTCAGAAGGGGGCTAGAGTCATGGGTAATTACAGAGGACACATTTTCTCTATGTTTACTGAAATCAAGTACCAGGTGCTCCATTTACTCAGTTGAACTAAATGGGTTTCTTCCTGGAATCTCTGCTTACAGAAAGAAGGCAGTACTGTGACCCAGTGAAAGGCAGCCTTTGGTTTGGGACTGATCCTCTGTGGCAGGATCACTAGCTAAGTGGGTGAGAAGTGAATTAAAGAAAAGTTATGCCTTGAAATGTTTTAGAGTGCCACATAAATTTCACCCTGAAAAGCCCCCTTTGTTGTTTTTGGTCCACTGCTGTAAAAAGTGAATTGCTTTCTGCCTACCCTGTTGTTTACACTCATCTCCGAGGAGCCCTTGCCCTTATTAAGAGGGATCCAGCAAGGTCTGGCTGTGTGCTCTTCCCTAGTGCGGTGGTTCCCAAAGCCAGTCCATCCCCTGCAGTCCAGACATGTTACTTACCCGCAACCCTCCAAATTAGAGGGCAGGAATGGAATTACTTGGATCGTTTGTATATCACTAATTATATTGAGGGAACACAATTTAATACAAATAAAGTTGTATTTTTACCTCACAAACTTTCTCAAGGGTTGGCATCCAAGAGGTAGCAAGGTGACAGTTCTGAAGAACAACCCATGTTCCTTCCTTGACAGCTTTTTCTAACATCTTCATCGCTATGGGCCCTTGGCCTTGACCAAGAGATAAAGAGCTAAGTTTTGATCCCCCATATCCCTGTGTACAAAAGTAATAAAGATGTGAAAGAATCAATATTACCATTACAGGAAATGTTCACATTAGACATATTGAAATGTAATTAGGTAGCATCCTTTAAAGGTCTAAATATACACAGCCCTAAAAAAACTCTTACTGGCTAAGAATCCTATAACCACTTAGATAAAAAAGCAGTCAACTCATGTAGAAAACAGTCGCGGTAATGGATGGAAAATTTTTTTTTTTTTTAAATATTTTATTTATTTATTTTTAGAGGAGAAGGGTAGGAAAGAGAGAGAGGGAGAGAAATATCAATGTATGGTTGCCGCTCATGTGTCCCCTGCTGGGAACTGGCCTGCAACCCAGGCATGTGCCCTGGCTGGGAATCGAACCTGGATCGTTTGGTTCGCAGGCCCGCGCTCAATCCACTGAGCTACACCAGCTAGGGCTGGATGGAAAATTTTGCAGGGTTTTTGATTGTTGAGATAAGGGACAGAAAAAGAAATTACGAAGACTTTTAACACAAGGAGGCAATGAGAGGGTTTGGTCGTCCTCCAGCAACTCCTAAAATCCAGAGCCACAAAGACAACTATGAAGAGACAGATGAACTTGTTCAAGTCTTCGAATATTTTAACTAATTTGGCTACTGCAGAAAATTCAGAGGAAAAAGCCATTAACCCCCGATTCCCACTTAAAAGTTACTTGAAAGAATTTTATGGGGATGTTTGCTTGGAATTCATTTCTACTACATCCTGACTCATCTGCAGCTGCTGGGCACCAGGTCCGAGGCTCCCCAAGCTCCTTCTCTCTAGGTTGGTAACAGTTTGAATGCTCTTCGGAAGATGCCTTGAGTTATGGCAGCAGAGGAAGAGTAAGGCCCTGAGCCCTGTCGGAGTGCCCATGGCTTACCCACACAAGCAGGTAGAGCCGCAGAAAATAAAGAGAGCCAGATGCTACCGTTTCTGCAGAAAGTAAAGTTAGCAAGCGAAGACAATGCATTGAGCAGTCCCACGCAGGGGCCAGAGAATAATCACAACGTAAAATGTGGGAAGCAAAGTGGAGAGGAACTGGTGGATCTCAAAAGGCTGGAAAATTGTGTTGATTTCTAAAGGGTGAGTCTCACACAAAATGGATATTTCCAGCCATCTCCATCACTTCCACTATAGTCCTACCCACCACTGCTCTTCCTGGATTTTCAACAGTCCCCTTAACTGTTTTATAATGTAGACGAGGAGCTATTTTCAGTATCAGTGTGGCCATTTAGGTATCAATTTCTTGGGACTCCGTCAATCTCTGGACCCCCAAGTCTTCCAAGTGCCGAGTGATAAATTTTTACCGTTGCCTCACTGCTTAGCATTTCAAGTATAAGGAAGTGCATGAATATAGCATGTACACATACTTACACACACACATGGATAACTCAGTCTATTTTAAGGTACCTGGTCCTCGGCGAATTTGAGAAGGGCAGCCATGGGATCCGCTCCAGGGGAGAGCACAAAAATCAGGGGTGCACAGCAGTTACTGTCCGCAAATGCCTTGGCGAGGTCAAAGGGAGGAGGCTCAATGAATATACGTCCCAATTTGATGGTTATAAATTCTTGCAGCATTGGAATAACCTAGGAAGAAACAAGAATATATTTCATAGAATATTGAAAATCTGCCTAAAACCTTAAAAAGCTCAGATTCAAGGGTGTTTTAGAACAAAGGACTCTAGCTATACCTGCTTAGGTATTCATTAATGTTGGTGGACAGTTAAAGGCATCACTTTATATTAATGCTTTTTACATAGAAAAAAACTGATAAATATTTAAGTAAAAAGGTGGGTAGTAGACACCGGAATTTGAAGGCATGTTTCTTCCTCTTAATGTTTCAACACATAGTGGATAGAAGAATATAAGAAACCTTATCTCTTTACTTAAGTCTTAAGTAAAATTTAAAACTTTAAGTAAAATTTCTCATTCCAAAAGTCCAAGAAATTTTAGTGTGATTCATATAATACTATATACCATTAAGAAAGAGCTGATGTATTAGAAAGAAATGTTTTTACAAAAACAAATCACTGTGAAATAAACCCATACCCCTGAGAAACAGGCAAAACTACATTGCATAATATTTCTGATAGCAGGCCTGCACATTTTCTGGAAACATGTTAGAGAAAGGGCAGAACTTCATGGCTCGAGAGCCCCCCTCAGGCACTGAGGCGGGAATGGAATTGCATTAATCAGTAGTACAGCTTTAGCTACTTCACTTCTTCTCTCTGATGAAGGGTCTAACTTCATCGCCGCATCTGGGCGATGGCACCAGATAATCGTGATTCAGGTGTGACCCAAACAAACAATAAAAGTACATTTAACAAACAAGTCTCCCTGTGTCTAGCTTACTGGATTATGTAAACATAACCCAGGGAGAGGAGAAGTGGAGTGACAAGAACACAAAGAACTTTTGAAGACCCCAGAACCACTCTCGATGGATACCTGCTCTACTCGAGGATGGAGTTACATGGACACACAACACACTAAGTTAGGCGGCAATTCCACCAGCACACTGGGGGCCTTGGAGCAAACTGCAGGGACAATTTGCAGATGCCAAGTATTTCAAAAAGATGGGCTCCTCTGGAAAAGGTTACAAGTATTTACAGAGTTTAATTGTGTATTTTCGTGAACATCTCTTCACACAGGTCTGTAAGTACAGATCACTGACAGGTGACAATGCCTTAAAACAGTGTCCATCCTGGTGTGTGTGTGTGCCTGTGCGCGTGTGCGAGCTGAGGGTGTGAGGGTGAGGACCTGACAGTGGAAGAATATCTGGGCTTCCATTGGAGTTTGTAACCCCTTCCCAGTATTTCTCTAGATTAATTCAAATATGGGAAATGTATGGAGGAGAAACAATAAATTAAGTACCATGAAATCAAGACCCTACCTAACAAGATAACACATATGTTGTTTGTGCACATTAAGTATCTGTTGAACCAGTGGATGGATAAACAACTCAAGGTGATTTCTTTTGTGAGCATGGAATTTTAATTACAGAAATCTTAACCAAAAATTACAGAATAATAAGTTCACCTTAAAGTTTCATTTCTAGATTAAGTTATTTCATGGGCCCATTTTATTTGAATGGGCACAGATGTCGAGCTTATTGCAGGAACTAAAAATATCCTGTCTGCCCCAGGCCTCCTCCTTGCCCTCCCCCTTATTATTCTTTTCCTATCATTGGTCTTCTCTCACTAGATTAAAAACAACAAAAACGAACAAAAAAAAAAGAAAACGTTATTTTCCTAACCTCTTTCCTCCCAAGGCTGACTTCTTTACTAAATTATAATTTTACACACAAAATGAAAGCACCTGGCCCTTAAGTGCATGGTTTAACTTTTAGCAAGACTGTGTTATAAGCGGCCCCTGTTTTGTGAGTGGTTCTGGCTGTTGCCGGCCACTTCACACGTGCAGACATGGCTGGTGCGAAGCAATTCTCCTGTTAGCCATGGACAGAGGTGAACAGAGACAAATTACAGTGTTTCCTTTTTGATGTTAAAACTGAACAAGGCTTGCTTGCTCCTGAGACGGAACTGTCACTACAAAGGTAAACGAGGCTGTGTTAGCAATTTAATTTGCAAGGTGATAGCTTGGGCTTGCTTCTGCAATCTGATTTTGCCAGCATTGCCTTTGTGAAATGAAATCTGTCAGTAACAGAAATTACAGACTAATCTAGGCAGCCATCTTCCAAAAGGCATGAAAGAAGTTTGTGGTCCCTCATTTATGTTTTTCTATGTATTGCAAGTTCCTACAAGATTTATCTGAGGTCAGCGAAACATATTAACTTATATTTGACAACTTTCTTATTGAAAGTGATTAATTTGCTTTTTGCTTACAGTTCAGGAGAGAACTGTGGCCAGAAGCTCTTCATTTTGCAAATGGACCCAAAACATTCTACACTTCAGTATTCATCCATTTGATATTCTTCTTTGCTAACTAAAACACCATGGACTATTTATTACATTTTAAAGGAAAGTGCAAGCCAGGAACATTTACATCTTTCCAAGCAAGAGCAGTGGAGAACCTGGCCCTTGCGGTTTCTTACCTAGATGGAGGGGGTATTGAGGGAAGAGCAGTAGAAAGGAGATTAAAAAAAAAATTGTGTTGAGAAGTAAAGTATATTTTAAGCCAGGGTTGAAGCAATTGCTGGTTTTCCAGGTGGATGTTATAGTATCTCACAACTTAGATATTATAAAGAAATAAAATCTATGTAGTTGTAGTCCAAATATTAGTTCCATGTAGCACTGTTACTTTCTCTGGTACACGAATACCATTTTAATTTGGAAAACTCTTTTAAAAGTATAATTGCCATATATATTTTAAAATATATAGATTCCAAAATCAACAGTTCATCACTAGAAATTAGAATACCTGGTAACAGTAAGATTGAAAGGTTTGATAATGTAAGAGCATGCTACTAATTATTTTTATACTGAGGACTTCAGATGTGATAGCACACATAGATAATGTCTCGCTTAACAGGCGTATCACACTCATTTTCCCCGGGGGGCCGCGCCAGCCTCGCAGTGGCCTTCAAAGGGCCGAATGTGATTTTAGGACTGTACAAATGTAACTACTCCTTAACAGGTAAGCCAGAGCTCAGCGCTGCTGCCGGGCAGAAACAAGGGCTACAACAAGGTAGAGGGCCGGGTTCGGCCCATGGGCCTTGTGTTTGCCACCTGTGACTTAGGATAAATTGAGTTATGACATAGTAACAAACAATTTCCACATCTTAATGGCTTAACACAACAAGAGCTTATTTTTTGCCCGTGCAAGATCACCTGGGTATGCAGGTAACTGACTCACTGTGTTGGCTCAGTAATCCAGCTTGTTTATTGTTGGGAACTGACCTGCCTGGTTTCAGGAGCTGTAACACCCCCTCCCCCTGTGGCTAAGGCTGAGTGAGCGACCTTTGTACAGTAAGCCACTAAGGAGACAAGGCTCATCTCCTGAGGCAGGAGCACCACTTCTGCTTCATCCATAACTGGCCCCCAATGCTTGGTTGGTTAGCCAATGACGGGTAAGATTCCCCAAGGGGGGGGAATGACCTAAGACAGGCACAATCATGTGGAGGCCCCAAGGAAGGACTTGGGGGGCTACAGCAAAAGCAGGTGATGGATTCTCAGCTTTGACATAGCCTGAGTCCTCATTCTGTCTGCGAGAAGTCTCCTAATCTCTTGGCTGCCTTACTTCCCCTGCCTGAAACAATGACAGAGGGCAGTGTAGCTCTGTGCTGGAAAGGGCAGGTTCCTGGGTGATCAGGCCTGAGAAAGAATATATAAAATCCTGTCAAACCTGCTCTGCTAAGAATGCTCTCAATTAAATGATAAGGGTCCCAGCAGGAAATGAGTTTGTTTCCCAAAGTTTTGTAGCCTTCTAGCTAACAAATCCTGACTCAGAATAAGCCCTCGGAGTTCTCTGTATGTTATCTGTTGTTTGATCCTTGCTGCCTGACAATGATTAATGAGCTTTACCTGTATTCCTGTGTAAAATGAACCTAATAAAAGCCCAGTGAGGAAAAGGCTCTTGGTCTTTCTCCTTTGAGAGACTGGCCACCTTTCTTCCCCAAGCAGATTATGTCTTTGTAGACTTATTCACATCTGTGGAGGACAGGGGGCTCTGCGGGCAAAGTTCCCCCACAGTTTATGGTTTAAATATCAACACAGGATTCCACAACTCTGATGGCAGGTGAGCGCCCTGGAAAATCTCACACTAGTAGTTAAACACTCATATTTTATTGGCCAAAGCAAGGTGTATGACCAATCCCCCCGCCTTGAGTGTGCACAGAAGGAAAGAACTGAAAATATTGCTGAGAAGCATTAATGTCTACCCACTCATCCACCCATCCAAGGAGAATTCTAAAGGAGATATAGAGGGAAAAGTTACAAGATAGGGTACTAAAGTATTAAAGCAGCTAAGAGAAGGATGAAACCATAAATTTAATCTCAATTGATTTAACTACAAAAACATACTAACAAAACCTCCTCAGCTTGAATATCTAACTCCCCACCTTCCTCAAAAACACTTTAAAAAGAGAATTTAGAAAAGTAATAGTTGATCTATTTGGTAGCTCAATTTATTTTCAGATTACAATGTCAAATTTTTTAGTCATAAAACTGAGGAAAAGACTTTTATAGACGAAACTGCTGCAATTAGGAAATGGTTCACTAATCACTTTTAATGAACAGAGGGTTTTTTGTTTTTCAAATATTGAGGGAAGAAGACCAGCAGCAGATGCAGGGTCATTTTAGTGTGTCTTTATGTAGTTTAGGAAACAAAGTAAAAACCTTTGAAAATTCTAATAAAAGGTTGTAAAGGCAGAAGGCATATTAGACAAGATTTGAAGCATTTCATATTCTTCCTTATTAATACTTGAAAAAAAACTTCTTAGGCTTAACCCTAAAGTTTCAGTGGAGACTCATTTTTTAAAAGAGCTACCAAGGGAATGTTTCTTCCTCCATCATCAGTTTAATAATAATTCTTAAACAACTATAATTGCTTCCGGCACCAAGAGCAGGGCAGCATTACGACTTTAATGGGCCCTAGGCACATCGTGGGCCCCTTCCTTCATTAAAAAAAAAAATTTAAAATTATATTTTACAATTGTTTGGGTATAATTACAAATATAATACAGATTGGGTCATATTTTCTGATCATAAAAGAAATTAAAACATCTTCACGGACCCCTAAAAGTATCATGGTCCCTAGGCACTTTGCCTAACACATGCTTTGGTCCTGGTTAAGAACATCTGCCAAGTCAAGCAAGAATTACATGTTGTCATGGAACAGACTCTGGCTTACAGAAGAAAGAATGCCTCCATGTTGTATTATCACTGACATGTATAAAAACATTTTAAAAGATATATTGCTTTCACCATCTAAGTTCTGCTTTTTTTTCTTTTTTGGCTAGGATGGAAATGTTGTCTTAGATTCCTTAGCAACTTAAATTATGAATACAGTAAGTTCTTAAATAATTATATGTTACTTTTACTTGAGTAGAAACTGTAGATAATTAGAATATTTTTTTCAATTTCTCCCCAACATACCTAATGTCTATGAGCCCCCTATTGGGGATCTGGCCCGAAATGCAGGCATGTGCCCGGACTAGGAATCGAACCAGCAACCCTTTGCTTTGCAGTCTGGTGCTCAATCCACTAAGCCACACCAGCCAGGGCATGAATAGTTCTTTTTAATGGAGTATAATACAAGTGAGAATGTCGATGAGTACTTAAATTCACTGACATGACAGGTCAGCTGATATATTGGTTATATAATTTATTATTTGAAGAAAGCAAAACTAAAATTATTGATATTTTACTTTGTAGTCAGCAACGATAAATGTCTTAAAAATATTCTACTAACTTTCCAAAGGCTAACAAAGAACTATATACAAGGATAGCATTTGAAGAACCAGAAATTCATGAGCTTGATGTTAACAACACCGGCTAATTTTACTGAAATAGTAAGAATAAAAAAATGAGATTATAGCATGTAAAAGAAGTAGACTGTGAGAAACTGGGGAAGCATACTTTAGGAAGACTCATAAAATATGATCTGAATTTAGTGTGCTTTTAATAAATATACAAACTTTTGGAAGAGTGGCTGTATTAAAAAGAAGTGGGATTATTCGCCAGGCTGCTCCACCCACTCTTCAGTGGACTGTGGAGAGAGGAGGAGCTGAAATAGAGGGGCTGCTTTCAAAGCCCACATTTACCTTGTCCGGCCTCAGGCAACGAATGATAAGCATCTTTTGAAACTCATTTACTTTATCTTTCCAAACATCAGGAAAAGTCTCATGATGTGGTTCCTAAAATTACAGTGGAGATAACTTAATGTTACTTTGGAGATTATTTCTAAAAACAAGAACAACAATAGTATTTTGACGTATAATCCGATTTTTAGAGAAAGCATAATTACTAAATGAAATCAGGAATGCTAGTGTAAGTTTTATTAGATTGAGGCAAAGCTATGAAAATAAAATTTAAAACACCACAAAGGCATCAAAACCAAGACATGAATTAAGCAGGTTAATCTCAATGTGAATAGTAATCAATAAATAAAATGATCCTTATGAAAAAAATAAATGCGCATATGAAGCTTTATTCCCATTTTTTCTCTAAAGGCATCTAAAAGAACCTACCAGCTACTTGGGTCATCTATTGATTAAAATAAACATTTATTACAAGGAAAGTTATTGTACTAAAATTTATTGTTATTTCTTGTTTTGAACAAGTTTTGTAGCCTTTTAAAAAAGAGATATTTGAGAATGTGCAAGTAAAGAAGCTAAAAAAGAGAAAGAACCATTACAAATATATGGGAAGAGAAGAATCAAGATCCCAGGACAAGTAACCTTGAGAAAAAGGGGGACATTTGTACCTTTGAAACTTCAGGGAAGGCTATGCACTATCTCAGATGAGAAATCTCCATGCTTCAGTGTAGTGAACAAATTTCTATTTCAAATTAGAATGTAGTACTTACAAAAACATATTTATCTCTAAGAAATATATTTGTATTACTAACAATGAGAGACCCAAAGAAACCTGTTCAAAATATTTGAGTTTATGCCTAGACAAAAAAATCTTCCCATCGTGTACAATACAACAAATAGATACTCACATAAAAAAAATGTTCCCCACATATCTGGCTCTTTCTCTCCTCCTCCCAGCTTTCCCAAACAGAGCTCGTGCAAATTAAACCCAAGTAAAGCAAAATGTCAAGAGAGGAGAAACAAAGGGATAGAAAAAATTAGCTGGGAATTGGTAAAAACTAGCAATTGTGCTAAAAAATTAGGAAGGCAACAGTTTCTATGAATTCCAGAAGGAAACTGATTATCCTAGTGTATGTTAACTATAATAGTCTCTAATTAGCAAGATAGGGTCTCATAAAAATATTTGAGAAATATTAGCTTTTCCTTCTCCCTCAAATGACAAAAATATTTATTAGCTTGTATCCTGCATTCGGAAAATCTAAACAATAGCTGTTCTGTAAAATTTTAGCTCCTTTGCTTATAATTGCCAAAGTATATGTCGGTAAAAAATAAAAACCTGGCATGGAGATTCAAAAAGAATATTTCTAAGGATCAGGCAGCTTTTTTGCATTTCTGCACATTTCAAAGAATTTGAAGAGAAGTCCAAATGGAACCAGTGGTTTAGAAGGTGGGGATAATATAAATCTAAGCTTTGATTTTTAATATCTGACCAGGTGTTTATAGCTTACTTGAATCTTGTTTGTATTCAAAGATAAGAGTATGTTATTTAACATTTTCTCCATTAAAAACTTTGGAAAGCAAGAGGGTTAAAAACATACCAAACTGTCATACACTTTTTTCCATCCATCCTTTAAGTGCATAAACTCCTTACGGATGGTTTTAAAAGAAGGCAGATCATCTAGTCGGCATATTTCATCCCAGGATTTTTGAGGAAGCCATGTGCAAGGGTTGGCATGAGGATTATCCAGGCCAATGCCACCAGTGAGCAGAAATCTCCACTCGGCTTTATTAATCTTTTGAAAACAAAGTAGCATGAAGAGTCATAAACAAATTCATCATAGACATTGTAAACCTGCAACCACTTTAAACAAATTGACTGTTGATTTTCAAGTTTTGGGTATGGTTCCTATGAAATTCTATAGCTACCGATAAAGCTTAGTATTTATTAATAAGAAACCATTTTATCTATCATCATTTTTCAACATAGTTTCATTTGTAAAAGCTACTTTTTGATAATTTTCCTCCAATTACTAAACGTGAAAATCTGAATATATTCTACTTGAATATATAATTTCCAATTGACTACGTAGGGTTCTGTTTGCTCCAAAAACTGTGGGAAGACAGAAAGCAATCATTCTGCCATGTTTTCAAATGTTTTCCCTAAAATATAACCAGGTACTGTTATGAAACGTTTGCAAGAAATACAAGAAAAGGTCTTTACTCCTTTAGAATTCGATCAATACATCACCAAGGAAATAAATAAATCTTAAACACATAAGTATAAAAAAAAAGTGAATTTACACACTACCTGTCTTTCATTCTTAAAGTGCTTCTTATATATTATTTTATTTTTCATTTTTATTGTATTTTTTCCATCATCATTTATCCCCCCCGTACCACCTCCACCCATCCTCCCCCCTGCCCTGAAATCACTGCTCTGTGGTCCGTGCCCATGAGTTCTTTCTCTTTTCCCCTTTTCCCCTCAATTCCTCCACTCCCCTAACTCCTGATATTTTAGGTGAATGGATTTAAAACAGCAAAAAATTATGAAAGGTATGTTCAACACAAATGGTTAGATTTGACTAACTTGCACAAGTTCTTAAAAATATTATCATTTATACTATTACTTCATGTAAATATATCAACATATTTAGTAAATTTATATGCATATTTACGTGAGTTGAATAGAAACAAATTTATTTTAAATGAAAACACAGAAAACTTTAAATAATAGTTATATAGTTAACTCTGTGCTTCATTTTTCACCTCTGAAATTCAGTTTAGTTGTGTTGTCTTGCCTTAATTGTAATAATTCTTACTATTGTTTAACAATTTCCAACTCTTTTTACATATATCCACATACAAATCAGTAAATTAATGAATTAACATTAATATTGTGGGGTTTTTCTCTACAAATTAAAACAGTACTGACCTCATGCTCATGTATCAACAGATTCACAGTTAGACAAAAGGAAAAAAGTAGCTTATCCTTTTCAAAGAGTGACCGGCAGACATTGACATAGAGAGAATAAGTAAAATGATCCTTGAGAATTTGAAGCCTAGGGTCAACAGAAATAAAAGTAAAAAAATAAAAATGCATTATAGTTGAAAGAAAATGCTTTAAGGAAACTTATAAATGATGAAATCTGTGCTATGCCAATAAGCTTTCTGGTTAATTACTCCCCAACAATCAAGGATCCTCATTAACTGAGTGCACAAATTTGAGACCTGCACAATTTAGAAACACCAATAGAATGGTATTTTGCTGTCAACTAATTTTTAGTAAAATCTTCCTTTTGGAAAAAATTCATGCATGATATATTGATCTATTACATTGTTTGTGGATTCTTTTTAATACCACAAAAGTTCTTGGGGTAAAATTTGACTTATTTATTCCATAAATATTTCTAAATATTCTACATTACACATTAAATGTACAGACCAAAATTAGTATCTCCTTAATTCAGGAAGAGATATTTCAGTTTGGTCTCTGTCACAAAGTTATATCCCAGTTAGATTTTTATTTCTGTACTTACATATTTTTTTACTACAGTTACTTATATTGCTCTAATAAGTTTTAGTATGTTAAAATTTTTATGAAAAAAACAGGTGATCCAAATTATTTTGGCTTTTTCATAGTATATGCCATAGTAGTCATAACATAATATATGTTTGGTTGCATAGTTAAATAATTATTACAAATAACAACAATCAGAAGACAAACAAAAATAAAATACATTTTTATCTCCGAATAAAAGGAAATGAGAGATAACTGTAGACAATGTTAAGATTCTAAAATAATTTGGTAGACTGCTGTTAATAATCAAATGCTTCCTTTGACTTTGGTATAACATAGTCTAATAGCTAGCTAAAGTCCACAGTTTATCTGTATTTATCAATGATTGACAGATAAGTGATTCTTATGAGAACTCATTCTAAATTTAATTTATGAATGAGAGCTAGCTCCTTAATTCAAAACCCTTATTTTACTTTAAAAAAAAAAGGAGAAGAAGATTAAAGAAGACTGGCTACAAGACTGTCTCTTGGGGCACAACTCTAGAACTCTGCCTGGCAGTGCTTACCAAATTGCAACACACATGTAGCCTGTGCTCACTGATTCCATTCTTGGAGCCATGCCTACCAGGAATGTGTGCCTACAAAGCCAAGTGCAGGAATGCTGAAGGCAGCAAACATCTGTAATAGTTCCAAACTGGAAGCTCCCCAAATGTCCTCAACAGTCAATGATAAATAATTTCTGGTATAGTGTAAGGACAAATAAAAATTTTAAAGTAAGAGGTATAATTCTCTTTATTGAAAATAAAAGAGATTTCCTTCCTCTCCATTTCCTAATGGCATTTACTTCTGCAAACTTAACATTACAAGTATTTTCTTCATTCTTGGAAATGCAAATAAATTCTTTTGAAAACCTAGGCTTTTTGTCAGCTTTATGATCCAGGAATATCTTTCTCAAAGACCTGAGAACCATCTCTCTGAAACGTAAAAGTCAGGAGAGATAGCACCCCTACCTCCCAGTTTCTGGGAGGGTAGGAACCTAACTCGGATCAGTGCCTGCCTCCAAGTTGCAAAACTACCTCCTGCCATGAAGATACCAGATGTTTGTTTTTTCTCTGGATATACGCAGTTTGCTAATGCAGACGGTCACCTCATCACCAATAGCACGTAAAGTTAGGATGAGAGTTCTATCCTTGCAACTCCTATGGATTATCTGTGATGCACATCACATTCTGGAGAAAATCTGGGTTGGGAGATTTCATTTTTATACTTCCTCAGCAATATATTCACACAATGGAATACTATTTAACAGTAAGAGTGAATAAACATTGCACTGCACAAAACAATACGAACCTCGCAAACACAAAGTTGAACGCAAGATGCCAGACACAAAAGAACACATACTGTGTACTTCTTTTTTTTATATTATGATTACAATTTATTTATTTATTTATTAGTTGGAATATTTTAATTGTTGTTCTTGTACAGTTTTCTGTCTTTTACTCCCACCCTTGTGTACTTCCTTTTACATAAGGTTCTAAAGCAGGCCAAATTAAGTTATGATGTTAGAACTCAAGCCAGTGATTACCTTGGGGGAGGGTTAGTGATTAGAAGGGGACACTAATATGTCTTTATCTTGGTGCTAGTTACCCAGGTGTGCTCACTTATTAAAACTCATTGAGATAAATGGTGATAAAAATAAAATTAAATTTGAAAAATCATTGAGCAAATACTTCTAATTTCTGTATGTTTCTATCTATAAGAGGTCTGTCTGGAAAAAGTCCAGCCATTGTTAACATAATGAGAATGGTTTGTGTAACACCAGTGTAAGCTGGCAGCTAAGGAGAGTGGACTGGAATGCACATGTGTGAACAATGACGACTTCACTGTACTAGTCAGTGGGGGGCAATAGACCCATTGAGTGAGCATGTGTACTGTGTGGCCATTGCATTCAAAATGACTGAGTAAGTACAGCAATGAGTCTGCATTGAAATTTTGCGTTCAGTCTGAACATTTCTCTGTGGAAACTATTCAGATGATTCAGAAGGTCACAGCTATGAGCAACGGGTGATTGGCACCTTCATCATGACAATGTGCCCACTTGTCCGAAACGTTCTGTGCAGAGTTTTTTGGTGAAACATCAAATTATCCAGGTGATTCAGCCCCGCTACAGCCCAGATTTGGCACCCTGAAATTTCTGGCTTTTCCCAAAACTAAAAACAGCTTTGAAAGAGATAAGATTTCAGTCTGTTGAAAATACAACAGGGCAGCTGATGAGCGACTGGGAGAACTGTGTGAGGTCCCAACATGCCTACTTTGAAGGGGACTGAGGTGTCATTGTCCTAGGTACAATGATTCCTGTATCTTGTATCTTGTCCAATAAATATCTCCATTTTTCATAGTACATGGCGGGATGCTTTCTCGACAGATCTCTCGTATATTAATAACCTTAATGTTTTTAAATTTGCTCTTTGATTTAGATTATAATTTTAGGATAACTGTAGTCATAAATATACTTTTCCTTGTTTTTAAATTGAAGAATTTTTACTAAAGAGAAAAAGGCATGTTTCTTTTCTACATTTCATTGAAATCTTACATCTGGGTCAAAAGACTTCTATAAATTATAAGGGGCTACACCACAGTTATGGGGAGACAGATGTCACATTTATGGATGACTTCTAATTTGCTATAAAAACAGATAATAAAAAAATAGTTGTTCTAGTTTTTAAATCTTGTACACAAAATAAGTCTTTAAGTGACAGAACAAAGAAATTTTTTTCTTTAAACTCCAGCAAAGAATGTGATTTAAAATTACTTAAGATAATAACATTCTGGTAGCTATTATTTTAAACAAGGTAGAAACTAAGAACTGCAGTGAAAAGCAGGATGTCATTTACCACGTGGCTCTATGAGACCAACACTGTGATAGGTCCTGAGAATATTAAAGTAAAAAAATCCTTGCCTCATGGAACTCAGTCAGATGTTAAAACCAGACAAACTTGTTCAATTAACGACCATAACGCAAATGGCTGGGAATTTCTCTAAGAAAGGTTACTTAAAATTTTATTTTCTGAATTTTAGTAATCCTTGCTAATATCTAAATTTCAGATACTGGAAGAAATAGAGAAATAAACTAAACATCATGCATTTCTTCCCTAAAGATACCTCTTCCTCCTCTCTCTCTATTTCCTTTCTCATGGACAGATACCTGAAAAATTGTGTGCTAAGTGTCAGTTTCACACCTTTATTAGTCTCATATTCAAGCTAAAAAAAAATGATACTGACGAAAAATGCTCAGTCCAAGAACATTAAAAATTTAGCAACATTCTACCATGATAACTGAAGAAATTTAATTCAGATTTCAGGAGACGAGCATTGTAGATTTCTAAAAATATAATTCTTAACTGCAAGTGATAAGCATTAAGCTGAGTTTTCTTTGAGCATGAACAGTCCGGAAACTGAAATATCCAGCTTCGTATTGATCAATAAAGTTGCAAAGGGCAAAGATGGCAAAAAGTAATTCTCTTCATTCAAGCAGTAATTTCATGTTAGACTCTACTAAAAACATGTTTTAGTACCAACTGACAATTTATCTCACTGAAAACAAAATGAAATTTTATTCTCTCACAGATGTGCTATTAAGTAAGGTCTTAATTCCATTACTGATTGTAATAGCCAACAGTCAAATAAGGTACCTATATAAATAACCCAAACGATCACAGCAGGGGATTTTTTAAAAACCCTGTTACTTGACAAAGTTTATAAATGTGTACATCAGAATATAAATTAGTAACTTTGGAATACAAGCTTACAGAGGATGAGTCATATCTCTTAGGGTAGTAATATTCTTTTCATTCCTCCAATCATAAATACATTTTGGAAATGATAAAACGAGGTAAATGTTTCCACTTTTTAAAATTACATTATAATCCTATATCTCTGTAAATAATTTCCTGCCAGACTGAATTTGGTCACATCTGTTCACTTTTAACCCTCACATTTATCTCTGTATGATATGATTAGTCATTTTAACTCTGTGGCTGTAATGCTCATGGCATTCTGAAACAGTGGTGAAAGCCACCAATTACCATTTAATTTTCACACATTAATTAGTTAGCATTAGTATTAGTTAGCATTTCTTTTACATACCTTTTTGATAAAATTTCTGATTTCTCTGAATTTTCAATAGACAGGGTGAAAAGGTTAATAAACCAAGTCAGGGAGTATTGATACATGGGCTCAATGTTAGCTAAATCAGCAATAGAGAAAAACAGGATGGTGGAATGGATGGCAATAGGACGATAGCCCATTCGGGTGGTATCAATCTCTTTCTCTGTCTCTTCAGCTACTTCCTGCTTTTGAGAAATCTCATTAGCCAAAGCCTTGGAGGAAGATAATATCTTAATAGCAGTTTCATCTTCTAATATATTGCCTTCTGAAGATGAAAGAACTTCTAAAATCTTGTCTTCTATTTCCTTTAACTGCCTGGAATAAAACACAATTCTCTCAGAAGAAAAAGAAATCATTTAAAATCACTTCACGTACACATTCTTTTCTAAGAAACAAAGAGCTTGTAACCTAAAGAAATGCATCTCTTTGTGACAAACATCTGTAACGGTGATGTTGTATAATTTCTTATCTTGTGAAATGTCAAAAAGACAGGCTTTCTGCTCCACTTCTCTTTCTAATGATCACTTATGTGGTAACCAGAGAGAGAGATGGTGAGCCAATCTTCTCTGCCATCAAGTACACCAGCCCCGTGAGAAGAGAAAGTATCACTCCATTTGTTTTCTCAAAATTTTCAGTACTTGTCCAGCTTTACCCTTTCTTTCTAAAATACAGATATGATGAACAAAAAGTGGGATGAAACAATATATTCATTCAGACTGCGCTCCAGTGAAAACAGGTAACCTCAGTTACACAATAAATACTAAAACTTTTGGGACTTCTGTTAAAGACAGCAGTGTAGGCAGACATGGTTTGCCTATTTGCACAACCACATCAAAATTACAACTAAAATATAGAACAGCTATCACTCAGGAATGTCAGAAATCGAGCTGAATAGAAGTCTGACAGCTGTGGAATTAGAGAAACTCCATCCATCCAGACTGACAGGAGGTGCAGAAATGTGGGATGGGTAGGTCCAACATCTACCTGTGGTGGATAAAAATTCAAGAGGGAGACCTGGCATGTGGCACTTAGTGGATTAAGCGCGGGCCTGTGAACCAAAGGGTTACCAGTTCGATTCCCAGTCAGGGCACATGCCTGGGTTACAGGCCAGGACCCCAGTTGGGGACACATGAGGGACAATCACACATTGATGTTTCTCTCCTTCTCTTTCTCCCTCCCTTCCCCCTCTCTAAATATAAATAAATAAACAAACAAACAAACAAATAAATAATTTTTTAAAAAAGAAGCAGCAACTTAAAAAAAAAAACCTTAAAAAAATTTGGGAGGGATATCTTGGGAGTGAGCAGTACCAGACCCACACCAGGCCCCCCAGACCAGGATTCCAGTGCCAGGAAGATAAGTCCCCACAACTTCTAGTTGTAAAACCCAGGGAGGAATTGAGTACTGGAGACCCAAGCAGTTTCTCTTAAAGCACCCACACATGGACTCACCTCGTCAGACTCATTCCTCTGAGCTCGACACCATGATAGCAGTTTGAATTGCACCAGTGGTAT
Source organism: Glossophaga mutica (assembly GCA_039655065.1). Taxonomy (NCBI): domain Eukaryota; kingdom Metazoa; phylum Chordata; class Mammalia; order Chiroptera; family Phyllostomidae; genus Glossophaga; species Glossophaga mutica. Next base: position 33,236,560 of record CM077306.1, on the reverse strand, counting down.
ACAGGGAGAAATTTAAGTGTCTGGAATCAATGTGAGCAGAGGCCATTGTCCCTCTGCTAAACCCTTCCCACACAGAGCCCATAAACTGGTGCAATATCTGAGACTCCATCAACCTGGCTAACACTGTTTGGCCCTCCCTGGAGATCCCCAGAGGCTCTGCCCACACAAATTACTGGCCCACCCAAGCTGCTTTTTTCAAAGAATGGCTGGTCTTGGCTCCTAAATCCTATTAAACAAGCAATGGCTGGCTTCCGTGAGCCCTAGTGGTAGCCAGATTGGAGTCACAGTTTGGCTTCGCCTGAGAATATCCAAGCCCAGCACAAGTAGCAGCCATCTCAGATTGCTTTACAGCTAAGTCAGGGTGCCCCAGGCAAAACATGGGGGCTGACCTTGGCCTGTACCACCCAGGAAACTCAAGGGCCAGTGCACCCAGTGGACAGCTACAGACCATGTCAGATCACCACCACCCTGCCTCTGCAGAGTTGATCTTCCACAAAGGGCCAAGGGTGGTGGTCAGTGGTCATAGCTAGTCCCTAGAGCTGACTGGCCTGAGTAAATCCCTCCCATTTATCTGCCAACAGAAACCAAGGCTCAACTACAAGAGGAGGGTGTACTCAGACCACACAGAGAGCACACCTTTAGTAATAGGGGAGAGGCTGTGCACTAGACCCTACAGGACACCTCCTACATTAGGCCACACTACTGAGACACGGAGTCAAAGCAGCTGTACCTAATACATAGAAACAAACACAGGGAGGCTACCAAAATGAGGAGACAAAGAAACATGGCCCAACTGAAAGAACAGATCAAAACTCTAGAAATAGAGCTAAACAAAACGGAGATAAGCAATCCCTCAGATGCAAAGTTCAAAACACTGGTTATAAGGATGCTCAAGGAACTTAGTCAGGACCTCAATAGCATAAAAAAGATTCATTCAGAAACAAAGGATACACTAATTGAAATAAAGAACAATTTACAGGGGAACGACACTAGAGTGGATGAAGCCAAAAATCAAATCAATGATTTGGAATATAAGGAAGCAAAAAAAACCAACAGTGCAGAGCAAGAAGAAAAAAGAATCCAAAAAAAAAAAAAAAATGAGGATAGTATAAACAGCCTCTGGGACAATTTCAGAAGGTCCTACATTCTCATCATAGAGGTGCCAGAAGGAGAAGAGAAAGAGCAAGACATTGGAAATCTATTTTAAAAAATAGTGAAAAAAATCTTCCCCAATTTGGTGAAGGAAATAGATGTGCAAGTCAAGGAAGCACAGAGAGTCCCAAACAAGATGAATGGGAAGAGGCCCACTCCAAGACACATCAAAATTAAAATCCCAAAGTTTAGAGATAGACTCCTAGAAGCAGCAACAGAAAAGAAGTTAGTTACCAGATGGTTGCCAGATGGGAGGGGGAAGGAGAGAGTGGGTGAAGAGGTGAGGGGATTAAGGAGTACAAACAGGTAGTTACAGAATAGCCATGGGGAAGTAAAGTACAGTATAGGAAATGGAGTAGCCAAAGAACTTACACACATGACCCATGGACATGAACAATGGTGGGGGAACTGCCTGAAGGAGTGGGGGGTGCTGGGTGGAGGCCGGCAAAGGGGGAAAAATCAGGACAACTGTAATGGCATAATCAATAAAATGTAATTTAAAAATATGAAAACTTTTGTCCTGACTTTGTTGACTAGTTGAAAACGCACTGCCTTCTAGTTCTTCTAGTGCTTGAGAACCTATATATAAAAATACACTCTGTAACGCAATTTTCCAAATTAACATAGAAGCACCTTATATTTTCCTATTAAACTTTCCTATTCAATGCACCTATTAAATCTAATAAAATAGATATTTAAAATGTACTTTAATTTATTCTAAGTGATTTTGGAACAAGTGAAATTATTCTGTGATTTATAATGTTTGAAACCTTTTGTTTTCAGCTCCTTGTAATATCAAGGCTTGTTTTTCTTCTTCGAGGTCTGGCCGTTCCCGGGCCACCACAATTCCCAAAAGCTGATCCTGCAGTCCCTCAAATGTTATCATGAAGTTTAATAATGTGACCTGTAAATGAAAGAATATACAAAACACGAGACATTATTTCTATTGGGGAAGCCTCTGCTTATATGCTTCAAGTTCTGACCTTAAAATAGACTCTATTTACTATAGTAGTACATGTGAAAAGTAGAATTTGTAGAGATTATAACCAAAGATACAGGCAAGCTTGATTGTTGCATTAAAAACACACTAAAGTTTCATATAGTCATAAATGTAATACTTTAAAGGGTTTTTTATGATAAATTTATTTTATTTCACACTGGTCTAATTTCCAACAGCTCATTAACCTCAAAATCAATTAGATCAGGTTGCAAGCTATCTCTCATATTGGCTGGATTAGCTGATTTATATTTTAAGGATCCTAGAGGCGTGAAAAAGTAAAGGAAATCTTACACAGTGAGATAAGAGAAAAACATCATTGCCATTATATGTCATGAATAAAGTATATATAGTTACAATTCAATAATCATGTTATAATATGGAATTTACCATGACAACAATGCTTATTGTGAACTAAGCAGTCTGCTAACTCCTGCTGCGTACCTAATGGCTCTTTACAGGTAGATCTCTCTCTCTCTCTGTCACCAAATCTTAAAATTGTACCTTTCCCGTAAGTGGGAAAGTAATTATGCTCAGGTCTCTCTTCTTAGAAAGCAAACAACAAGCAAATAAATCATTCTTTTGTTACCACGGTCCCTTCCAGCTATGGAGAGAGCTCTCTCTGTGTCTTCATAATTATACTTACTGAAGATGCTATGTATATATGCTTTCTATTTCCATCTCATTTCATTCTTCAGTTCTCTACAACCTTCTCTCATCCATGCCTCTACACACTCATCAATACATACAGCAATAAAGTACAGAAACTTTCTGGCTCTGGTCACCAATAAAACCATAAACCAATAAACACTGAGTTGACCTTGGCTTAATTTGAACACAGGCTCTTCCTCCCTGTCTCCCAAAATCTATTTTGCAGTCTACATGCCCTTATGTCTTGAGTTAAGGCCCCTGCCTATGTTTTGAGCATCCCCTCCCACTTTTCCCTTTCATGTACCTTTTGTTTGAGTGACTCTGAACTGACTGGGGAATTCCATACACACAAAACTATGAAACATCTGCGTGTGCTTCAGCTCTGGCTGCTGAGTGGGAGACCTTGTGTTGCCCCGCCTTTCCCAGTAAGAGGATATTTCTTCTGAGGAACAGAGTACCTTTTTTTCTATAAGAAAATTTCCTACCTGTGACCAGGAATTGTAAAAGAGCTTATTGCAGTACCCCTAGGAAGGTGACTCCCTCCTCCACCCAGACTCAGGTGGTGTCCTCTGGGTTAATCTCAACTCCTCCCCCTCACTTGCCCCATGGCAGGCCTTGGATGCCACTAAGTATAGAGATTAGATGGGTATAATCATAAATTTAAATGGGGTAATAAGCAATTCTTGAAATTGAGCAATTCAAAAAAAACTCATTAAATGCTGTTATGTAATTCTCTACTGCTCATGACATTCATTCATGAAAAAAGTATAACTAAAGCTTTCAAGAGATCTTTCCCGTTGGCAGGAGAAACCAAGGGCACAGATTACATTTACTTTAATCCCGAAACCATAGTCTCAGTGCCTAGTGAAGGGCATGTTTTACTGTTTTTACCTCATTGTACTCAGACACAAAGAGGTATTCATTCACAGTCCATTCAAGTTGGCATTACTGAGATAAGATTTTGCAAATCTAGCCATTTGCTCACAAATAAACATTTAAAATCATACAAATATGGCTTCATAATATATTATTTTCATTTAAATTCAAAAGGATTATAGCAGCATGATATCATCCCTTGGGTACTTTTGAAAGCAAAAGGTACATAAAAGACCCTAAAAATAAAATCAAGAGGAAGAATTTTAATTTGTAAATGAAAGCAAGTAACTGCTTCACTATGTTTTCTAATCCCTGTTTAATCAATCCAAGCAATTAAAAATAATGAAGCAATCAGACACTCCAGGGATCTTAAGGATTTCAAATAGTGAATCATAGATCAGTTTCCTCCCCATGGGTTTATGACTTCTATTACAACTAGTTATTAGTGAGCTAAAAATTGTTTATGTTATTTGCGATATCTTCGTAGATTTTACTGGAAAGTAAAAAAAGGTTTTCCATGTCATTCATTAAAAATATTTTTTTGTACCACAACTTTGAGATTTTATCATTTTCTTTTATGCTTCATTTTTCTCACTTATATTTAAAAGTAATGATGCAAATAGTTAATGCTCAGATAACAATATGTGCTGGGCCTTATTATAAGTATTTTACATAAATTTATTTAGTCTTCCCATCATTCTATGAGGTAGACGTTCATTTTTCCCATTTTATAGACAGAGAGGTTGAATAACATGGCTGAAGTTGCACAACTGGTGAGGGATAGAGCTATGATTTGAAGCAAGTTATTCTGGCTTTAACTACCACTAGGCACTGCTTCTCTCAAGGGGTAAATTAATAATACACAATTTTCTGGTGTTTAGGTAACATTTATTTTAAGTAGTTAAAAAGTGGCCAAAAATTTCCATATTTTAACATTGTGTTTTTAAAACTACATTCAAGTGCCGTCCCCCTCCCCCCAGAAATTCTGGCTTCCCCAAATGTCCCGTCTAACATGTATCCCCAACTCTGAGCTCTTCTGTGTCTTTCTACTCATGAGTATGATTGCGTTCATACATGTTATTTACAATGTAAACCTCTTGAAAGCAAGAACTATGTTTATTCATCTTGCAGGGAATGAGTTATGTTATCTTCCTCTGTCTGCCTCTGCTGAGAGATGTCTACATGAATTTAAATATTTCCAATAAAAGACAGCTTTTGAACTCCCTGGATAAATCTTGTCCCTATACGTAACTTTCAAAATCTGAGTCAATATTTCTTAATGTCTTTTCCTGCTAGCTTCTGTAAATGAAACTCTCTCTCCCACAATCTCTCTCTCCCTCCCTCATTTGTTCATTCTGCAAATATTTATCAAGTGCCAACCAGGGCTAAGAACTGGGAATAAAAAAGGGAACAGCCTCCAGGAGCTCAGTGGCAGATCAATGTCTCAAGTCATTTTAGTCATTGACTAAAACTTTAAAGCTAACTTTACTCTTAGCCCTGGCCACGTAACTCAGTTGGTTTGAACATCGTTCCAACACACCAAGGTTGCAGGTTTGATCTCAAGTCAGTGCACGTACAAGAAGCAACCAATGAATATGTAAATAAGTGGAACAACAAACTGATGTTTCCTTTTCTCCCTTCCTCTCTAATATCAATAAATAAAATTTAAAATAAGAATTAAGCACCTATTCTGTGTTTAGAGGGGAATGGTAGGAGAAAGGGAGAGGGAGAGAAATATCAATGTAGGGTTGTCTCTTGTGTGTCCCCTGCTGGGAACTGGCCTGCAACCCAGGCATGTGCCCTGACTGGGAATCGAACCGCGATCCTCTGGTTCGCAGGCCCGCGCTCAATCCACTGAGCTACACCAGCCAGGGCTATTCTGTGTTTAATCTACTTTAAAAAAAAAACAAAAAAACTAGCTTTACTCTTTTTTTAAAGTCAACTTTTTTTTTTTAAGGTTCTATTTTTAGAGAGAAGGGGAGGGAGGGAAAAAGAGATGGAGTGAAACATCAATGTTTGGGAGTGATACATCAGTTGGTTGCCTCTTGCATGCCCCCAGCTGGGGACCTGGCCCACAACCCAGGCATGTGCGTGCCCTGGCTGGAAATCAAACTGGCAACCTTTCAGTTTGCAGGCTGGCACTCAATCCACTGAGCCACACCAGCTAGGGCTAACTTTACTCTTGAAGCAATTTTTATTATTAAAAAAAAGTGATTAAAAAAAGTTCTTTTAAGTAATTACATAAGAATCAAATACTGGCAACCTTATTCTGAGAAAGAAGAATGATGAAGTTCTATTGCTGAATTTTAGTTCCAAGAAGTAGTATATTGTCATTTATTGCAAAAAAAGACTGTGCATATATGTCACCTATTGTTAACAATGAAAATCTCAGAATTACATCGGTTGTAGAAACTAGATTCTCGTGGCCTTTTTTCACTGCATGCTGAAGGCTCCTTTATCACTACGTGCACATACAAAAGCGACATTTGGAAATTATAATAGCAATTTCAGGAAATGCCAAACAAGGACAAAATCTATTTTTCTTAGGAAGATCTGTTGTTCTTGTGGCTCAGGAGGAAAATATAGTCATTAATTGTAATATTTGATGAAGAAATATTCATTTTAGATACTGGCCTTCACTGAAGTCTCAGGAAGATAATGAGGATTTCTTAGCTTGGTGGTAATGTAGAAGCGGAAGTCTGGTGCATACTCGATGATAGAGTCCCCAAGTCGGATGCACGTACTCCCACCCTGCTTAAAGGTCTGTTTTAGTAGAAGTGGTTCCAGGATGGGATCGAGCTCTTCTCCAACATTTTCTAGCAACACTGGAGTAAAATCAGAAAAGATTCATGTTATCTTAAATATTAACTGTAAATCTGCAACCCTTCGAATTCTTTCAGCCTTTCAGATTGCTGCTGTTCCTTGTTACCTATATTTTTGTCTTTTAAATGTAAGGAAATGATCCTATAAAATAGCTGGATGTCTGTGGGCAGGGGTTAGCTGTTGGGTCTATCTGATCCTGCTGCCTGCTTCCACCCTGCTTAACCACAGCTCCATGTGGGGGCCCTCACCTGGTCTGGGATTCGCTACCTGCCGAAGTATGATGGCAGTGAGGCCTATCCATCTGAGACGACAGAGAAAAAGCATTCCTAGTGCAGTTATTTGAATGGTTACTGTTTCTTAACTCTAAAAGCAACTCATGCTTAGTGTAGAATATGTGGCAAATATAGGAAAGAAGAAAGAAATGTTGAATTCGTTAAAGAAGGCAGCACTTAGACTGACAAGGCTCTAACGCCATGGCTGCTGACATAAGCAGACCAAAACTTCAGCTTGTAAATGCCTCCTTACAAAAGAGTGTTAAAAAATCAAAACACTAGGGACAACCAGCCACAAACAGCCAGCTGGGCTGCAAGCTATGGACAATCGAATGGTTTCCTTTCTTTGCTTCCACACTTGCTCTGTATCATGGAGCCTTTCCCCGCTCCTGTCTGTGGAGTGCTCCCAACCACTTCCTGCCAGGTGCTGCCTGATTCGAACAGAATTCTGCTCAAATAAACTTAAAAATTTTAACATGCCTCACTTTATCCTTTAAGAAAAGAAATTGGAAGACTTCCCGCGGTCAAAATATTCTTAACCTTTCTCTTCCACCCTAAAATGTTTTACATAATTGACTCATACCGTATATATGTTGATAGAAAAATGACACAAAAGTATATCTGTATAATGACTATTTGTTGAATAAATTTATATTTTTCTCTTCAGTGTTTTTATTCATTTTTTCTGTACACTGTTGATGCTAAACAATGTATCTCATATTGCAGCTTAATTATTTTCTTTGACATTATAGCATATTTCATGTTTTAAAAACAAACTTGTAACTACTGCATCATAGTCTATCATATTAATATTATCTCATTTTTAAGCAATGAACTATTATTAGATATTTAGATTATTTCCTGTTCTCAATATTAAGCATCACTGTATACAAAAACTTTGCATTTCAGAATATTTTCATATGCTAGCATTCTAAAAGGGAAACCCTGATATAAGATCTGTGATATTGTTAAGGTTCTCAATACATTGCCAAATTAAAGTCTTACATTGTTAATAATGCTGCAGTGAACATCTTTTTGAATAAACCTTGTGTTCATCTCAGATTAATCATGGTGCAGTGTGATAAGTGAATTAATGGTCACTAGGTATGGACATTTTAAGGCTATTCATACTGCCAACTTACTTCCCTAAATGGCTGTAGAGAGTTCGCAGTTGTTATGAGCATGTACTTTTTTACTTGATTTTAAACATGTTTGTATATACCACTGTACTAGAAAGGTTGGGCATTACACTGGCTTTGTTTTGTCTCATTTAACCTCACAACTTGAAAAATATTTGCTATTATTACCTACTTTTAGAGATGAGAAAGCTGAGGCATAAGCAATAGAAATAAAAATTTCATTTAAGAGCAACAAGTATAAAGGACACATGGACAAAAACTATGGGGGGTGGAAATGGGAGGAAGGTGGGGAGGGCTGGGGTGGTGGGCTGGGCGCGGGGTAAAAGACAGAAAACTGTACAAGATCAACAATTAAAAAAATACTGATAAAAATTACATTTAAAGAAATATAAGTTTAATGTATGTAATAAATATTTGAATAAAATTTTAAAACCTCAAAAAAATAAATCTGTAGTTTAAAATAAAGACTAAGTCAAAATATTTTTAAAAATTCAGTTAAATTTCAGTAAATGATAAAGCAGAAACTTGAACTAGGCAGTCTGGCTTACATGGATCTCTTCAACTCTGTGACACTGTCGGCATTAAATACAATATTCATGATTTCTATAATTTGATAGGTTTAAAAAAATACTGTTAGAATTTGTACGTTGGGCTTGATGTTTTAGGTGTTCTTTAGCTAATACATTTTTCTTCTGGAAGCTATATGTTAATGTACTTGTCCATTTTCCTATTGTGGGGCATGTTATTTACAATTAAGTTCAGCTGCAAGTGATAACACCCCAAAATAATAGTGACATAGACAAGAACGAATTTATAACTCATGTAAAGGGAACCCGAGGTAACCAGTCCAGGACTGAAAGGACAGTGTGTCTGAACTGCCAGAGATCCGAGTTCCCGCTACCTTGCTGCTTCTCTGTTCTTGGCATATGGCTTTGATCTCTTGGGCCAAAATGGCCTTTCCAACTACATCCACATTCCAGCCATCCAATAAAAAAAAGAAATGGAAAAGGAAGAAACATCTTTTAAGTATATTTCCTGGGAATCACAAATGGCACTTCCACTTACATCTTGATGGTCAGACCAACACATATGACCATACATGCCCACAACAGAAGTTAGCAAATTTTATTTTTTACCCTGAATGCAATGTGCCCAGGTAAACACAGGGGTTTCAAATAGTAAGGAAGAAAATGAGGATGGCTATCAGAACAAATAGCACTAATCGTCACAAAGTTCTAGATTTTAAAACTTCATTTGCATTTTTAACACCGTTGTAGCAAATATCTCCCAAGGTCTCTGCTTTAAAAAAAAAAAATGTTTATACCTCTTCATATAATTTAACTTTTTGTTATAGAAATTTTCAAACCTTGTTCAGAAATAAAAAATATTGTATACTCTTGTAATTTCAACCAATCTTATTTCATCTATTCCTCACCTCATCCTGGATTAGTCACAAATATATCCCAGACATCTTAAAACTTCATCTGCAAATATCTGAGTAACTATCTCTGAAAAGTAAAGACTCTCTTTTAAAAATGGCCACAGCTTAAAAATGATTAATAATTCACAATTTCATCAAATATCAAATCAGGGAATATGTTTCCTCATTGTCTTAAAATACGTGGTCTGAAGTTTGATAGCTTAAATTGAGATATGAATAAATTCCATAAATTGTGATTGCTTGATATTCTCTTAAATTTCCTTTATATAATGGCTTTTTTCGTGGTTTAAATTATAAATTTTCATGGTTAAATCTACTAATCTTTTTCTCTTCCTTTTTTTTATTGTTTACTTTCTTAAAAAGTCCTTTCCCATCAAAGACAACTTAGTTATTGCCCTATGTTTTATTTTGGCATTTATGTCTTCCTTTGTTTCTTTCATATTTAATTCTTTAGTTCATCTGGAGCATATTTTGTTGTGAGGTAAGAATCTGATTGCTATATTTTTCCCAAAAACATTTGCTGAATGATCTATTGTTTTTTCCATTGGTTTGTAATGTTTATATTCTAACACATTAAAGGCTTACATATATAGATTTGATTCCAGAACTTATTCCAGTTAATTCCAAATTCACTCTCTGAATTTTCATCGGCTCTTTTACTGTCTTTCTTCTAGGTTAACATTAGTGTTATTTCCAAACCATTTATTTCTGAAAGACTTAACATCTTTTTGTTGTTGTTTATTTGAAGTATATTTTATTGATTATGCTATTACAGTTGTCCCATTTTTTCTCCCCTTAATCCTCCTCCACCCTGCACCCCCCACTCTCCAGTATTCCCACCACCTTAGTTCATGTCTATGGGTCACACATATAAGTTCTTTGGTTTCTACATTTCCTGTACTATTCTTAACCTCCCCCTGTCTATTTTCTACCTACAATTTATACTTTGTATTCCCTGTACCTTTTCCCCCATTCTTTTCCCTCCCCTTCTCTGCTGATAACCCTCCATGTGAACTTCATTTCTGTGATTCTGTTCCTGTTCTAGTTGTTTGCCTGGCATGTTTTTGGTTTTATTTTTTAGGTTCAGTTGTTGATAGTTGTGAGTTTGTTGTCACTTTACTGTTCATAGTTTTGATCATCTTTTACTTAGGTGAGTCCCTTTAACATTTCACATAATAAGGGCTTAGTAATGATGAACTCCTTTAACTCGACCTTATCTGGGAAGCACTTTATCTGCCCTTCCATTCTAAATTATAGCTTTGCTGGATGGATAGAGCAATCTTGGATGTAGGTCCTTGCCTTTCATGATTTGGAATATTTCTTGCCAGCCCCTTATTTCCTGTAAGGTTTCTTTTGAGAAATCACCTGATAGTCTTATGGGCACTCCTTTGTAGGTAACTCCTTCCATTTCTCTTGCTGCTTTTAAGATTCTCTCCTTCTCTTTAATCTTGAGTAATGTAATTATGATGTGCCTTGGTGTGTTGCTCCATGGGTCCAGCTTCTTTGGGACTCTCTGCACTTCCTGGAAGTCTATTTCCTTTGCCAGATTAGGGAAGTTCCTTCATTGTGTTTTCAAATAAGTTTTTAATTTCTTGCTTGTCCTCTTCTCCTTCTGGCACCCCTATGATTCAGATGTTGGAAAGTTTAAAGTTGTCCCAGAGGTTCCTAAGCCTCTCCTCATTTTTCTAAATTCTTATTTCTTCATTCTGTTCTGGTTGAATGTTTATTTCTTCTTTCTGTTCCAAACCTTTGATTTGAGTCCCACTTTCCTGCCCTTTACTGTTGGTTCCCTGTATATTTTGCTTTATTTCACTTTGAATAACCTTGACTTCTTCCTTTATTTTGCAACTGTACTCAATCATTTCTGTAAGCATCCTGATTATCAGTGTTTTGAATTCTGCATCTGATAGATTGGCTCTCTCCTTCCTCATTACTTAGTTCCTTTTCTGGAGTTTTGATCTGTTCTTTCCTTTGGGCCATATTTTTTTGTCTCACCTACTACACCTGTTACATTGTAAGGGACGGAGCCTTAGGTATTCACTAGTGCAGGGCAACCCACTTTGCTGCATTTGTGATGTTGTATGTGGGGGAGCAGTCAGAGAGGGAACAATGCTGCTTGCTCGGCTCTTGCCCCACTTTCAGTCACTTTCACTGCTACTCACAAGCAAATTGTGCTCTGCTGGTGCTGATTCCCGGATGGGTGGGCTTGTGTATGTTCTAGGACCTGTGGGCCCCTCCAATAGAGTCTCCTGTGAGACTGGCAGTTTCTCTGGCTGCCACTGAAGCCCTCTTTTCCTGCGCTGGAACCCTGGGTTGCACAATCTGTCCTGCTCCCAGTTGTTCCTCCCAACTTCTCTGCACACAAATGTGGGACCTCCCTGTTTGCCAGCCGCTGCCTCACCTGCCTGGTCGCCAGCCACTGCCTTGCCATGTGTCCTCTCTGCCCCAGCTTCCTGTCTCTGCCCCTCCTACCAGTCTGGGTGAATGTTTCTTCTGTAGCTCCTTGACTGTCAGATTTCCATACAGTTCCATTTCCTAGCAGTTCTGGTTGTTTTTGTTTTTAAATTGGTTGTTATTCTTATGTTGGCTGTGTGAGGAAGTGAAGCATTATCTACCTATACCTCCATCTTGGTGGGAAGCCCGAGACTTATCATCTTTACATTTGGTTTTCCAAGTGAGAAAGCAGTGCCTTCCTTACTCATCTCTTTCTGTGAAGTTTTGTCATCTTCGTGCTATGCATTATTAAAATCATTCTAAGTTTTTCTTTTGTTTACAATTCAATCACTACACACTTACTTTTTCTCTATTATTGATTTTTTTTAATATTCTTTTTGGAATATATTTACTCCATTAAATTCTTTTATTCTAATAGCTTTTCAGTTAATTCTGTTTGGTTTTCTAGATAAAATATATTGTCTACAAATATGATAATATTCTTTCCTCTTTCCAAATGTTATAGCACCCTCATTGTTTCTTGCTTTATTGCACTGAGAAAACTTTCTTAAATGTTAAACAATACCAGTGATAACAGATACCAATTTTTTAAAATTTTTACGTGATCAGATTTTAGAATCTATTAATTTGTTAGAGTTGCGAACTGAAATTTTTTATGGAATATTATAAATTTAAGTTTTGCCTAATATCTCAACTTTCATTAACAGTAAAATTTGCATAAAATCAAGTATTTAGATGTTCACTAAAATAGTGTTATACAATTTTATCCCCTACTCCTCCTAAATTATTTTCTAGCTTGAAATGAAATTTAAAGTGTTTATATTGATGTGTCTTTTTCAAAATTTAAATATACATTATAAAACTTAAATATTACAGGCTTGATTTTTCCCTAAAAATGTAAATTTATTTCCTTACTGGTAGGATCAAGTCTTAAACCTGTTAAGAAAGATTCTGTAGTATCCTGATTTAAAAAATACATGTATGTTCTCAGCATTGAATATTTACTATATCATAAACCTCACCACAAAATTTTAAAAAAGCATTCTAAACTTAAAAAGCAGAAAGAAAAAGAACAAAATCCATGTGTACATGAATTACCCAAAAGACTATCCTTAATTTGACTATTTTATTTTGACTCTAACTTTGGACTCCTTTAACTTTGAATTAAATCAAAATATGTTTTGTGTTAAAATACAGGCACAAATTCATGAGACAGGTTTCTTTTCATATTTCTATCATCAAAGTTAACAATATGCTGATTTACATAAAAGCCTCCTTCTTCATTCCCAAGTATTTACAAAGCTTGTGGAAAACTAAGACTGGTAATGCAAACACATGGCTGCTACTGTCTTTGAATAAGGCAGATCATCTCACTCAAGGCAGTTATCCTTAGCAACAGAAATATAAAGAGAACCAAGTGTTCTTTTCGTATTTCTTTTGAAGTTAGGACATCACTTTATATTATTTTTTATTATGAATTATCTATGTTTTCCTAAGTGAGACTTCAAATTAATAGGGAAAAAAACCCTTCTGCATATTACGTTCAACTATGGAGCACATTGTATTCAAAGCGGATCCAACGAACAATTACTGAGTACCCTCTAAGTACCCTCAAAGAGCATGGAGGTGAGAGACAAACAGTTCTATACATAACAATAAGGCCAATAGCAGAAAACTATGAAAGTTTCAGAACTGGCACTTCAGTGAAGAGGTCAAGAGAGATGTCACAGGAAAAGGGGTGCTTAAGCTGTTATCTTTTTTTAAAAGATTTTATTTATTTATTTTTAGAGAAAAAGGAAGGGAGAGAGAAAGAGAGGAAGAGAAACATCAATGTGTGGTTGCCTCTTCCACATCCCAACTAGGGACCCAGCCTGCAACCCAGGCATGTGCCCCGACTGGGAATCGAACCAGAGACCCTTTGGTTTGCAGGCCCAAGTCCACTGAGCTACACCAGCCAGGACTTGAGCTGCTATCACAAAGGATGAAATTTGAAGGAATTCACCAAATGATGGAAGAAAGCTGAGATGGGAAACAACGCCTGTTGTATATCCGGAACTCTCATCCTCAAATCCGCATCACATGTGCAGTCTGTCTCCCTCTTTAAACCTGATAAACTCTAAGAAAGTAGAGACCAAGTCTGTCTTGTTCATGCTGTGTAGTCCGTAGCACATGGTAATTGCAAAATAAATATTTATCAGGTGAAGGAAAGAGGAAACAAGCAAGCAAATGAAATACATTGAACCAGAAGTAGTTTTGCATCCCCGATGTGTTACATGCAAAGAGGAAAGAAGTAAAATGCTAGGAGATAAGATAAAAGTAAGGAAGACACAGATCCGATAGATTTTGCTCTTAATCTAAATATTTTTCTTACAGAAAAGCCATTAAAAGATTTACATACATTAATTTCTTTTAAAAATTTTAAACCTTTATTTTATTTTTCCAGCTTTATTGAATTATGAAAAAATAAATTTACCAGCAATATTTATATGATTAATATTCTGTACATTCCTTATGCATTAGGGTAACTAATACAGATACACCTTTGTTTGCTAGAACCTTGGCTTTCCATTTTTTTTCTAAGCAGCAGGATGCATTTTATCAAAGAGTATTTTACCTTAAAGCTCACTATAAACAAATAAAAGGCAGTCCTGTTCTGGCTGAAGCAGAGGCAGGTGGGTGACAAAGGTGAACGGAAACCTCTGCCTTCTGGACCCAGGGTGCCTGCAAGGGAGGGAGGGAGGGCAGGCAGATCAAAGGCCACCGTCCTCAAACAGACCAGCATCTGAAGGTAACTTCTAAAATGGAAGAGTCTTCAACCGCTTACATTTTAAAACTGTAACAGTAATTCATTATTTTACTTGAAGGCTAAATATAAAAAGTTTTCAAATCTGCCATCTGTTTCTCTTTCTAGAACAGATTTAAAACTTTTCACCTCTTTCTGATGAATAATGTTAGAAGGCATTGTAAATAATCATTATCTATTTTAAAAGTATTCCATTCCAAAAAGTAGGTTAACGCAAACTGTTAGTAACACAGGAAGCCCTGGACAGAGGCAGGGGCTTGGGGACTGTTCGGCCCTCCCCATCCACAGGGGTACAGTCTTGGTTAAGCCATGTAACCAACATTCTCTAGCACCTCACTTACCTTGTTAATGAAATGAAGGGGTTAAAATTACTCTTGGATTTCAACTTTTATGGCCACAACTCCAAGTAAGAAGTACATTTTAAATCCTAATCTAGTATACATGTATATGCATCTAAAATATTTAAAATTTCTTGAAATAATTTATTATTGTTACCTTTACTCCATGTTATGCAGCCTAATATGTTCATTATTTTCTATTGCGTTTCATTTAAGAATTCTGGTGAAGACCCACTAAGCTGGTTTTCTCTCTCAGAGTTGCAACCCATCATTTGAAAAACACTAGACAGATTGTCTCTATGGTCCTTTTCTCTCTAAAATGACACGATATTACCATCAACACACATGACTGAGATCATAGAGATCTCCAGAATGTCAAGCACATGGTAGAGGATCAATCATCATTATTTTTTTTTTACCTGTGTCAAGGGAATTATTTGAATATTTGAGTTAAATTAGGTAATTTCTAAAGTATACACAGTGCCAATTTCTTCAGTAAATCTCTGATTCCTCTAAATTCTCATAGGTTATTATCTTTGCCTTTCTTAATAGACTAATATAATTAAATATTATACTAATATAATTAAAAGATGATACACATAAACCACAGAATAAATCCTCAACCAAAAACACAACAGAAGTTGAGCTTATCAGACACTGCTGTAAGTACTCAAAGTACAGTAACTCCTTTCTTCCTCCCACCGCAAATGGCCAAAGTAAAGATGAGGAAACCAAGTCTCAGAAAGGTCACAGAACCAAACACTGAGTAACAGGGGCAGCTCCTCTAATTCCAGAGCCAGTGTGCCTACCCATAAGAGCACATTAATTCTAATAAAGGTTAGTGAGGTACGTCCACTTTTTATTTTTATTACAATGAGTTACATGTACTATTTGATCATTTCTAATTAAAAAAGCAAGATGTTAGACAGCAGAGATCATCACCCCTTTTTTGAAACTGCTATATCACTATCCTACACTCTAGGACCACCAGCTGAATGAATGAAATTCTGTTTGTGTGTGTGTGTGTGTGTGTGTGTGTGTGCGCGAGTAGCACACAGATTTTGTTGGTAAATCTACATTTCTTTCATATCATGCTTACCCTAACAGAAGCTAAAATTTTAATTCATACTTTGAAGATTAATTCATTATTAATATACAAAAAAAATGCCTATAAAACCACCTGGTACATTTATCATTATTTTTCCATGTAGTACTAACTCTAATAGTACGTGGGATTTGCTAAGCTTGCTTGTCCTGAGTCTAAATATGTTGTAGTTTCATAATGTTTCCATTTATTTGGTCAAGTAAAGAGTCAAATTGGATGAGTAACATGAATTTAAAATGTGACTAATAGCCCCAATTTATTCCAATCATAAATATTTTGGTTTTTGTTTTGACAAATGTGACCTGTATATAGAGCTTAATAGAAAAATCCTTGACATGCTTCTAATCTCTCCATTGCTAACGGCAGATAATAATCAGTCACGTGAAATGTGCACTTACTTCTCTGCCACCTTTACAAGATAAGTTGAGAGAAGAATAAATAGATAATTGGACTAATGTGTTAAAATAGTTCCGGCATAGGAAGTGGCCTTTTTTAAAAAAATTGTTTTTTAAATTTTTTATTTTTTTTAATTTTTATTTTAATTGTTGATCTTGTACAGTTTCCTGTCTTTTGCTCCTACCCCAGCCCACCACCCCAGCCCTCCCCACGTCCCTCCCATTTCCACCCCCCATAGTTTTTGTCCATGTGTCCTTTATACTTGTTGTTCTAAACCCTTCCCCTTTTCCTTTTAATCGTAGAAGTGGAGTTATAATGAGAACTAAAGAACATCAAAGAAAGACAAAGATTAAAACAACTCAATTAGAGGGTGTTCACAAATGAATATGGAGACAAAGAAAACGTCCTAACCTTCTGGAACTATAATCTCTGGAATTATTAATCAAAGGAGAACTTGATTAATTATCAATAAATAATGAAAGACATTAACAAAATTAATGTAAGATGAGTCCAACAGAAAGACTGTTTTTGCAAAGAAACAACCTGCATCATTTGGGTTAACTGTGCCCTCGCCAGGCATTCTGGTAATGTGTGCTTGTGACCCAACTACGCACCGGGAGTACCAAACTGGATGCAGTTTTCCAGCGTCCTGACATAGTCAGGATCACTTAATTTAATTAGATAAAGACTATTAGCTTTTTCCATGTTCTTGATCCATTTATTAGCCTGACCTTGGGGGTCTATCATCAGAGGCCACCTTCTTGCATTCCTGAAGGAGAGAAGAAAGACGATGCTGGTCAAACTATGATTTTTCTCTGTATTCAATTACATGCATATCACTTTCTTACAGCTTATGCTTAATAGTAACTTTTTAAACTTATTATGAGAAACTATGTTCCTGAGCAGAGACATTTAAATTGAGCAGGCCTCTAGAATGGCAACCATAAAAGCCATCTGGCAAAGTTAACACAAGCATTTTACTTCTTTTGGAAAATTACAGTTCTCTAAATGTTAAATTACATTTTGAAAATATTTTCTGCTTTTGCTAATTAAGTCACAATGTTGACCATTAACAGTCATAGAAATCAGCAAACTCAAGTTCTTTACTAGGCCTTGCAATTACTCCTGTGACCTTTGCAAATCACTTCACCCCCATGCTGCTCTCTGCTATCATTTGCACAATGGAGAAAGAATTGAGACATATTTCTCCTTGAACTCTAGACCATTAAAGACATAATGGTCTAAAAAAGGTGAAAAGCATAATTGTATATCATCTGACCTTCATAATAGGCATGGATCCTTACGTGTTAACACAATTGTTGACTCACTATTTGTTTCAAATATTTGTGTATTTAATGTGATATATGTAATTTGTTACATGTTTGCCTAGTGATTGTGAGCTTCTTCTGGACAAAAATATATCCTCTGAAAGTCAAGGTTTTGGCCTTATGGGAGAGCTCATACTTACTGCTTTATTCTCACTCACATCCTCCCTTTTATGATAAAAACAAGCAGAGTGAACCATGAGATACCCAGTTTATTTTTCAGGTTCTTGAGGGGTCACAAAGGGTTAACCAGTACCTGCCATCACCATATAATACCAACCAAATAGCTTTCTGCCTTGTGTAAAATGTGATTTTTAGCATTAAGATTACTCTTCTTTGCCCTGGCTGGTGTGGCTCAGTGGATTGAGTACCAGCCTGTTAACCCATAGGTCACCAGTTCAGTTCCCAGTTCAGGGCACATGCCTGGGTTGCAGGCCAGGTCCCCAGTATGGGGCATGCAAGAGGCAAATGATTGATATATCTCTCATACATCGATGTTTCTCTCCCTCTCTTTCTCCTTTCCTTCCTTTCTCTCTGAAAATAAATAAGTAAAATATTTTTTAAAAAATATTACTGTTCCTTTTCTTTCTTTTTGAAGTTTTAGTAAACACAAGCCATACAGTGGCCACTTTCATAAGGAAAGTCTTCAAACGTGAACACATATAATTCACACAGAATATCAGAAGTGCAGGAGAAAATAAAAGGAAATTGGGGCAAAAAAGAAAAAAGGTGGGGATAGAACAAAATAATACATTCAATTCAATCATTATAATATGAATTTAGAATTTTATCGCATAATTTGTCCACTCAAATGGAAGTAATCACATTTTTTTAGCATGTAATTTACAGCCTGATACGAAACAGGTAGCTTATATGGTGAAAAAGACAGTCCTATCCTCTAGTATCCACATTATATAATGTATTAGTTGCCTTGGGCTGCCATAACAAAGCATCACAGTCTGTCTTAAACAACACAAAATTATTTCTCACAGTACTAAAGGCTGCAAGTTCAAGATCAAGGTGCTGGCAAGTTCAGTTGCTCTAGAACCCTTTCTTTGGCTAGCAGACAACACAGCCCTTTGTGCATGCATCCCTGGTGCCTCTTGGTCTTCTTATAAAAACACCAGTCCTACTAGATTAGGGCTCTACCTTTATGGCCTCTTTTAACCTAATTTCCTCCTTAAAGACCTTGTCTCTGATACAGTCGAATTGGGGTTAGGGTTTCAACATATGAATCGTTGGGAGGGGTATGGAGGATGAACAACGCAGTGCATCATACTTAGAAAGAAATGAGACCAAAAGAATAGTTTGATATCTCAGATGCAATCAACTAATAAAAGAGAATCATATTCATAAGAAATTAAAGGGGGTGAGAAGGGATATTAGAAAGGAAAAACTTATAAATATGTAGAAGTTTCATTCTGTCACATTTTAGAAATATTTTTAAGTTTGGAGGATTGGTGTGAGTATAAGGCTGCATTTTTGCTTCCCCAAAGACATTGAATGACTCACTCTTCCTTCTGTTGCTTCAAATTTTTTAGCCACAATACCCATAATCATGCTGTGTTTTTTTTTTGTCCAAAATGCACTTTGTCCCATCCTTTCATGTTTAACTCCTGCTCATGTTTCACAGTCAATTCAAATGCCACACAATTTCACAAAGCCCATTTTGATCTTTTCTCTCTCTAAACTTCAGTAATTTACCCATATTACATTTATGTTGCTTTCATAAAATGATAATATTCTATTATGGTAATTCTATAATTTCTTAACTGCATCGCCCAACTAAATTGTATATTCCTAAATCAAATAACATTGGAATATGGTAATCCAGTGAAATAGAAATAGCAAAAAAAAATCTGACAAACACCAACCAAGTTAATTCATTCCATAAATGGACATTTTCTAAGAGAATACTGGTCCACGGAACAACACCTCAAAAGCAGAGGAAAGGGCTTCTGGCACTGGCCAAGCTGGGTTAAGCAGATTTAAACCTACATCTTCCACTGATTAATTCTGGGTAAAATAAAAAAAGCAACTACCTGCAGAAATAAAATAACAATTGAATCGGAGGGAAGTATAATTTGAGGAACAACTAGTAAGGAGGTGGTGAGTTTCTGGGTGGGTGTTTTTCTCACTATCTGCTGGCTTTGATCTGAGAAAAGCCCAGTAGGGGAACTTCAGCAGGCACAGGTAGCAAAAACTCACTGGAGGACTGAGACAACTGTGCGTAAGCCAGACAATGTGAAGGGAAATCATGTTTTGTTTTTTTCTCTTTGTTCTCTTCTTTACCTGCCCCCGGGTAAGCTCCATGTCACCATGGAGAACTATGTTACCATGGCAGCAGCAGTGATGGTACAGTCACCTAAAACACAGAGGGAAACCCATCTCTGTGGATAGCAGACTGGGCATAGGGGCCTCTGTTGTGCAGAGAGTGCAAGAGAAGATTAGCAAGGGAAGAGCAACCTTAAATGGCACACTGGGTCAGATGAACTTAGTTGATATATTCAGATCATTTCATCCCAAAGCATCAGAATATACATTTTTTTCAAGCGCACATGCAACATTTTCTAGGATAGACCACATATTAGGACAAAAACATGTCTCAATAAATTTAAGCAGTTTGAAATCATATCAAGCACCTTCTCTAACCAAAACAGCCTGAAACTAGAAATAAATTACAAGAAAAAACTGAAAAACACACAAACACATGGAGGCCATATAACATGGTCCTGAACAATAAATGGGTTAACAATGAGATCAAGAAGAAATGAGAAATTACCTTGAGACAAATAAAAATGAACATATAACAGCCCAAAACCTATGGGACACAGTGAAAGCAGTCCTGAGAGGGAAATTCATAGTATTACAGACCTACCTCGAGAAATAAGAAAAATCTTTTAAAAAAAGTCTAACATTACACCTGAAGGAACTAGGGAAAGAACAACAAACAAAGCCTAAAGTGAGTAGAAAGAAGGAAATAATAAAGATTAGAGCAGAAATAAATGACATAGAGACTAAAGTAAACAATATAAAAGATCAATGAAACCAAGAGCTGGTCTTTGAAAAGGTAATTAAGATTGCAAACCTCTAACCAGATTCATAAAGAAAAGACAGAGAGAGAGAACTCATGTAAATAAAATCAGAAATGAAAGAGGACAAGTAACTATGCACATCAAAGAAATACAAAGGGTGGTAAGAAAATATTATGAACAGCTATATGGCAACAAATGGAACAACCTGGACAAAATGGATAAATTCCTATAAACATACAGTCTTCCAACACTTAATCAGAAAATCTTAGCTGACCAATTATAATTAATGAAATAGAAGAAATAATAAAAAAAACTCCCAGTGAACAAAAGTTGTGGACTGAATGGGTTCACAGGTGAATTTTACCAAACATTCAAATAACGGACTCCTATCCTTGTCAAACTATTCCAAAAAATTCAAGAGGAGCAAAAACTCCTAAGTTCATTTTATGATACTATCATTATCCTAATTCTAAAACCAGATAAGGACACTACAAAAAAGAGAAAACTATAGGTAAATACCCCTGATGAACATAGATGCAAAAATCCTCAACAAAATATTAGCAAACTGGATCTAGCAATATACATTAAGAAGATCACACATGATGATCAAGTGGGATTTATTCCTGGGATGCAAGGTTGGTACAATATTTACAAATCAATTAATGTGGTATACCACATAAACAAATGAAAGATAAAAATCATATGATCATATCAATAGATGCAGAAAAAGCATTTGATAAAACCCAGCACCAATTTATGATAAAAACTCTCAGCAAGGTGGGAATAGAGGGAATATACCTCAACATAATAAAGGTCATATATGACAAACCCACAGACAATATCATACTCAATGGGCAAAAACTACAAGTGTTTCCCTTAAGATCAGGACGAGGACTAGGATGTCCACTTTCACCTCTCTTATTCAACATAGTATTGGAAGTCCTAGCCACAGCTATCAGACAAGAGGAAGAAGTAAAAGACATCCAAATAGGAAAGGAAGAAGAAGTAAAGCTTTCATTATTTGCAGATGACATGATACTGTATATAGAGAACTCTAACAACTTCACCAAAAATCTACTAGAACTATTAAAAGAATTCAGTAAAGTAGCAGGATAAAAAATTAACATTCAGAAATTAGTTGCATTTTTATATTCCAGTATGGTCAATTAATATATATGACAAATGAGGCAAGAGCATACAAGGAGGGTGTATTTAAAAATGGTAAAATTGGACATCTACATTTAAAAAAAGAAACTACATACCTCCTTACACCTTATACAAGAATAACATCAAAATGGATTAAAGGCTTAAATGTAAGACTTAAAACCATAAAAATCCTAGGGAAAAAAAAACAGGCAGTAAAATCGTAAACATTTCTTACCCTGGCTGGTGTGGCTCAGTGAATTGAGCACTGGCCTCTGAACCAAAGAGTCGCTGGTTTGATTCCCAGTCAGGGTACATGCCTGGGTTGTGGGCCAGGTCCCCACTTGGGGGTGTGTGAGAGGCAACCAATCAGTGTTTCTCTCACACATGGATGTTTCTCTCCCTCCCTTCTCCTCTCTCTAAAAATACATACATACATACATACATAAAATCTTTTAAAAAGTGAAATAAAAATGGGTAGGGGATCTGAGCAGACACTTCTTCAAAGAGAACATACAGATGGACAATAGACATATGAAACAATGCTCAATGTTATTGTCAGAGAAATGCAAATTTAAACACATGAGTTACCACCTCACATCTGTCAGAATGCCTATCATCAATAAATCCACAAATGACAAGTGTTGGTGAGGCTGTGGAGAAAAGGGAACCCTGGTGCACTGTTGGTGGGAATACAGATTGGTGCAGCTGCTACAGAAAATGGTATGGAATTTCCTCAAAAGATTAAAAATGGATCTACCTTACGATGTAGTGATTCCACTTCAGGCAATATATCCAAAGAAATCCAAAACACTAATTCAAAAGAATATGTTCACTGCAGTGCCATTTACAATAGCCAAGCTATGGAAGCAACCTAAGTGTTCATGAATAGACAAGTGGACAAAAAAATTGCAGTATGTACATATAGTATAATATCACTCAGCTTCAAAAAAAAAGAAATATTACTATTTGCAACAGAATGGATGGACCTAGAGGATATTATGCTCAGTGAAATAAGTCAGAGAAAGACAAATACCATATGATTTCACTTGTATGTAGAATCTAAAGAATAAAATAAACGAAGTTGAAACACACAGATACAGACAGAGAACTGATGGTTATGGGGGGAGGAGGGAATTAGGGCATTGGGTGAAAAAGGTGGACTAAGAAAGCAAAAATCTGTAGTTACAAAATAATTACAAGGAAGTAAGTAAAGCACAGGAAATATAGTCAATAATATTGTGATAACTATGTATGGTGCCAGTTGGGTGTACTGGAAACATTCAAGGAAACACTATAAAGTATGTGATTGTCTAACCACTAAGTTGTACACCCAAGACCAACACACAATTTTTAAAAAACCCTCCATGTAATACTATTACATATCAGATTAACAATAATTTAAGTCTGACTAAAACATGTGTGCATGAAAGTAGAATAATGGGAAACTGTGTATGGTTGGTGGGCTTTATTGATGTAACCATTTTGGAAAATAAAGTATTATCCCATCAAATTAAAAAAAAACGTGGTGCATTTCAGCATTTTCCTATTTCGTTATTTACAACACACACATAAAAATAAATAAAAACAGACAAGGAGTGGTGGGTGTTCCTCTCAGTTATTATTGCTGCTGAAATAAACCTAATTTATCAGATCCCATAGAAATGAAAAAGATATTTTTGAAAAGCAGAGTTATATTAGTTATAGGTCTGACTACTTAACAAGTTGTTAAACAATTCTAATACTTTCCCCATGAAATGTTCAGATACAATCCAATTTCATTTAACGTTATCACTAGCCCTTGAAATTCTAATTAGCCAAGGAACTTCAGGTATCAATAGTTTCAAAAGTTACTTTCATTCCAACTTATGCATATTTTAGAGTTTTTTTTCAGCTTCCCTAAATAATTGACTCCTCACTCAGCTGAGGCAGCATGAGAAAAGTGCTTAACACAGAATCAGGCCCTTAGTAAGTGCTCACTATTAGGTATTACCACTATCAAGCAAGTATCTATAAGAATGGAAGAATGCACCAAGCAAATAAAATACTTATCTGGTACTTAATAATCACATCAAATAATAATCACCTTAAGAATAATTACCCTAAACATATTTACTGAAACCTCTCCTTATAAGATTACCAAAATACTTTCACAAAATAGGCCAAGAATGAAAAGTGTTGTTTTTTTCTTAATAAAACAGCTACCATAACTTTCTGTTAATATTTCAACATTTTTAGGAACAAATGACAAAAAATCTAGAGGATACAGCTCATCAACGCCATTTTCTACCTCATTTCTCTGAAATGTGGGCTTGTTGTCTTACAAAATAATCACAGAAAGGAATCTTAAAAGCAGAAATATTCATCAATAGTTCTATTACTGGTGGAAAATGGCTGGACCCAAAAGAAAAGTTACATTATCTGCTAGAAAATAAGAAGCAATTTTCCTAGCATAGTTTCCTATGGATATAATGGTTATAATATCCTGCTAGATGGAACAAAGTTATTCAAATTGCAAATAACAACAATAAAGACCTAATTCCCACTATATGGGACATGACCAACTATAGTCACAAGTGTTTGGGAAGAGCAAAACATTATTTTCTGAGAGGGAAACAACAGCGACAACAATATCAAAAATAGCAAACGTCTAACTGCTCTTTAGGCTGAAGTTAATTGGTCTAGTTGGGAAAAAGTAAAAGGTAAATGTTCACCAGAGTTTTAATTTGTGGAATAATCTTCATAAATACTACATACAAAAAGTTTAATAATTAGTTTTCATATGTAGTGGTTAATTCTATTTTTAAAATTCACATGCCTCAACTGTTTTTTCTTTAAATTAAGTACTATCATCTCAATTACTTCTTCAGTTGTAGACTAAAAACTAACAA
This sequence comes from Glossophaga mutica, assembly GCA_039655065.1. Classification (NCBI taxonomy): domain Eukaryota; kingdom Metazoa; phylum Chordata; class Mammalia; order Chiroptera; family Phyllostomidae; genus Glossophaga; species Glossophaga mutica. The sequence continues at coordinate 33,211,719 of CM077306.1, read as the reverse complement.
AAATAGTATGTGACACAGAACTGAACATTTCCTTCTGACCCATGGTACTGTGAACTTGGGAATGACACATAGTCGATGATTGTCTTCACACTGGGACAGGCTGAAGGTCTTGGCTTCTGGGAGGTAAGACGTGGGGTAATAGTGAGGCTCAGTGAGCCTCCAGTATTCTCCTAGCCCAGTCTCCCTAATGTTTACCTACTAAAAAGGAAATTCTAACATTAGCAGCCATGGTTGTAAAAGCTCGCATCAGCCCATCACCCAGAAGTATGTTCATATCATTTAAGCTAGTCCCACACCCGGATGGGACATCCAAAACCATCAACACCAACAACCCACTGCTGTAACTCTCATTAACCTGCAATAACAAAACCTTCAGAAGAAAAATTCTGGACTTCATTTACTTATGGTAGGGTTTTGCTCTATTGCTGAATAGCGATTTAAAATTAAGTAAGTAACTTGGGTTTTTTGGTTTATTTACCATGGTCTCCAATATTCAACTATTCTAATATTACTAGAAGAAGGGAGTAATTATTCATATTGAACTATTATTTTTTAAATTATATTTTACTGATTATGCTATTACAGTTGTCCCAATTCTGTTCCTTTGGTCCCCCTCCACCCAGCTCCACCACTCCCTCTGGCAATCCCCACTGTTGTCCATGTCCATGGGCTACGCATACACGAGCTACTCTATTTCATATGCTGTACTTTACATCCCCATGACTATTCAGTAACTACAAATTTGTGTTTATTAATCCCTTTACTTTTTTCACCCATCCTCCCAACACCCCTCCCATCTGGCAACCATCAAACTATTCTCTGTATCTATGATTGTGTTTATGTTCTGCTTCTTATTTTATTTTTTAGCTTCACTTGTTGATAGATATGTATTCATTGCCATTTTATTGTTCAAATATTTTATCTCCTTTTTCTCAAATAATCCCCTTTAAAGTTTCATATAATAATGGTTTGGTGATGACAAACTCCTTTAGTTTTTCCTTGTCTGGGAGGCTCTTTATCTGCCCTCAATTCTAAATGATAGCTTTGCTGGATAGAGTAATCTTGGTGGTAGGACCTTGCTTTTCATCACTTTGGATATTTCTTGCCAATCCCTTCTAGCCTGAAAAGATTCTTTGAGAAATCAGCTGACAGTGCTATGGGAATGTCCTTGTAGGTAACTAACTGCTTTTCTCTTGTTGCTTTTAAGATTCTCTCTTTATCTTTAACCTTTGGCATTTTAATTATGATGTGTCTTGGTGTGGGCCTCTTTGGGTTCATTTTGTTTGGGACTCTCTGCACTTCCTGAACTTGTATGTCTATTTCCTTCACCACATTAGGGAAGTTTTCTGTCATTATTTTTTCAAATATGTTTCCAATTACTTGTTGCCTCTTTTCTTCTTCCATCACCCCCATGATGCAGATGTTGGTAAGCTTGAAGTTGTCACAGAGGCAGTTTAGCTAATTAAGAAAAAATTTTCTTCAATACTTTCAAAGTTTACCAGTTGTAATTGTTTAAAAAGCTGCACAGATAAATAAATCTACTGATTAATAGAGATCATTTGTGAGAAAAATATTTTTCTTACATTATGATGATTCCATTATCAATGGAAAATGAGTCAGAAGGTAACCCAGCAATATTCCAGGTTCGAATTGTCACTGCTTCTCCCAGGATACTCATAAGAGAATAATCATCAGAGCAGGGAATACCTCCTTTTTTGCACAGTTTTGTCCACTCCTTGGTTTGGTTCTTTAAGACATACACAGAAAGATAAAAAAATGTTAGAGGTTATTAAATGAATGCTTTGTAAACTCTGTGATTATACTTCATTCATTGAATCAACAAACAATTGTTGAAATCCGACCTAAAAAATGACTTGTGTATATCAGATTTTTTCAAATAAATTATAGCTTAGAATGTCCGCTATGTATTCAAATGAAAATTAATTATATCCAATGTTAAGATAAAGTTTAGATAGATCACTTAATAATAAAGCCATAATTTTGTATGTGGAAAAAAATAATTGCCAACTATTATTCTAAAGCTTCACCTGACAAAGTAGTTGGGGACCACCATGTTTTTCTACATATTTTCTTTATATTAAAAATAGCCAGCAAACTCAATACAATATTATTGTATAAAAGTAAACCAAATTTGAACTGGTAAGGGGCATAGAAAACATTTGTTTCTGGCTTTCACATGCCCTGGGGGAGGAACTATAGCAGGGCTATTAGAAACCAACAAGGATCAGGACATATATTAGAATTTGAGACACCCCACCTGGGATGCTCAGGAACCAGAAGGGTTCTTCAAGCTCAGGTTCACACTCAAAAAATCAGAAGTCAAGGGTCAATTTGAAGTTGCAAATCAAAGAACTCAGAAATAGTAAGACATGACTAGGTAGAAAATAGGTTAGGAAGAGGCATAGAGAAGATGGATAGATGTGTTGTTGGTACCAGCCCAGGGGTTGATGAAGATGCTGTGTGTGTGAAGTGGTGCTAGATGAGAAGGCATGGTGGAACCTCCCTTGGATTCCAAGTAGGTTCAGCCAACATTCCCTTAGGATTGCACAGAAAAAGCCATGACAGCTTTGGGGGAGTTGAACCAAGGTCATGACCTTGATTAGCCAGGTATTTTGTAGAATGCCCCCCTAGTTTGGTCTTTGTGATGTTCCCTCATGATTCAACTCATGTTATGCAACTTTGACAAGAATATTACAGAAATGATGTTATATTCTTCTCATTGCATTCCATCGATGGTACATGATTTCAAATTGTTCACTTATTGATGATACTGATTTTCACCACTGGATTATGGTGTTGCCTGCCAGGCTTCCGTCTCGTAATTACATGATCTTAGGTGTGATTAAAGCTTCACTGGATGGTGGGACACAACACTAAGACACCTGGATAGATGAAAGGCAGAACTCTTTGTCACAGGTCCAAATGAGAGAAGCTGCCCCACAGGAGGGCACACCTGGACACAGCACAGCAGCAACAAGGTGGAACTGCAGGAGACAGTTTATGTATGACAAGTTAAGTTTCATGGGCTTCTTGGGTACTGAGTATTTAGAATAATTCCACAGACACAACTAAGAAGGGGTCGTCCCTGGGTATCAGGTAGCTGGGGTCCTCTGGAACATATGTGCCTATCATAACCTTGGAATGCCTGATAAGGGAGATGGTTGTGGTGAGGGTGTAGCAAATTGCCCACAATAGGGAATTCAGAGTTTTTCATCATGATTCAAAACTGAGTTAAGATAGTCCTTATGAAATATTGTATTATTCCACTAACTTGCTCTTGTCCCTTTCCCTTTGTAGTTAACGAGCGTTTTGTGGAAAGATATTTGTACCTATGCAAACGTTCTGAGTTTTGTCAGGCACTCGTTTAGAAAAATTATTAATTTATGTCAGTCTAGATTTATCTTTTCCTCTTTTTATCTCTCTTTTTATAATTGAGACATAATGGACATATAATACAGTAGTTTCAGGTGTGCAATATAATGACTTGATATTTGTATATATTATGAAATGACCACCACAAATTCTAGTTAACATCTATCACCATACAGAGTTACAATCTTTTTCTTGTAACGAGAACTTTCAAAGTTCACTCCCTTAGCAACTTTCACATGTACAAACTATAGTCACTATGCTGTACACTACATCCCCATGACCTATTTGTTTTATAATTGGAAGCTTATACCTATTGACTCCCTTCACCCATTTTGCCCACATCTTTTAAAAATTTATTTAATGAGTTTATTTAATACTATTATTATTTATTGATGATCTGGGCAGTGGGAGTGCCTATAGGCTAAATTCTACATCCTTTTAACATGTCCCCATCATTCTGTGGGCTCTTTCTCACTTTTGTTCAAGAAAAAAAAAACTTTAGACTTATCTTATAGTCAAGTCTCACTAAATAAGGATAATCTTCCTATTTTAGGTTTAGCTGATTGTCAACCTTAATGCCACCTGCAAAGTCCCTTTGTCATATAACGTATTCACAGGTATAACACTAGAGGGCAAACACTGGGGACAAAAATCTTGCCTCTCATGAGTACTTAATAACTATCACTTGGCTTTTTGGTTTGGTTTGGCTGTAGGGAGGAGGGGCAGGTAGCATTTCCAGTTTGTATTCTACCTCCTAGTTATCAGTGCCTATTGGCATAGTTCCTGTCGTCAGGCTATAGGTTGAGCTACATGCTTCTGGGGGAGGTGTGCAGGTGTTCTCAGATACAGCTTGATGCTGGAGAAGGTGTGGCAGAAAAAGAGAAATTGAAAGCCAATTGATTGTTGTGGAATGCTGTTTATAGTTGACAGGTATAGTATGTTATCACAGATGAACTCTGGATTAAAATTTTAAGTGACCCAATTATATGTTTGTAAGGGTGTAGAGGCAGAGAATAATTGAAATGAACTGAAATGAGGGACTCTGAACAAGCATCTCAAAATGCAAGCCAAGGGCCTTGGCGGTGATCAGGTGGTAAGACAGATGGTAGAAATGAAAAAGTAACCATTAAGGGTGTCACCTTCATGCAAGTATTCACCAGCACCAAAAGAGTTTTGACTTTGATTATTGGCAAGGAAAAGGTCACTTAGAAAGTTCAACTTCATTGAATTCCAGGGCTTGTGTCCTTACAAAACTGTAGGATTCTGTTTTATAATTGGCATGGGCATTGCAGTTGAAGTGCTGTGGGCCCAGTTATCTTAAGAGAACTGAAGTTTTCTATTTTTTTAATGAAAAATACTAGCAGATGGTTTGATAAAGAATTGACAACTACTTAGATTCAAGCTTGAGGGGAGGGAAATGTAGCTATTTGTGGAAGGTTCTCAGTATCCTGAGACTTTGATGTTAGGAAAAAACCAAGATTATTGTAATGTCTTTTTTTCTTAGTTGGGTTTCCCAGAAGCAGACTCTGAGAGGAAGATTTATGTGAAAAGATTTATGAAAGGAGGGATCCTAGAGGAAGCAGGACAAGAACCTGAAGAACCCAGTTAAAAGTGAGGGGTCAGCCAGTTCTGCAGCAGGTGGCTCCATCTTGATCCTACAGGGGTGCAAGTTATTCCTCGGAGTTGTCCCAACCAGAGGGAAGGGAGGCAGGTGCCTATGCTCTCAGGTCTGCCAGTCATTCTTAAAGGTCTAAGTCAGATGGAAGTAAATTCCTGGGCAATTCTAGCCCTCCAAGTACTGGGCAAGTGGGTTCTAAGAACCCAAGGGAAGTGTGTCGAAAAAGTGACACACATGCTGGTTTTTGAACGTGAAAGCACAGGAAGCCAGGAGGGAACCTGGGCAGAACACTGAAGTTGCCACTATAACCACTATGTTTACAATTGAATAGGCCTAGTGCTCGCTTCGGCAGCACATATATTGAAATTAGAATGGAGGAGGAAACTCTCGATGTGGTGTAAACTGCCAGCTGCCCTGACCCAAGAGGAATAAAAGAAAGAAGATCGTGGAGTGGGACTCAAAGAATGAATTCACAGGAAGAAACAGTTACATTAGAGACTTGTTAAGAAATGGCACGGAGAAGCAAGAGATAAGACTGCCTTTAAGCTTTCGTGTTGATAAGATGAGATGGGATCTTGTGCCTCCATGAATCAGGGTGGGGAAGTGGGTACGAGATCACAGAGGAAGCTACGAGCTTTGGTTGTATTTTGACTGTTGCTTTGCTCTGTTGGTGAATTCCAAGGTCTCAGTTCTGGACGTCGTCACTTCCTTGAAGCATTTGTGTGGGGGTCTGACTGGCAGTCCCATTCTGGTAAAAGCAGGTAACTGTAAATTCAGCAAGACACAGTGCCTTGGAATGAATCTGTTAGAGTGGGTTGGGCTCGGAAGAGTGGCACCAGCTGGTACACTTTCAGCATGGCCCTGGACCCCAAAGCAAGAGCCAGTGCAGACTCCTGGGAACCAAAAGAGACGGTAAGGGTGGCTGCGGCTACTCCTTTCGCTGTTCCACATTGATGGAAAAGAGGAGCAAGAGTGCTCAATTAAGAATTTGGGTGACTTCAAGTATCATTCCTGCTCTGTCGTTAATCAGCTGTATGGTTCTGAGCAATTCTCTTGAGTTTTATAAGCCTCATTCTCTGAAATTGTCACACAAACAAATCTATTACTAGGTAAATAGTGTCATGTTAAATTTGAACTACTTGAACTACAAGATGTTAATGCCATAACCACAGACATTCAAAGGTACACATGAATAGACAAAACTAAGAATATAGAGGTTGTGCACCAGGACAGGGGCTACCAGAACCCCAAAGACTAAAGATAGAAACACTACCTGTGTGATGATTTCAAACCTGTTTTGTAAAAAAAAAAAAAAAAAAAAAAAAAAAAAAAAACCCCACATACCCAAAAACCAATAAATCAAACAAGCTAAAACATTGGCCACCAAGAATCCTGCTTAAGAGAAAGTCCTGAAATTAAGTGAGGTTCAGCTGAGACCACAAGCAAGTAAATGCTTCGTAAAATGATAAAGTTGTTATTTTCTTGCTCTCTCCTTGCTTGACAACAGAAGCTATTGCCAAATGTTTTCATTTTCTTCCTTCTCTTTATTCTCACCACCCTCTTTTCCTTTTAACTCTTTTAATTTTTCTGAACCTCTCCTCTTGCTTCAATTGGGCCATGTTCAGGGTTGGATTCTAGTTCAATTTTCCTAAGACAGACGAAGAATCTGCTGGGTTTTGTTCACGAAGGGACTGAAAAGTGGAAGAAGTCGGGAGAAGAAATAGAGCTCAGAGTTGGGTCAAGGGGAAAACTGAGGTGGGATCTGGCAAAGGGGTGCGAATTGAAAACGGGGAACTTGGTCTTTGTTTTCTAAGGAAAAAAAAGTCACTTATCAATGGGGTTTAGGGAAGCTATTTCTTCCCCTGAAGGTTCAGTCTCTGAAGAGATTTGGAAATGATTTATTATCGAAATTCACAAGGATTAGTTGATAAAACACACACACAATACTGATACCTTTATATTTGTTTAGGAACTAAAATTTTATCATTGGGGTCTACTGTTTCACATTAGATTTTTTAAGTAGGTCTTTTTGTTTCTAAAACGGATTTCAGATGAGTATTTATAGAGCTAATTCAGAGAATAACTTAAATGCACAACCAGAAATCAAATACATTTTGCTTCTCACATTTCACACAACAGACCAACAAACATCCCTAAGATTAACGTTGGCTATCATGGGACGGTCCCAAAGAGACCTTACGGATTAACTAGTATCTCTTACCTGTCGGTAGTTGGAGGTAAAGGCCCCCAGGTAAGCGACCACTCCCGAGGAAATGAGGATGTCACCTGTCAGGTTGACGTACAGCAGCCCCAGCTCCAGCGCTGTTTGGCTCCAGCGTGTTTTCTCCCCCCCAAGGCCTCCAATCAACTGCTCGGCTCGCTCTAGCTTTTTGCTGCACAAGTCAACCTCAAAAACAAAAGTAAATTTTCATCAACTTCCACAAGCAGAATGAGTCTCAAAATTCTGTAAGCTTTTACCCTTGGAGATAAATAATTTTTTAAAATACAAACTTCTAGTTAGAATTTTTTTAACTCTCCAAAAGAAAAATGTGAGCTACCTCATGAATACTGGGAAGTTCACGATGCTTTAGAATTTTTTCATAATAAAGTGGCTAATGCAGCTTATGAAATCATATGATGCTAACATAGCTCTATTTAAGGAAATGACCTACAATATGAGGCACTAAAAATTAAATAAGTAATAAAGGGCAAATATAGATGTTCTCCTTCCATTTTAATAATCTAAATGCATTTTATTTTAAATATTCTGTGAACATTTTTGACTCATTTAACTTACAGTTGATTTGATCATTTTAAAGGTTAAATGTTTAAAAGTTTTAATAATTTATGCTTACTTACAAAGTGTAACTTTCAAGTTGTTAAATCGTGTCAACATACTCAAGACACTTGCCATTAAACTTAAATCAGGGTATCAATCAAGAGCCAAGAGCCTACTTTGTGCAAAAGACTGTTAACCAAATTTGATGATATATAATTAAGCAATGTGATTAAAAAATAAAAAGGGTAATTATGAAGGTAGCAAACTTGGGAGAAAGCCATTTCAACCCATGCAATAGCAATATTCTAGTAGAATACCTGAATTTTTTAATTGAATTGTAAGTGATTTAACATCTTTATTTTGGGAAGAAGACAAGAATAAGTAAAGTTTATCTTAAAGTTTAAAATTAAATAATTCACATGAAAAAAGGAAGTAAATAATTGATAAAAAGAGACATTTATATTATTTTGTAATAAGAATTTGGCTTATATTTTTTCTTAATGCTATTAATATTTATATTAAATAATTGCTTTTAGATGAAAAGATATAAAATACTGTATCAGTTTATTTAAAGATAGGTTTAAAAAAGCAAAGGGTATCTAATTGGTAATATTTTTAATACTTCCTAAATTTAAATTTTTTTTATATTTTCCTTTTTCTAATGGTTTTTGTCTTCCTAGTTTCTTTCTTCATCCATTATTCTTTCAATGATGTTGAAATGTTAAATCAGGTCTTGGACTATAATAAAGTTGTCATCAGAAACTAGTGAGTGAAAAATATTTTTCTCCTCCTAAAGCAGATTTTCAGTAAACATATATACATATATTCATTTTCTATCACCACAATTTTTAACATTTTATTTTGAAAAATTAATAGAAACTTCAAACATACAGCAGAGCTGAAACAGGTTTAGAGTCAGCAACAACATACTGTCTGTTGTATTATTTAATTAAAACTGATCACTAGTAAATCATGCCCAGTAATAGGTCGCATTCTAAATATTAGTACCATGTCACTTATCTGTACAAGTACAGAATATATGCACATATCCTATAGAAGGAAGCAGTGCTCTTTCCCACGGTGCCACACTTTTGGAGTCAGATTGCCTGGGTTCAGATTTTAGCCTTAATGCTTAGAAGTTGACCATGGACAATCTGCCCAACTTTTCCATGCTTTAGTTTCTACAAAAAGGTACCAAGATGATCCCCCTCAGAACACTGCTGTGAGAACAAATGAGATAAATACATACTGCTCTCAGAACAACAATGCTTTGCACGTAATAAACACACAACAAATTGTGACAAAGTATTTTGACTTTTTCTCTGGAACATAATCGAACTTTAGCAGTTAATTTTTGCAAACAGCATTGCTATATAAGCTAGAGCAATGTTTTTAGTCTTAAAAACATTTTTAGTGGACACAGTATTTATTGTTCTGGGTATTGAATTCTAATCACAGCTTTGCCATGAACTCTTAAACAACCTAAGTCAATTAATATTTTGACTGTCCATTTCCTTACCTATAACATGAAGCAAAATTTAAATAATCTAGCTCAATACTTTAAAATATAAAGCAGAGATGACTGGCAATTTTTTTCTTTTGTTGGGGGTGGAGGAAAAGGCCAGAAGGTAAACATTTTAGGCTCTGGTGCCAAAAGGGTAAAATTGAGGATATTATGTAGGTAGTTATATAACCATTTAATACATAACCATTTAAAAATGTCAAAACCATGACCAGCTTATGGGCCATAAAAATGGGCAATGTTGGATTTGGCCTGTGGGCCACAGCTTACCAACTCCTGACCAGCAGGAAAAGAGGCTTGCTGGGTAATATGCTAGCATGAACATTGTTTTTACTTACGATAATTGACAATTTACTCATATTTGCCTATACCATCCTATACCTGGTTTTCCAAGTCAGCCTTCTTTTCTTTATTGAGTTCAAGCGTGTTCTGAAGCTTGGCCAGCTTGTCCTGAACTTCACGCAGGGCTGCCTGCTTCTTTTTAAGACCATCCATGGCAATTTTCAGCTCCCCTTCAGCTGCAGACAGTTTTATCTTTTTAGGAGCTACTATTTTTGCAACTCTGCAAAAAGGAAAATTGGAAAATGAAATGTACATTTAAAATTCCAGTGCACTCTCACTGAATCTGTTTTCCTAATATTCTTACTGTAACTCAATCTATCCTGATTTCTATGTTTTCTGTTTCGTCTAAGAATCAGTCAATTGATACTGCTCCATAAGAAATGACTATTAAAATAGATACCAAATATGCAGAATGTGTTCTGCATATGCAGAATGGTTTGTTTTCAAATAAGTAATTATTTTTTACCCAAAATAAAATATTTGATTGTTGTCAATGTGGAATTTTGGTGATTTTGCCAAAGAAGAATAGCATATTCATGCACCATATATAAATTACAGTATTTGGGGAAAGTAGCCTAATTTGTTAAGGTTTAATTTGGATGAGAAGGTAAGATATACTATGTCATTTTATCTCTTTTTTTAAATTTCAGAATATACCCTTAAATAAAACTCAATTTTCTTATAAATATGTATGTTGGTATTAAAAGGGACTATGCAGGAAAAAGGATGGACCTAAATTATTTTCTCTATCTGGAAAATGGAGTTAGTCATGTTGTCTTTCCAAACGAGAAAACATTGAATTAAAATTTATTATTAGCATGGTATATCATGGTCCCAAACATATAGAACATATATGTGTACGATGATTAAAATTGTATATGAATGTAAAAGATATCCTGTAATAGTTGCTTTTTGAAGAAATTACCAATAATTTTTACTGTGTGCATGCTATAAAATGGCTCTCATACAGTCTTCAAAAAAGGCTTCTGGTCTCTTAAAGAATATATATTACACCAGTGGTTTTCCAAATGTCGTCCAAGGCACGTCATTGGAACCCACGAGGTCCTGCCTTGTCTACCTAAACATCTGTGTAAGACTGTATTTTCTTCATATGCTTCAATCAAAACAATATGTTGCAACAGATTGAATGAAGAAGCAGATTTGAGAGTTCAGCTATCTTCTATTAGAACATATATTAAAATATAAAACACTATCACTCTTCTTACAAATTTTTTTGAAAATATAAATTTTTAAATATGTGTTAATATGTAATGTTTTCATTGCTATTTTAAAATGAATAAATATTTAAAAATTCTCAGTGTTAATTTTTAGTATGATAGATAAACAAATGTTTTGGAGACCTCCAGTACTTTTTTAGAATGTAAAGGGCTTCTGGTTAAAGTACCATTGTACTATATTATTTAATTGGTATAATTTTCTCTTCAGTAAATATGTAAGCACACAGCAGGTACTGAACATGATTTTCTGGGGTTACTCTCACCTCAGGTGAGAACTCTTAAGTTTCATATTGCCTAACTGACCAAACTTAAAAATAAAACATATTGGTTTGTTTTCATTTTGCCAGTACTTACTTATCATATGAATCCATTGCTATCACCCACTTGCACAAACCTTCAGCTGCTGTGGATGCATTTCTAATCTTTTCTGGGACAAAATCTGGATTTGGAATATAGTTTTTTCTTATGATGTTCATGTAAGCTGGAGGAATATTGTCTTTGTCATATTCATGAAGTGACTGCAGAAATCGAATATCACCAAGAAGTCTCTTAGCTGGACCCCAGAAATCTTCCATTTTTTTTCCTGAACCTGTAGGGTCAGGGATCTTGTCAGCTTTGATGCCTTTCAGGATGCATATGGCTTCCATAACAAGCTTGACTCCGGCAGGAGGACTCTTCATGGACTTTACCACTGTAATATCCTTGAAATAAAACAGACTTATTATTAAAAACTATAGTTTGTTTATGCATTACTTGTAATTGGTTCCTATTTTCAGACTAAGCCATAAGGTATAGAATCTTATTGTTCATTGGGTAGAAATGATGACAGTGAAGAAGAGCTTATCAAGATGCATTAAGAAGTTTGTCTCCCCAAAAAGTTAAAAATTAAAAATAATAATGGGAACATACCTTTTGTAAGATTACTTATGACATGAAATATACTTCAAAAACACATAAAAGAGAGATTTGGCTGTTACGAAGTAAGAGTTCTATAGTTTCTTAATATAAAAGATGGGAATGTTAGAAAAATACAAAGATTTGTATTTGATGATAAATATGAATACATCCAATTTGTATTGATGATAAATATGAAGATATATAATCCAATTACATATAGTTAACTACTATAAACGTTTTTGTTTGCCTTCTTCTAGATCTTTTTCTATATGTATGTAATATATGCTACAAACCAGTATATATGCACATTTTAACCAATGGAATCATAGTATAAACAACATACATGCTGTTTTTAAACCTATTCCAATAACAATACACAGTGAACATCCTTTCATGCTAGTGAACATTTACATCATCATTTTTAGTGGCTGCACCTTTCAATATATAGACATGAACCACAATTCTAATACCCTGTCTATGCTTTTTTCTGTTTTTTTTTACTATTATAATTCCTTTATTGAATTAAAGACTTTACATCCTTTATTTTTAAAGCTTTTAACACATATTGACAAACTGCCCTCCAGAAAAATAAGAGTGCCTGTTTTACTACATACGTTCTTAGCAACATTGGTAGATATTCTGCTGGCAAAGAAATCTTATTTTAGCCCTGGCTGGTGTGGCTCAGTGGTTGAATGTCAGCCTGTGAATCAAAGGATCAATGGTTTGATTCCCAGTCAGGGCACATGCCGGGGTTGCAGGCCAGGTCCCTAGTAGGGAGCACGCAAGAGGCAACCACACACTGATGTTTTTCTCCTACTCTTTTTCCCTCCCTTCCCCTCTCTAAAAGATAAAGATATAAAATCTTTTAAAAAATGAAATTTTGTTTTAATCTGTGCTTCTTTAAATACAAGTGAAGTAAGATATATTTTCATATATTTATTGACTATTTGTATTTCCTCTTTTGTGAATTATTTCCTTATATCATTTTACTTATCTGATCCCAAAACTACTTTTTTCTTATTTATTTACAAGAGCTATTTAATAGAGAATGCTAATCATTTGTTTGCCGTATAATTCAAACACTTCCCCCAGTGTTTCTAAACTTCTGTCCATAGCATCTATATCAAACAAAATGTGTTGGTTTTTAGGTACTAAAATTTATAACTTCTATTTTTATATATATTTTTTATTATTTTATTGTTGTTCAATTACAGTTGTCTGTATTTTTCCCCACCCTAAAATTTATAACTTTTAGAAAAACTTCACTAATTATTAAAAATACAAAAGAATATCCAGGTCCTATATACTACAATATTGCTTAGTTTTTTTCTGATTTCTCTCACACCTAAGAAATACTACATCCTAGTCCATTTAGAGATTACAAATATGACTTACATTTCTAATATTTTATAGTAATATAACTATTTACATTTAAATTTCCATCCATCTGAAATATATTTCGTAGTAAGGTATAAAGAAAGGCTCTGACCCTCTCTCTTCCTTACCCCACCCAACAGTTTAGCCAAGATTCTCCCACTGCATTTATTTTTAAAAATTCATCTTTGCCTTCTTAATGGAAATGTTTCCCTTTCATATTTTAATTTCTAATATTTAATACCACATTTAATCAAATCTAAGACATGCTATTATAAAATGTAACATAAGCCATATTATTATTATTTTGCATATCACACACACAAAAGTACCCATGGGCAAATACTGACACAATACAGTTGGCCCTCCGCATCCATGGGTTTCACACCCACAGATTCAACCAACCATGGATTGTTAGTGTTTCCTAAACAATACAGTATAACGTCAGCTATTTACATAGAATTTCCATTGCGTTTGGTATTTAAGTAATCTAGAGACGATTTAAAGTATACGGGAGGATGTGCATAGGTTATATGCAAATACTATGCCATTTTATATAAGGGACCTTGAGCATTCTAGATTTTGGTATTTGAAGGGGGTCTTGGAACCAAGGCCCTGAAGATACTGAGGCACAACTGTACTTGGTCACATCTACTTGTGAGGTGTACCCCAATTACAAAATTGCCTAAACATGAAAAAGGTGCACCTTAGAATCAAAATATACATTCAGGTCTTATGTCCATCGACTGTCGTAGCTGTTTTGCAAAGTTCTTCAAGTAACAGCCATCTTATGGTAGGCTGTAACATTTGGGAAGCTTTCTACTTTTTCAACATTGTCTTAATCATGCACATGCATTTCTTTTATTTATTTATTTATCTATCTGTTTATTTATTTATTTGTTTATTTTGGTGAATTAGGGAATCCTTGGCCAATTTGAAAATTATTTTAAGTGCGTTAATGGTGGAGACTAATTTGGAGAGACAGAACAGGTTGTAGCACACAATGGTAAATACGTCCTTGAGCTCTGATGACATGTTTCCTAGCCACTGTGTGGCCGCCGTACCTGTGCGGTGAGAGTATCAAGGGCGGCGAGTGCTGACTCTAATATCGGCAAGGCCCCGGCCAGGTCAGCATCACACTCGTCTTTGATGGCTTTCGCAGCCATAGCTTGTTCATTGGCTACTGTCTCATCAGCTTTCACTATTTTTTCAGTTTTGGCAACTTCCACAGATTCCTTCTCAATGATGACCATCATTTCGTCCACCTCTTTGCTGGCAACTTTTAATTGAGGTTGGAGAGCCTCCAACTCACTCTGCATTGTGGCTACTTGAGATGCAGCGGAATCCAGTTTATTTAAACCCACTTCATACCTCTTTTTCAGTTTCATTACTTCACTGAAAGCAAATAGATAACATAATGTTAGTCGTCAGGCTCTGAATCCTATCTCAAGGAAAAATATTAAGTGTGCTTGAGCATCTCAGGTTTTTTTTCCAAGGCATAACTAAGTAAGTGATCTGAAAAAAATCTCTACATGCATTAACAACTTGTCAAAAAATATTAACTCCAGAAAATTGGACTGTGTGCAAGTAAGAGCAGATAGTATGTCTTCCTCATTTTTTTATTTCCAGTACCTAGCACAATGTCTAGGCACATAATAGAAATTCAAAAAACATTAAGTGTAAGGAAAGAAGCCTCCTTTATCAAATTAATGTTATGCTTCTAAAATTAGTTGACTTGGGAAGTTTATTCCAATATATTATTATTGTTTCTTAAAACCTTCTTATAACCATTTCTTTCTAATAGACTTCAGTGCTCAAAACATATTACTATGAATGCTGCCAAAGGTGGAAAACCATTTTTAAGGTTACTCAATATCTTGAATAGGAATTTTTTATTAAGGCAAAAGTGACAAATAGGGTAGATAACGAAATTCAACACTTTCCTTCTGGTGCAAAAAACCCCACAATTTATAAGTGAGGGCATGCCATATTTTTGTCCCCAAAAATAGTAGTTATTTTCTCTGAGTTAGCAAAATATTTGACAGTGATGGGAACTGAGGATAGTGGATGCATGCTACCAGATAATCAAGTTCAATTTCAGTTGAAACCTAGTGGAGCAGGCACAGGAATGGTCTCCCTCCTGTCAGCATGAAGCAGTGTCCACATTCTTGTTCATCCCATGTGATGCTTTGCTAGCTAAACCACTGGTTTCCTGGCAAATGACTCTATGTGTTGCTAGGTTATGGTACAACCTGACTACAAACAGATCTGAAGGCTTTAGCGAACTACTGGGCGGAAATGCTAGTGGAGATAAAGAAGAATTAAAAGCAGAGGAAAATTTGAGAATCAAATAAGAATATATAAAAATGCGTAGGAAACTATTACTTTCAACCTTCCTGTAAGTTTGTATTTCATTTTTATAATCCAGTTAGGACAGCCTTAAATTTGTGAGCATACAATCAAACAAAGCCATAGTGATGTCCAAAATTTAATCAGAATCTCCAAGAGTTTTTGACTCTCTTGGATGGGAAAATGTGAACAAAAGAAAAAAAGCAAGATTCTATTAATTTAAAGATCATAAGATCAACCCAGAAAGACAATTATCTTGAGAGCTAAAAATATAATAAAATTCAGCCAAATCATGTAGCAGCAGCCTTGGATGGGTGTTGCAGATTTCACTAGGCGGATGGAAAAACTACTTATGGTATAATTCAAATACAAGGGTGCGGACCACTGTGAATCGGAAAAGCTATGACACCCCAGCTGCGGAAGGCATTGCTATAGTCACCACAAATGCAGATGAAAGAAGAAAGTGTCCCACTGGATCCAGGTAGCATTTGGCCAATATGAAAAAAGGGGCTTCAAAATGCCTAAGATCATCAATTAACCATAGAAACATTGAAAATTAACTAGAAATACATGCAAAAATCAAACTCATAACATAAATGTTTTTCTGTCAAGGAATCTATGCGCATTCAGTGTTTTAAGTATTTTTTTTTAATTATTATTTAAAAGTTTGGTCTGTTAGCTTAACAGACTAGCCTTATAGCTCCAACATAAATCCCATACTGGAATATTATTCAGCCATGAGAAAGGATACTCCAACGTTTATGACAGCATGGATGGATCTGGGCACCGTATGTGAAGTGAGTAAATCAGAGAAAGACAAGTTCTGTATGATACCACATATGTGGAGTCTAAACAAAGTGAAACCTATAAAACCAGAGTATAAGGGTGGTTACCAGGGGATGGGGTGAGGGGTGTAAGAGTGATGGTGTCTAAGAGTACAAAACGGTAACGAACAGTAAAAATGCCCTGGAGCTCTAGTGCACAGCACAATGAATATAGCTAATAATATTGTACTATAATCATGTAATGTGATAAATATTGCTACAATGGCAATCATATTACAATATTAACTGTATCAAAGTAACAAGTTTAAACTTACACAATGTTACATGCCAAATTTATTCAATAAAAGAGGTATTGCAAAATAAATTGTGTAATTGAGCAGTAGAGTTACATTTGTATTTTTAAGTAAAAATCTCATTAACTTTATAGATAATATTCAAACATTTAGAAGAACTTAAGGCTCAACATGTGTATACATTTAATATACTAGATTTATTAGTAATTTAAGTAGGAAAGTTTGATTCATTAAATCAGATCTTAAAAGGGAAATAAAAGTATATTAAAAATAATACATACAATATAAAATATGTTTAAATAAGTTTGAATATGAACAAATATTAGTTGAAGGCCCCTTAAAGGTGATCACTAAAATTTCTAAAAAAAATAATTATACTTTATTGATTATGCTATTACAGTTGTCCCAATTTTTCCTCCTTTGCCCTCCTCCACCCAGTACCCCCCACTCCCTCAGGCAATCCCCTACCATTGTTCATGGCCATGGGTCATGCATATAAGATCTTTGGTTACTCCATTTCCTTTACTGTACTTTACATCCCCATGGCCATTCTGTAACTACCTATTTGTACTTCTTAATACCCTTACCTCTTCATCCATTCCCCCAAAACCCCCTCCCATCTGGCAACCACCAAAACGCTCTCTGCATCCATGATCCCATCACTGTTCTTCTTGTTCAATTAGTTGTTTTTTAGATTCAGTTGTCTGTAGATATGTATTGCCATATTATTGTCCATAGTTTTGATCTTTTTCTTAAGTAAGTCCCTTTCACATTTCATATAATAATGGTTTGGTGATGCTGAGCTACTTTACAGTTTTTTCTTGTCTTGGAAGTTCTTTATCTGCTCCTTGATTCTAAATGATAGCTTTACTGGGTAAAGCAGTTTTGGCTGTAGGTCCCTGCTTTTCATGACTTTGAATATTTCTTGCCAATCCCTTCTAGCCTGCAAAGTTTCTTTTCAGACATCAGCCACAGTACCATGGGAATTCCCCTCTAGGTAACTAAGTGCTTTTCTCTTGATGCTTTTAAGGTTCTCTCTTTATCTTTAAGCTTTGGCATTTTAATTATTATGCATCTTGGAGTGGGCCTCTGCAGCCATCTTGTTTGGGACTCTGTGCTGCCTGGACTTGCCTATCTATTTCCTTCACCAAATTAAGGAAGTTTTCTTTCCTTGCTTTTTCAAATAAATTTCCAATTTCTTGCTTTTTCTCTTCTCCTTCTGGCACCCCATGATGCAAATGTAGGACATCTTGAAGTTGTGCCAGAGGCTGCTTATAACACCCTCGTTGTTTTTGGATTCTTTTTCTTCTTGTTCTGATTGGTTGTTTTGCTTCCTTATGTGCCAAGTCATTGATTTGATTCTTGGCTTCATCCACTCTAGTGTTGTTTCCCTGTAAATTGTTCTTTATTTCAATTAGTGTACCCTTCGTTTCTGACTGGATGTTTTTTATGCTGTTGAGGTCCTCACTAAGTTCCTTGAGCATCCTTATAAATAGTGTTTTGAACTCCATGTCCGATAGATTGCTTATCTCCATTTCATTTAGCTCTTTTTCTAGAGTTTTTATCTGTTCTTTCATTTGGGCCATGTTTCTTTGTCTCATCGTTTCAACAGCCTCCCTGTTTCTATGTATTAGGTACAGCTGATTTGACTCCGTGTCTTGGTAGTATGGCCTAAGGTAGTAGATGTCCTGTAGGGTCCAGTGGCACAGCCTCCCCTATCACTCAAGCTGGGTCCTCAAGGTGTGCCTTTCATGTGGGCTGAGTACAACCTTCTCCTGTAGTTGAGCCTTGGTTGCTGTTGGTAGATCAATGAGAGAGATTTACCCAGGTCAGTCACCTGCATGGATTGGCTGTGACCAGTTACCACAACCTCTGCCCTCCGGGGAGGATCAGCTGTGCAGGGGTAGAGTGGTGGTGCTCCGACATGGTCTGTAGCTGTCCACTGGATGCGCTGGCCCTGGGGTTTCCTGGGTGGTGCAGGGAAGGTCAGTCACCACCTGTGTTTTGCCCTGGGCCACCCCGCCTGAGCTATAAAGAAATCTGAGATGGCTGCTACTTGTGCTGGGCTTGGAGATTCCCAAGCAAAGTCAAGCTCTGAATCTAGGCTGGCTGTTAGTGGTTCCAGGGCTGGGGCTCACTGAGGCCAGCTGTTGCTTGTTCAAGAGGATTTGAGAAGTTGTGCAGTATGAGCCAAGACCAGTCATTAATATGGCAAAGCATCTAGTTTGGTACCATAATTTGCATGGGTCATAGTCTCTGAGGATCTCCAATGTGGGTTAAATAGTGTTAGCCAGGTTGATGGAGTCTCAGAAATGTCATCTGTCTACCAGCTCTGTGGCTCTGTGGCAGGTGGGTTTAGAAAAGGGACAGTGGTCTCTTCTCACTTTGAAGCACACTTCAGTTTCTCCCAGTATGCCATTGGTGCTTTTCAAGCTGCTACCCCAGTGCTGGAGTGCAGAGGCAGTGAGTCTGAGTAGGTGAGTCCATGTTTCGGTTCTTTAAGAGGAACTGCTTGAGGCTCCAGAAGTATCTTCCACCAACTCAATCCCCACTGGTTTTTGCAGCCAGAAGTTGTGGGGACTTATATTCCTGGCACTGGAAGCCTGGCTGGGGTGTGTGGTGTGGGGCTGGGACTCCTCACGCCCCATGTAACCCTCCTGAATTTTCTTCCACCACACATGGTTGTGAAACCAGCCTGCTCCACATCTGTACTCCTCTTACCAGTCTGGATGGATATGGTTTGTTTAATTCTGTAGTTCTATGACTTCCATTCAACTCATTTTCTAATCATTCTGAGTGATGGTTGTTTTACATTTTAGTTGTAATTTTGAGGTGGTTATGCGAGGAAGCAAGCCATGTTTGCCTATGCCGCCATCTTGGCTGGAAGAATCTGATCACTTTCCCTGACGGCTGCCCATCCATTGGGATTCTGGCCCATGCAGTTGAGAAAACCTGCAGATCTAAATTCCTGATTACTAAAATTTCTAAATTGCTAACTCTCCAGCTTAATTTAAGGTCTTCACATTTTTAATATGCATATTGAGTATTAATTTATAGAACCAAATAAATTTTTTGAAAAAACTATTCTGCATGTAAAAATCATCCTAAATAACATTAGAAAGTTCACACTGACACATTCCATAGTACATGAGTTTATTGATATTTGTATTGAAATTGTCAAATGAGAGTTTATTTGAAGAAGAAAAGCTGACTAGGCACATTGAGTGGCTGTCTCTGGGTTTCAGCTGTTTACTACCTAAAGAGAAAGTTTATCTATAATCAAAGTAAAATTACTCTCTAGTGGCATTTACTCAATATCATTGTCAAAGTATGTTGCAGGCTTACCACAGCTTTGAATGGGCATACCTTCATTCCTTCAACAAACATGATTCTGTATTTATGGTACGTTAGGCAATGCACTATACAAAAGAGGAAGACCCGCTCTCTGCCATAAAAAAAAATGTTTGTGGAGCAAATTACTTAAGGGTTTAACAAAACCCACTTTACATATATATGGAATAAATCTCTATTACATCATAGCTATACCATTTTGCATACACAAATACTTTAAAGCCACTGCAGTATACTTAAAAATATAAAAAATTCATTTTTACCTTCTTTTCTTTTGCAACAACAGTTTGAAGGTGGAGATTAATTCAAGATAAGAGGTCGGAGTCACATAATTGTATCTTTGAAGTTCAACATAGAAGGATGTCGATAAATCTATAGTAGAAGTGTGGAAGCTTTTACACATGTCGATGCAGCCATTTCGTGTTTCCTCTGACATTTCAATTTCTTCCAAAAAGCGAGAGGCAACTGCCTGTAGTGCATCTTCAGGCCATGACTAAATTTAATTACAAATATTTTAGCACTTGATCAAAGTTACTAAAATGAGTCTGTTACAGCTGTAGTCCTTTACAATTACGGGTGTTAGGAATGGAGGGAAAAGCCTGAGGGATGGTTTGGGACAAACACTTTCATGAGGTGCTTCCCCCAAGTTCTTGCATTGACAGGGCAGGGAGCTGGTAGCTAATGCATGTCATATTAATTCTATGGTCTGTTCAGGGCTTGGAGAAATTGTTTGTAAGTATTGCAGGAGCAAGAAAGACAAATCGACCTAACTTGTGGAATGTCTCTTTCTGTGCCCATTTTACTGAAATTATCTCATTTAATTGTCCCAATAATTCTCTGAGGTAAATGTTATCTTTTCTCCTAAACACCAGAACCACATAAAACTACTTTCTTCATTTCTCTTAGAGGCATCTCAAACTCACCAAGTCCAAAACATGGTTCCTATCTTTCCCAAAATAGCTGCAATCTTCTTAGTACACATCACCTCATCCACCCAAAATTCAGGAATCATCATTGGTCTCTCTCTTCTTCCTTAACCCTGAATCAATCCCATAAGCAAGTTATACAGGCACCACCCCTAAAATAGCTTCCAAACCCTTTCCCTTCTTTCTTTTTTTACATCCCAATTCAAACCTCTGTTATCGTTTGCCTAGAATATTCCAATAGTGTCCTAACTGGTCTCCCTGCTTGTGTGCTCTACACAGCTGACAGAATGATGTTTTCAAAATATAAATTAGGTCATGTTGATACAGAGAGATCTGATCAGATCACTAGGGAGGAGTAGGGAGGGGCCGTAGGAGGAGGTTGCCCGAGGCAATGTTAAATAGTCTAGGACGGGATTGGATTGGCTGAGAAGCTGACTGCCTCCGGAGTGCAAGGATTTATAGGCGCGAAGATTTGAAAAAAAGAAGCACTCTCGGGCTCTTGGGGTGGGTGGGGGCTTTGGCTGCTGACTCTCAGCTCTCTCCTTCTTTGAGGATGCCTAGATGATTATGCTGCTTCTGCTTGTGTTTGGATGGTATTTTGGATGGGAAGGAACTCCAGGGGCAGCTTAGGCTCACGCTGGCCTGGCAGAGGGTGGCAGGGTTATTCTTTGGGTGTTCTAGAGGGAATGACCTCTGAGACAGAAGCCTGCCATTATTCCAAAATTGTGTGGCTTTTGTATCTTATGTTGTTTTAGTTTGTAAACTAACTCTATAGAAATAAGATAATTAACATTAGCAGGGAGAATTCTAGAACTCCGGTGTTTAAGAGTTTAACTTTAATAGATAGGTTTAAATGATCAAAGCTGTAACTAAAGAGTTAAAGCGTTCAACCTTAATTGATTGGCTTAAGTGACTAATTCATGTGGAAAGCTGTTACTCCAAAACTGTGAAGCTTTTGAATAAAGACTCCTTTCCTTTATCACCAATCCTTTGCTTCTGGAATTTTAACTCCAACCTTTTGGTGTCTCTGCACCACATGTTAAATATGTTGTGACACATAATAGCAAAAAAATCTCATAATGTTTTAAGTAAATTTACGATTTTGTGTTGGGCTACATTCATAGCCATCCTGGGCTGCATGCTGCCCACAGGCTGTGGGTCGGACGCCCCTGGGACGGTGGCAGCAGGCAGCAGGACCCCAGTTGCTGTTTGGTAACAGTGTTGCATTTCCCAAATTTCAATTCTTTGAAAACTTCCCAGGATACATAAAGTAAAATCCAAATCCAACCTGTGAATCTCCACCTGCTCTGGCCCATCCCACCTTTCTGACCTCAACTCTACCACCACCTCCTCAATTAGCTACCCTGCTCTCCTAACTCTCATTTTCTCTTGCCCACTCATTCCATCTACACAGCCCCTTGTCTTCACTAGTTTATTCTCTCTGCCCAGATCCTCTCAGTATGGGCACTCTGTCTTTTGTGTTTCTTCTTTTATTCCCTACAGGTTACTCTGTATGATGTCATTATTATTTGCTAATTTGTCTGTAGAGTGTAAGCTCAACGACAGCAGAAGCCTTGTCAATTTCATTTTCCTCTTTATGTCCAGCTCTTAGAATAAGACCCACTACAAAGCAAGGGTCCAATAAATATGTTTTGCATGAAATAATTAATCTTGGCAGGAAATGGAGCAACAGAGGGGTCACGTAAATTCCCCAAGGTCAAAAATGCTTACGTGTACTAACAGGATATGTACTACAGCCCACAGTTTCTGTCCCCTCACCCTTGTCTGCTCTGATACTCAAGTTTACTACAGAAAGCGTCACTCTGGCTTTCTTCCTGCTGAGTTCCTGTTGGGTTTAGCTCATGGAAAGAGATTGGAGGGTGGAAGAAGAGAGAGAGGCAGGAGTATTTATACCTCTGTTCCTTGCTAGCAGGAGCTGAGTTCCAGGTTCGGGGTTCCTGTACCTGTTGGGCAGTCCTTCCATAGCTTCGAACTTCAGTAACTCTCCTTGTATATCCAGCTGTAGTAACCACTTCCTGCTGTGTTCTGCCATGGCTTGAGGGCTCCACCCCCCTCTCATTTCCTTTAACCCTGCCCACACCTCCACGAAGCGCCCCTTCATTTAGCTTTCCTCAGCGACACCTTCCAGTGTGCTCTCTCTTTCCTGTCAGGACTCTGATACTCAAATTGACCCTGAAATGTTCTATGACATATTGAGGTTAATGACTGTACAAACTAGTAATAAAATGTTTTTCTATTATGATGATTTCTTGTATTGTAATTTTATGAAATAACACATTATTAATGACCACAAAATTCTTCTAAAACTAGACTTTCCCGGGGGAGTGTATAAAACACGTCATGATGATAAGGAAAACCAATACTTTTAGAAGTCTATAAAACATCTCACATGGCAATACCTGAAACCAGTCGATGGTACAGCAGTTAACGAGAGAGGGGAACTTCCTAAGACGGACACGAAATGCATCTCCAATGGGACTCATGGCAAGGACGACGTGCAGCTGGTTGCGGCAGCGTTCGATAAACATGTTGAAAAGAGCGATAGGGCTTCCATCCGTTTGCTTGGTTTTATCCCGTTGGCGATCTAATTGCCGCATCTTATCGCAAATCTCTTGCTTTTCATCTAATGCAAAGAGATTTGGAACTTCCCCGGCATTGAGCAGATTGTTGACATCTTCTAAAAATGACTCCTTTTTAATCTGAGTATCTGTAAACAGGAAGACGCCATTCATCTCACCTTCAGCACTTTTCCTTAAGATCACTTTTAAATCTTCATGCCACTCATAGTTGCCATAGCCCTTAGAGATTTCAACCTGGAAAACTGAATAATCGGCCATGTAGGCAGCTAGTCTGGTGACAGACTGTCTTCCGCTCCCTCCAACACCAACCAGAAGAGCATGGCTACGAGGCTGCTTCAGGATCCTGGAAATTCGGCTGATGTGTTCCATGGCAAATCGGAATAGGACAAGGTTCATGGTTTTTTTGCTCATATTGTTATATTCATCAAGGTGAGCTTCTACTATCATCCGAAGATTATCAACATCTGCAACTTCTCTGTAGTTGGTGTCTTCCCTCTTGGGATCGTGGAAATCACAAAACATTAAGCTACGTAGGTCATCTTCTTCCACCACTCCGTCATTATCAAAATCTAAATTCTGAAAAAGTTCATGGAAATCTTCATTCATGTAACTTTTCAAAATTTCTTGAATGTGGTTGATAAGCCACTTTCTGTCTGTATTATCCAGGAGGCGATCATAATACACTCTAAGGATCTGTAAAATAATTAAAAAGCAGGTTTAGGAACTAAATCTTCTAATTTTTTTTTGTTTGTTTTAGTTCTGTGCTAATCTCAGATAATATAAAAAGTACTCTCAGGAAATTTATATGGGATCTATTAAAAGCATATCCAAACAATTAGGACTAACTCATGATCATGTTTATTTTAAATTTTTACTTTGATCATACATATCTGAAATAACAGAGTTACATGTAGTTTTCAATAAATAAAGGTAAATTGGGTGGGGCTGAAGTAGACTGTAGAGATGCAAAGAGTTATGCAAAGGACTGGAGAAGAAAACAAAACTAGACAAGGTAAGTGACTGCCTTTGCGGATCACTCAGACAAGACAAAGCTGGGCACTGGTATCTAGGCTTCTCCAACCTCTGTGCAGCGATCTTCCCTTTTTCCAAGCCAGATAACATTTTGAGAATTATTGGCAAATTAATACATATTATTTTTTTAAAAGCACATATTCTAGAAAAGAAGAAAATGTCTTCAGTGGAAAACAAGTTTGTTTTGGACATTTGTTAATTATTTTTGTTGTAAGTCACTGTAAAATGCAATCTACTAAAATATTCTCTGGCTATAGAAGATATGGGTAATCAGATTTGCTACATAAAATAACTATTTCCTCAAAGTGGTATGAGTGTCCCTGGGTTATAGCCTATTTTGGGCTAAATTGTGTCCCACCTAAAGTCTTATGGTGAAGTCCGAACTCCCAATCGGACTGTATTAGGAAAGAAATCTTTTAAGTCCATAATTAAGGTGAAGTGAGGTCATAAGAGTGGGGCCCTAATCCAATAGGACTGGTGTCCTTATAAGAAAAAGAAGAAACATCACAGCTCTCACTTTTTCTGCAGCCATATGAGAAAAAAAGGCCATGTGAGGACCCAGTGAGAAGGCAGCTATCTGCAAATCAAAAGAGACCTTTCACCAGAACCACATATGGATAGCATCTTGATCTTGGACTTCTGGCCTCCAGAAATGTGAGAAAATCAATTTCCGTTGTTTAAGCCACTCAATCTGTGATCTTTTGTAATAGCAGCACTAGCAGACTAATGCACGTATATATATACGTGTGTGTCTGTGTATGTATATGTATGTATAATATATATATAAATGCGCATATATGTATGTATATGTGTGTGTGTATAAACAATTCCACATTTTTGTCAGCAAAATTTCTGACATTTGGGGGAAATTACTTAAATCTGTCTATATCAGCTTCTTCACCTACAAAATGAAAGTAGTAATACCTGCCTTTCAAGTTTCGCAGATGCATGGCAAAAATAAAGTGACAACATATGTAAAAACTATAGACTTGAGAATTAAAATTATTACAAACTGCCTTGGAGTCAACCTAATGGTGTTAAAAAATAATGATTTTAGTGTTTTCACTATTGTCAAGTGGATGATATAATAGTGTCATCCATTTTTCTAGCAGTTGTGGCTACGCAGGCAAATGATATGACTGAAGCATCCCCATACTCCAACAAAGCTATTTTTCTTTGAAACAATCTAAGTTTCCCAACATATGCCAATAGTCACCTCCTTAGATGAAGGTACTGAAGACCATGTGTAATATTTCTATGCAAAGAGGAAACTAAGTTAAACCAACCTCACTCATTAGACATCAGTACCTAAGCATGAATCAAGTTCATAATTATCAAGCTAGCAATTTAGTAAGAACCTAAGGCAGTGTTTCCCAAAGGCTGTCAACATACTTGCAGGCACTGGGGAGAGTACTGAATAAAAGCTGCTTCTCTCACAAAACTTCTATTGTAGCAGAGACAATAAGTAAGCAAAAATATAGACGGTGCCAAGAGATGTTCGCTGTTATGAAGAATAAAGCGAAATAAAGGGTAGAGAGTTATAAAGGTGGGTAGGAACAGTCCACGGTGAGCCTCTGTGGTAAGTGGCTATTTGATCAGAGGACTTAAGGAGGTAAGTGGGTAAGCCTTGTGAACAATAGGTCTAGGAGTATTCTAGTCAGAAGGTACATCAAGAGCAAAGCTCCTGAGGTGGAGAATGCTAGGTACTTCCTCGAGTAAGATGTGGCCCATGACAAAGTGCACTCCTTCAGTGAAGTCAGTGACAGTCCCCTCTCATCTCTGTCCCTTTCCACCTTCCAGCATTATTTCCATTACCCATGTGACCTACCAGACTTACAGCCTCTGTCTGTGTCCCAGAATATGGATTCCCCTCAGGCAACTAAGTAACCTACAGTGGAGCAAAGCAGAATTTGCAGATCATAGTTTTTCCAAGAATCACTTTCAGGGACCTTGCTGGGGCCAAAATTTCCTAGTGGAATAGACCTTCACTTGTACATGTATTTGAAGGTATGAGGATTTAGGAACTCAAATTACAAATCTAAACAGGTGTGAGGATTTAGGAATTCAAATTGTAGATCTAAAAAGCCTACAGAAAAAGAATTTTTAGAAGTCCTTTTGAAATTTATGTCTCTAGAGCACATGGTTTTAACATAGGAACACATTCCAATTTTCTAGATTTCTTAACTACATTAGTAAATGAAAATAACTATATTATTTATATACTAAAATGGAAGAACATCCTTACTCCTACTTTCTCATATTCTTTGCCTACTTTTAAAACAGCAAACTATTACTTCTGATGCATTATGTTTTGTATTCTCTCTTTCACTCTCCCACCCTTCCTCCACACTTTTACAAGAAAACGTTCACCCACATGCCTCTTCCCAAAAACAACTTAAATGTATTTGTATGCAGTTTCTGTGCTCTCCAAACTGGTTTGCTTTACATTTCTTTTGGAATCTAGTAAAACTTCAAGTAAATAATGTAAATAAATACATTCACTTCTTATAAAACAGCTCAAAAATTGTTCCACCACGAAATTATTTGAAGTCATATGAACAAGGATTCAGTCACTTAAAGGAGATTGGCCCCCAGCGTTACCCACTTCATAATATCCTAAAAAGCAATAGGAATTCCTAAGAATGAGAGACCACGCATTTGAAGTAGGATGCTATATATATTAAATATTTTTAAAATTATCTTATTAACCTTTGTAATGCCAAACAGATGAATGCATTTCAACAATGTAAATTGCTGAATATTCCTTCTTGCCCAGTTGTTGGCATGATAAAAATCTTTGTTTCTTGCATAATCATATTTCAGTAACATGAAAATTTACCTCATGAACCCAAAGACGTTTAATCACTTCTTTGGTTTGTGTTGTTTCTGGTCTTGACAAACAAACACCCTGAATGACACGGGAGAAATCACGGAGGTTGAACAAGTAGTGAGATTTAGCTGGAGTAGGCAACAGATTCTTCATTGCTTCTTTATATAAATCCATCGTACCATTTACAATTTGTGCGGTCAAATCTAGAAAATCATCTGGAAATTTGTAACTTAAAAATGTTTAAATAAAAAGAAAGAAAAATGTTAGCAAGTATAAAATTATGATACATAAATATTTTGCAATTCTAACAAAAGTTTTATTCTGATTACATCAACTGATTTAGTTTATAGACTTACTATTTTTTCTTCTAATAATAATAGATTTTTTACTTCTTTTAAAGTTACTTCCCATTCATTGCCTTATTTTATGTTCAAAGGAACTCGTGAGTAGCAGAACCAACTTAATCGGCTTTAAACTAGTTAAATAAGTGAACAGAATAGCCAACAAAGGAACCCAGATTCTATAACTAAATCCAGGACCCACTAAACAAATAAGTCCTAACCTTTTTCACTCCCTGGCATTCTTAACTGCATATAGATAACTGGTCAAACAGGTATTTTCAGAGAAAGGGAAGGATGAAAATAAGAATAGAGAAAAAATAAGGAAAAGAGTAAAAGAACAGGAGAGTTACAAAGAAAGTTAAATAAATTGTGATCCAGGATTAAAAAAGTGGGGGTACGGTGGCAAAGAGCATGATTAGGATAGAAAGAACATGGGGAAAATATTTATTTGGAAAAGTTGCCTGTTTTTAACCTCTGCTTTGACAAGGAGTCAGCCCTCCATCATCACGGCATAGGGCAAAAAAATGAGCATTTCCTGAGACTAATGTCAGGAAACTGAGACTTGTACTGCTCACGTCTGCTAGGCCCCCCACATCTTATGGGGAAATTAGGGAGCAACACTTTCCCATGGCACAAGTTTCAAGGCTACCCTCAAACTTGGACATGGATACCCCTGGGGGACTCAAGAATTCTCCTAGAGGCATCAAAGCCACAGGAGAAACCTGACATATTTTTCCACCATTAATTGCACTATGTGGTGAAAACTGAAAATATTGATAATTCCAACATGAACATATTATACAGTAGAATCCACAATTTGTATGAATTTTTAGGCTAAAATCCAAGACTTTTCAGACAAAAAAAAAAAAAGGAAAGCTACTTCCTCGTGCTCCCTTGTGTTGCGCTCCCATAACCCAGAGATGGACGCAGTGGATGGGAGGGATACTACCTGTCATCTTTCCTTCATCTAGGGATGCTTTTCTGGGAAAGTTTAAGAAGCGCTATTTATGTTGAGATGTTTTCAAAAGATTTTATCTCACCTTAATGAAAAAAATACATATGCTTTAAATTACTTACCAGGCTTTAAAATGCCAGGTTAAGATTTTAGAGAAGATTGCAAACATAGATTTATCACTAAACTCATTGATTGTTATAAGATTGAAATGCCGCATGTATCGAGGAGTTATTGGATTTCGACCACCACCTGTATATTAGAAAAGGATAACTCTTAACAATGTTGCTAATATATACCAAAGTATTTTCTCTTATATTTTAGAGAGCAAAATAACTTGAAAGATGGACAAATTTGTGGCCACCAAAAAGTCAAGAGGATAACACTGACATTAAAAAAGTACCCCCTTCAAAAATTGAGCTTTTGTTTTCTAGTTGAATTATCTGAATGAGTTCAACTAATTAGACAAAATCTTGGGTCACAGCTATGTTACCAAAGAAAATTCAACCAGAAGGAAAAAGCCATTGGCCACCTTCTCCAGATTTATAGCCCAAAGCAGTAAATTGTGAACAGCCTCATTACAATAAAATACTAAGAAACAATATTATATGATATTAATATAAGGTTAATCTGAATTACTAAATGTACAGTCCTTCCCACACATCTGAAATTCGGCACATCTTCAGCATATAGCGTAATTAATTCTTTCCCCACATCTTAAATGGATTTCCCCAAGGTTAGTCTATGTGGTTCATGTGGCTACTTCACTGGCAGCTCACATTTTTAAAAATTTGGGGATTATCTCACTTTCATGAAATAATGATTACATTTCCAAATATGAGGACTTACTAACTGACTTAGATATAACATACTGATTTACAAAACTGATATTATCACCTTTAAACACATAGACACATTTGCAGTTGTGTTTTAAAGAGATTCTATCACAAAATCTTTGGTTTAAAAAAGTGATTTCAAAAGTGTATATCTCTAACATATATTAGCCTAAGAATATATAGGTTCATGATTTATGTTTATTTAAAATGGTATTTTGTTCTTATCACTGAAGCATACAGTGCTGCTGCTGAAAACACAAATGATGTATGACAGCATTTAACTGGCAGTCTGTAGATCAAACCAGTTATGTGTGTCTATGTATTAACAAGCTCATAATGAACACTGATTTACCTGGGCAAGTTCAAGAAGTTGATGAAAGGGTTGCAGAAGGAAAGGTGAGAGATCATATCTGCTAGCTCTGTCTTCAGCCCTTTCTGCCAGGGAACATTTAGATGTTGTCTAAAAATGGTGCTATTTTTAGGAAATGGGGTCTGAGAGGAAAAGATACCCTATGGAATCAAGCTAATTTTCCATCCCGTCCCTGACGAGGCAGGGAAAGGTGGACCTGCAGTACAAATGACTGACTCACAGGGTGGCAGAGAGGCAAAGGGGAAGGGAAGTCTGACGCCCAGGAGCAACAGTCTTAGGGATGAGAGACAGCGCTGAGAGCAATTACTGACTCAGCAAAGAGTCGACATTACAGGCCAGTAAAGATCAGAGGTTCAGAGGCAAATACCAGAGAGATTTCCAGAAGAAATGATACATTAAGAAACGGAATTTTTTTAAAGAATAGAATACTTGCTTGTGTTCAGGAAAACAAAAATTAAAAATGTCCAGTTGGATGACTCAGACAATTTTAGTTTTTCCAGCAAACAAAATTTCTTCTATAAAAAGATGCATCTGAGTTTATAAATTTCTCTGGAAAAAATGTAAATGGTTCCTAGGAATTAATTCTTTCAGCCATTTCCTACTTAAATTCCTCTCAACAGCCTGTCTAAATCCAGAGACTCACTAGAGTGGGACTCAACCGGGGCAAAGACGGCGGTCTCTGAAGCAAGAATGTTCCGTGCAGTTGAAACTTTAAGGAATGAAATGGAAATGAACTGCTGGGGTGGGATCTGGGATCTCAGAATACAGGGACAGGAAATGGGAAGCAAAGTCCCATAAGGTGAGAGAAAAAGGATTTGGAAGAGTTGGTGGAAGAATGGCCCCAACCAAGGCCACCCATTTTGCAGTGTTAACCACTATGGTACACATTCTTAGGCCACAATTTGTACACATAGAAAATACATACGGGAAACACTGTAACTCAAATCATCCAATTGGGTTTCTCTTTCTCCAGCTATCTCTTTAGATATAGCCAGAATGATTCTCAATCTTAATAATCACAAACTTAGAAAATGTACCTGGAGGTCCCATAGCACACATGATTTGAATGTCCACTAGTTTAATCACTGAACAATCTTTTAGGTCATACCAATTCCAGTGATCTAACCATTGTCTCAGTAACTCGATGGGAGGTTGAGCCCCATATACTTCCCGAGCAGGCATATTGACATCATCTACAAAGACAACCTGAGAATGAGAAAGAGGTATTAGAAAATATTAACATCTTCATATAGAGTGTCCTATTGCGTAAACAATGTTGAGGCAAAGAACTGGATCATCATCTTGTAGAGTACCTCTATGGGAAGGGATGGTTAAGAGTTTAAGACTTATTAATCTTCCCATACAATTTGTTTCTCAGTACGCCTTCTCTTTCTTCCTTTTACAACTCCAATACGTTAAAATAAATGAGATAGGTGTGATTTTAAAATGAGTACAACCTCTGGGTGATAATAGTGAAGTCGAGAAGGGCGTTCTCAGATAAGTCAACAGGTAATGGGGATGTTTACAGGTCTAGCAAAGCAAGCAGCAGACTCTGCTAAGTGAAAATGTTAATGAGAGAATTGAGAAGATAGATAATTTCCCAGACGAATATTCCACTTTTCATTTAAAGGGCAACTGCTTGTTCTTAATGTCAAGTTGTCTAATGCACATACAAATATGAACACACTTTTAAGGAAACTTCTTAATCAAAATTTGTGATAAAAAAATCTGTTCAAAAAGATGTCAAGCCCAGTATAAACAGTTTCCTTGTTCTGGTGTAGCAGTGTGCATGAATAGGCCCTGTGCTGTACCATATGTATAGAAACAGAACAATTACCATTCTCTTGCCCAAAGGAGGACCAAAAACTCCCTTTCGTCTTTTGTCCAATTTTGACATGATAATATTCTGAGTTTGAGCTGCTGTAGTTTGTGCTGAGAAGTTAATTAGCAGAGGCTTGTAGACTTCTTTATTGAGTTGATTTAAAAGGAAATTCTATATAATAGGAAATAATAAAATGAACCATAGTTGCAATTATATTTTGACATTTAAAAATAAATACCAAACATCATTGTTGACAA
Source organism: Glossophaga mutica (assembly GCA_039655065.1). Classification (NCBI taxonomy): domain Eukaryota; kingdom Metazoa; phylum Chordata; class Mammalia; order Chiroptera; family Phyllostomidae; genus Glossophaga; species Glossophaga mutica. The sequence goes on along the minus strand of CM077306.1, from coordinate 33,179,812 downwards.
ACAAATTTAACCTGGGAGTGTCTTAACAATGTAAAAGGAGCTGAAATCAATAGAAATAACAGTTACCATGTCAATGGTGTTTCTCTCTTTGTCACTTCAATCAGTTGTGAAAAAGATTATTTAATAAAATGATGCCAGGACAATTATTTAACTATCTACCCCAATATATTTGCAAAAGGATTGAATGATTAAATTGACATAAGGAATGAGAGCCAGAGACAGTCATAAATTGGGGGAATGTGAACTGACTGGGAGCCTGCAGAGGGGAGTGACCACTGACTCCGGCACTCGCCTTGCCCTGCCCCACCGTCTTCCTGTCCCTCGGTTGGGCAGAGGGCAGGGCAGAAGTCCTACTTCAATGACTTCACTGGGGTTCTCTCTCAGCTAATGCTTTCTTGAACGCTGTCATGGCAAACTTCCAAATGCTTGCGGTCTGAGACGAGCAGATGCGCAGGTTCTTCAGACACTCCAAAGGGACACCCACAATGCACAGTTTTCTGACACAGGGAACAAATGGGGTTCCCTCACTGCTGTAGTCATTCAGAATGGAGTCCCAGGAAAACCCAAGTCCACTAATCTTCCTTATTGTCCATTGGACCCTGGGGAAACTTGTATTTATTTGCCACGCAACAGGCTGGGGGTGCTATTTACTATTAATTCCAGCCAGCTTTCTGTTTTCAGAAATTTGAAACTAGAGATAAGAACTGGTCTTTGATCAATATGACCCCCTAAATTCTAGGGAACATAGGCTATGTAAAGTTAGTAGGATTTGGGGTTTTATCTGTACGGCAGCTAGCATTTTCTTAACCAACATACAAGGGTTATGATTCCAGAAATCATTAAGAAAAATTACTACATTAATAAATTAATTTAAAATTACTAAAACTTTATTGTAAGAATTACTAAATTATGTATTAATACACAGTAACCATTCAGATACTAAGTAATTGAGAAAAATAAATATCAGGTGTAATTAACTAAAACACTTTTTTCAAGGGATATAAAATTCTTCATCCTGAACAAGCTATTTTATTAAAATACGTTAAAAAAGGCAGTAATTTAGTAATATAAAGTGGCATCATATATTTAATAAATATTCTAAAATAAATAGGCAATTATATAAAAATTCTCTGTAGCTCCAACATCAAAATATTTGAGTATTTAAAAACATTAAGTCTACTATTTCAGGTGGTTTTTAAAATAACATTGTGAGGAATACTATGTACACTTTACTATGCAGATTTCACAATACTTACAATAATGTAAACGCTCTTTCCAGTTCCTGTTGGTCCTACGAATATTGAAGGCTTTTGATGGGTGGTTAACAACTGCATTAATGTTGAGTATCGAATTGTGTCCAGAGTTGGTACAATGATTTCATTAAACAGCATGTCCTTAGGTATTGGAGGAGCATCTGCCAATTTTTTTAACCATGGTTCCCACCTTCCTGTGCCCTGTTGTAATAAACAGCCAAGTAGGGAATATTATGTTATAAAATACTTTTTTAGATAAAATACTTTAAGACCTCTGTACACCTGTTCCATTATCGAAAGGATGAAAAATCAAGACCAAGAAACCCTAATATTTATAGACTGGTTTTTATTTTTAAAAAGTGAAAATAAGAAAAAAACTAGGCTTTTACATGAATAAAAATTAAATTGCAATGCTGTGATATTTATGATGCCCTGAAACCACTGATTATGGCAACCAAAGATCAATTATTTTGGTGAAATATTAAATTCTTTAATGGACTAATTAATGTATTAAACAGCAAAGAAATTTATTCAATAAATATTAACCAATATAAAAAATTTTTTCTACCTAGAACATCAGTTGCATATTGCCTGACTTCTATACTGGTATTTATAACATCAGCTTATCATTTCAGATGAGATAACCTGTTTTTTTTTTAAACACTGAGACTTCCAGTCAAGATGGAGGCATAAGTAGATATACTTTGCCTCCTCATGTAACCACAGAGAGAATTACAACTATACTTCAAAATAAATAATGACCAGAACTGTCAGAAAATAGAGCTGTATGGAGCCCAACAACCAAGGATTTAAAGAAGCCACATTCATCCAGATGGGTAGGAGGGGTGGAGTCATGGAGATAGGCAGAGAGGCACAGAGACACAACGTAGCATGGAGAAGTGGCATTGGTGGTAGTGGTGGAATGGGTGGTCCCACACTCATGTATAGTAGATAAAAATTGGTAGGGATCCCTTGGGAGCACGTGGTCCCAGCCCCAGGCCACACTGCACAGCCCAGGTTTCTAGCCCTAGGAAAATAGATCCTGTAACTTCTTACTGTAAAAACCAGTGGGGATTGGGGCAGTAGAAGACACTGCTGGATTTCAGGAGACTCTGCTTAAAGGCCCCGCATAGACTTAGATCATATGTAAACCCACCCATTCTGGGATTCACCACCAGGGCAATAGCTGGAAGGGCACCAGTCCCATACAGGAAGTGGGTGAGGTGACTGGAAACAGAGTGAGTGCCAGGCAAACCAACAGAAGTCAGGAAGTGGCACTTTGCCCTCTCTGATCCCTCCCCCAATACAGAGCCACAAAGCAGTGAAGTGGGTTGCACTGCCCTGGGGATTACCTAAGTCTCCATCCACACAATTTACAAATGCCTTTTCTAAGACAGGGAGTCAAAGCAGCTCTACCTAATGTACAGAAACAAACACAAGGAGGCTGCCAAATTGAGGAGAAAAAGAAATAATGGCCCAAATGAAAGAACAGAACAAAACCACAGAAAAATGAACAAGATCAAAATAACCAACCTATCAGATGCAGAGTTCAAAACATTGGTGATTAGGATGCTCAAAGAAGTCACTGAGTATGGCAAAAACATAAGGGAAGAAATGAAGGTTACACTAAATGAAATAAAAAATCTATAGGGAACCAACAGCAGAAAGGATGAAGCCAAGAATCGAATAAACAATCTGGAACACACGGAAGGAAAAAGCATTCAATCAGAACAGCAGGAAGAAAAAAGAATTCCAAAAAACAAGGATAGGCTTAGGAACCTCTGGGACAACTTTAAAAGTACCAACATCCGAATGATAGGGGTGCCAGAAGAAGAAGAGGAGAGCAAGAAATTGAAAACTTATTTGAAAAAATAATGAAAGAGAACTTCCCTAATTTGTTGAAGGAAATAGACATACAAGTGCAGGAAGCACAGAGAGTCTCACACAAATTAAACCCAAAGAGGACCACACCAAGACACATCATAATTAAAATACCAAAGGTTAAAAATAAAGAGAGAATCCTAAAAGCAGCAAGAGAAAAGCAGAGAGTTACCTACAAAGGAATGCCCATAAGACTGTCAGCTGATTTCTCAAAAGAAACTTTGCAGGCAAGAAGGGGCTGTCAAGAAGTATTCGAAGTGATGAAAAGCAAGGACCTACAACTTACATTGCTCTATCCATCAAAACTATCATTTAGAATGGAAGGGCAAAGTACTCCCCAACAAGATAAAACTAAAGGAGTTCATCATCATCAGCCATTATTACATGAAATGTTAAAGGAACTTATTTAAGAGGAAGAATATCAAAACCATGAACATTAAAAGGGCAAAAAATTCACAACTACCAACAACTGATCTAAAAAAAAAACAAACTAAGTAAACAACCAGAACAGGAACAGAATCACAAGTATGGAGATCACTTGGAGGTTTATCAGCTGGGAGCGGGGAGGGGGAGAATTGGGGAAAAGGTGCGGGGATTAAGAAGCATAATTAATACGTACAAAATAGACAGGGGGGTATCAAGAGTAGTATAGGAAATGGAAAAGCCAAAGAACTTAAATGCACAACCCAGGGACATGAACTAAGGTGGGAGGATTGCTGGAGGAAAGGGGGTACCAGGTAGATGGGGGCAAAGGGGGAAAATTGGGACAACTGTAATAGCATAATCAATAAAATATATTTTTAAAAAATGAGGTGACACTGATTAACAAAATTATATGGATTTCAAATGGATGAGATTTTTTTTTTAATTGTGGTTAAAAAACAACTAAAATTAACTTTCAACCATTTTTAAACGTATACTGCAGTAATGTTAATTATATTCACATTATGCAAGAGATATCTAGAACATATAAGATTTCTTGATATTATTATGAATTAACACTATATTTTTGCATCCAATTAGCTTGTGAACTAAAGTTTTTTTTAACTTTTTTTATTGTTGTTCAAATACAGTTGTCTCCATTTTCCCACCACCACTTTCCCCTACCCCACCCACGCCCACCTCCCACCCTCAATCCCACCCCCGCCCCTTGGCTCCATCCATGTTGTGAACTAAATTTTAATTTGCTATGACAGTGTTTATAATAAAAAATTTCAAAAATGTGTTAATTCTCTCCTTTGAAAAACAGCACATCCCTCTCCATTCTTACAGAATCCAATTCAAGTGTTTTGTCAATCGAAACTCATCAGCATTCAGGCCCATCCATCCTCCACATCTTTATGTGTCCCATAACCCAGCTTCAGTGATGGGTCTACTGGTTTCAAACAGGCCCCAGGTCCCTGGGCCTCAACACAGCATTCTTTTGGCTTACAGTGTTACATGACACTCTTTGTAGAGGTAAGGAACTCACTGCGGGCAGCACTGCGGTGCTTTATTCATTTTTGTGTCCTCTGGCCTAGTGCTCTGCATAGAGTAGAGATTTGTTTGAGGAGACTGAATTCACATCAGTCTGAAAATTGTATTGCAAAGAAATTTCTAGAACTTTCTAGAACTGATGAATAAATAATTTCTTTACCATATTTTGAAATGCAGGATATTATTAGTAATTTGAAATAAA